>JACCHX010000007.1:4800000-5421250 GCA_018907135.1 Kradibia gibbosae
ATATACTATTTAATATTATTTAAAACATTTTAAGTGTAGACATATTTATATACGAATATTGTTTCTAAATATAATCACATGTGTAAGCTCATATACTCACAATTCGAAAATTCAGCCGTTTGATTAAAAACCACGTTAGCGTTTATCTATTAACATTTATACTAAGTTAAAGTGTACATTTGTCCTTTTTCGTTCTAATTATTTGTTATTATATTTAGATATACTCATCTTAATATTTAAAAATTTAAAAGTACTTATAATGATGCAAATCTCGAAACTAAAAATTTGTAATCTCAGATCATAAAATCTATTGAGATTTAGAAAAAAAGCATAGTATGAATACTTATGAAGCAATACCGTATATATTAAGGGGTTCGTTTCAAAGGCAAATTCTTTTAACAATTTTTTCTGTTCAAAATAAAAAAATCTAACGTTCATAAATTATAATAAATTTTATGAATCAGTTAAAATTTTTATTATTTGTTATGGCTGAAATTTTGAAATGCATACAAATTTGATTATAAAGATTCATATTCATGATATCTATTAATATTTTATAACAGTATTATGGTTTAAATTCATCGATGATTATAATGTATTTTCTTAAAATAATTGATAGTACATAGTTAATTTTTAATATTAGATTAATATTATATAATGTATAATTCGGAAAATCAAGAATGTAAGATATGTATGTATGCAATAGTTCTTTAATTGAATTTAATTAGTGTTGATTTTACGTATACTTAAGTTATGAAAAATTATAAAAAATAATTGTCTTCATTCCTTTCACTTTATACTTGCTACGTAATCGTGTATTTATGTTCGTACCGAATAAAGCTTTGCATAAGGATAAATTCTAAATATATGTCAATAATGTTTTGCTCGGTATAGAAACAAAGTTCATGTTTCGGTAATTGGATTGAAAAGATGTAAGGGACAAGAATCGAAAATCGACGAAATAAAATATACCCAGAGCCCTATGACTAAAGTAGCTGCGAGTACTTGAAAACCTCGGTAATTACGGGCCACAACGGGCTAACGAAGCAAAGTCAGTAAGAAGGATAGAGCGTGATGCGCCACATAATCCGAGAGCGAAGATGCCAGGCGAAGCTGGATGTGGTGTACGGAGAAAGTTGCGTGCGAAATGCGTCGCACTCTCGGAAATCTCTCGAAGCATTAGAGTTCCATTATTCCGAGAATGGCGGCGGCGGTCAGGGTTCATTCATATAGAGGACAGAGGGCATCGTAGCTCCGGCCTGCCGCAAGGAGCGAAAGAATGAATCGAATCGACGTCGTGATAAGCGATTAACCGTGAGTAGGCGTCGAGAGGAAATATATTAACGGTGCGCCGACGGTAGGAGCTCTCACCTTCCCGGGTAATGCTGGAGCGGGAAACTCAACAACTCGCCGAGGAAACACCAAACTTTTAAGAGCCATTCGCGGTCCCCCTTATTTCGCGCGTCGCTGCTCATCTTCGGCAAACATCGCGGTTGACGTCGCTCAAACTGAGTCCGCTCAATTAGCAGCTCTTCCCAGGATGCTTAGCGGGTGAAAGGTCGGGCCGTGGGATGTGGAGCGCGTACGCGAGTAGCCCCGGGCCTAGCTTTCACCGCGGAAGCGCAGCGACTCGCGCCTCGACTCGGGTACGCCCACGCTGTTCATCGGTACTTGGCGCTGCATACAAAAACCTACTATGCGCCTCCAGATTAATGAGACCTCAAGCCGAGTGGTATGTGAGCGCAGATGAACGACTCGATCCCCGAGATGAACCGTCGACAATCCGACGATAATCCGACGACGGATCGATGACAATCCAACGACACGAGAAAAGCCGTTTTGACTCTTAATTTCTCTTCGCGATATTGACGCATCCCCGTTGCAATTATAATGATACGACGGGGTCAGACGGTGCATACAATCGCCTTCAATGCAACGCTTCAATAGATTTCATATTTAATGAAAATTCCAATGATATCATATGAGGGAATTTATAAAACGGCCTTTGCAAATATTGTAATTGGCTTTTTCACGAGAAATTACACAATCGCTCATTGATTTCTTTTTCCCTCAGAATCAAATATTGCACACAATTACTTATTACATCTGTAATTATTACTTTATTAGTGCGTTTCTAATTTAAATTTTATGAAAATTACACAAATATTTATTTAAATGTATAAAAGATTAATGTGATTCCTGTAAGTTTTTCATAGATGTGTCATCGTATTCTTGAGTTATCAATGTATCAACTTTAATAGATAAAAGAGTCATACATTATTATAGAATAATAATTAAGAAATCATAAAATTACTAAAGATGACGCAACGAGTTCGGTATAATCTGTATCGCGAATTACTTGAATTATAGTTTCATTGTGTTTAAAACATTTTAGTATAATGATCCATTTACGGACACATACGTTTCAATTGTATGTTATCCAATTATCCATTGCAATTACTCTCAATGTCTATATCGATTATTATTATTTAGGGTTATTCCTTAGATTAAATTAAGGTACGATAAAGAATCGCAATAAGCTTTGGTGAGATCTTGACGCGAGACCTATAAAAAATTCGATCATATTAACATAATCTACATTTATCCGACTAAAATTATATTTTAAATAAAAGAAAATACTCGAGAGCTGACAGCTAATTGTTGAGCATAATAAATAACTACTTGTATTAGATACGGACAAATAAGCTGTAGACGAGCTATTAGATCGATTTGATTCGAGAGACGAAATGATGAGACGCAATCTTCTAAGAAGCGAAGGCTCAACTCGGGTTCAGCTAAGATCACTCAACACATGCTCGAACAGCATAGGTATCTACGTACGTACAGGTGTAACTATGGCATCAAGTGGGTGTTGACTGTTAGAGGCTCGCGCGATATCACGGCGTCTAGGCATGCAGGAGTAAGAGACGATATCGAGAGAAGCGCAAAGAAAGAACCGAGTTTCCTAAAGCTCGCCTACTATCGTGGCGCATATGCTCTAAGAAATAGATAGAGAGAAAAAGGGAGAGAAAGACAGGGAGGGAGAGAGAGAGAAAGCGAGAGAAAGATATTGCCCTTGGGCGAGCACGAGGTATGTTGGAGATCTCTCTCGCTCGCTCGCTCGCTCGCTTGCGCGTACACCAACTAACTCTCTTTAGCTCGTGGGCAGATAGTCAGAAAGGTTGCTAGGTAGACACATTCAACGATCTGCGGTCCCAACTGGCTTTTGCCATAGCCTTGCGCCAAGTCGAGAGTGCCGGGACGCTCTTGTTGGGTTAGAAAGAGGGGATCGGCTCTGTGGGAGCGCCTTTCACCTAATTGTTGCTACAATATGTGAAGAGCGAGCCACTTCGGTTCCCATCAACTTCTGGGGATCTCAACAACGGCTACCGCGGGGTCACTTCGCGGTCCGATCACCAGCTCAAAGGACTGTTTTTCTTCTCACTCCTACAATTCTCCTCTTGACCTATATGCGAAGAACGTAAGTCCTGGAATTATACGCAGACTCCTGGAGGACCAAGGGAAAAACCTTTGGATTATTTCTGTACGACTTTATGATGCATATGAGGCCTTTCTCGCAAGTTTATGAACGAAAATTACGTATCCAGCCGCTTCCGTCAAATGCAATTATTTTCCAACATTCATCAGGAAATGCTAAGCATGTAGATTAAATTACAAATCGAAGATACAACGCTATTACGTGACTCGATATCATGATAACCGCCAAATGAGTGTTAATTCGCTTATGAGTATACGTGCCCATGAGCTTAGTTGCACATGAGTAGTTGCATATGCGTGTACATGTACGAATTAATAGAAAGATATATTACACTGTTACGGTGTCTATCAAATATGTTACTTGTTTTACTTTCATAGTAAGTATAAACTGTAATAGTTTCTTCTATGATTTTAAAATCTGAAAATTTCCTGCAGCTTTGAATAATGATAAACGATTACTACTCTTATTTGTCATTATATAACATTAAAAAAAAATCAAAATATATTTCCTTATACTTTTTCTTCAATAACATACAACGATGATATGTTCACTCAATAATATTACTTTTTTGTAAATATCTCAATTTTGAATAGCTTTTGTGTTCATATCACACAAGAAGTAATTTTCTAACGCGAGTTCGTGGAATGACTCATGCTTCAAGAACGATGTAATTCCTTTGTTTGAGATCATTCTTAGACGAACAAGCCTCTTGATGCAATTTTAAATAAAAATTTCATGGCTATGAGCGACTATTTCGACCGAATTACTAGTAATAATTTTTACCACGAATGTAATAATAAAAACAATTATTGAAAATATAAAAAAATACTACATAACATTATTGTTCTCAAATTTTAAAAATTGTAAATTCTGATATTTAATTTCTTTATATTATTAATAATTATGTTATTTATTCCATTCGCGGTAAAAATTATTATTAGTGTAAGTATAGTATTATTAGTTGTAAAAATGATTAAATTTCGCGTACTTTCAATTTTATTTTAATATTAAATATCACAGAAACTATAATCCAATCTTTTTAAGACTAACTACATAAATATTGGTTGAAAAGTATACTGACAATATTCAGACAAATACAATGTTATAAAAGCATATTTTTAAATATATTTGTGTGCATTTGTATATATGATTTTGTATATTTTGGATATTTAAAATATAAATACTTTCATAAAAAGTAAGTATGAATTTCTAAAAATGCTATTTTACATCATTTCAATTCGAGTCTATAAATAAAATTTAAAAGCTTAAATTAAAAAATTGTGATTATCTATAAATAATATTATTTAAAAATAATTATTAACGTTTTATATGGGTTCTTTTTATTTAATTTAATTAAAACGGTGGAACTAAAGACATTTCAGTATTTCAATGTTTTAGAAAAAATATGGCAAAATTTTCTTTAGTATAAAATAGATTAACTCTGTAAAATTAGGTTAATAACTTAACATACATAAATTAAGGTAAGTATTTTTTACAATAATATTTTTTGTAAGTCACATTCTAGCGATTGACATGCTTTAATTCTTTTCTATTTCAGTTATATACTTTCGCCGTAAAAATAGGGAAACTTTAATATTGTTAAGATTATATTATTATTAAGAAGTGATTGACGTGTACAATAAAATATTTATTTTAGCGAATCTATACAAATTATTATTTTATCTAAAATTTAACGAAATTTTAAAACTTTTTGTAATTGATAAGAATTGGAATCTGTAATTAATTGACTTACGAAAATGTAACTAAAAATGTAGCAAAAATAGACTGATTCTGTTACCAAGTTTAAATTCTTTCTTATTGTAAAATAAAAAAACATTGCAATTATAATTAATTCAAACAAACTATTCAATCAATTTTAATTTTCATAAAAATGAGAAAATTTGTAAGGATGTAGAATAATAAGTTAAATTCTTAAATTTTTCTATTTTTATTGCTTTAAACATTTTTCTAGAAAAATGGACAATTAATTTTTAAGAATTATTCTTATTAATTATTAATTATTAATTAATTATTAATTAGAATGAAGAGTATAAAAAATTAGATATTATAGATAAGTTACATTAATTACTAAATTTTCATTCATAATGTAATCTACATATGTATGTATAAAATGAGCTTTTCTTATTATAGGCATTAATTGTCGATGCTAATCATCTAATTAAAATCTACAAAAACAAATGTATATTAAAGAAAAGCTGATCGATCAAGGCGTTTTCTAAATTAACGACAGCAATATAAAATATGGCTTAAATTGAAATTCACTTGGAGAACAATCAACGAATTTTATTAATTTTGAAAGTAAGTGTATGTTAGAGGTGCAGTAGTCCGAAAAGCTGGGGAACGTAGACAATAAGCCTAAAAAATTCTAAACACTGGGTTGGTCTAAACCCACAGTGTTTGGTGCTTTTTAAGATAACCTATGAGAGAATTCTCGTGTACGAGAAAAGAATGGAAGGCACTGCCGCCGCATCCAGTTTTCGCCAAGAATATAGTTACAGCTAAGATTATGCCCATTGTAACTTTTTCGCCACACGTCAGCGGCTATTCCGCAGGATGTATAATGTAAATGCGGGATGTCCATGCGGCGGGTTGAATTGAGATAAGCCCGCCGTGGAATCCGTCCTCGCGACATTCGAGGTTGGGCTGCTAAATATGCTACGGATAAGGAAATAAGAGAGCGAGGCAGACCAAGAATGGGTAAAGAGCAGAGAGAGAGAGAGAGAGAGAGAGAGAGAGAAGCACCGCTGTGGGTGAAGTCATCCGTATCCGAAATTACCCTGTATCCAAGCGTGCGTCATTACGTGTATGTGGCTTAGCCGGAAACCCGAGACGATGAGGACGACACCGTTCATGGGTTCCCTCATGCACTGACACTTTACTACGCAACTCTCGTTCTCGACACTTTTGTCTCGAGTCGTGTCTCTTTATATATCTCCATCTCTCTCTCTCTCTCTCTCTATATATATATATTTGTTATATACCTATATATATATATATATATATATAGCGTTATTATATATATATATAATATATTTTTTATATAATATATTTATAATATAATTTATAAACTATATAATTATAATTATAATACACTATATAATTTATAACTATAATAAATTTATAATATAATATATTTTTTATATATATATATATATTTATATATATTATATATATATATAGCATTATATATATATATATATATATGTATATAGATCTCTAAATCTCCACTTTTTGCTTCATACTGCGACGCCGCTCCCGAAATACCCTTCAAAGATCAACGCAAAAACTTAGTAAATTTAAGTTATCTCATCAACAAATAATATAAAAGTAAAGAACAATTGGAAAGTGATCCATTACTTTTGAGTTATTACCTTGATTATATACGTAAATTATTTAAAATTGAAATTTTTATTTTTAATATTAAGACTAATTATCTGCAGATTAAAGTAGTTTGGGGTTCTTTCAACATGTTACTACGTATACATGTAAAAACAAAATGCGAAGATTGGCATTATTCTTTTTCATAAATTTTAATGGATATGGTTAACAAAATATCATTATAATATTAATTGTGTAAGCTAAGGTCAAAAGTTGTTCTTATACGTGTTTCAATACTAAGAAAGAAACTTTAAGAGGTTTCACATGCATATACACAAATATGTGTATTGTGTACTTATGATATAAATAACTAAAAAACAAAGATTTAAAGTAGTTGGGATTCTAAAGGAATTTTAAATTAAATTTTAAATGCATAATTAAATTAGTAGATCTCCTTTGATATAGTATCTTCCAATTTCTTATGTGGGTTCCAAGCACTTACACTCAATATTGTTAATCATCAATAATTATGCATTATATATTTATGAAGGAATTTTTATGTACAGACAATATAATTTTTTAAATATAACGCATTATTGATCATGCATCATTGATTATATATTACATATTATAGTTGTTGGTTTTTATATAAAAATTTTTAATAAAAAAAAAGATACCGACAAGTTTTTATTACTGTGTAGTAAGCGACCAATTCCATAACTTAACTTATATATGTAAAAAAAGTCTGTAATTAAAAAAGCCACCAACTTTGGTACACTTATACTTAGGTGGTAATAGTTGCAAAGTTGATAGGAGATGAAACAGCGCAAATACAAATCTTCGATTTTCAAATACAGGATCGTTAGCACATCCACTGGCTAGATAGTTATTCCCCGGAAATACTGGTTAGCTGGGAAATTTATTCTCATAAATAGGGGGGGGGGATTTACGGGTCACTGCGCGAACTGGGACGTCAGACTATTTAAACCGATCAATAAATAATGACGTGCGCTCGCCACGGCTACTCTTTGCCACCGATACACTACGGACGGAGAGACAAAGACAGGACAAGAGACAGAGAGAAAAATAACGATTATTTACGCCGGTGAAGCATCGATGTTGACATTTAGGGCCCGGCGCCTGCCTCTTAAAAGCAGATGAAACCGCGCGGATACCGTTCGCCTTTTCTCGCGCACTATCGAGAGGCCGCGCATTGCACCTGGATTACGGAGAGGTCAAAATCATTCGCGCGCATCATCTTTTTCTCTTTCTCTTTTTCTGCCTCTATACCGGCATTCCGTGAGCGAATGAATTCTCATGCAGCCTTCATATTAGCATACTCTGGCAACAGTAGTACTAGCTCCCCCTCTCCCTCCCACACAACCCTATACCGCTCCCCTCTCGCTTCATTGCACTCTCTCACTCCCTCTCGCTATCTCGCTCCCTCTCACTGCCTTTCAGTCCACATCTCTCTTTCCATCTCTGTCTCCCTCTCTATCTCCATCTCCGACTCTAATTCACTAGTCCTCGCTCTCAGCGACTCATTACTATTTTTAATATTATTTCCAATATGATACTTTATCACCGATAAACGTCTTCGAGACTTATACACCTATAATTTACTTACAGCGCGCTCAACATCGCCCTCCATTCGATTTTCAATTTCCCGATGAATAGCGAATTCGCGATTGCGCATCTTCATTTGTTTGCGTTGAAAAAGCCTCGTTATTTTAAACTCTCTTGCCACCGTGCGCGTTATTAATCACTGTCAATTTTGCAGTGCGAGCATCAATTGGTGTCGGAGATAGCGCACCTCGAGCCACTGGTGGGAAAAAGGCCGATATCGCATTGCCGCGAGTGCCAAGTGTCTGTTTAAAAAGTCACATAATAAACTTAAACTACCGTTGAAGGGGGCGGACAAAAAGCATCATCGATTTCTTAGGCGAGGGATCGCCGTGCGTGTGATTTACTTTATCGCCGTCCGTTATTGTCGCTAAGCTTATTAGTGGCGAGCCACGATTATGCTTGAGATTGCTCGACGTCAGATGCGCTACTCGTAAAAGTAAAGTATCCCATGAACGAATAATCAGAGGTCGTGGTTATTCCCGCGACTGCACAGGCTATATAAGTTGGGGTGCAGATGGGAAAGAGGCATAAGGGAGGTGCGGCGTTGCATAACTTCCAAGAAATAATGATATGTCCACATTTTTATTTCGGTAATTAAGGAATTAATCTTACTACGAGAAAATTTATTAATGCCACTCATAGCGAGTTAATATTAATATGAGTATTCCGAGATCCGCAAGCGTTTTCAACCGCTACGCGCACTTTTTCCTCCATTTGGTAGTGTAGTGAAATTTATTTATTCTTTTATCATTTTCAATAATTTTATGATCTTATTTTTTGAAGGAATTAAACTGTTTTTCCCCCGTTTTTTTCTATTTATATAATAATTAGACTATTTTTTTATAAAACCAATTCATGAGCGAACGACCCCAAGCTAACGTTATAAATATTATTGACGCATATACCATTAACTATCTTGTGAATTTAAATTATTCCCTTAGGTAGGAGAGCTTTTTTTAAAAGAAAAATCAGTTAACTCTAAAGATGGGTATTTAAATCTGTATCTCATAGAGATGACTATGGATATTGATAATGCACGGAGTGTATTGATAATAGCTAAGCCAGAGGAAAGATATCAGTATTCAGCCCCTGAAAAGTTCATTTCCTCACAGCCCGTATTGCTTATCGATAAATGCAAAGGCTGCCCTTATTAAGATATTGAAGGGTTTTCCCAGTAACATAAAATTCAGACTTTTTGTGCCTTGTTGATATATTGATCGCACGAGCGATGGAATCAGTAGCAGAGCCGCAACCTTAGCCACGGACTAAAGTTGAGCTCACAGTGCTTGGGACGTGGCCCTGGCACACTTAGCTCTTAGCACCGTCGATGCTACTGCTTTTCTGCGGCCGCCACCGCTAGTTATGCAAATCTGATTAGTATCCCCGTACTCATAATAAGACCTGATTGCGCACCTCGGGCTCACACGAGAACCTCCCGCTGCCTTTTCTCCAAGTCGAGCAGCTCGAAGCGCCAGTCTCCTTCTCGCGGGACTGATCTTCTCTGCGCGTGCTTATCGACTCCCTCACGGCATATCGCGTGCTCTTTCCTTTTCGTTCCCTCTCTCTCTCTCTCTCTCTCTCTCTCTTTAACTCTCTCTCTCTCTCTTTTTAACTCTCTCTCTCTCTTTAACTCTCTCTCTCTCTCTCTTTAACTCTCTCTCTCTCTCTCTTTAACTCTCTCTCTCTCTCTTTAACTCTCTCTCTCTCTCTATATCTCTCTCTCTTTAACTCTCTCTCTCTATATCTCTCTCTCTGTAACTCTCGCTCTCACTCTCACTTCGATCATCGCCGGATGCCGAAAAAAACGACGACGATACGTGCTGTGCTTACGCCCGGCATAGTGAGCAACGAGGTGAGGAGAGGAGAGAAGCAAGAGCTGTAGTGGCTTAGCGCTAAATTATCCATTTCGGAAGCTCAAACACGGACGACGCTTGACACTTCCCCTTGCCACTTAAAGCCATTTCAATTTGTTCGATTTAACGGCCTTGCCTCATGCCCGAGAATTATTGTTACAACGCACGCGCGTTCAACGAGCCACACGCCTTTACATCCATCCATTCTTGATACACGTCACACGCTCCATCTTCCTATTATCGTTCTCTCAGCGAAATGTAATGCTTCTCTTTATTTTTTACCTGCGATTTTTACCAATAAAGGAGATGTAATTGTTGGATAGTCTAGATTGATTTTAACATAATACCAAAATTTCTCATTGACGAGTGAACAACGTTTAAATTATAGAAATTGGAACAATAGAAACAAACACTATTGATTAGTTTAAATTTTACATCTATATATTTAATAATATATTTTTATATTTGTCTATTTATTTTTATATTTTACTATTATAAATCTTTTCAAAAAAATAATCGTGCATGTTATTCATAAGCATTAATATAGAAATAATAAAACAAACTTCTTTCAAAAAATTAGTGTACATTCCAATTTATAAAGTTACTATAACCTGTTAATTCTAAAAAAAATAATAATATATTCTGCTACAATTGTTTTATATTGTTAAGTAATATTCACTAACTTGTTTTTATTTATGCACACTATTTTGTATGTATTTATACGCACCAAATAAATTAATAAATAGTAACATTTATTTTTTTTAAAAACTCTTTATTTATTTACACTTGGTTAATATACTTATATAAAAAACGTTATCAAAATTTAATCTTGGGTATTGATGAATCCTTAAATATATACATATTCATATGTACATATGTGTGTCAGTAGAATGTGAATACCAAATAGAAAATCTTAATTTGTTTGGTTGTTGTGTTAAAAAAACTTCTTAAATACAATGAATATTGGCAATGATATATACTTTTTTTCTCGACTACAATTGAAAATTACATTGTCCGTAGTGTAAATAAAAAACAGTATATTTAAAAGCTTTTATATTATTCATCAAGTTTGTATAAATAATATATTTTCTTTTAAGGCCTGAATCATGGATAAAAAAAATTTCAAAGAAAAATCAAAATACATAGATAACATATCTTGTATTCGAATACCATATAGTGTGAACTTGTCAGTTGTAGTTAAATACTTATTAATTAAAAGAAAAATTCCAAAAGAGTTTGCGCTAATAAGATTCCTGAAACATAAATACAGAAGCTTAGAAAAACAGGCATTAGATCAATTTAATGCTCAAAATAGCTTACTACGTGTATAGACTTAAATTCGTGAATAATTTCAACCAAGGTCTAATCTCATCTTTTTTGGTGAGATCGTTTTATAACACTTTCAAAGGTAGACGACTCTTGTAAATCTATTCTTATCTGATCGCTCGATCGAGTTCTTCGTTTATTCGACACACGATTGTCCAAACCTTCGCGCGTGAAACTCTCTGGCAATGATTTATAGTATTTCATGGACCTTTGGTTTTTGCTACGAAACTGAAAATAGCATTTTGTGATTAAAACTCCTTACTAAAAAGATTAATTTTTGAACTATCGTGTAATTGCGCCTGTTAATTACATCTAAATTTTATTTGAATAATTCTTATAATAATAATTTATGCGTCAACACTTACAATCACTGTCACTAATGGAATCTAGAAATTCTTATGTAATTACGTTCATAATACTTCCTCTATCCAAAAAAAAAAAAAAAGTACCTTTTTAAAAGAACGTTTCAGTAATTACTCGAATTTTGTACAAAATGCTATATTTTAAAAAAATAACCACATTTTTTTATTAAACGTTCACTAACAAAAAAGTACAAAATATTCGTAATTATATAAGATAATTATTTACAATAAAATAGTCATAAAAAATTAAAAATCGATTTGTTTCACATTACGATGAAACTGTAAAAAAATCATCAATCCAACATGTTAAATACTTTATATTTAGTAAATTTAGATTAATATTATTGACATTTCATAAATTTACTTTTTAAATCTGAATCCTATTTATTTAATAAAATATCTATATCAGAAACTTTTTTTTAAATAAAAAAATGAATTAGCATTATGTATTTTGAATACGTATTAATTATAACCACATACCAATAGTAAAACATTTTTGTACAAGTTTATCGAACAGTAATAACACAAATTGTAATTGATATACCAGTTTTAAGATAAGCTGTAAGCAATTTAACGTGTTAAATGAGTAGATTTTAATAGATTGTACCAAATAATCTTAATAATTTATGTGAAATCATGAATTATATAATCATGAATTATCAAAAAACAAAAATAATAAAAATGTTACGTTACATTTTATCTCCGTTTTTAAAAATTATGACTATGATTAAATCTCTACAGTATTTCGACATTTATTATATTTTTTCTTTGTTATAGCAGTAACAAATTTATGAATTTCTTCAAAAATACATTTTTTTACGTAATTAATTCAGTAAATAGTAGATCGATATCTTGCAATTTTTAACTTATTAATTCACGAAACTACTTTTATATTGCCATATTACTATTTGATTAATTTTATGTATGAAAACTAATTTTTTTATCGTTAATTTCGAAGGATTGTTTTTTCATTATTTAGAATTGTTATCATAGAATAAGAGTAGAGACAAATTTCAAACCTTCTAATGTACACATACATATTTCACAATATTACTTTGTTTCATTTCTATATACAATTTAATATTTTTTCATTTTTAAATATTTGTTTAATGCCATATTACAAAACTATATATTGAGATTTATTCATATGTTAATTCATAAAAAAATTTCATTAAACGTGGTTGAATTTAAAGACTCGTACACATTCATGACTACAATTTAGTAATAATATTCATGAAAGTACACGTGGAGTAGTTTTTTTTGCCTGATAACACGAAAAATTAAAATTTTGTAGCTACTGGAAAATCTTAAATAAATATAGCCATTGATAAAGTTAATCACATGATCATATTAGTAAATATTTAAAATAAATGTAATATCCGAATTTTTAGTTTTATTAGACAGCTTATATTTAAAGCAAAACATTTTACGTTAGAGATACATTAACAAAAGAACATATTTTTGAAAACAAATTTATAATATTAGATTTAGCAAACATGCATCGTATTCAATTTTTTAAGATTTGTGCATCGAAAATGATTTAATTCTACTCAAGAATACTATTGTATATTCTTTAAAATTTTATGTTACATATATTGAACAAATGAAAGAGTATTATTAGAATATGAATAGGCTCACTGAAAATAATAATTAATTGATAAAGATAGAAAATTCTTAGTCTCAAACTCTAAAGTCTTGATTAATGTACTATGTAATTGCATTTTATTTTAATAAGTAAAGGAACTTCTTTACAATCTGATAGGCTTAAAATCATTATTGCTGCCAATAAAGAAAGAAAATTTTTTTAAATTTAAAGGTATGTAATATGTAAAAATAAAGACGAAAAGAGGTAAATTAAAACACGAAAACAGGAAGCATATAAAGACTCCATAACGTTTACATAAATAAGGAGTTGAGGTGGGCTGTTTCATCCAGTAGTGACAGAGCCGTATTAAAGAATAAGTTAAATAAGATAATAATAGAATTATAGAGAATAAGAGAGAGAGAAAAATTTGAGGAAGGTGTAGCAGTATACTAACTGAATAAACTTGAGTATTCAAGGCAGTCGCTCGATGAACTAAAGCTCAATATTGTGATATTGCCCGACGAGTCCGACGGCACTTATCGCTATCCTGGCATCTACGACTATCATCATTTTGCCAGCGCTCGTATTCTGTTCTCTGATGCACACCGCTGCTCAAAGCTAGTATGCCCAAGGTGGTGAATATCCGTCCAAATATCTGAGTGTCAGCAAACCACGACATTTCTCCTGGGAAGCTGATGCCTTTTTTATATTCGGCTTTAGTCTTCCTAGGCAATACGTTTGACGTTTTTTTTTACAATGCCGATATACTATTTATCTTCTTCAGTTTATATTCAAATTTAGGTTTATTAAATCGTGGTAAATCGCAAACAAAAAAAATTTAATAATTTACTTACGAGATTTACTCGTTACCTATTATTAAAGGAACAGATGCACTTACTTGTTAGGATAAGCAATGCATAATAATTACTTACGAACAAGGAATGTATGAATAAAGTAGTCGAATACTTACCCCCTATCTATTTTAAAACTATAACTAGATTTCTTTTTTAATATTGTCTACCTTGTGAAAATTGGACTAATAAAAGAAAGCATTCATTTGTTAAGTATTTCTCGATTATTTAACACACACTGTACATATTTAGAGCCCGCATAAAATCAAAACTTAACAAATAATTTAGAAGCGCAGTGAAAATTTAACATTTTAAAACTGAAGTATTATCAGTATTAAAGAACAATTTGCGATAATAATATAGTACAAATGCTATTGTTTTTATAATTAAATCAATAACTGTAACAGTAATATTAATAAGAGAATATCAATAACAGTACTTTGATCTATTACATTGACCATTTACAATATTCTTTTTCACGGCTTGTATGCTATACTAATGATTTAAAACTTCATGCTACATCAATCATTCAACTTTTAGAAAAAGGATTCCTATTGTTTACACGAATCTACAAGATTTCTATTGAATTATAAAATATCTGTCAGTACATGTAAATTCACGGTTTTATTTTATTTGATACAACGACTTATGTGCTGCAAAATTCAGAATACAGGGCATTATGTCACAAAAATTTTTAATATATATATATATATAAATATAAAAAATTTATATTACATCAATTGATGCAAAAATGTACTTTACGATATTTTCAAAAAGTTTTAATAATGAAAATATTAAATAAAATTACATTTTATTTTATAATTAATGTCATACGATTTTGTGAATTTCAATTCAATAGTATGTAAATACTTTTCAAGATGCGATCCCAACATCTTGTAATATAATCCGTTGACTAGTATTATTATCTACTTATAAAAGGAAACATTAAAAAATCTACAATACAGTAGTTATTCATAGTTAGTTGAATGAGATTAAATTTAAAAGTTGTCGGCTGACATGTCATAGCATGAAAAGGAATTATCCCAGATTATTGAATTCTGAATTGTCTACTGGTACGTTTTCGTCTCTAGGGAGTATGGCGAGTAACATATAGTTAAATGACAGATAAAAAGAATATATTCATATCTTGATCGCGTCTTTTCAAAAGGTTTCCCGTCCAGTGGTTTAAGATAAATGATTAAATATTTCTCGTAGCACGAATTGGACATTGTCAATAACTATGTATTTAACTCGATTAGGTACAAAAGATTATCTTTGGCACATTTTAATTTACATCTCTAATAATAAACGTTTTTCGTTAGAAGGATCTCAATATGTTTTCAAAAATACTACTCCAATTGAAATCGATTGTTTTAAGGCTTCAATATTATTTATAAACATGGACCATACAAGTTTAAGTGAATAAAATATATTTTGTAAATATTAAGACAGATATGTTAAGGAAATAATAAAAATATTAAATAAGATAAAGTTGTATGTATTAAATTTTTTTTTGATAAACATAAAAAAGTAACTAATTGTCAGAATAATGCGTTATTTGATTTCCATGAAAAATGGATTAAGATATAAAAATGTCATAGTTTCTTTTCCCATTATAATATATTTATGGTTCCCATTTCATTAGTGATCTTAAAAAATTCAGAAGTATATAATCATTTTATTACATCCATCGTAATAATCGTTTTTTTTTGTTTCTTGCGCATTATATTTTAATAAAAATATTATAATAGATGTTTCGTTAAGACTGGAATTTAAAAAAAATTATAGTAAAAAAAGATGGAAATAAATGGAATAAAATAATTTTATTGACAATTAATGTAGCATCAGATTACTTTATATGAAAAAAATGTTCAATCCAAAATAAATAAATAATTTAAGCTAAAATTAAATTATTTAAGGTAAAATTAAATTATTTGCTACTGATTTTTCAATACGTTATAAAAATTTTATATCTTTTCTTAATAATATAAATATAATTAAAGCTCTAAATACATCAAGAAAGAGAGTCGTCGATTTTGTTTTTAAAATCCTACGTATTTTGAAATCCTAAACACGATTTTATATGGAATTATTATAAGATTTTGAAATGATCTTTGTCGGAACGTTGCCTATTAAAATAATAGCTAAGCTTCTGTTAATTATATTTCAAGCTACATACATATGTGATTAGTCCCTAATATGAAGAAGATAAATACCTGTTTTATAAATTTGACGCACAGCGAGTATAAAAGCAAACCCTTCATCGGAAGCACTGTATTTAAACATAATTGGAGCTTTAAACGACTTTAAACATAGTACAGCAGAATAAAGCTTCCGGTTGATCGAATATTATTTTAAATGCTTTCGATGAGCTCGAGGAGTATCCATATTTTTATCGAAATATTGATAAGGAGTAATATTTAAATATAGCAGCGAGTATTAGTATATCTCCAAGAAACGGTGCAAAAGTGTCTGATGGAATGCCAACAAATATCGGAGCCAGGGAAGCGAAAAGGATAATGGTCACGGTGGGGATTCGTGGATAAGAAGTCTCGACCTAATGGTCCTTGCAGCCTTTGAAGAGTACACGGAAGACGCGTATCCTTCGGGGGCGATTGGCAGTAAAAGGGATTTCTCGAGAAGAGAGGAGGAAGCATGTGTTGGGAGTGAGTGTAAGAGCGCAAGCTTCCAGTCGGGATTCGGAACTTCTTGGGACCTGTGGGGGAGTCTCGTCTTCACTCAGCCTCAGCCTATATGACTCAGAGGTATTCGGGCATGCGTATACAACTCGGCGAATGACTGTCGTTCCCGAGGGCCCGAGCGCGTGCGACTGCCGCGCTGCTCCCCATTGGACCCCGCGGGGGTACAACCAACCGCGCGCGTTCCATTATCCCATGCTAATTCCCGAGCTACGGCTGTCATTGCCTCGGGGCCGTCGAGCAGACTGACAAGTAACACCTCTCGGACTCTCGTGTTTCCTCCGTGTAGGAGTGTCTCCTTGGCCCCCTCGACACACCGCTCCTCACCGCATTGCGCCGCTCTGATGAGCGGCAACACGCCTCTCTCGCTCGCACACTTCGAAAATCAACTCGTCATGCTTGCTTCATTTTCTCCGGGACGGTAAAACAGCCATTTGTTATAAGGTCGTGTCAAACCGTGAGCGCGTCGCGGGGTGTCCGCGCACAGTCGACCTCCCGTCCTCTCCTCTCCGCCTATCCTCCACCCCATTTGCCCCTCCACTAACCAACGCCACCGCCGCCGCCACCACCAGGGTCGACGTCTTCCCTCTTACTGTCGAATGGCT
This sequence comes from Kradibia gibbosae, assembly GCA_018907135.1. Classification (NCBI taxonomy): domain Eukaryota; kingdom Metazoa; phylum Arthropoda; class Insecta; order Hymenoptera; family Agaonidae; genus Kradibia; species Kradibia gibbosae. The sequence goes on from JACCHX010000007.1 coordinate 4,817,746, forward strand.
TCGATTGGCGATTCGACGGATCGGTCGCTCACTCGCGGCCCTGTGCTCACCGCTTATAATAAATGTCTGTATATAAGGTCCCACACTGTTTTTGACCTGTCCGATGAACTACTCTTTTTTTACATTCCCTTTCATTTCTTCCTTTCCATCGTCCTCTCTTATCATCCTTCGTCCGAGTTCAGACCCCTTCTCTACATCCTTCTCCGTAAGTGGCCATCTCGTCGGATCTTCCATTCCTCTCCTCGGCAGCTGCCCCTTAACCCTTCGCGATCTATTACCTTAACTCCTTTCACCTCTCTTGCCTTCTCATCTTCATCTTGATCTCCGGGATTTTCTCGCTCAATTATATTGCTTCCCTTTTCAATGCATCGATTTTTTACATTGACGTCTTCAAATTCATATTTCATCCGAGCATCTAGCGAAAAAAACAACTTACACAAGAATGCATGATTACTGAAATTTTGAAAAGTGATTGTGCTTTTCGAATGGGAAAGTTTTCCAATAGACAAAAATTGGTGTTTATTATTCTATTATACATCCTTAATTATTTTAAAAGATTACATCTAATTTAAAATAAAGATATCCTACGTTTTTATACTCATAATGTCTTACTTAAAAACTCATATAAACCGTTTATTCTATATTCCTTAATTTTCTCTTATGCAATAAAAGAAATTAATGCAGCAGGTGATAAATAATATTTATGTGTTCTAAATCTAATAATATATTTCTCATTAATTACGTTTATATTCGAGTACGTAAAATACTATTATTTTTATCATTTCTTTGTAAAAATTATAAATGCAACTACGAACAAATTTAAGATTCGGAGTAAAATATTGAATTGAAAGTACCATATCATCTAACCATTATTTTGTATTTATCTTTAACCAGATAACTTATAATGATTTACAAATATTTTACTGGGTACCTTGTAACTTATATAACTCATTTATTTCACTAAATTAAATTTTAATCATGATAAGAGTTCAGTCCACTTACCAATGATTATGACAAATTAGTACGTATTACTTCGATTAAGAATTTTCAAATTTTCTTTACAATGAATTTTTAAAAATAAAAATATTTATCTATTAGCCGTATCATTCAATATCAAATTATTCGAAATGTATTTAAGAAGTGAATGAAAATTCAAATTGAACTGCTTAAAACTGACGCTAAAAATAAAGAAATGTCAAAATAAAACTTATTCGATTAGCATGAGCTACACTCATCAGGAGTATGCAAGCTTTAATTTGAAAATCTGAAGAAGAATAGTGAATAAATTTGACGTTTTATCTGTCAGGGAAAGATATAACAAGGAGCTTCGACGTAGACGCGAATGCTGATAATGGAGAAGTTATCGGCATTTCGGGAGGATAGTCCTCATTGCATACGTATTTGAAAACGACGAATCCGAAATCCTTGAGAGAAACGAGATGAGGGTAGCCAGAATAATCTATGCCTGTGTGTATACAGCCGCATACGCACCTAAATATATACGTACATACATGTATGCGTGTGTAAGAAAATTATTTACGAGGCAGGGGCGGCGCATATAACGAGTGTGGAGACGTATGCGTGTGTCCTGGGACTCACGAGTCTTTTGCGGTTCACTCGTCCTCATCGTGAAATTCTGCGTAACGAATATGATTGCTACGAGAGGTCCAAAGCACCTTTGACTGCGCGGCGTTGACGGCACGCGGTCGTTTCTCTCAGCTAACTCGACTCTTTCCCTGTTTCTCGACGGCGAATTCCTCCCACTCGCTTTATTGCGCAACTTTTCTATACCTCTCTCATTTTCTCCCTACAAACGTGTATTCATCTCTCCTTATTCTTTTTTGAAAAGCCATAAAAACAATCGCATTCATCCAAATGACCGTCATTAATATTATTTTATTAACATTCAGCAGTCGCGTCGAGTCTCTAAACACATCGGTGAGCGTTTGACCCGCAAGATCAATTTATTAAGCACTCCTCGGTCACACTAGCTAATAAATATAGAATTTTAATTATTCACTGACCGAGTGAGCGGCCCTTATTTATACCCGTTACGCATATTGGTGAAGCTCGTCGGATGATACGCGAGCGATCACCGGTTATTGTATTCCGAGCGCTGATGTCACACGTGAATAACCAGTCTACCCCCCCCTCCATCGCCACTCTTCGCCCTTGCACACCTCCATAGATCTGCTCACACCCTTGCTCTCTCTTACCTTCCCTTCATCACTCTTCTTCTTCTCTCCGTTTCTATTTTTCTCTCTTGCTACAGTAACGTCTTAATATGAGACGAATCAATTGAATTTTCGGTAGTTTTGAGAAAGATTTATGCTTTTTTCATCCGCGAGTATAGTGAAACCATGTGTGCTCATCGGCAATAGAATGAATGCTTCTATCTGGCTCTGATTTACAATTCGCGTGATATTCTTTACAAAACATGTTTTACCAACGATACCGGCATTATAAACCTCGAAATACACGAATTTTGCCTATAATAGAGCATATCGGAAATAATTATTTGTAAGGGGATATTTGAAAGCTAGGCATAGAAATTAATATTCAAATATATCCTGCTGTCTTATAAATTATCCTTTTTAAATACTTGAAAATGAAGCGGTCATTTGAGGGGAATTTAATGATAAGTAAGAGTCGGACGTCATAAAGAGACGAATCTATGGTAGCATCATTCGGCGTTCAGTGTGCGTTTATTAAAAAGACGTTGAGCATTGAAATGAGAGATGTTTAAAGTCAGTGACTATTCCGCATGCATGTTTAATGAAAGGACGTTATTCACGGGAAGCAGCGATCATACATCAAACCAGTCTTGTTCGCGTCTGTCGTTCAGGATCCTTGTTCTTCTTTTTTTTTATCTCATGCCGCACGGTGTAGAAAGAAGAACGAAGAAGTCAACGCTAAGACAGTAAAAAAGAAAGAGAGACAGAGGTAGTACGAGAGAGAAGGTGCGCGACAGAAGAAGAAGAAACTGTTTAGATTCGATGAAACAGAGGATGTTGAGGCTCGTGCGAGCAGGAGTAGCCAATAATATTAACTGTACACACGTTTGATCTGATTATTTACGATTCGATATTCTCCCACGCATGTTGTTTTATAAGTCGTTTATATACTAGCTTTAACAAGATCGCTACATCGTCCCTTCCTAGAAAGATCAATCGATGTTTTTGTTACTGATTGAAAGGCGCTGCTAACTGTTTGAATATTGTGCTTTCTCCTTGAAACTTTCGAAACATCATCGTCAAACTTTCATTCAGTTTGTTCGACAAAAATCTTTATATTCATCATTAGGCGTTGAGATCCCTTACGCAGCAAACACCATGTTACGAATTAATTATAGGAATACCAAGCATTCAAACTATTTTCTAATCATTAATTTCGTTCGTAATATGACGACAAAGATTCATTAGCTGCTTAAAATAATAATAATAATAATAAATAATATTGATTTTGAAATATAATTTTAAAAAAAAATTTGCTGTTTTATACAATTTGTATATGTTAGCCTCACTGAAAATTTTATTTTTAGACTTTAAATTTCAAGAACCATACGCTTTATTTGAAGAGTATCTTTAAAATGATAAAAATGTTTGTTAAAAGATATGGTTATTTAAAAAAAAATTATTATGAATTTATTATAATCACCTACTGAAAACATGTATTGAACTCAACATTAAGCTACAATAAAATATCTTATCACCTTCTGTACAAAGAAAATACATTTTGCGCCGTTATTGATTTAATAAACTTCGTAAGTATTTAAAAAATTTAATCGTAACAATTACAAGCAAAATATATTCGATAAGGTTTTATTTTTGAGAAAAAAATGTAATATTTGATGATAAAGTAAAATCGATATCTGAAGCTTCGAGAAACAATAAGTATAAAGAACTGTTTCCTGAATAATGAACAGCCTTGTATTAATAAGCCGATTTCGGCCTCATCTAAATAAATATTATACCTCATAGCTTTCGTCAATATGCTTTAGCACTGGCATTTACGCTTGAGTAAGGAGATCACGAATCATACCACCGATGTCGCGATCACTATCGCACGTCGACGCGCAGACTCGATATATTTCGATATTCGCCAGCAGTGCCGCGCGCTGTCATACTCTCACGTGATATATTGCGCCGCCAGTGAAATAGATTCAACAGGGGAGGGAATAGGACACAACCCATCAAGAACCTCTAGGCCTTCGCACGAATAACAGATTAAACAAGTAAGTCTCTTACTCCTATTTCTGCGCATGAACCTTCCCAACCCCGCCCGCGCCACCTACCCGCTCTTGCTATCGCGCTACGCAATAATACATGTATTCGGGTGTGCGAGTATTTAAGTGAAACTTTGGTCGTAGGTAAATGTGTCAGTAGGAGAGTGGAAGAGAAAAGTATAGGCGAAAAAAGGGAAAAATAAAGAACAAATGAGTACGAGGACTTTTTTAACCAAAGCACTCGAAAGTTGCGATGACTTAGTGTGCAGAAGCTTCTGATCTGTCCGCGCCGCACGAGCAAGCGGCCAAAGTTTAATTTATGTTCAGACACCAGGAGCCAAGGGTGTACATACATTTGAATTCTCCATGTACTGCGGACAGGATCTTGGGGTTGAATCGTTCTCTCGACTTTCTACCTTATTCATTATTCAACTCTTCTGCCATTTGATGTAGGGCACTCCCTTGTTTTGCGATTTCTTACAATTTTTAATACGCTACTCAGATTGATATACAGCGTGGAGATATTGTACTGTATTTCTCATTTCCAAATTATTATTTGATACAATTAAAATTATATAGTCGATACTATTACTTTGTTTACTCCTCTGTTGACTTGCACCAATATTTAAATATTGGTTTACAAATTCAATCGTTTTCGGTACGCATGGATCGTCTATCAGATTCGACTACTTAATTATTTTCAATGAATTAATTATTCATCGATATAATACTTTGTAGCTTATTTATTTTATTTCTAAATTATTTTATTTTCAATTACACACTAAAATTTAATATATTAAAATTTTAAAAATGTTATATTTTAATACTTGTTATTAATTATTTCTTCGCTCTATTGGTATTTGATATTTAAAGACAAATATTGTTTTTTTTTTCAAATAATTTATTTCATTCGATTTTTTCACAAATTCAAATTTTTTCACAAAAGAAAATCGTTCCAATCGTTTTCAATTTATGTACGACAATCAAAATATCAAAAGTATCTTTATCGCAAGCATAAGCAGCACATAACTTTTAACAAACATTTCAGTAGACGTACAATGAACGTAGTCAGCCCCATATTTAAGAAATTTCTACAATAACATCTTTGCGATTTACTTAAAAAAAATTCATTTACATTTTTGTGTAATTTTTAAAAAACTTTCCAGTATAAGATCTTTTTATAATTCATTATTATTGATCACTTAAAATAAGCACAAAAGGATTTTTATTTTAGAAATTAACAAAAGCAGTTTATATAATTCTTAAAAAAGGGGTATTTTTAATACATAAAATTGAACAAAGAAACATTTTTTTATGACTGATAATTGTACAAAAAATCTAAATTACTGATTAATAGAACTTTTTATCATTCAAAAGTTAAATTTATTCGAGCATCATAGTTCTTCATAAAACTAACAAAAATAATGTCTACGTTATTCATTAGACTCTAATGCTATAAAATAGAATCTAGACAGCGTGAAGAATATGTTTACAATGTCGTTAGTATGAAAAGTAGAAAAAGACTACCAGAGCAGCATAAGTCATCAATTAAATAGCTTGAAAGAGCATATCAGACCAAAAGGAGGAGACGAGAAAAAGAAAAAAGGAGGTACGCAAAAGAAAAATAAGAAAAGAAGATTAAAAACGAGAGGAAGAACGCCAGAATATAAAGAGAAAAGGTGCTTCATGCTCGTCTAAAGATAATCGGAGGTCGAAACGTAGCGGAAGATACTTATACGAGCGAATCTAACTAGAGAAGCGTGCGACTCTCGACACTGTCATGGTAAAACATAGCCATTCCACGCTATAAAACACCAAGGACTCCAAAAGGATCCACACTACCGCCATATACTTCTGACGCGCGATATAAAAGCTTTCCGGAGTTCCACCAGGGAGGTAAAAGCTTCGCTTTGCGACTAATGTACTCGAAGGCGGAAAAATATCACGTGAACCACGTCGCCGAGGAACGACTTTAATTTATCTCAAAAATTTCATTTTCACTCCCCCCACCTTTCGGCTCGATTTACCAACACATTAGAATCTTCCTCCATAAGCTTCTTGAGTCGAGAACTTATCAATACCGCTTACCACTTTCGGTAACCTAAGATAAATTCTTTATTTATGTCGTTTAAACGTGAATTTGAATAATCAATATAACTGCTAATAAGTGAATCAATGATTAATTACAAGTAGGCAATAATACATAATAAAAAAGACTTAAAACCATAGCAGTCTTTTTAATTATAACTCTTTTCTTATAACTCTTACGATATTATAAACGAGGGCGAATTTGTTTGAAAAATAGTATTAAGAAATTAATAAATAATTCATGTAAAATAATTTTAAAAAGTCATACCTCATTAATTGTACTTAGCTCAATACAGTCAGGCTTTAATATAACAAATTATTTAATATTATAGTAAGTATATATTTAATAAATACATTTAGTCTACTTATTACTTAGCCTGCACTTACTTTCCAAGATTCATCATTTATATTTTAACAAGAATAATTAGATTTTTCATTTTTGATGGATTCGGCAAGACCTATTCTTTTTTCAAAACAAATTACAATTGCTAGACATTAAAAGATACATAAAAATAGTGTAGTGCTTTTAATTTTAAGGCTTAAGAAGCAAAAGAAAGAGAGAGCTAGAGGGAGGATAGATATTTATAAAGGGGAAAAAATAGCGAATTCACTACATTTCTGTATACAGCGTTTATAGATGCACATTTAAGTCTCAAATGTAACAAGAATACGCAAACATAGCGGAGATGAGCTCAAGCATGACAGGAGACGAAAGAAGAAGGGAGGGAAAAAATGGCAAAAATACTTGTAATCTTAACGGCCAAGGTTTTGGTAAAGGGATTAATGTGTAAAGTAGTGTTTTGAAGTGGTGTTCGCATCGGGGGTTGAGCGAATGTAAGCAATTTCGAAAACTAGGAAGGGAGCGGCCCCGAGGAGAACTGCTCGGATGTCCGCGTGAGGGCCGCGGATGGCCGAAACAGAGAGAGCGAGAGAGAGAGAAAGAGCGAGAGCGAGTGAGTATGACGAGGGAGAGAGAGAGAGATCTAGAGAGAGTGAGTGTGACGAGGGAGAGAGAGTGAACCAGGCAGGTCGTATTTCAATCAGTTTATCTACTTGTCGACGCGTGTGGTCGCACGCACACACGGAGGGGCGCACGGGAACCTGGGCACGAGGCCAGAGCAAGAGAAACGGCGAACGTGGCGGAAGGGTAGGGAGCGAAGGCGAGACTCACCGAAGAGGATGTCCTGCGCTCCTTTTCTTAGCCGTAAAACTAAATTCGCGCGAGTGAGCCCACCGCTTAAAAGTGGCCTATTCGATGGTAATAACTCAGGGCACATTGCGTTTCTGAATTAGGTAACCTTCCGACCAACCCTCGCTCGACTAACACTATTTCCTATAAATCAGGAGATCCTTTCCCGGCTCGACTCCCGGCCCTAAATCCAACTACCGATGAGTCGTAACTGCTCGCGACAACTGACCAATCGCCACGATGCGCGAAACTCCTGCACCGCCGGGAAAAGTGACCTCCATTACTTTGTCACTTGTCTTCTTCTACCGTCCTCTTGCTCTTTCTGTCAGCCGTTTGTCTACATACTCTCTTCTTTATTTCTTGCTGCCTTCCTTCCATCCATCTCTCATTCCTTCCTTTCCTTCCTTCCTTCCTTCCTTCCTTTCTTCTTTCCTTCCTTCTTCCTTCCTTTCTTCTTTCTTCTTTCTTTCCTTCCTTCATCCCTTCCTTCCTTTTCTGTCTCCCTCCTTTCTACTATCGTTTGTTACATTATACTCTACCCACTCTTTTCACTAACTGCTCTTTGTCGTGAATACCTCGATTAACGACTACTCTAACAGCCTTTATGTGCTTTCTTTTTCAATCCCGGTGCGCCTTTTTATTGTTGAGCTAAGAAATCACGCATGTTCCAGTCAATATTATTACGTTGAACAATTTCGGCGGAGAAACATTCTTTGCTCCACTTCGTATATTTTTAAAGTTTGTTTTTGCATAAAGATACGCACAAATATTACAACACTTACTTTCTTTTTAATTAAAAAAATTGTTCATTTAAAAGTAAATTTACAAATTATATAGCTACTGTAAGAATGTGTTATTATAATGTATTATATCCACAGAAAATCTATACATATTTTAGCTTGTTTTTGTTTGTTCAGCTTAATTATTGAGCTTTAACATTAGCTATAATTTTTTACTACATATTACTACATTATTTACTACATTAAAATAACTGTTATGGTGTGTCATAAATTCGATAATCAATACTTAAACTAACAGACTAATGTTGCATTAATTGATTTGGTCATCTTAACCATTAGTACAATTTCTGAATTTAATATGAAATTAATATTTTTAATTTTCATATAATTAGCACTAAAAAAGATTTTGTTATTAAAATTGCTTTTTTTCAGTTTCAAACATAAATATTTTATAATATATAAAAACCATTCATATTTTTACGAATATTATGAGTGTATATATATATATTAGTTTAATAATTTATTGATTTTTTTTCTTTTGGTTAATAAATAAAAAATTGTAAAATAAATTTTTTTTTCACTTGAAACTTTTTAAATTTAGATCCGCAACAAGCGTTGCAATAATGTTTACGATGTTATTACTTTAATATAAACTATTTTAGCACTTTTGTAAGTAACTTATATAATTATAACATTTACTTATATTATAAGATAAATATCAGAAATATATCAAAATCACAGTAATTGGTGTCAATTTTGAGTAAAAGTCTTTAGCTCATACACGTTTTAACGAAACATCATAATAGACATTGATTTTAAAATAAACTAAATATTGTACTCTACAATCGAAATAAAAAGGCAATAAATAAGAAAAAGGCTCAGAATTTTATGACGCAATCAGTTCTATTACTATAATACGAAAGAAACGTAAATTTCAGATTCATTCAAAATAGTCGTTTTACGACGTTAGAAAAGCTCGAGTGTGTAACCGCGCTTGTCAGAAAGTCAGGTTTACAATGCTCGATTTACGAGCCGCAGATGGAAAATTGAGAATCAGCATGAGCGGGTACTCGAAAAGCGCGAATCGGCAACGGCTAGTCGCGTAATAGCGACGGTGTGGTTTCTGTTAGGCTAAGCACAGAGGAAGAAACGGGCGCGGATGTTCTCACGTGCACTCGTATAACGAGCGCCAGCCAGCGCCGATCGTATATATTAGCGGTTCGTCGCGCGCGCGCGGCTCTTCTTAGAATAAAAATATCCGATCTATGGAAAATAATGCCGCCCATAATTTACGAGGCATAATAAAGCTGTATATATTTATATTGTGCTCGGTGTCTACCAGGGTAATAACGTGGAGTCTCTACTCGTGAGCCGCTTCACTTTGGCCTCAATAACTAAGTGCACTGGCGCATCCAGCCACAGACTTTAACTCAAATAAATGAAAATACGCATCCGATGATTACGAGGATTCGTCGATTTGAGCGTGAACCCAATAATGTCCACCGCAGAAGAAACGCGACACTAAGTACAAACAATTTTTGGCTATTTCGGATAATAGTCTAGATCGTCCAGCGCCAACAGTTCCCTTGACCACTGCGAATCTATGGGATAGTAATAAGTTGTGCGTTATTATCCAAAGCTGTCCGCCTCCCGACTCCATCATATTAATTACGACTCTCACTCTGCGCGCCTTAAATCCTTTTATTGCCGATTGCGACTTTCGTACACCCTTTTCTCACGCGGATTAGCCAATACCTGCGATTGTTAATTTGAAAACAATTAGCAAGATTAAAATTCTCGTAACAGAAGTCCCGGTATGAATTTAATTGAATCTAAAAACTTTTAATACTTTCCACGCGCACTATGTGTAGCAATATTTAATCTTTTGATTAGTTTGACTTACCACGCCCAAACTACTTTCTTCAATTTGAAGTACTTATATAACAACTTGAAAAAAATGAATTAACGAAAAATCACTTTATTTGTCTTTTTAAGTTCGATGATTCGGTTTAATTTCATCATTATAGGCTATTTCACGATTTTCGCGATACAAATAGTTGAATGTTGCATTTTATTTTCCTTTTAACAATACAATCACATGTCCATTATGATATTTTTGTTTTTTTTTTTAAATATGCACTATTATTTTAATATAGATAAATCAAGATAATGAATGGTAATTATGCGTTAAAAAGCTGTTTAAAACTTACACTACGCAAACTCTTTTATGAAATATAATACATTATAGAATATTTTCCAAGAAAATCACATTCAGAAAAATTAAAGACTTTAAAAAACGAATTCTTCGGCGTTTTTAAAAATAAAAATTAAAAAAAAAAATGATTAAATACAATTTTTTTTATAGGAAACAAAAATTTAAAAAATGGAACTTTAGTAAATATTTTGTAAATGAAGTTTATAAAAATGTACAATTTTAAATTTTACCCAAATTAATATATTTCATTCAAAAGTCACTAAACACTTTTAATCGCCGTAATATGTTACGTAAGAATAATATAATACTAGACTATGTTGGTTTTCCAATTTGGCATAAAAAATTTATATGCATTTATCCATACTATCTTAAGCAATCGAAGTGCAAAAGTAAAGAATAAATTCGTCGCAAAAATAGCCGTGTCATATGTCGTAATAAATATACCCGCGCTGAGTCCTACATGTCCGAACAATTTTACAGAAAAACAAACAGTTCACAATTAATGCTGAATTATAGCATCGACAAAAAAATCACGAAATATGCTACGGGCCCAGGGATAGAGAGAAAAAAGATAAGAAGACAGGAAAAAATCGAAAGACGCAGACACAAGATATCGCGCGCCTCGATTTTTGCAAACCATGCAAAAGCAGCAAATAAATATACGATGAAGCAGCAGCGGGAGCAGCAGCTGTTGTTGCTGCCGCGGAGTAGCGATCGAAAAAGCGTGTCGCTGTCCGATGAACACTAAAATTGCATATCCTCTGGCCATAGAAGAGGTAGTAGTCGCCATCAGAGCTGCAGGATCGCGCGACATTGGAAAGATTATTGAAGTCCAGGGAAGCGAGATGAGAAAGAAAGAAAAAGAGGAGAGAAAGAGAGAAAGATAGAATGGAGACAACGTTGGAACATTAGGAGGAGCTTCTTCCTCTCCCTCCCACCTTCCATCGCTATCTCTCTCCCTCTCTCTCCCTTTCGCTCACTCACTTTTCTCTCTATCTCCTTCTCGCCAATCCATAATTTACCGCTCATGACGTTCTCGCGCAGCCGTTTGCCTCTAATTTATGTGTTTTTAAAGACGGCCCAGGCCCTCGCTGCTTCACCGCTCCTACACGGCATTCAATTTTCGAGCGATTCCCAGTGAGATTTTCGCCATGCTCGCTGCCGTTATTTCGCCGCTGCAGCCACTGAGATATCCCGATATCGCTTCCCGCTCGCGCACACGTCATTATATTTATTTAATTCTCACGCAAATAAATAGGATGCGCAGGCGCATAATCTTGCAATTGCGCGCATTTATGACGCAGCTCACGCTGATACGGGGAAAAGAAAAGCCCGGTAACGGAGGCGACTCAAACCCCTCGTAAAATTTATACAAACGTATATATATACACGAGCGCGCGCGCGAACACACGCACTCTCCTACATATGAATACATACATACATACATACCTACATACATACGTACATACATAGATATATACATTCATACATGCATGCATTCTTACGGATACACAAAAGTAAATGTAAGTATATGAACACACGCCCGCGCACACACACGTCCGCATATTTATATATGACTGGATTGGCTATACCTGCTTTTTGTGCGTATGCTTTATCGATTCCCGTATCATTCAATTTGCATTTTTAATGGCACTCGTCTCGAATGCCGTATTTCTTTTGGCACGTAAGAAATATCTGGTTGAATTTACATTTTCTCCTTTCATAACATTCCATACCATCGATACACTTCATTTGGCCTATATCACCATTAATTTCATTATTGTTTATATATTTATCTACACTTCGTTAATGGATAATTTCTAAAATATTTTTATAACTCGAATAGATACTTAATTACATTTAATAACTTCATGCTAAAGCTCCTACCAAACATTTCTACGTACAAATAAATACTTTTTTAAATTCTAAAATACAAATATTACATCATTGTATTAATAAAGTAAAGGCTACATTTAGAAATATTAAGGTTTTTTCCTTATTTATCATCTCAATATTAAACAAATTTTATCAATATCCATATAATTATTCATATATAAGTATTATGTATTTTTCTTTCATACTAAAATCCGTCAATATTAAGATTTATTATCAATATCAAAAAAATTTTTAATTATTAAATAATAAAAAAAAGATTTTTTTTTTATACAAATAATTTATCACCTAAAGTAATAGTCTGAAATATCTAATTATTTTATAACATAAAATATTTTATGTCTGGCCATATCTGACTCTGTTCTACTTCGGTGTATGCTAACGCACTTTCATATTAGCGTTCATGAAATTTAACACCCACATTCGCTAACAGTAAAGCTAAATTAAATTAATTTTTTATTAATTAAAATGCATATCTGAATAATTTTAACTATTTCCTAGTTCAATTCATGTGTATATACTTTCTTATTCAAATTCGTAAAATAAAACAGCACAGCTTTCTCATCAATTAAGGAAAGTAAATTCATTTATAATTCATATTTTTTTAATTTTATAACAATATTTTGACAGATTCAAGTATTTAAGATTATAATAATTTAGATAGAATAAAGTGTCCAACCTGGCTCGTGACTTATCTACTTTATGTCTCGGCGTTCCAGTCATGTGCACTTGAATTCTGTCAAGAACATATTGTAGATTGGTGTTAAAATTTAACTCTAATGATTTATATGCTTATATCATTAATAAAAAATATTTTCTACTTACTTTTAACAACGATATTTGATTTTATGATTTCACTAGTTTACAAAATTTGAATAACCTAAAATTTTTCATAATATATTTCATCTATTGTATCACAAGTAAAGATAAACTCATAAAACCAATGAGAAATGTTTTATTTACATATGGAGATAAAAAGCTTGATAAGAATCTAAACATTAAAGTATTAATATATAATAACACAAAAATCTTGTTTGATTAGTTTTTATTAAAGCTAAAAAAGCTAAAAAAATTCTGTTAGATTACAAAAAAAAAATTTCTAATGAAAGTTATAATATGGAATATTTTATAAAATTATATATGTCAAACTTATGTATATTAAAAATCTTATATGATAACTTATAATAATTGATATATCTCAAAAATTAGTTCAAATACAAAAAAATATCTGAGTACGGTAGTAAAATTTATTTTCTATTAAAAAGTTTGATACTATTTGCATTGATCGTTAAAAAATTTTATTAATCAAGTAAGATAAAATATACATTAAATATAAGTTTTATAATACTTCTATTTTATAAGTAAATATGAATAAATCTAAATTTATTGTATAATCCTAAAATATAATACCTATCACTAACCTTCTTCTTCTTATTATTTTATAAAAATATTGCTTTATTAGATTTTTAATAATATTAGATAGTTAAGAGAAATCAAATGCTTTAAATATGATTTAATAGAATATATAAATAATAACGATTAGTTATAGAAATTTTATTTATAACACATAAAGACGCTTAGTACATGGTACTTTAATGGGAATTAATTCACTTTAAGCATATGTAATTTACGACTGTAATCAAAGAATTCACGGGAGACTTTTATAGATCCGTTTGTTAGACTCTAATAGACTCTCTCTCTCTCTCTCTCTGTCTTTCTGCATCTGGCTTTCCTTTCTTCCCTCTCACTCTAACTCTAACTCTGTCGCTCTTTTACTCTTATGAAAAAGTTTCTGTGGCTGTGCATTTTTCTGCGATTTTATTTTTGCCATAATTCAGCCTAGTAATTGCGAAACGACTCTGTGAACACAATTTATATATGTTACTATAGGCACACACTTAAAGAGAGGCAATGCGGCAAATATAAGAGAGAGGAGAGTGAGAAAAAATATCGCTCAAAAATGAATGATCGAGCATTAATTCAGCGGTCGCGAGCAGCATCACAGTATCGCCAATAATTCGGCCATTAGCTTTGTTCTCTTGGTCTGGTACTGTCGCCACCGCCGTCGTCGCCGCCTCTTTTATTGTAAGATTGCACGTATACGACCGATGAATTAAATCGGTGTTGGCTCCGTAAACTAAAGGTACGCAAAGAGACAAGTCTCATGATGATGTGCAGCCGCCTTAAATTTAAATAAATTACCGAAGTGAGGGCATTAGCATCAAGCAAGAAACGAGTCAAAGAACAAGAGCTCACATCAAATAGTCTCGTATAGGAGTCTACCCGGAATTAAATCGTCATATGTTTCACAGTTGACGAGAAAGCCGAAACGAGACACCTATTTTATATGATCCAGTGTCTCTTATATGACGTATCATTGAGAGAAGAACGCGCGGCTTCCGTGCTTCAAAGGCCATATTAAAACGCGCAAATTGAGCTTATATGATTTAAAAAATACTAGAGAGAATGAGAGACATAGAGTTGAGAAAGAAATAGTAAGAGAGTATATATTAAATACGGAATCTTCATTATATATATATATATATAAAGAGAGAGAGAGAGAGAGAGAGACGGAGAAATCGTTGAGAAAAGGCAAAAGCACCACGTGTACAACCTTCGAATTCGTCACTCCAAGACCGTTTAAGGACTAGTATAACCAGCCGAGTCTTATAGAATGACGGTGAGAGTCCTTGCGTATCCGCTCTTAATGATTTGCCGATTGATAAAGAATAGATTCTATATTATAAATGAGCAACTATCATTCAAATAAATGACTCGAAAATACACATTCCTTGACGGACACAATAATGACAAATTCTTATATAATAATCTAAGAAGCCCGCGCTCTTTCTCCTCGACAACGATGACTGTGTTTCTTTCGCCATTTATAATATGAAAAAATTTACATTTTTATTGAAAAGTTTAAATTGAAGGAGGAGACGTAGTCATAATGGTCCCCAGGTGGGCCAAATCAACAACCAATGTTTTCTCACAATTTCGAGGTTGTTATAATAATGGCATTTTGAGTTATATCAATCTGTTTGTTTTTCATAGATTTTTACGTGACAAATAAATTTAACTAAATTTTATTGCAAATGATGTCCAATTTTATATGCTTATTAACAAAATAAAGTATAAAGTTTGGGTTTTGACCAAATTGTAAATAATTTTCAGGCCCATATGTGCAATTATAAATGAAGGAGATAGTGTCGGCACAAATCCTAAATCAATTTTAATTGACTATATTAAAAAAAAAACAAAAAAGTAAAAGAAAAAATAGCTGACCGAAGATCAAGCGTGAGAATTTTCTACACATTTTTTATTTTCTGTCCAATTTTTCTATAATCGGATTAAAATTTCTTTATCCCTACCTTTTTCAATAAATTTATTGCATATTAGTTATATTCATAAAAAATTAATAGATTCATAAAGCAAATACATAATTTTGACTGTCGAATAATTAATTTTGTTAGGAAGTAATTGATTTTAAACACCGGATAAAAATATTTACAATAATTACAAAATTAATATTCTTCTCGTACACATACAATTTTACCAATAATAGTAGTACTCTTGAACTTAACTATGAGACTCCCACGGACATACGCCAATAAAATTAAATTCTATATAAACAATAATAACAGTCTTTTAAAAAAATAACAACTATAATGATTGAGGTAAACTTTAATTTATCGCTGAATAAAATTTATTTCTGGTAAATAAACTCAATATTTTAGAAATTATGCAGTCAAAAAATAAATCAATTTTTTGAACAATGAAATATCACATTGTCAAAATATTATTAGTAAATAGTTTATAACAAAGTTTAAACTTTAAAATTTCACATTTAAAACCATTATAACCTCGGTATATGTAATTACTTATAATATAATTTCTAAAATACAAGATACTTAATAAAATTGGTAAAAGAAAGAAATTTTAATGTAAAAAAATTTATTTTCAAAATTAACATAACATACGTTACGTTTATAATTCCAGATATCTTGAAGTATAATGGTGATTTAGTAA
Source organism: Kradibia gibbosae (assembly GCA_018907135.1). Lineage (NCBI taxonomy): Eukaryota > Metazoa > Arthropoda > Insecta > Hymenoptera > Agaonidae > Kradibia > Kradibia gibbosae. The sequence goes on from JACCHX010000007.1 coordinate 4,834,125, forward strand.
AAGGTATATAAAACTTATCAATTTTTCCTCAAATATCAGCATTCTTTGGTGTCATATTATGAGTCATCAAACTTTGCCACTTTTTATAAACGTGGTATGTGTATGTGTTATTTGTTGGTTATTTTTAATAAACTTTTTGGGAAAAAACTATTCCTAATTAGCACAAGTAACAATAATAAGTTAATGAATTCAAAAATGTGTAGTACATGTATTATTAGGTATTTTTTTTTTTTATTCTATCAATGACATTTTCATGAATATAAAAAAGTATATAAATCGAGGCAAGATAGAAAATTATCAGTACAGTAATAAACGAATCCCATACACTTATTGCGTTCAAACGCAAATATTTATAAATGTAAGACCTCAGTATTGATGAAACAATTTCAAGATGAACGCGATTTTATTTAGTATATGGGTTTACTACAAGCGCTGTAAAATTTGAGTTTGAAGCATGATATAAAAAAAAAATTATGCCATTTTTTAAGAAATAAATTTGGAAGAATTCTTCTACCTGCTTTTAGTATAGTGGATTTTTTTAATAATTGGTGAAAGCAGTAAAATATAAATAAATCAAAAATTATTTATTTTATTATCACTAGTTGTATTTTACAAAATATAAATGAATCAATTAAAATTAAAGAAAAATCAGGGATGTAAAAGTATTTATGTATAAGTAAATGTCGATTAGACGTATTGACGTCAATTTGTGATGCTTCCGCCTATAACATCAAAAAATTGCAAGGAGCTCATTTGCCTATACACATATAGAAATTGAAAAAGACAGAGGGATAGAGATACGTAAGTAGAAGTGGGAAAAAGAGGGAGAAGGAGAGAGGGAGAGAAGAGATAACGAGCCAGAAAAAAGAAAGTTTGTGGAACGAAAAGTAGGCGTGCCGCAAAGGAACTCTTGCTCACATATGAGGTAATGAAGACGAGAAATGAATAATGACAATAATTAAGAGGCCAGCTACTTATTGGACCCAACTACTACTGGCTGGTGCCCAGGGAAAAAATAGGTTGTCCTTAGATGGCAATTATCATCTGCAAGTAAGCAAGAACTTGAAGGTTTACGGTGCACATCACCTTGCTAAACGTTGGTTCGCTCAAATCTCAGCAACCGCGAAAGTCCCCAAACAATCAGGCTCTCGGAAATAACGAAGAGTCTTTACTTAATCGAAAGGACCACGAGACAGCACACGAAGTTAATGAAAACGAGAGTATTAAAGCAAGGAGCTTTTTTAAGATTAAATGTGCGTACGTATAATTATATACATGTAGTGTGTCTGAAAGAATTTGAAAAAGAGCAGAATGAGAAAGTATCTTAGAAAGGTGTGGAGCTTGCGGAGGTGGTGAGTTGAAGTCGAGAAGAAGAAGAAGAAGCAGATGGAGAAGAAGGAGGATGAGTAGACGAAGATGTGGGGGAGGAGAAGAAGAGAGCTCGTCTAAATTTCATCCAAGTTGGTCCAAGTTCCAGCAAAGCGTTTATACAAGGCAACACAAAATATAACGTATAACAACCGGGGCCGGGCCGTCGAGTAGCCAATTAAAAGTGGGAACGTCCAATTACCCGGTGGGATTATGACTCCTCTCTCTCTCTCTCTCTCTCTCTCTCTCTCTCTCTCTCTCTCTCTCTCTATCTCTCTTATTCTCTCTCTCTCTCTTTCTCTCTCTCTCTCTCTCTTTTTCTCTCTCTTTCTCTCTCTTTCTCTCTCTTTCTCTCTCTCGGTCTCTTTCTGGCTCCTCACCGGTCCTTGCCCATTTCGCGGTCCCCTCTTGCTCTCCGTAAAGACTGAGTCTTTGGCTATTTTTTTCCACGGACTCGCCTCCTTTATGTTACCGCGCGTTCCCTTACGCTACGACCACGTACATGCACTGACCAACTCTTCGTTCCCATGGAGCCGCTCTTCGTCTTCGTCTTCCGAATCTCTTCCGCCCACCTCGGGACTATGCGCGCGCGGTAGTGCACACCACCACCACCGCCACCGTCACCGCCACCCCCCCTTCTCTCCGCACCGCTACCCTCTTTATTTTTTCGCCGCCCGAGGGTTCGTGCCGGAGGTTTTTACACCCCGAGTACGCGTCGGTAAGCCTGGTGATAGCGGGATGCCGCGAGAAATTTCGGAAGTCAAGAGGAGCCGCTGAGAAAAAAGCGAAGCATCATCCACGGAATGCGAGTGGCCTACGCTCATAAAACTCCTTGACGGTAATTAGGAGAACACTCGAATTCTAAAGCGTTGCATACTGGAATTTCATTCTTACTTAATGCTGAGTAAACATGTATATCACTTTTTGCGCTATAACAGTCGCGGTTGTTTCGATAAAAGTGTGAGCGTCTTTGACGAAGAATATTCGAGAGGTTTATAGTTTGAAGAATCTGGTGATCTCAGAGATTTTTAATTTTAACAGACAATTTATACGGCTTCTGTAGCATTCTCCAGACCAATTACATACGATCCTCAGATCTAACATTAAATCGTCATTTAAGTAGCAGAACTTATAACTACAATAACGAGGCCTATATTGTGTATTCACGTTCAAAAATAAAAAAAAAATATTTATAAAGTCTAACTTTTTTATGTTGAAATTTATATTCAAAAATAAGAATTTTACTTTTTTCAAAAAATTTTTTGTTTTCTACATATATTAAAAAATATTTTTAATCAAATAAATTAAAACTTAAAACCTGTAAAATCACATGTATGATACAAACAAAATTGATTACTTCTATCATTTAATCCATCATAATTGCTTTCGGAATCCCAACTTTTTTACACTTATTATTATACGTATAAGTATAATGATAGAATTCTGGTCCGATTTCGCAATTGAATAGAGCATATTAAATTCTCTAAATAGCACATATGAATACTTCAACAATAATTTATATTTTTACTAAAAATACTCATTTGAACATTCATCCTTCGACATTTTGACCTGCGAAAACTCATTAATTTTACAACTTTTTAAAGACAGTTTTTTGAGACACTATTTTTAGAGTTATATAATCACATCTATAATAATAGTTCGAACCCAACCTATTTTTTCTCGGTTTTTTTGCAGTGTGTTAAAATTAAGTTTTGAGAATCATTGTAATACTATATAATTATTGAATTTTCAACGTTTACAAAAAGTATACCAATGTATATAAAGTAAAATAATGATATTTAAAAAATGATATTTGTAAAAATTGTTATACTTTTCAATTTCACTTTACTTTATGCAAATGATAAAAAGATGTTTAAAACATGTAATAAATATTATTAAATTCTAATTTAATTTTTTTTTTAATTCTATCAAAATTTTTAAAAATGTTTAATAAAATAAGCGTTAAAATAGTCATTTTAAATATTCTTTGTTATAATATTTCATATCTCTATATAATAGACAACATTCGTGATTTAATTTAATAAAAAATTTTATCTTAGTTTGAAATGAATAGTTAAGAAAAATTGTTATGTGTGAGTAATAACTCTAGTTCTACAATTTTATCTACTTGACCATTCAAATTTATTTACACCCATGAAATAATGGTTTGCTTTTAAAAAATTTCAGTTATATCGATAAAATATTCAATTGTTGTAGCTGAATTCAATTACTTTAAATGATGTAAGAAATACGTGATGAGACTGTTAGCAAAAACCATAAATAAAAGTAGGAAGAACAATTGGAACTAGTGAATAGATACAAAAGCTCTGAAATAGCACCATACAAGCACTTTAATCTGAATTTTAAAAATCGTAGAAATGATGAAGATTCGAAAACTTGAAATTTTATATAATAGGGGTAACTAAGTTTGCAGCTCCATAATGCTGCATTCTTATTCGTGGGCGAAAATTAAGGTACCGATTTTATCGCCAATGCTTAAACGTTCAATAAAAGCTGAAAGCTGGCAATATTGGGTACTTACATCTGTCGAAACGCATGAATTAAAAACATTATATGGAATTGACACTACTGCAGGTCCTCATGTTAATTCTCGAGCAAAAGCATAAAGTAGGAGTTTCTCCACCAGTAACATTTCACCGTAGTGGACAGTGCTTACCAAAAGCGCTAAATAAAAAACAACAGTTATACAAATTGGAAGATTTTGACGCATGAGATGATCTTGCCACAAGAATCATTAATAAAAAAAAGTAGCGAACTCTGCTTATTAGGTCGAATTATCCATTTAATGGGTACAAGTGTCCCTTTCTCGCGAACTCCAGACTCCGGTATTTATTACCACGGCTGCGGACAGATGTGTCAAGGTCTCCTCCTATCTAGTATCTGCAGGGGAACTGCAGGACAGAGCAGTGGAGCTGAAAGAATAGAAGAAAAAAAATTTGATTAATGCGCTATGCAGTGCGGGAGGCGAGATACCCAAAATCAAGTACGCGTTCCTCTTGAGGCCGATCTGCGACGATGAAGCTTTACCCTCGCAGATAAGGGCTCTCGAATTTCTACTGAACGATTCCATTGATTTTAAGAGATGTATCAAACGAAGGCGAAAGGCTTAATAACCATCTCATGCAAAGGATGAGTGAGTTTAGATTCTCTCGTTATTTCTTTCCATGAATCCCCGCAGCAAGTACAATTATACTCGCTGCTGGAAGAACTTCATTATATGTTACCAGGAATACACCTGTCAACGTATAGAAATCTTCCACATTATAGCTACTTTCATGAACATCATATTAAATTAAAAGTATTGTACCTGTGAAAGTTAATTTCCTGAATTGCGCGATGTTTTTTTTTCTCCTGAAAACGTCTTTTTGAAAGATTATCAGTGCGATTTGGAGTATCAATTTGGTCATGAATATCGTTTACTTACACATTGCAGTAATTGAATTTAGATTTTAACTCTAACTATCTCAATACAAAAGCATTGAGGGAAAAGTTTCCTTCAGAACTATCATAAAAGATTTAATAGTTTTTTTTTATATCTTTTATGGTCTTTAATTATAGTGTGTATTTAAAACGGCTTTATAAACTATAAAATATAGCTATCATCAAAGCAGCAAATGTTTAGATATCTAGTTTTAAATTTAAAAAAAGTTAAAATAGTACAGTACAAAATGTGGTCATATATTGTCTAATATATATAGCTAATGCAGTTGAAAAATGGATTTTTAATGTCATACGTAATAATAATATATCCGTAACAAAAATAAAATTAGGCACCTTAAATATCTTTGAAATCGCATGCGCGAAATACTGTGCTCAAAGTAAAGAAGAAGTGCTTTGCGAGCACAAATTAAAAGTTAACAATGATGAAATGAATATAAGTATATAATAATTTATATACTTTATAATTTTATTATAAATATATAAATTTATAATTATATTAATTATATTAATATTTATAATTTTCGAGGTAAATATTTATAGTGTGCTTTGCATGCCTAACAATATTTAACAACTTGAGCATGATTCGATGACTAGAGAAATAATGAGATAATAACTCCTTGGAAGACGTTATAAAAATAGTTAAACAATTTGTCTCTATAATGGATTACGTTACTTTTCTTTACCAACGTGATCGGAGGATCAGTCGGAGGATATACCGGGGATGAATGGGTAGGGGAGGGTAAAAGAAAGAGAGAGAGAGTAAGAGTGAGAGAGAGATGGAGAAAGCGAATATGAGAAGAACGATGGGCACATATAAGAAGTTAAAGGAAACTATAGGTTTGCCAGTACTTTCGTATTACGAAAGAGAAATGGAGAAACGGTAGGTGGGAGAGCGAAGAAAGCAATTCCGTCTATGAGGCTTCCGAGAAGCCGTGGAGATTTCTCCATTGCTCTAAAATCGCAGTTCGCTGCACTTAAGCCGTTCTTCTCCATGGCAGACACCACACATGACACACGGCCGGCACATAACGTATAGTCGAAGATTTGGACCGGTCAGCGGATGGAGGACGTACGCGGCACAAGAGCTCGGCGTCTCATGAGCAGCCTATAAATTCCCCGCAGATAATCCTCTCCTTCTCTCAGTCCGACTCTCCCCGGCGGCCGATTTCCAGGGCCAATGCGTACACGGCTAAGTTGAATTCCGTTCCCCTCCAAATTGCCCGTCGATTTAACACAATTAAAAAAGAGGTACGAGCGGAGGCGGCTAATAGAGGGGTAGCTAGACATCGACTCTCTGAGTGACAGCTCCCTCTAACCTCCCCCACACAATCCCCACGTTATCTCTCTCTCTCTATCTCTTTATTTTTCTCTCTTTTTCCATCTTTCTCGCCTTTACAGTCTCACTCCGTTGTTCACCACACACGTTCTGACTCGTTTGTTCCTTCTTTCGTTCTTTCTTTTCGCGCTCTCTTGGACCACAGTGGATTTTAAGCGCTTATATCGTTTCGGGCCTTTCACATCCCTGCCTCTGCGCTCTTACCTTGAGCCCATTTTGCTCATAGTTCCTTTGTTGCTAGCTTGATCGTTTATAATTTCCCTTGATTCAAACGTTCCTTATTCTAAGACAGCTCTTCATTTTTAACTCTGTTTTGGGGGTGGGAGGGGACTTGATCTGTTCGGCAGGGGGATACTGAAAACACTTCCTTGATGTCCTCGTAATAATTAGCGTAGAAGATTTTAATCGACGTCAAGGAGTGGAAGCTCCGAGGTGACACGATGATACTTCTTCTCTTTGATCGAGCTTCCATTTCAAAAAATAAAAAAACGAACAATTATCGTAATTGTTATGGAGTACAGGATAGGAATTGTGGATAGGCAGACGTTTAATTAAAAACGATTTATTGCTCATTAGGATATCACAACGAAAATTAAATTATTGTACTTTTTCCCGAACCCTCCATTCGCTATGTGATAATTAAAAAAGAAAAAGAAAAAGAAGTGAGTAAATAAGTATAGAAAAGTAATTGAAATGGTTTAACAGTAAGAAGAATAGTGAAAGAAGAAGAGAAGCGGTAAATTGTGAGGAAGGTTGATCGAATAAATTTAGCGGGGATTCGAGTCGATTGCCTAAAAGGTGCCGAGGAAAATTGAAAAAGCATTTGTGAGCCATTTATTCGTACACAAAGTTGAGGTGAACAAAAGAGCAGCACGCCGAAAATCTGAAAGTTAAAAGGAGATGCGCACCCGGGTGACAAAGCTTTGAGGGTGAGTTCGCGTAGGAAAAGCGGTGGGCATAGAAAACTGGTGTGCGTCTTGCTGCCGCCGTCCATTGTTTATGGCTCGTAGATGGGCAGAGTCCGGAGAACAATGCGCGAGGGTCGGGACATCCATGGGCGCTCCTTCGAAATCGTTTTCCAGCTCAGTAAAGGCTCAGCGGGGCCTCGTTAAAGGCGGCCCAGGCGCCGCCCGAAATGATCCTTTAACCGCAGACGACGGTTCCCGGTTCCTCACGCGCCGCCACCTCGAGCCTCTCCTTCTTCACGCTCGAGGCTCCTGAATCGCGCGCGTGCGACACCACGCACAAAAAGGCGCGACACCGGCAGGATCGCTCACCGAGGACAATGATGCCTCCTCCGCATGCCACCGTTTCCCGGGACTGGGGCCTCCCTTTACTGCACACTGCGCACCACCGACCGGCAGCTACGCTTCACCCTCAAACTCTCTGAATAATAGAAGGGAACAGTGAGCCGCGAGCGCGCGACCTCCTCTTTTTTCCTCTCGACGCTGTTTTGTCTAGCCGACATGACCGGCTCTCTAAAAAGGGATAAGTCTAAAAGGGAAATGTCACGGTGGTCCTCGAGTCCGAAACACTTTAACCCCTGCTACTGTGTGCGCCTGCATATGCGCTTCTGTCCACAGGGGGTCCACTTCTGCTCCTATTATTTTCTAGAAGCTGCTTTTTCTTCTCTTCTCGCCAATACCTCATCCTCCTCCCTCTTCCGCACCTACACCTACAATTTGCTCTATATCTCGTCTAATTCTCCCTCCCTATCTACCTCTTACTCTCTGGCTCTCTCTCTCTCTCTCTCTCTCTCTCTCTCTGTCTCTCTGTCTGCTTTTTATGACTTTGGATATAAGCGCAGAGTTGGAGAACGTTCCTCGGCTAAACGTCTGGGCCTTGGCGGCGTAAAGACGTGCTGAGCTTCAACAAAAGAAGCTTCTTTCACATGCCAAGTGTTATAAACAAAAGCTGGCGGACACACAGACGAGACCGGGGCTTTGGCTTTCGGAAGCCAAAGTCAAGTGGTTGCCTTCGTCCTCTTGCAGGATGAGTGCGCCAATAAGCATTCCTTTTGAAGAATTTTGACTCCAGACTCAACTACAAACTGGTACAATCAGCCCCGAGCGCCCAAATTACACCTTACCCGCCTGCTTTTATTGCTCGCCCTCAAAACTCCAGCTTCTTCTTTTTCTTCAGCCAGAAGATTTTTCGTGTTTACCAGCTTGCGTTTTCGGCCTTCTCTTTTTACAAATTTGTTTTTAACCACTTTCACAGCAGCATCATACCTGTGACACTCGAGCCAATGAAGTTTACACCTCCCTGCCGACATTGTGCTATTGAAATACATATACATTCGTACTTACTTCTTATTACCTGTATTACAAAAGTTTTACAGATATCTTCAATAATGCACACAACTCTCTGATTCTATTCTACATCGAAAACTTTTTAAATAAAAACCGATTCTTTTTTTTTTATTAAAGTACAATTTTTATAAAATATAATTTAATTATACAACTTTTAAAAAAAATTAAAGCTATCAACTAGAATTGATACATTTTTTTTAACTCGTAAAAATGAAACTACAAAGATTCATTTGCTTAATTTTTTTTTGAATTTCTATTGAAATCACTTTTTGTAAATATAAGATATACCAAGTCGAAAATTATTTCTTACTACACGGTCAATTTGAATATTTATTTCAATATAGTTTCTTCTTAGCAAAAAAATTAGTAAAGGAAAATTAGAAAAGTACATCATTTAGAAAATTTTAAATCAAATGGAGTCCTAATTCTTTTAAATAATGCTATAATTGTATTTTTTATTTTTCATATATGATAAAACATTACATTATAATTTAATGTATTTTTTTTAATAAAAATTTTCAATTAAAAATTACGAAATCAACGTTTTAAAAAATAAGCTTTGGATTCTCCGAAACAATAAAAAAACCCGAAAGCAACAAAAAATAATTTTTTTTAAATTTAAAATAATATTAGCGTTAAAAACTGAATACATTGTTATATAGATGAATAATTTTATAAAGTTTTCATTATGATGTATTCAAATTGAAAATTGTTTATATGGGTTTAATATCAATTACACTAATTATTCCGATGAAATGTACACGTTTTAACTAAATAAAACTAAAAATTAAAAACTCTTTATTTGATTATAACTTTATCACTATTCATTTTATATTCAATGCAAGAAGTAATTCCTCATTTTATGGAAACTAATATAAATTTCAATTTTAGAGTAAAGCTGAAAATATTATTGCTTCTGTAGTATATTCCAAATCGTTTAGTATATTAAAAAATGAACGTGAATGTATTATGTATGAACGTGTGTATAAGAAATAAAGAGAAATAATATAAAAAACTAAGAATATATTGTTTTTTCTTATTTACAATTAGTGATAAATCGATCAATAGAAATCCGGAGTTTTTATTTATAAATACCTACTAAATATATGAATCATATTTATGAAAAGTCGGCTCGATGACAGAGTTATGTTGCACTTATAAGTAAGAAAAATAAAATAACTTTCAATGTTAAATAATTAACGCGCATAGAAATGTTTGAATAGAACGAAGCTTACAAATGAAATAATTTAAATTTAGTCCACGAAATTACTGACACTGTAAGGAGGTTTTTTCTTAAAGAAGCGGCATAATATGTGTTACGCATATTGTATAAAGAATATTGTTTACAACACCAATAGTTACGAGAAGAATGAAGTTGTTTGAAAGGATTAGGGATGGGATGTAGAAAAATTGAGCATTGTTTTGGACGAAGCGGCATTTGTAAGACAGGGCAGACTTAAACTTAAGATTGTGTGTCGGCTGTCGATCCGTTATTTAAGATGAGATCAGTCGCGAGAGATTAGAGCCACGGGGAAACGGGTATGCAAGCGTCCGATAAATGATCGGCGTGCGCATTCGTTCTACTGTGTATACACACGCGATGAGACCCGGGACGTATGATTCCTCTTCGGACGACGGCTCAATAGAAATCCCAATTAATACGATTCGATTGGAAGGCGAGCGAGTGAACCGCATGCATGACTATGTGACTCGGCTGAAAGCTGAGCAAGGAAAAAGAAAAGGGTGAGTGTCGAGTGAGTCGCTTGCTTGGGAATAGGGTCGCCTGGCTTGGTCGAGGTGAGGTTTTGGCGAAGAGGCGTGGGAGGGGGGAGAGGTGGAGGCGGGTGTGGAACAGAGAAGTCGAAGAAAGGATTGCTCCTTTGCCTATTCATCGAGAATTTTCGAAGGGCCGTGGCGCGCGAGTCGTGTTTAACACAACCGACAAAGGGGCAACGCATGCGACTTGCAAGTTCCATTGAAGTGTACACATATGGCCATCCTCTCTCTCTCTCTCCCTCTTTCTAGGCATCCAAACTAAATAAACTGGGAGAAAGGAGTGCGCGCGAGAAAAGGAAAAATCGATGGGAGATTACGTAGACGCGGACAAAAGAAGCATAGTGATAAACGCAGTAAAAGAAAAAAACAAGAAAACGAGAACGAGCACGACTTGAAGAGCTCAGTGAACAAGAAGAAGAAGAAGAGGACGACGACGAGGTGGAAAAAGAAAATAAAGAGATGGAGAAAGAGGAGGAAAAAGAGGAGGAGGAGGAAAGACGGTCATGCTTTACTGAACCCGAGAGAGAGAGAGAGAGAGAGAGAGAGAGAGAGAGGGAGAGAGAGATAGAGAGAGAGAGAGAGAGAGGAAGAGAGAGAGGAAGAGAAAGAGAGAGGAAGAGAGAGAGAGGAAGAGAGAGAGAGGAAGAGAGAGAGAGAAAGAGAGAGAGAGAGAATCTGCTATAATAGTCGGCGTCTTTATGATTAGCATTGTGAGCTCGTCGATGAATGTGATTGTTGTCCGCGGAAGACGTGGAGCCCGCGCGCATCTCTCTCTCTCTCTCTCTCTCTCTCTCTCATTCTCTTTCTGCTCTCGCTCATTCTTTGCGCCAATCCCCTTGTATCTTTTCGAGACCGCAATATCGCGCAAAGAACTCGTGCTGTCTTGCATGAGCTTACAATGCGGCCCCAAGCAGACAACTATGTCAAGCACGCGTATCTCTCCCTTCTACCCACTGCTTTCGAGTTGCCTCCCGCCACCCCGGCTACACCCCCTACGTCAAACGCGTGCGGCTTGTTTCCCGGTTGGAATCCCCTGTCGCTGTTTAATGCGTTGCGAAACCGAGCGAACCTACGCCCATTTATTTATAACGCAATACTGACCAGCACCCTATTGAACGACATGGCGACAACGAGGACGCGAAGCGGACGCGATCTCCATCATCTCCTGGCGTGGAACAATTCTTTTCTAGTGCCGAGCTCGAGGAAGCTTGTCTCGGAGTTGAATCAAACATTTCATCCTGGTTCCCTTACATTGCACTGCTGGCATATTAACCCTATAAGCCCACCCATTCGTTGTCACGCGTCACCGTTTACTGCACTACCCCCTCCTCATTTTTATGTAAATCTACTAGTATTCGCCATTTCGCTCGCCTAACTAAATATTGTAGCCTATCATGATTTTACCGTTTTCTTAGTGACGAGTAAGCATTTGTCATTGATAACGACACCAAAGGAAAATTTCCACGCTTCGCTTCAGGATATTTTAAACATGTACGATTAACTTTTCAATAGAATGTAAAATACGTTCAAGTAGAGTTGAATTATTCATATTATCCTTTCAATCAATACTTGTATATATCTTAATACGTATATAATGATAGAAAAAACTTTTTCTGAACTACTTCGTGACAAATCCTATAGCTCAATTTCTATTACAGAGAATTGATATAATTTATGACAAGAATACCTAACAACTATAAGTACGTTCTTTCAAATTGTTTTATTATTTTGAAATAAGCTTACACTCAACATTCACAAACTATTTCTATCTCTTTGATACAGAAGTAATAGCTATTTTAAAACCATTATCGTTGTATTGCTTATTTTCAGTTATTGAGAACTTAAAGCAAGTAAATTTTTGAAAAACATAGATAATTACTGATAATTGACTGAATAAAATATAAATGAAAGAAGAATATTATGATCAAATTAGAATAAAAAAAAAATTGATAATTATATTACGTATTTAGAAACACGTATTTCCGCAGTAAAAGAGTAAATTAATCATGCTACATTTTACAAATTTGTGTAATTTATTATATAAAAAAAAATATTATATAAAAATTTTTATAAAAAAAATTATTTGGTTTTTGTACTTGTAAAAATGTCTTTAAAAAGAAAATTCTAAAATATATATAAAAAAAGTTTCATTTTACTCTACAGTTACTTTTTTAAAAAAATTCTTAAAATGAATCATTAAATAGATAATATATATATAAACATTTAAAAGCTATGGCGGAAGAATTATTTCCGCCCAACAATCAAATTTCATCGAAATTCTATGAAATTTGACAACTGACAGTTAATTCATAGATTTCTTAATAAAGATCAAATTTCATAATTAAAATGAAAAAAGCATGTTGAAACTGATTTTACATTAATATTTTAATTTCATATATTTGAGTAAACAATATATTTCAAACCCAAAAGCTTAGTTACTCACATAATAAAATCGCTAAAGTAAAGTTTTTGGGAATGATTTTACTTTCATATATAATATATAACTTTAACTTAGTTGTAAAAGTTGAACAATATTACATAAAAATGTTCATGTATATATATATATATATGTAATATTATATATGTATATATATATATAATATTTAAAATTTGTAATATTCAAATTTGTTAATTTTATTAAAGATCGTAACATACAAAACACAACATAGAATATGAAAGGTATGCAAATAATTTTAACAAGGATAATGGTGTACATTCTATTGTACCAGATTAGATATACTTTATTACGTCTTTCATGCTTTACTTCTAGTAAATCATAAATATAAATACGTAATAAGTTTCATTAGCTTGGATACATATTATAGCTATAATATCTAACTGTTGCAAATTTTTAACTTGTGCGTCTTTTTTAGAACTCCTATATAAAAAGTGTATAAGTAATATCCATGAACTTATTGTGTTAAAAAAAAATTATTATACATTTATAAAATGAAGCTTAAAACTAGACGGTCATATAAATTCAATAAAAATAATTACCTTTATAAGTAAAAAATGGGCTTCTTTCATTTTTACCGACAACATTCACGTATTTCTTAAGACGTAAATTTATTATTATAGTGTAGAAAACATATGTATCTAAGCAATTGAAGTATTTCAAAATTTAATTTATTAGTGAACAGTACAAAACAATGCAACTTTGTAGTATTTAAAACTAATGACGAATTTTCATCACGATCGCTGAATGGAAAGAAATTAGTAGTACATTCAATTGTTCTACAGGAATAAAATCTCATGCTTGGTAGATAATGATTGTGTCATACAATAAATACGATAAAGTATCATTATCCCAGCCAGAAATTTTCATTTTTGTTTCTAAGACTTAGTAAAAGATATGATGAAGTGATTGCAACTCTGTTTCAATAATCCGAAAATCAACAAGCGTCTAATAATTTACTATAATGTATGTATGAATGTATATATCATTGAGTTGTATTATAAAAGTCCCTTTTTTATGAACTCTCATGAAAATACAATTAGAAGCGCCTCGAAGAAAGCAATGTAAAAAATAAATAAATTATTTATTGTTAATAAGTTTTGACTCTGTAGTAATTAAAAATATGAAAAATTAGGTTCTAATAATTATAAAATCTGATAAATAAAACATTACAATAATTGAAAATAAATAGAAATGAAAGTTGAATATAATTGAGGAAAGTAGTATTTTTAAGTCAAAAGCCAGTGGAACGAACAATAATTAAATATATACTTTTGAATCGAACGCAGGTGAGGTTTGAGGCTTCTTTTTTATTTATGGAAACCAGGTGAAGGATCTTAGAATTTGTTAACAGCGTCGCTCCCCCCCCCCCGCCCTGGTCAAACAAGTTGATTGTCAGTCGTTAAAAAAAAAGGAAAACTATTTTCCAACAAAGAGTCTCGAGTGAGAGAAGCGGAGCTAACGAAGGCGTAGCGGCCAGTTGGGCGGGGGGATGGAGTGAGTGAGGGAATGAGTGAATGGAAAGGAGGAGGAGGAGAACGACGAGGTTTGAGGGGAAGTGGCATCTTTTCTGCTTCTTCTCTATAAATAAAAAGCCACGGGACCATTTTCCAGGAGCCCATATTACTGGCCACCTAGTCATTTTTGTACATTCATTTATGTGTGTGTGTGTATGTGTGTGTGTGTGTGTATGTGCATACGTGTGTTTATGTATATGTATGTGGGTATGACTGTGTTTGCGTTAGAATGTATGTTACTACTTATGTAGGTATTTACGCTTGTATGTATGATCGTATACACATATATAGTAGTACGAATGCGTGAGCATGAATAAAGGAAGACCGCTTTCGAGGAAGCGACAAGGCTTCGAAGAGTCGGGAAATCGATCACGAGTCGGTGTGGAAATGGTGGTGGCGGTTTGCGGGGCGTAGCCCCTTGGGCCCCGAATGGAAGAGGGCGCACGAGGCCCTGGGGAGAGGAATAAAAGCGTCCCGAGGAGATCCTGCAGTTAATTGTCGCGCAGGGGCTGCCGACGGGTGGTCCTGTAAGCGAGCCCTGCTACTTACCAGTGCTCCCAGATCTCCTCTTTATTTTCAAGCCGAGCGGGTAACTGCTCCCGAGTGGGTGGTCGTCGACTCGGCGCACCGATCTTAATCTGCGCAGCCGCGTGCGCGTCACCTCAACCAGAGGCAGCTACGGGGGGAGGGGGAGGGACAGACGTACGCGCCCGGAATAATAGGCTCCTAGAGCACGAGGAAGACTTCCGCCGATTTTCCACCCCTCCGCGTCTGTTCCGCGATCTGTTCCGCGATCCCGTTGTCATCTCCTGTATTCCCGATGACACACGCACACGCACGCACGTCTCGCCCTACTTCAGTCGCGCAAGTGCTCTTTGCACCTAATATTGCATTATGAGTGATTACGCCTTAAGTGCCCGTAATAAATTTAGATCGGAGCTTTTCACCTCCTTTTCTTCCCCATGCACTTCACGATACCGCACCGATCAGCGACGGACTTGAAATACACTCTTATCTCCGTATCTCCTCTTATCTACACTGAATTTTCAGCTTCATACGTTCATTAATATATAACTTTGGTGTAGAGAGGGTCTCACTTTTTAATCCAGAACATCGGAGGCTAATTTTACAACTCTACGTATTGTTAATCATTCTTAATCATTTTCTTTGTGTATTCCATCTATTTATGGGGTAAAGTAGTATGAGTACTCAATTTACGCGGTTCTTGATAAATGAATATTGCAACTTCTTTTTTACGCTTTAACAACTCTCTTTATCTTAACAAATCTCTTTATTACGCGGTAAAAAATAAAATAAACAATACAGAATTCATTTATGCCTTTGAAAACATCACTAATCGATAAATTTATTAAACACGTTTTCGAACAACCTTCGTGGAATCTAAAAATACGAGCAGCAATTTTCGCTTACGTTGACTTCAAAATTTAAAAAACTGTCTTAATATACAACGCACGCCCATAGAAAGTATTAACGATAATTAAAACACGCAGGAACAATATGAAGACAGAAAATTACAGAGAAGGACTCATAATTCTTCAGCGCTTACCATTATCCTTCAACTTTATGATAGACGTAGCCCAATATTTTCTGATTTACAATTCAAACTCAAATGATTTGTCTTTACAGATTATCAGTTGCGTAATAAAATAAAATAAGCAAATGGTGAAAACAAGGAAAGGTCTTTACGCAGTCTGGCCATCAACTGAATTAAGTATGCAACGACTAAACGCGCGATGGAATTGATGAGGAGCGATTCATTCTCGTGAATAAGAGTATGTTTCATGGGGCTCAAGTATCTAGTATGGATTTGAGAAGAAAAGGTCAGCGACGGTCATTAATGCACAAGGCGTCCAAGCCGATAATTGTTTGCTTCTCGCTGTTTTTCGTTCGCCCGGGCACGATAACAACTTACGAAGCCTGAATACAAGAGAGCTCGCTTGTATTTTTAATTTTTCACACATTCCGCGTCGTTGTCGAACCTCGGCTCCTTATACATGCGAGAGGACTTCGGGTACGTTGCGGAAAACAAGATTGGCCACAAAACGAAACGCTCTTAAATTCAAGCCTCTGTCTCCGTTTATCTCTCTCGCTCTCTCTCTCTTTCTCTCTCTTTGTCCTTCTTTCTTCTGCCGGACTCTTTTTTCCCTCTTCGACTATAACATCCATGTCCGATAAACGCGCGAGCATCCGTGACAAGAGTGACTAGGCTCGCACTTGGACCACACAAAGACACTCGCGGTGAAAATGAGAGTGAGCGAGCGGTCAAAAGTTTCCTCGTGCATGTGGCCCATATCTCGAGAGCCGACCACCGCGTCGCAAACACCGTCGTCGTCGGCGTCATTAACGTTTTATTATTATACGCTCGGGCGGGCCCGAAATTTTGACGAACTGGTTCCGCGATTTGTTGATCTCCTTCTCCCTCGTGTATCCGATCGCGCAACTTTGATGATCCCCTTGCTCTCGCCAGATGCTCGCGATAATCTCTCTTCCATCGGGATTTTCTTCTCCTCGCTTGTTCATAAAACTATGCGCTTCGCCGAGCACTTCACGTAAATTTTATTAATAATCGGATGCCGCTTCTTAGAATGTTTTAATATTTTGGAAATTGGACATTATTGGCCGTATATTATAAAGCTAAAAGAAGTACATCGACGTCACCTTCTGAGCGCATGTGCGATTTTGCTGGAGATCCTGGCAGTTATGGATTGTTCAGATCTTATTCCAGAAAAAAGTAAACACAATATTCTTCCTCATTAATCAAGAGTCTATCCTATATATATTCGATGAATGCTTCGCTACATTCTATGTACTTTATTATATTTATTGCAAAGTATCAATTTGCATTCCCTGAAGTGTGAGCAAAGATTGATCGATGATTTATTTCAAATGTTTTAGCACACATGATTTATAAATATTATTTTTTATTTAACATTAGGATATATTATTTACTATCATATTTACTATTATATATACACATTCATATGCATTATTTAACGAGCTTCACTCATTATTGAATCCTGTATCATTATAATTATCAGTATTATTTTTTTCATACAGTATTTAACTAATTTAATATAATTAATCAAATTATGCCAATTTTTGATGTTTTGATAATCTCTGAGAATTATGGGATGGACCTAAAACTGTGAATTAAACCAAATAATAAAAAAATTTGTAATGACATCAGTGTGTATTCCTATCTTATTACGACTGTCAGTTAAACTATTGAAACGTATAAAGGTTGTTAAATGTTAATAAGTTAAGAATTAAAATTCATTTTATTATCATAAAAATATTTTATTCTACCAAAAGGGACTGATTATTTTTTAACGTATAATTGCTAAGGGGAGAATAATTTACTACTTAAATATGGATAAAATTTTGTTTTACTAACGATGTGAAATGTATACAAGAATAATTAATGCACAATTATTATTTACATTGGCTGTAAATTTTGTATAATTATTATATTTACATAATATAAATGAAGTACAAAGTTTATTATCTATGTAACAGGGATATAGTAGAATTACTTGAATGTGTCACCTAAGATTGCAATACATCGATTAAAATATTATTTTAAAAATAATCCGTAAAAGGTAAATTTATGTCAGATTTTCCATACACATATCAAAAGAGATCGTTTGAATTTTTCGCCAAGATACTCATGCGTGAAAATTTCCTTCTTCTGTTTCTTATTATCTTTCTTCGTTTTCGGTTAGATATAAAAGAAAAGTGAGCTAGAAAGAGAGTGAAAGAGAGAGAGAGAGACAGAGAGAGGGGGATGAAGAGTCGGAGAGAGGGTTGAGGGACGGAGGGAAAAAGGATCGTCTCGAAGTAACCCTCGCGCTAAGCACGTACACAGGCACTCCAGTCCCTCGCAACGAACCTTGAAATATCTCACGATGCAATATAATGCTTGAAAATAATAATAAACCACCGTGGAAAAAGTGCACCTCAGCTTAATAGATATAAATTATAATATCTGCGCAGCAATCAGTAAGTACTGGGCTACGGATGGAAGAACAAGAGTCAGAAGGTTTGGCCCGGGCGTGAGGAGAGACAATGTGTAATATATTTATTGAGTGCAGCATAATAGCCGCTTCAGAATACTAATAAGCGCTTAAATCGAGCACGGGCGACGAGTACTCGCGGGTCGATAATAAAGGGCGCGCTAGACGCGTTATCTTGGCCTGAGAATCCTCCCCGGAATGAACTTCCTATTGCAAGGTAACGCCGTCAATTATTCAGAGCGCGTACGATACCCATATAACGGAAATGGGCGGCTGTCTAGAAACTGCCCCTTGTCCACGGCAGCTTTACTTTTCCTTCCTCCTCATTCTCCTCATGTCCAACAGCGCTGCCGTCTCTCTCAGACACCCAATCCCCTGGTCTACCGTCACCTTCTCGCGCGCGAACTAATAAACCAGTTGCAAGCTTACCCGCATAATGGCGTGAGCCTCTTTCCCCATACTAATTAGTCGCTTCTTTCCTCGCAGCCTACGAAGTTTTCTTTAAAGTATATTAGCTATCGTGGCCAATGAATCTCGTGACTCGTAAGCCAAGATCTTTATTAAATAACGGTTTTCCATTGTTGACAGGCCGATTTCCTCTGTGACCAAAACTCGATCGTATAAAATTTCATTGCTGAACTGTCGTAGCTTCGACAAATGACATTAGAAAGAAACTTAAAGACAAATACTAAGAGTGGAAAACAGGCTTTTGCTGCCCGTAACAGGAAATAAAGAGAGAAAAAATCTGTTGATATCAACAGTTCCACATGATAAAGTTAATCGACCACTAATGTAGTACATGTAACACAAAAGTAATAAAGCCTTCACACGTCGTAAATTCTCAGACTTACGATGTCGTCTTTCCTTAAAATATTTTTTGACTCTTTTATTAATGTCAAACACAAAAATAGTTTCATTATGCAGAAGGTCTATGAGAAGACTCATACGTATATAATGTTCTCGCATTCAGTGATATAATGTTAAAAGTTAAATACCGATGAAATACTTACTTGCAACATTTTTGCATTGCGGAGAGAGGCTAAAAATAAAAAAGAGCGAGTTGAATAAAATTGAAAATAAAATAAGAAAATAAAGAAAAAAGGAAATCAGAAAAATACATTCCTTAAAGAATTAAATCGCACAAAGTGAAGGTCAAAAAATAATACAAGAGAAGAATAAAGAATAAAATCTCATGGACGTATGAGGGTTCTCGCGCCGAAAATCGTGATTCGCAGTTAATCGTGTGCGGGAGTCTGCGTCTGCCCGCTGCTTCTCTCTCATTTTCTCTTTCGCCCTCTCTCGCACACACTCTCTCTCTCTCTCTCTCGCTCTTTCCCTCTCTCCCTCTTTGAAAAAGAAAATGTAGATTTTTGCATAGGGGGTATAAGAGGGTGTGTAAGAAGACGTAAAAGAGCTGCAGCAGCGGATATCGGAGGTAGGGAGAATCGAGTGCAGGTCTGAGCTCGCGCTCGCGTCACGTAGCACGAGCTTGGGGATTACAGGTTTGCGGAGAGATCGGGATCTGAGCCCCTGGTGCCGATCGAGCGGACGTTCGGAATACGACGGACAGCCGTATGGATCACGGACGGACGTTTGGACGGACGGTTCCCACACGTCGCTTAATTGATCGATTCAAAAATCTTAGTGATCGCCCGGGGATCTGCTGAAGCATTTACCGGTGCGGGATCGCGTCTCCCGATCCACTTCTCCTTCCTCTCGCTCTTTCTCGCTCGCTGCGAGAAATTCCAACTCTTCTCTTTTCGTCCTTCTCCATCTGTTTCAATTCTGCACCTTTTATTTTTAATCTTTTCGCTTATATAGTTTCAACTTTGGCCGAGGATCCATAATCGCACCCGGCTGAACATTCAATCGTGTACACACGTCTGTGTATGTGCATTTGTGTGTGTAGCTGTGTGCTTATACATGTGTGAGGCGTGCATACCAATAGGTGTGTCATGGTAAAAGTCCATACACTTACGATTAGGGACGAAGTTACAAACCAAGAGCATATAAGTGTCAAGAAGAGAAATAAATGTAGATATAAGTATATACAGTAAGAAAGTGAATGAGAGAGAGAGAGAGACAGAGGCAAAGATAGAAAGAGAGAGTGAATGAGAGAAAAAACAGAGTCACTGCAACATCAGAGTGGAGCTGAGAAGTGCAAGTGAGAGAGGCAAAATTTGCCAGCCGAATATTTCTTAAGATTATGACGTCAGGCTGCCAGTTAGTTCAGGCTTAGCGGTGTAATCCCTCGTAATTCTGAGGCTGCTTA
The DNA here is from genome assembly GCA_018907135.1 of Kradibia gibbosae. Classification (NCBI taxonomy): domain Eukaryota; kingdom Metazoa; phylum Arthropoda; class Insecta; order Hymenoptera; family Agaonidae; genus Kradibia; species Kradibia gibbosae. The sequence continues at coordinate 4,854,657 of JACCHX010000007.1, forward strand.
ACAGACCCTGGTGCCTTACGTATATTTAAAACTCTTTCTTTAATTTTCACCCCTCTTTCTAGTCCAAAACGTTACCAATGTATCGACGTCTAAGAAATGATAAAACATCCTGTATTTTATGTACCGTACAATATTTCTATTAAAACTGAAGTGGACAACATAATTCCGTTGTCAATTAACTTACTAGCAATTTCTTTACCAAAAGCATTTCAACTAAATTAATTGTTTACGCACATGTTTTTATATACCATTATTTTAAAAATTTTCATATAATCGAAACTTATAATAAGTAAAATTAATACATAATCAAAACAAATATAAAACAAAAGGTGATTATCGAAGTATTCCCATTCTGGTGATTTACTTCTACTTAAACGTGAATATTTTCAAATTAAAAAATTATGGAATCTTCGTCTATGAAAATATTAAAATTAAAAAAAAAATGTATTTTCAGAAAAATATTTTTTTTTCAAATAAAAACACAAACTCTGTCAAGCTTCTCACAAGCATTGCCATTCTGAAAAATCAATGTCCTCGCTTCCCGAGCATGAAAATGAAAATTTTTGCCGATTAAGGTACATAATTAGAAAGAGACTAAATAATCAATTATTAAAATTCAGAATCATAAAAATAAAATGATTTATTTAAACAAATATATGGGACCACTAACAATTCTAGCTTTAGGACTGCTAAGATACAGCGAGTATGAATCAAAGGTACATCATTGAATTAATTCAGCAGGCAGCCACTGACAAGAAAAAATATAAAGAAAATTCAAGTAAAGAATCACATTTACAGAATCCACGTTATACTAACCCTAAGTGTGACATTTTCATACAATAGCTATTAAAATTGTACTTTAAAGTGATAACTACTTATTCACCTTAACTAAGAAAGGTACACAAAGAGCAACGAAAAAGATAATCAAACATGATTCACAATTATCGTCCGATATAGTATCCAATTATAAAACTATTATTATTAATAAAAGATACTTAAAATCTTAAAAAAATCCACTAGTTTTGACTGTAATAATCTTCGTAGCATATCTACGCGCATTTTAAGATAAATTTGGTCATCGTTTTGAAAAATCACGAGTAGCTGTTAGCCGCATTAATAATCACAATAGAGGCCTTAATCAACAATTAAATATTTAATACAAAAAAGTATAATTTCGCCTGTTCAATCGATAATGTGACTTAAATTTATTTTATATTTAAAGGTATTTGGCTAAATAGAATCGCAAATAGAAATAAAATTAATTAGTTGTCGTTTCACAGGTCGATGCCGGAAAATAAAAGACAAGCATATAAGAGACATATATCAATCGAATCGTAGAACGAAATTGGAAGGAAATTTAGAATTCTTATCCAGTAGAACCGTAGTTAGGAACGTGTGTGTATGTAGACGAGGAGAGTTAATTTCCGTGTTTGCACGGAATTCATGAGCGGACGCGTGCTAACGATTCTTATCTTTACAGTCGTACAGTAGAAGCAGCGACAAAAACATCTTTTCTCGTATAATGAAATCCGCGGAAATATATATATACATAGATATATACATACATACAAACATTTCTGGCTGCATGAACGAGACGCGTCCCTCCCCCGATTCCGCCGCCCCTTGCTTTTTCCACCGTTTTTTCTTGTCTACCTCAATTGTCTCGTGCCGCAATTGCAACTGAGCAGGCATTGCTCCGCCAATGAATGAGGATGGAAGCGACGAAGGCACTTTCTAGTGCAAGTTCGGGGAATCCCGAACTAACCTCACTGGGCCGAAATCCAGGCGAAGAAAAAAGCGCTGCCGAACAGTGCAAGAAGCCGCTTAAGCTTGCGAGTCGACAGTCCTAATCGATTGTCCAAGGTTCATGGAGAGTTCTTTTCTTATACTCTCGGTAATTTGATCCAGCTTGTGTGCTCGCGAGCGGCAAAAACACGCACTCGGTATCCTTTCGGGACCCCGCCGAAACGCTCGTAAAAGCCTTGGTGACTGACTTCTCCTCCTCCTCCTCCTCCTCGTTCGCTCGTCTGTCACCGACAGCGCACAGTACTCGAGATTTCGTGCGAACATTCTCATTTCTCATCGTCTCGCCTCGCCTCCCTTCCAGCAGCAGCCGTTACCACCGTGCCGAGTCCGCGAGGTCGATACGCCATAGAGCCGCCGAGGCCCGTCCCGCGGCCTTTTTCTGTCGTTCCTTACCTACACGGTTGGTTATCGGGGAATCCGCGTATCGTTCGAATCGCTCTTTTATCGCGACTAGCTTTATAAGGGACCTTTGTGTGTCCATCGGGACATATGCTAATGATCTCCAACTCTTAAACGAAGATTTTATAATTTATGCTACGAATTAGCTTTTCAATATTCATAACGAAAGTGTATAACTACCGTTCCAGCGCTCCTATCCGTGACAAATCTTTAATTTAAATATATATATATATATATATATATTTATTCGTGGAAACAAGATATTAAAAATACTCGATTTGACTATTACACGCATCTGTCGCCGTTGATCAAGTTACTGAAGAGAAAACTGTAACCCGACACCTCAAACGTAATTTTATAATTATACTAATTATAATATAAGCTTCGTAAGCATCCTTTATTGCCTACTATTTATACCGTTTAATATTTATAAATTTATTTATAATTATTTATATATATTCCCATAAAACTGAGCATTATTAAATATACTGAAATAAAGCCTTTAAAGATTATTTTAAAGAAATAATTACTCATACTACTATTATTTACCAATAAACACAATACTTCACAATGAAAAAATACAATTTAGAATTGGAAAAATGTTAGTACAAAAAAATATAAAAATATAATTTGTCAACACTTGTCTTTAAGAGAATCATCAATTCATTAAATTAATATACATCGAGAACGTTCAACCTAAATACATGTTACATTCTAACATTCCGAGCAATTTGTAGTAACTCTAGTTCCATAAATAACATTCTAATCAACAATTGTTAATTTTAAATGCCTCGGTAATATTTATTCATAGGAATTTTTTTTTGAATCATTATACCGATAAATTACAAATTTTTAAGTTGGTCTCACATTGCTTATAAATATTCTTTTTTGCCACATTTTGACAGCTTACTAAATCTTTACTTTACTATCTTTAGTTTACTAAATCAGCATTTAATAAAATTAATATATAGTTTTACTGTGTTTACAAAATGATGTCTCTATTAACTTTATAATTAAATAAGCATTACGTTAATATTTATTTAAAATGTAAAATATAATATATTTTTACCATGATCATTTTTTTACCTATTTATTTTGTATACATTTAAAGCTTCTATAAAACTCAAGGAGCGATGAAAATGATAAAGTCAGGCTCCTCGTTCAGTCTGGTAAACAAATAAGCATTCTGTTTACTTTTGAAGGTTTTTAAAATAAGAAAGTATTTGGAAATATTTTGAAAATTTACGATTCTGCTGCTAAGAATGCGATCTATAATAAGCAAATAATTTTTTTATTATTATATTAAGAATTGTTTCAATTTAATTTCTATCAAATTTAGTTTAACCAAAAAAATTGAAAGGCAATTTGAAAACTTAAGTACATAAAGAAGCTATGTGAATATAATAAGAACAGTACAAATAAGTGAAATAAAATCGACCTAGACGTAACATGATCGACATTATTACAGCAGCAAATAATAGGTAGGCAATAGCAACTGCTCGAGCATCATAATAGAAGCTACTAATTAATCACAGCATAATTCATTAACAAACAATAAATCACGAAACAATTACTTCTGAATCCCTGAATTTTTAAAGATTGTGAATAATGAGATGCTTTAGTATTAGATTGATTAAAGATTGAAGTATCGAAAATACCTTTACACAAGAAATTAATGCATTAAACTCGCCTCAGAGTTTAAATATTTAATACATCAAACTGCTTCTCTTTACTTTCTTCACTTTTTACATATCTCTACTAACTTTATTCTTTATCCATAATACGTAAGTTCTCATCCGTAACTCAAAGTTTTATTTTGCAAAATAATGCAATAAGTCCTTATTATAGAACGATATTCGAAAGAAAATTATTTGTTGAAATTTTAATCATATTTGATTTTAAAACTAATTATAACTAATAACACTTATAATTCTATAAATCAAAGAAACTTGAATTTTTTGATTTCTTATGATATAAAATTCCCTACTGGATTAATTTGCAATTGTTTGCAATACTTTGACGTTTCAGAAATATGTAATAATTAAGCTAATAATATATCTTTAATAATATTTGTAATTTAAAACCCCAGAATATTTTCAAATAATAATTTAAGATAGTGATACGAGAATAAATATTTTTATAAAGTATTTGTATAACATTTTGTTAAAATTTTTTATTATTTAATATTTTAAAACACTAATATTACCTCAGAGATGCCAAGAGACTTCCAATGCGTCCTAAGGTTTAGAGATGATGTTCAACTCCCTCACACACAATATTAACTTAGAGCAAGGTAATAAAAAATAAATGTTAACGAATTCAAGTTTTTCATTCGATTAATATTAGATAGATCTATGAATGATCTAAAACAAGAAATTTTACAAGGAATCGACGTTGACGCCATTTTTTATGTTTAAATGTGATAAATAATATAATATTCATATTAACGATAAATTCTTGAAAATAATATATAAGTAATATTCAATAGATCGCTTTTTTATAAAGCAGTTCTATATGGTTAATACAAACAATGAATAATTGAAGCAAATTGCAAAAAATGCTCTTAAACAAGAATTGATTTTGTAGAGAATCAAGCCTACATACCGATTTTAATTGAATTATAAGGATCGCTATGGGAACATATTTTTCAGTTAGATTGTGGTAGTTAGATAGGGAGGATGCAATGGAGAAAAAGGAGAAAAAAATAGAAATAAAAGAGAAATAAGGAACGAGAGAAAGACGAACGAAGGGGACGAGTTCCGAAAATTTCGAGGAATGCACTAGAGAATGGCTAATATTAATAACCGGCCGGAGAGCGCAAATGCCGACGCGAGGGATGCGGTGCGCCCTTAAGTCCCGTCAATCTTTATATCTCGCTCGCGACTCATTCAGGCTACAAGAAAAAGATGCGTACAGAGATTTTTATGTAGGTGTCTCTCGGTGTGTGTTTTGCGCCGCTTACCATTTCATCCTCTACTTCACCATTTATCTCTCTCCCTTCCTCTTACTCTCTCTCTCTCTCTCTCTCTTTCTCTCTCTCTATCTTTCTCTCTCTCTCTCTTTCTCTCTCTCTATCTTTCTCTCTCTCTCTCGATATCTCTAACACGAGCTGCCAGTACCTAACCCTTGACCCTTTCTTCTCCTGCACAGCGCCTTATCAATGGCTTTTTCTACACTAGCCCCCTCTTTCTAACTCTCTCGCCATCTCTCTCCTACTCTTTTACTCTGCTCTGTCCAGCTCTGCGTGAAAGTACAGCACCCACATGCACGAATACAGAGCGAAGGACAATCTCTCTTGCTCGCGCGTGCAATTATCCTACGCGCGCGTGGGCGACCTACTATGCCACCATCGTCTCTGAAAAGCGAGGACGGAACAGAGAGAGAGAGAGAGAGAGAGAGAGAGAGAGAGAGAGAGAGAGAGACAGAAAGAGAAGGAGAAGAAAAGATATAACTTAGGGAACTTTTACCCGAGGTACTTGCAAGAGTGCAGCCCCTTATACTTATCCTCTTTCACAGTTGCGAGCTCGCCGGGAGAGTTCGTAAGAGAAGAAAAAGTATTGCCGAAACCTCCCCGTTTCTCCTCCTCCAGTCAACCGCCAGCCGACTGGCCGCCACTCCAGCAATATGCACTTTCATTCACATGTGCACCTCGATTTTTTCTCGACAACGCACCACACGACGACTGCTTTTCACCGACTCTCCCAAAATCAGATGCGCTTCATGAATTCGCGCGTACTCGAGCGAATGCATTGCACGCGCGCTTCAAAACGAGTCGCTGCTCTAAGTAAGTTCTTATTTCGCTAATTATATGATCCAGCTCCGAGCCCGAGACAGCACGGATATACTTTGACGACATTTATGCGCGCCTTAATAACTTACATATTATCGCAGCGCGCCGGAGCGTATGCGTATCTCGTAAATTTCATGACTCGAACGACGCGCCTGTTAAAAAATAATGAGAGCTGAGAGCATGTGATAAAAAGTCGAAATTGCTGATTATAAAATAAAACTGTATGACGCTGTTGACCGTTGTTATTCTCCTTGTGAAGTATACATTCAATAATAGCATACTTTATTTGCTATGTAAATATGATTATTTAAATGTAAAAAATAGTTTCTCAAAGAAATCAAATATTACGAAACTGAGCTTTCATTAATTAAGCACAATAATGATAAAAACACAATTTCAGTACATATGTGCCATGAAATTAATTCGACGATGTATAAATAAAGTGTAGAAAACAAGTTTGATCATTGAGTGCTGCTACTCACTCTTTTGTTTTATAAGCAATGCGCATAAGTATTTTTTCAGGTTTATTTGATTCTCTCTTTTGTTTATATATTTTTTAATGAATGATAAATATCTTCTGTACCACAATCATCAAAAGTTTTCTTTCAAAAAGAAAAAAAAAGAAATTAATTTTAGTAGAAGAATCCTAATAAATTCTTTATTATTAATTTAAGGGTTAATTGATGAAAAATATTAACATAATTTCTCTACAAAAAATTATCCTTCATTAATGCTTGGAGATTTAGTTAAGAAAATGTATTTTTTATATAATTACACTTCCATATAATATTATAATTGCAGAGATCTGATACTGAAATTTTTTTTCCATGTTTTCATAGATAGCAATTAAAATATAAGTTATACATATTAGTTCCACAAGGTTAAATATTACCAGTTAATGTAGAGAGCTAGAATCAAAGTAAGGACATTAGGAAATAAAGAGATAATCATAAGGTTACCGATAAAAGGATAAAATTCTAATTTTGTGAAAATGTGACCAGACGCCCATGTGGCCAGGATAGTTTATGCCTAATAACGGGTTATTGGGGGCGCGGCGAGCGGCGGCGGGTTCCACGACGAAATCGCGACACACGGCGACAAACTCATACGCCGGTAGGCGTTGCCCGACGGCGCTTATTCTTGGAGATGATTTTCGAGGTGGAACAACCTCCTTCGACGTATATCCTATAATTAATAATGCCGTCGCGAACCCAACCATGTATATATACGCTATAGCAAAACTTATGTACATTCGATTCACGCGCCCCGCTTTATTGCTTTTTCACACGCACATGAGTGCCGCGTGCGCTCCTTTAATTGTGCATCTTTTCTACCCAGACACTATTTATATTAATGAATAATTATGTAAGAATCACGTTTATGAGAGCTGAAGATTTTTCCTTTCTTCCGCAAGGCAATAAAATTTCACGCAGTCATCCCGCACATTTTTCATTGCCGCCGTATATTTTGCGCTTAAATATTATTTGTAAACAAAGAGGACAATTCATCTAAAAAAAGTTTCTTTTCCATCATTCCAAAATCATTAAAATGAGAATGTAATTTATAAAATAGTAAAGTAATATATGTCAACTGCATAGATATTAGCTGATGAATCTCGATTGTATATGATCTTTATTTTATTTTAAATTAGAAAGCCGTGAGTCTTCCATTAGCATTACAATACATTTATTATAAAAACCTATAATCTTTTAATAAAAAGGAAGCCAATAATTTTTTGCATTGTATAGCTGTAAAAATATAATTTATAAAATTTGTTAAAACAATAATAAAATTTTAATTTTTTTTTTATTTGTTATTTCATGCTATATATGCTTAAAGCTATATTTTTTATTTTATCGATTAAAATTTTTTGACAATATAGTGTAATATTTATTACAGATTTTTAAAATTTAATAAGATAATTGTTAAATTAATTTTTAGTGGATTTTACAAAAATGAACGTTTGTTTAAGAAAAGATTGATAACCTCGTAGCATTAAAATTTCACTTTCCAAAGTTAGGTATTTTAATGTTGTTTATATTGCATATTTCAAAAAATATTCATTAAGCATATATTTTAAAACTATATTATAAACTCTAATTTTATATTGACGAGCATCATGCAATCTCTTTTAAAATTATCATAAAATTAACCTTCAAAGTAATATTAGGATATATAATGTTTATTATTCTACATAATAAACGTACATAATTTTATTAAATATAATTAACAACAATGTAAGTATTCAATAATGCGCAACGAAAGTTATGAAATCCAAACATCCTTAAAAGAGATAAAGAAATATTATTTTCAAGTTGCAGTTTTTCCATTTGTATTCAAAGTTATAAATTCATTATAGGTTATAAATGTGAATTATATATTTTAAATTAATTTAAAATGTGCAAAGTATTAAAATTTAATATATATTATACTCACATATCAAACACATATTTATTGTTAATATATTTACTAAGATAGTTGGCCTATTTCTTTTCGAAAATTAAAATCTTTTATGGCTTAGTATAAGTTACAAAATATTTGTATAATTTTCTATTTTCTATATATTTGTACGCTTTTAGTTACACGATTATTTATCTTTACATAGTATAATAAAAATTTGATAGTTTAAAATTTGATTTCAGGTTATGTAAAAAAATAATATTATAATTATGAAACAGGACAATAATTTAATAACAATATGTAACTAACACGAATCATAATTAATTTGTAAATAAATTGCAATACCGTGTAGTATAATACAATTCCTTCATAGAAGCTGTTTAGTTATTCAGAATTCTTGCATCGTAGAAATATAATATTGTAACCACGGGTCAGAAGTTATAAACGTGAGAAAAGTAACGATGATATTCCATTTAATTTGTCTATCATTCGAGCTACGCACAATGACTAGAACTTTATAAACGAAGCAATTAACTAAAAAATTCATGCAGTTCAAAATGTAGACAAATTCATCAACATAATTCATATTTCATAGATTCCTTACCTTTTCATAGATTTTTTTTACAAAATATGAATTTATAATTATCTTAATAACTAAATTATAAGCCCTCGAGAAATTAGCAGCTTATTACTGCAAGATTTTATATAAATATACCTACGAAGTAATTATTTTATTTCTCTGAAATTTATTCATCAATATGGTATTAAATGAGTTTTTTATTTATTTATACAATAATAAACATTAATAATCATATACATGGCAATAAGTATACCAGCTATAACTAACTAGACATTGAAAGGAGAAATGTATTTTAACTAGCTACTTACTATTCATAACTAAACGCGTACGCACGTGCACACAGAAGGATTTTTCATTAAATTACTTATAAATAATAACAAATTGTATTTATATATTTAAAAAAATTTTAGCAATGTCAGCTATTTTATTGTGATTATTAACTTTACGCAATAAAACATAATCATGCGTATAATACTATTGAAGGTATTGCTTCATCAAGAAGTAGCGAAAGGCAGGTTTGAATTCAATGGGCGCTTACTAATGCAATTACTATTAGAATGTGCACATAATATACTGAACCGAAATGCAATATTTATGATGAATTTTTAGTATTTATAAGAAAAACCCGTACAATATGAAAGAGGTTTTAAATCTTAGAAGTCAAAATATTTCACTACACAATTTCAAAAGAATAAAATATGTCCTAATCTGTACACAATTTTGTTTCACGAAACTGTTAATTTCTTCATTCGTATCAGAATCGATATATTCCGCTGCAATAAATATATTTTGTGGCTAAGTATAATAAAATTAATGTGAAAGAATGAGGCTCAAACAAAGCGTTTTTAATTTAATCGAAAGAAGAAGAAGAACAAAAAATAAAGAATATCCACTGGTATCGGCTCGAGAGTGAATTTTTAGGTAAATTTAAACAGCACAATAAAAGGCGAAGAAAAAGTTGGCGACAAGGTAGGATAAAGTGGTAGAGAGGAAAAAGAGGTAGATGAAGGAAAAGGAATCAGTGAGTGGGAAAGGGTGGGCGAGGGTGGCTCTTAAGATAATTAGGATAAAATAAATTTTCCCATGGAACAGTGGAAGCATTCACGTTTAAAGTCTTCGAGATGTTGGCAGTAGGAAGAGAAGAGTAGAAGAAGGATCGCCTTCCTGGGTGTTAAGAAAAAAAGAGAAGCAATTAGTCGATTCAAAACAGATATATTAAAATGTCCGAGCGCGATCTACGTGTGCAAGAGAGATACGAGACTCGAGCAGGGCAGAGCTGCCGAGCAGAGAAGCTCCGCTTTTTTTCATGGAATAACAGAGCGTTACTTCCAGAGAAGCTGGGAAACGCCTCTACCCCTCCGTCGCCACCGCGGCTATCTTCGAATGAATCTCCGCACTTCCGGAAATCGTCGACCGTCCGTCTGCGCTCAGTGGCGCACTTAGCGAATGGCTTACGGCCGAGGGGCGCGAAAATCCTTAATCCTCAGATGCCTGGCTTCGATAACACAGAACGCTGACGACTCTCACCTATGGCAGCTATGTGCTTAATAGCCAGGCTACTCTATTTTCCCGACTTTCCCACAAAAAAGCCATTCGAAGAAATTAACGACGCATCCCTTACCTCAAAGCAGAAGAATTCCTACGGGTTGGCTCGAGCCGTGCGATGACTTATCTGTCTTCCTTCTTCCCGAAACTCACCTTAAGATTACAATAAAAAGAGGTTCGAACGGAAAGGAACGGTGGCGGCGGCAGTGGCTGCAACGACAGCCACACATGGGTAATGCAACGTTCGATTTCAGAAACTCCCGTAATCCGATACTTTTCGTAACGGAATTGGCATTTAACGTCAACCCCAAAATTTGAAGGAGCAATGCCGGAACAAAGACCTGGACGTTAATTATTACCAACTCCAGCATGACTGTTTTTCTTTTTTGTTTTCTTTCTTGTTTTCGATTCGGTATTGTGCGGCACTACTCTCTGATAAGGCCCAGAGGCTTCGAATACAAGAGATGTAGAGATGTAAGGATATCAAGGTGTAAAGACTGAGCAATTCGCGATTGGAAGTTTGCCGAAATATCGTCGCGAGAAAAATGAAAGTGCGCGTTAACGCTTGTGTAGACTCAGAGGGAGTAAATGGCAAGTGAGAAGCGGTCAAAAATCTAGTGCAATTGGCGATTAGGGATTTCAATCCAGTAATAGTTGTGCCAGAGTAGTGAAATATCACGTGAATCGTAAAATCGGACATTTGTTGTCGGTCGCAGCGAGTAACGATGTTCTCATGAATGAAGCGCGCACGTTTTGTCGCAGTCGTTTCGACTCTTATAATCGTATAGAATTTCTGGTGGACCACTAAGCAATTTATTTCCATATAAGGAGCTAGCTCCAAAGTGTCATCAGTTTCGAACTCGAGTGAGTATACCTGTAGTCCAAGCTAAAAAAGAGAGAATTCCTGAATGGAGATAGTGTGGAATGGCATGTATAAGAGGGACGGAGAAAGCGAGAGATTTTTGGAAATCGCGCAAGGGTTTGGGGAGTAATTTGTCGTGCGACCACCTTGGGGAATGTTTAAATGAATTGCTCGTGAGTAGGGGTCTAAAGGGGGAACGGGGAACGCAGAGAACTTTATCGGCGCGACATCTTGTTGGGGAATACGGGCCTGACAGGAATAAGTGGTCTCTCCGACTTAGTGTCTCTCTCTCTCTCTCTCTATATATATATATATATATATTACATGTATGTGTGTGCGCGTGTGTGTGGGTGTGTGTGTATACACACATATATATATATATATATCTTTCCTTCCTTACTCCAAAAGGAAAGAAGGTGAACGAGGCGCTGAAGCACTCTTCCATGTATAAGATTCCCTTTATAAGAAAAAGACTTACCTCCCAGTAGGCTTATTGCTCAATCCGCGGCTCTCACAGTTAATAGATTCGTCTTACCGACGAAGCTCCTATGCCCAGGAACCAATGGTTGTACTGTCATGTATATTTATCCGTGCTCATCGACAAACTTAGCCTCGTATAGTTGTACCTATAGTATTTTATGCGCCTGAGATCTATCCTTAACGAAGACATTTTTTGCAGTTATTCAAATTTTACAAACAGATTATTATATTATTAATAATAAGACATTATTACTCAATGGTATACTATTATTTATTACTATATACATATTATCATAAGCTTACTCAAATATCCTTATCCTTTACAATATTTTAAATTTTTATTAAATTAAAAGGAGTTGAGAAAAAACTGAAATTCTTTTTCAATGTAATCTACATATGGTACACGGAATATTCAATAATATTTCGAAAAATATTTATTTGTATAATATTTATTTTTAGCTAATATTTTTTTTTTATTCATTGATGGGTTTTTTAATGTTTAATTAATTCACTCTCGTTTAATGCTTTGATAATAATAAGGATGCATTTTAATTTTTGTATTAGTCAAGAATACTTTTTTTTCAAAATGTTTGAGTTTGTGCCTTAATACAATTTTTATTTATCGATTGGCATCTGATACATTGTACAAGATAAGTGCTTAAAATAACTATTTAATTGCATTATTTAGGATAAATATTCGTAGACAAATTATATTAGGTATAGTAATTAACAATTAATGTAATCATGCTTATATAAATATACATTTGTGTGTGTGTGTGTGCGTGTGAGTATAATAATAATTAAAATAATAATTTTAACAAATATATGAAAAAGCAAGCATGTGTGCGATTGTGTATGTATGCATACAACAAGCATGTTAAAGGTGATCTCACGCGTTAATCACATACATAAAATGAATATAATGAATAAATCACATTGAATTATAAGGTGCTACATGCAATGATCGTCAGTCCGTGGAAAGTTAAGAAGAAACACGAAGCAAATAAGCTTCCTGCACCGTCTCACAAGATAGACGATATTACACATATTTAACAAAAGCTTCTTATCTGTAATATATAACAGAGAAGGCGTCGTAATGGACCGCTACAGTTTTCAACATTGTTGGCTCAACTATGTTGTCCCCACGCTATGCATACATTCCTCGACTTGATAATCGTACAAGTATACTGCCGTCGTGGATACCTCGATCAGACAAGATTACTGAACTTCAACATTTTGAACTACAACTTAGATTTACTTGTGGGATATACAGCTTCGTCCCCGCGTCATTTACGGTAACTCTGATCATATGCTTAACTGAATCATCAGTATAAATGTATGTCTTGTTATATTTAATTAACGATTTGCTATAATTAACATTTTTATATTATTAGAGTTCTGTGTATAATGTTATATTTTTACTTAATTTATAAGCTCTACACGCACGAATTCAATAACCAATGTATTAATAATTTAAGCTGTGAATTTATTACATACATTTTGTTATTTGAAGCTATCATAAAATTTAGTAATAAAGTCCCTTAATCTAACATTTCTTTATAATAGCTAATATTTGATGTACTATTATTGTATGTAATTTATTGTTTCTCTTAATTATCTTATAAAATTAAGAAAATTTTTATATGTAAATTTAAAATGTAATTTAAATATGTAAAATATGTAAATGATTTTATGATATATATATATATATATTTATTTATTTATTTATTTATTTATTCAAGTTATTTAAAAAATTAGTGATTACAGAATAATTCATTGGTAAAATATTTTAAAGAATTTTTTTATAAAGAATTTATCGTTTAATGAAGCTCCATGCTTATGTGAAACTAGTGCATATTTATTTGAGAATTTGATACGTTATTCATCTTTTTATTATATAATTATGTATAAAATTTCATACGACTTTAAAGCAAGGGTCTGATGTATTATATGTCAAAATGTAACTATTATATACTGACTCTGACATTACCCATCCAAGTACGTTACGTTACCAGCCTTGAAGTGTATTTCTTTCAATGTATCACTTTAGTGTGTACGCGTATTGCAAATTTATATTCGTAAAAACAAAATTACACATACTATAATACTTTTATTGTAAATGCATAATTCGTACTAACTTTTACACACCTATGTAAAATCATATTCGCACATATTATTAGCAAGCTATTTTACTTACATTTTCTTCACATTTTAACGCTGATTCTATGATTTAAAAAATATAGTAAAACTGTCTGTAACATATATCTGATATTTAGATACAGTACTAAATTATTGCAATATTTACAACACTCAAATATTATTGACAATACCAAACGAGTATATATAATAAAACTGTACTTGTTCATCAAAGTAAATATAAAATGTATTTTAGGAGTATCAAAAAACATATATAAAAAGTACAATCAAAATATGAAAAATCTTAAAACAGAAGCATTCTTATTATTTACAAAAAAAGTAAAAAAAATTTATTAAAAACAAAACAATAGAAAAATTTAATTATATAAAAATAGTTTAATAATTACGAATAATTATAAGAATTTAAAGTTTTTTATAATAAATAACTTACAAATACTAACTGTATATTACATGTATAATTTATTGAACTCGTCAAACATTTATTATAAATAAAAAACCTTACATATTAATATTATAAAAAGAAGTTGAAACTTCTATATTTCCTTCTTATGTAAATATTTTGCACAGATGATTATATATAACTCAATGAAAAATAATAAAATAATAAGAATAAATGAGGAATAGTAAATAATTTTCATTTACATTTACAAATGTAATAAAATTACATTTGTAAATATTATTTATGATTTCTGCTATACGCATTCTTTTATTTATATAATCGAATCCAATATATATATTGATGGCTTCTATTATTCAAATACTGCAAGGTGAGTATTTAAATAAGATAAGAGATAAATAAGTTTTAGACCATTCATCAAAAACTTACCTTATAACTTATTTCATATTAAATCCTATTACCAAAAATGTCATAATTAGTAAGCTATTAAAATGAGAAAACATTTATTGAAAGAGATTTACTGCACTAAAAAGGTACCTTTTAAATGAATAATTTAATCATAATAATATAGGCTTTAAAAACACGTACATCGATTTTCTAATCAAAAGGGAAAAGATTTTGCAATATATTTTAGACTTATTTAACAAAGTGAATTCATTTTAATTTTTAAAATATTTGGTACTTTTTTTCGTAAAGTGGAGTTTATCTTGGAGTACACTCGTTAAAAGAGTAAATCTAGCTCTGTTTTCCATTTCGTTCTGATTATGTGTTAAAAAATAAAGCTAGTCCATTTAAATACTCCAATTAACGCTTACGATAATACGGTAATGTGCTCCTGTAAATTGAAGTGTTTTTAATTTTACGGGCATTATTCTCATAACTTTTACACGTCGTTACATACGCACAAACAAATAATAGAATGAAAAAAAGGCATTCTTAAGGGCTTTCTCCTATTTGCATACGAACCGTTATTACGCAGCAATTCTAATGCTTCAAAACAAATCAAAATGCATTAATTGCAAGTCCGAGGATCGGTCAAGAGCCACCACGGAAAGAACTTCAAAATCTGTGAGACGAGAGGAGAAAAGGTGTCACTGTGGAACGTATAAACATAGCATCCTGAAGAAGGGAACGGTTAGGGAAAAGAGAAAACAACCCCATAAAAGGGAGAGGAGAGCATAGAACGTAAAGGAGAGACGGAAAGAGATAGCTTTTTTGAGACTGTCTAAATGTCACAGATCATCGGCGTGATAAGAAGAGCCGCTCCGGCTAACGCCCGTGTTGTCGTCCGTCTGCACACACACAGCATATCCCCTAGACAGTGAGCCCCGGACCAACTCTAAACTTTATCTTGACTATTCGCGACCATTTTTACCTGCTATGCGCGGCTCTCGGAGCCAGTCGTTACCTGCCAGCTGACCGTGTTTATGCACCCAACACCTAACGGACACCACACCTCCTTCCTTTATTACTTTTTGTCCCGATCCTATTCGTCGCTGACCTGTTCCTCCTCCACCTCCGCCTGCTTCTTCTCCTCATCACCATCATCATCATCCTCATCTTCGTGCTAACCCTCATCCTCCTCCGTTGTATTCTGTTTTTCCAGGTTAAGCCACAGGCGCCCGACATAAATCGGACCTTCACAAACGACCATTAATTTAATTCCCACTCGGTTTTTCCAGTCTCCTATAAGGAGAATATGCTATTACGGCTGTCGAATCCAACTTTTTCTTCTGGTACTATTGTAATTCCTGCAGGAAATGAATTTAAGACAAACGCGATCGTAGGTGGAAAAGGAAGGAGCAACAAAGAGGATGAACACGAGAGAGTATACTCACTTCCTCTGAGATGGACGCGCTCTTTATTTCTTGTCTGTGTAAATCTCCGCAATCTCCGAGGACATACATCACCGTGTCATTTTAGATTTAGATTTTTTAATAATATATTCGTTAATGTACAGTCTTCTTGGAAAGTTATTGGCTTGGCATTACACAATAAGCTAGGGATTCCTTACATTGACTTAGATTGAATATGCACAGTTTATAGAGACTAACCTATAATTCTACACTCCAAGGTACAGAAAGAAAATCTCACCTACAGATCAAAGATGAAAAATTTAAAACCAATATTCGGATCATTGTTTCTCGTTTGGATAATCGGAGTAAAGCTTCAACTTATTATCACTTACCGTGTGTAAACTTGCTTGATTTATGGAGCCTTGGTACGAAGTTTAGAATTACATCTAAATAACTTACTTCAATTTAAAAATGCTTCCAAAGAATTTATCGAAAACATTAATTCTACAATCTGACGACTGGATACATGCCATATTTTCAAACTCTTTCCCGAACCTTACAAAATGCTCATTGTTTAACTTGATCAATTTTTTTTATAATCAAATATTTAATTTTAACGAATAACTAAAAGAATTTATGTGAAAAAAATATGGACATACATTTCGTATTTTTTATATATCTGTATTCAGTATGCATCTTTTCTTTTTATGATTCACATTATTAAATCAGAATTATTTGTACTATATAAGCTTAAAACAATGTCATTATGATTAATAAATATTAACATAGAAGTTATTACAATACATGTAAAGCAAACTGTTTTTTAACTTTGTACTATATATTAGAAGTAATATTTTCATCATTAATTCGTACTTATCAAAAAAAAAAAATTTTTATTTTCAAAAAAAGTTTTTTTTTTATAAACATCATATTATTTATACCCGCAGTAGTATTAAAAAATATTTTTAATAAAAGTATCTAATAGAAATGCTATCTCACTTATTAAACTACTTAATTTTATTTTCCAATGTTATAAAATTTATATATCAATTAGCTATGTAATGAAAGAAAGGAATTGTAAATGCGTTAAGTAAATATTTTTTTTTTTAATAATTGTAATGCCGACTGGTTAATTGACTGCTCATTAGTTGACTGTCCATTGAAAAAATTAGCTAGAAATGAGGTTATAATTTCGCAGATTTACGGTACACTTTTCTTAAATATCAATAATTAATTATATTATTGTGCTGTATATATAATTATATCATAGTATTATTTAAATAATTTAGCTTCATTTTATTTATAATGTAATTAATATTTCTATATAAAAGACATCGTTTTTTAGTTGCTTTTTTTTAATATAAATCTGCAGTACTTATTTGTAGGTGTACCCACTTTACTATAAAAATGCGAATAATGAGGCTCTTTAATAAGTCGGGATACCATACACTCGAAATAGTCGCAGCCGATAGATGTTATAAAATTGTTGAAAGTCGATAAAATTCCGTAACAAAGTATCGATATAATTGTGATGATGAAGATAATATTCAGTCTATGAAGGGAAGTATTTGTACTTAAAATTTGTAAAAACCTCGCGATAAATAAGAGAATTGAGTGAACATTAAAACAAATATATTTATCAGAAAAGATATTAACAGTATATTAATAACAAGCACAATGTGGCAATACCGTATATCTTTTTCAATCTAAATGCCTGATTAAATTATTAAGTCATCCGGATGGTGTTACATATTTTAAAAATTTTACAACTCGAATTTCGAAGCTCATTAACAACCAGCTGCACAGGCATTCAGAGATACAAAGCAAGGAAAAAAAGTAATCTGTATTTAAATAATAAAGCCGTCGCCACGACCAATATCGTATCGGTCATTTCCTTAAAAATTACACGGGGCTGAACGGAGAGGTAAAGAAGGGTAGAGTACATGGAAGAGAAAGAAAGTGGTAGAGGAAGAAGAGAAAGAGGAACAGGAGGGCAAAAATGCAGCACCAAAAATACGCCGAGGCCAAAGCAGCGGCCATCCATCGCGAGACCGCATCCGTCCCGAGAAGAATGTGAGCTTTTAAGCGCTTGGGTGCTTCGACGGGCCATAAAGCCAGAATTGAGGAGATGCTGAGTGACAGGCGGAGAACGAGGTGATCCTGGGCAGAGCCGCATAACGAGTCCGCCGCGTGCCAATTCCCACTGTTCCCGGGACTCACGAAGAAGCAAGCCGGGGGCCCATCCACCGAGATAAGGCCTCCCGGCGCGACTCGACGATAGCTCTCCGACGAGCACGTCACATTATTGCCCCGTACGCGTATGCGCGGGCCTCGCCCACTCGGCTGTTAAGGACCCTATCCCTCCTCACCTCCTGTGCTCAGGCCCTATTCTTTTCAAAAGGTTGTTTGATGCAGGCTTATCAATGAAGCACCGCGCTTTATTCGTTTATCCAAAGTATTTGCAAACTACCGATGTTCCCGCTGACAACAACAGACCACCCCGTACTCTCACCTCCTGTTGACTATTTCACTTATTTTCACTTATTAAGAAATCACTTTCCCGCAGTTTAGGAATCCATTTCCTCATTTTAAGTATGTATGCAAGATTGTTGAATAATTTGAGGAATTTTTTTTCGCATGACGAACAATGTATCACATTTTGCATCACACTCCATAAACATCTTATGGTGATTTCTAAAATATGACCTTTAAATTTTACGACTTGTATGCAATTTTAAAAATCAAAAAGGCCGAAGATGTCATATGCTACAATATATTAATATGTGTCTATACATTTTGACAAAATATGAATAAATACATATTTCATATTCAATATTTTTTGTTAATTACTTTAAATAATTAAAATTAAAATTGCATAATTTATCCCGTTGTAAATATACATGAAGGCGCTTTCTATGTAAATTTGTTGATTTACATCAAATTAATAATGATACAATTAAAATAATATTATTCTCATATTTTCAATTACAAATATTCAGAAAATTGTTGCTAAAAACAAATTTACTCCCTTAACGCTAAGTTTTAATAATAAAATTGGAATATTGATGCTAATAAAATAAGGCTTATTTTTTCCATCTAAAAAGAAGACCAAAGTTATAAAACACATTTGCACACAAAATTGTGCTTGTTAAATATTTTTTTTGTAAATTTGCTCCATAAAATTAATCAAATCAGTTAATTTTATAACTCAAATTGGATTTTTTTCAATATTATTATAAGGTGTAATTAAAACAGCAGTTATTTCTATTATTAATGTATTACAATAATTAAACCTAAAATTAATTTATTGAAAATTATCGTTATACAATTAAAATTAAATTATAAAAATATTACAACTTCGTTAAAAGGATCTAATATTCTAAATTATCTTTTTAGTAACGTTAACAAGTTGTGCAATATTTGAATGAAAATAGAATTATTTTCTGTGCAATAGAAAATTTTATCAAAAACTATTACAGGAAAAGAAACTTCAAATCTATGTTATGCAAGTACCCTTATGAAGTAAGGAGTATCGTACAGAACAATAAAAGTACTTAAACATGAAAACAGAAACAGTGTTCAATGCTGTATTTCCATAAGTTACTTGCATGTGGATAACTTTAGCTTGTATATTACCAGTGGAATAGCCAACTTTTACGTTAAATATGAATAAACTGAATGCAACAAAAATTTTATTTTTGCATCATTATAAATAAATTAATGAATTTGTTATTAGGAATCTCTTATAATAAGTACAAGTGAAAGACAGGGTCGATGGCGTGGATGAAAACGAAAGGAGTGAAAGAAAGGAAACACAGTTTTTTACTTCAAGCTGCGTATATTAAAATTGCCTTGGTATCTTCCCTGCCATTATTTATAAGCAAAATGTATTTCTTATCCAAGAGCTGTTTAAACACACAGTCGTTATAAAGGACGTATTGATAAACGTGCTGAGATATACTTTTTCCGCATTGTTTGTTCGAGGGTTCCTCATTAGGTTTATTGCCACATAAGTAATTTGTAAGTGAAACGAGCCCCGGGTAAATACAGGAAAAGGAAGACCGAAAATTTCGTGCTCAGTGTTTGTTCAGGATAAGCATCATTAAGGATCGAATGAGCCAAAGAACGCGCGGCTCTTCTTATGGCCGAACCATGGCGGTGGTATTCCACCCCCATGATTGCTGGGCTTAATTTAGTAGCCTCGCAGACTCGAGGTAGGACCACATCCTTCTTCGCGGATCAGGTTGGGGCGTGGGACGGGTGAAGACGGTTCGGAGGGAGCAAGAGGAGGGGAGATAACCTAATCTCTATCGTGTGAATGCTCGCAGAGACTACGCTATTATTATGGGTTCCTGTCCTTTTGCTGTCGGCGTTGGCGCGCGGCCGATAGCGAGCCGCGATAATTCGCCGACTGATTCACGCCCCGTCGCCTCGGAATGTCCAGATTAATTAAAATAACACGACGCTGGCTTCTATTTCCCCGGATCCTGGCGACCGATGTTCTTTCCTAAGCTCCACTCGAATTTACGACTCGCACACGCTTGGAAATCAATCTGGGAGTCATCGCCACCTCGCTTTTCTTCGCTCGTGGCCGCGCCTCGACCCAAACCTAAAAATTGGTCACCATACGTCCTAGTTGTCCAGTCGTCTGCCTTCGAAAAAATTAATGCTTCTTGCAAAGATGCTTGAGGAAAGCCGACGATAGCATCGTTTGTTCACATGTGCAGCATTCGCCAACTATAAAATTTAACTCTATCATCTCGAGCAAAGCTACGAGGATGCCTTGCAATGATTTACGTGAGAAGACTTAACAAGAAATTAACTATTCTCTTTTCGATCACTTTATTCATATACTTATATTTAAAAGTCAACTTCATTGAATAATAATTATTATCTGGTAAAAGACTAATGACAACACAAATATGAAACAATTTACTTTTTTCCATAAACCCCGACTATATCGATACAATTTTCATTGTTACACAAACATTAATCTAATCAACTAGTAATAGTCATTATTACGTATAATTAAGAATAAACTTTTCAATAAATACTTACATAAATTATCGTTACATAAAATTTAATGATATTTAATCTACAGGTTAACTTAATATACAAAAATACCGAATGTCATCTATTATTGCTCGAAGATGCACAAAATTGTCTTTAAGAAAGAATATTTATATTTTAAAATCTTACATAATCTGAATCGAAAATTTTGAATTCTTATTAGATTTAAAAATTTAGATTTATTGAAATTTTTATCATAAAATTGTGATTTGACAAAGATAAAAAAGTAACATTGTAGAAAACTAATTGATTTACTAGCGATATCTCGAGTAAAATAAAATAAAGTTATCTCAAATAAAAAGAAGAAATGTAGTATATTTACATGTTTAAAATATCTCTTATTCGCTGTTTACACAGCTAATAAATTTTCGAAATAGTATAAAATACTTTTCGAATATCATGTGTAACTCGACATCGTATAATAAAGTTACTTAATTAAAGTAAATAAATAGCCCCGAATATATTGATTTCAATATGAATGTAAATATCATATAATAAAATTGTAATTATGTGAATTAAAAACACAATAATGATTTATATTTTAAAAAAAAAGTGCATTTGATCAAGGTAAAAATTAAATACCTAAATCGGTTTCGATATATTAATTAGTCCATCCATTTAAAAAATTTATTTTTAATTCTAATCTTTTAAATTATAATTATTCTAATCTATTTAAAATTTGACTAAAATTATTATATCTTTTTATATTAAATAAAGCTGGAGAATGTATAAAGTAGTATACAAATGTTTAAAAATTTTCAAACTTATAAATACTTATAAATCTTATAAATAAATACTCTTCGTTAACTTAGCCTGTATGTTGTAGGGTATTAAGTATACTGTACTACTAATATAATTAAAGCCTCCGCCAAAACTGATGAGCAATAAATACGATCTCGTTTCGTTTCAATCTCGTTATATGCCTTCAAAGGTTTATGACAATTGGCATTAAAAGCCAAACCAAACATGCATTTGTAATATTCATTTTTTATAACTTATATCCTGTGATTATCAAAAAACAACACATTTAACTAAATCAATTAATTCGATAAGGTAAATTTAATCTTTATGTAAAAAATAATTAGTACATTAATATGCTGTTAATAGTAAAAAACGTTATAAAACAAGCTTATCTCATGCTTTTATAAAGATATAGTATATATCTAACGATAATAAAATTATAAACGATCTAATAAAAACCAAGTTTTTTCTTCATGATAATGACATTTGTAATATTTTTTTCAAATTGTATTTATTCATTACAATTATTAAAGTCTTGATTTAAAGTAAAACAAAACAGGCTTTATTTATTAAATAATATATATTTTTTAACATTCCTAATTTAAAATAAATATTCTAATAAATATATAAATCCAAAAGGTAACAAATTGAGTGATGAATAATAATAAAATATTATGGAAAAGTTATAGATGTATAGAAGTATTTAATGTTATAGACGTATTTAAATGAGATCTGAGGTGCAAATATAATTATGCGGGCAGGCAAAAGCAAAGAATGAAAAACTGTGTTCTTAAATGAAAATATTCACGTACCTCTGAAAAATTCGGCACTTACTTTATTGGAGATGGTAAAGAGAAATGGGGAGAAACTTTTGTTCAAATCAATTTTCAAACCCATTGGTCAAGACTTCTTGGGATCGCGGTAATAAATGTCGTGGGAGTAGGCTTGGTCAAGACCTCGAGGCATAATCTGGACTGCGGTGCAAACAGAGATAGAAGAAGCGTCGGAAAGAAACATTGAGGAAACAGCATAGGTTCGCGGGGGAACAAAGTGCTAAGACTCTCTCGCGGCTCCGGGCTCTCATTCGTAAGGTTCTCTGTATTGCTCGGCATTCCGGCATTAATATAGTTATTCCTTTGCATCCTCGCGCGCCATACCTAATAACCTTTCTCCGCTCGTGCGCGCTAAGTTACACAGATACGGGCAACTACACACCCACACGCGAACTGAACCAGCATCATTTGTAACGTTGTTATTTTTCGTTTTCGCTAGCTCGCACATGCATAGTCCTCCACCTCTTGATTCTCTTCCTTCATCACCTCCTCATCCACCCCATCCCACCCACATCCCCCCGTCATCTCATTCCACCCCATGGAATATTTAATTCACTTTTTCCACAGCGCACTCAACAACTGAGAAACGCAATTGAAGAACGGACAATTATCGAAATGGAGCAGCCGATAACTTCATCGCTGGTATTATCGGAAAAATGCGCCCCAAGGATTATTGATGCACGAAAAAACAGGGCATTAATGTTGGCCGGATAATACAATAGGTTGCAAAAAATGTTACGGGATCTGACGTCGATGGTGGCAATTTCCATCTTCAAGGCATTCGAAATTGCATGACTGCTCCCGATACCGTTTCCCTGTAGCGAACGCGCCTGACCTACACTAACTATCTTATAATACTTCTATTAATCAACAAATCTTACGCCGTGTTGTTTCCAGACTCCTTGACTGCATTGCGAGATCAAATGCCATGGTTTACATTTTTACGAGCTCAAATCTTACTGCGGTTTTTAATATACCCTTAACTGACCTTTCTTGTTACTGGTCTTCTATGCGTCTATTGAATAAACATTTAATAGTTAAACTTTTTCCTAACATTAAAAAAATATAGTTTCTTATAGCTTAATTCTTCAAATTAGTTAAGCTCTACCTCATAGTTTTTATCTAAATTCATTTCTTCTAACATTAAGAGCGCTGCATAATTTATACGCTAAAAAAATTTATATTAGTATTATTAGTATAAAATTAAAAACAAAAATAAAAGTACATGATATTTTGTGACTTACTTTTCATGCACTAGCTCATATAAATTACAAACTATATATATCACTATAACGTATATTAAATTAAGTATTCATTATTTTAATATCATTTTCAATATTTATATTTTTTCTCATTAAATGATATTTAATAATTAAATAAATACTGTTATTATAATTATTACTTCTAAAATTTCTTTTTTAAGTATTCTTATTGTGTGTACTTTTAATATAGACATAAGAGTTAATAGTCGCACTTTACATGTGACAACATCTATGAAAACGAAACGTTAACCTTTTGCTGCTGCTGATGTGTTCATCAGAAAAGAAAAGGTAAAATAATTGTATACAAAATAAATTAATATTTAGCGAAAAGGGGGAAGCTGATAAATATCAAGAAAATATATACTTAATTAAGATAGTCTTGTGCAACATTTAAATAAAACAGATGTTGCGATTGCTGATAATGGATTAGTCGATATTAAAAATTACCCTAGGCATTACAAATTTTATGTCACAAATAAATAAAAACATTCAACTGAATAAAAAAAATTCCTCTATCTCAATGATCCCATCCTTTTAAAATACATGGCATACTACAAAACTGTTTCAACCTATAATCCAATTGCCAATAAAAATTTGTAATTACTAGAGAAAGTTGATGCAATGTAAATCATCAATTCGAAACGAATCCGTTTCATCAGTGTTTTCTGCAATTAGCTTAATATAAAAAATATAAATGATCGTCATGTTCAGATTAATGGAGCAATTTAATTATTGTATAAGTTTTTAAATTATTACTGATATATCGTAAAGCATTATTAACAGATAGAGAGTAAATGTAAAAGTGAAGTAATAAGAATGAAAATAAAAGAGAAAATATTATGCACATAAATTTAATAAGCAAGGAAGCGATGACAATATATTTTCCTGATACATTTGATAATAGTGAAAAAAGAATAAAAATAAGAGAAGAATGAAAGACGAAGGCGATGAAGGAAAAAAGTCAGATGTGGACAGAGTCGCGGAGAAAAAAAAGGATGAGAGGAAGACGAGGAGGGTAAAGCGTGAAGTCGGAGAGTAAAAAGGGTCGTTCTCCCTCAGTCCCCATAAGTTTCTCTCCCTCTCTCTTCATATCTCCTTTTCATCCTTCGAGACTCCCTATCTTCTGGTAAAGACCGGCGCTGTAAGGAAAGAAAACAGAGGAATAGATGGCGAATCCGCGAGGACGAAACCGCAGCCTGTAACGTATTACCGGCGGCTCGAGATCCTACAGAGCGCGCGCGCGAATTTCGCCGTCTGAGCCCCCGCCCTGATGATTTTGCGCGCTCAATATCGACGACCACTGTGACGGGGACGCGGACAACCGCTGGGCCGGAGCGAAAGAGGCCCGGGCCGAGCTGAGCAAAGGGTCGAACAAAGAATGCGAGGGCGACGAAGGAGGTGGGAATGGCAGAGGAGGCGCGGGAAGGCATGAGGCCGTAGGTTGGCATCGCGTCGCGTCCCCGAGACCCACGGGCCAATAAATAAAATCCCTGCGCTTTCGCGGTATCCCGCCGATATTTTAGTTGCTTGCCACCGCCGCAGAGTACAAGGTGTGGGTTTATCTCGTCTCTCCCTCTCTCCCTCTCTCTGTCTCTCTATTTTTGTTCAGAAAATCAACAGAGAAAGAAAGAGAGAGAGACGTGTGCGTCCTTTCGAAGGTTAAACGACCTTCATATACAATTTCGTATTGGTCCACTCACCTCCGTACCCCATCCTTTTTACGAATGCGCGTGGAGATCCGCTTTTGATGTGTGCGATACGTATTGTCGGAGTCAAAATGGCCAGCGAGTACTTAATACACCTTGCACGATTCCCAAATAAATAAAATCACTCCTTTTGTTTGCTATCCGCGTAAAGTGATTCACCACTCGCATTATAATCTATTGTAATGGTAATTGCTAATTATTGGGGCTAAATAACTAAACTTTAGAGTATGGCACGTCGAGTGAATTTAGGCTGAAATACCTAATCGATTTGTCATTATTCTAAACGACCGATACAGATTAACAAACGGAATAACTTCTTCTTAAACTTTATAGTTGACACACTGTGAATCAAAATAGCATCTTTTTATATCCTTGACGTGTGCTTTCTGTAGGTCAACAGACAAGTAATTTTGACAAGATTTACTTGTGTGATTATTGTAGGTAGTGAAGCAGAATTTTGCAGTTTTTTCGTCATAAATAGTCGCTGGTCGATAATCCTATCGCTTTTATTCTGTAGTTTTTACCTAAGTTATATATTTTGCTTGACATTTCAAAGTATTAGTAAGTACATATTAGTGGCGGGACAAGGAGTACAACTGAAATATCTTCGTAAATGTACATTTTTATTGCGTATAAACTTTCTACTGTTCTTCATTTCTGGATGCAACACCACAATGCTTAGTAATTACATCAACAAATTTAAAAAAACGGTATGGAAAAACTTCATTGAAAAATAAAAATATACTGTGTTGTGTTTACTTTCTCGCATGTACGTACGCATTCATGGGTCTTACATATTCGTATTGCTTTTCATAATATATTAACTGTAAGCATGCTTGAATATATTATATATAGCATATCTTGAACTTGCTTTGTCTAATCATGAACATTATTTTATATGTGTAGAATATTAGTAAAATGTACAGCATTCTCAACGCTTATTCTTCCAACTTTTTTTAAAGTATAATTATATATTGTAATTAAGTATTAATTTTTTAAATTCTGAAATACCATTTAAAAGAAAATATTTGATTAAAATATTGATAATGAAAATAATTATATAATTATGATAGTGAAAAAGCATCAAATGTTGTAAAAGACGTAATTAATTACGTGGTACTGATTTCATATGGAAATTAATTGAGTACTGCAGTTTATGAAGCCTATAACGACGGTATTGCAAATGTAGAAAGTAAAAGATTAATTCGAAATGATACCAGTTTAAAAAATATGATATGTTCAATTATATTTTTTGAAATCTTAATAGACATTCGAATTGGACTAGAATTTCGATAATTCAGTGATATTTATATTTTGAATATAAAGTATTTTAAATATACTTTATATTAAGAGAAAAAATATACTTTATATTATGAAAAAAAATTTAAGATACTTTCCTTAACTCGTTCTTGTGAGCTGAAACTAAATAGTGTCAACCGCCTGATACGTATTGATAAGTGCGAGCCTCCCTTTAGACATTATGGAGATGCTTCCACATAAATAGCTCACATATTTACGAAATGTTTACGTCCGGTTTCATGCCTCTGTCATTTTATCACGATCGTATTACGACGTGTCGGAAAAATTAGCCGGATACTACAAGAGGAAAAGCCAAAAAGAGAAAATTCACTACGGATACGCATGATTGATGGCTCCACGTTTTCCTCTGGTTATTATTCAGCTCTTTTAACGTGTTTATTTATCGATTTACCTAAAAACGCTTTAATGATATTATACGAAACGACGTAGCGTAATAACTCACTAATTCTTAAAGATAATACAAAATATGGGATGCTCAGTTCGATAAAATATTAATTTAATCAATTATGTTGAGAATAAGAAGATTATTATCCATTAAAGTGTTAAATAAAAATGTTTTATAATAATTTTAATCATTATCGATAAACATTAAAATATCGATTATTTTTATCAACCAAATAAAAATCATATTTTCTAGAATCAAAATAGTTTTGCAGATACATACATGACAATTTAAGAGTTCGCTAATGAAACTTATGACTTATAATGAACTTATACTTATAATGAACATTAAACCTGTATACAGTTTTTTTGGAAAATTTAGATTTTAATTCTTATAGAAAAATAAACAATTTGTTATACTCACTTCTAATCAGAAGTTCCAAAAAATATTTGACTTTCCTTTGTAGGTATTGTAAAACCTTGGCATTATCAGAAAAAAACCAATAAATGAATGACCAATAATGTCGAAAGGAGTCGTTATACTTTGACCGTAGAGTGGAAATTACAACGTTGTTGAGACTAAAGTAGGGACTTTAACCGATTCGTGCGAGACGGAGTGGAAAAGGCGGCAGCAGCAATAAAGGACGCGATAACGCAAGGAGATGCACACCGCAAAGGCGCAAAGGTGAGCAGTTGAAAAGATAAAAGATGAAGGGAGACAGGGAAGGAAGGGAAGAGGATCCAGGTGGATTTTTTCCATGATTAAGGGAGACATGAGCATGCAGATCACGTCGGGTTGTAACCGCCTTGATAGCGTATCTGTGGGCGGCGCGTGCGTGTGGTCCACTATGTCCCCTCTAAAAACCTCTGCAACACCCCCTCCCTCTTTTCAGATACAACCACCACCATCATCACGAACTGTCTGTCCTTTCGCAATATCCCCACCCTCAACTATACTTGTACTCTTGTCAGTCCCCCTCGCAGCGACTACCCAGTTTTTCTTATTCCTTCTCCTTCAAATCTCCCTCACGCTATCTCTCTCTCACTCTATCTCTCTCTCTCTCTCTCTCTCTCTCTCTCTCTCTCTCTCTCTCTCTCTCTCTCTCTCCATGTCTCTCTGTCTCTTTCGTTCCCTTTTTACCTAAGACTTACTCGATTTCATACCACACGTTCATCAACTTCTCAAATTCGTAACTATTCTTGAAGCATTACAACTTTAAAGCAAAACTCTAACGGGAAAGTTTAATTTTCATTCAAATATAATAATCTTCTGTTGATAAAAATATCGACGTATCAGAATTTATAGCTTTAATTGTCTCATTTTTTGTTATCTTTTTGTTAATAGTAACTTTTAAATAATTAAAAAATTTATTACAATTTATAATTCTCCATTGTATTATAAAATGTTATAATTTAAAACATCTCGTTCTATGACCCGTAACAAAAGTGACTAATTAAAAACTATTATGAATTATTTAAATCTTGATAGATATTTAAACTTATCACTACCCTTTTAGAATGTTACATTTAATCCAAAAGCTCGTAAAACGTTTAAACGAAATGCCTTACATTGTGAAAGCATTGAAAATTACATGTATGAATGTTGTACTGAAATATTGACTTGCATATTTACACACAATATAAACCTAAGTAAAAATTTAGTAAGTAGTTATTATTCATATAACAATATAAATCTTATAAAATTAGTTCAATTAATTAAAACAATAATAGTAAATTTTTTTATTAAAAATAAATCTTATACATATATTGTCACTACTTTACACCTCTCTTGTAAAACAATGTAATAGTTGCTTGCGTATTTGTACAAGGTGCACTGTTCTTCTTTCATCCAGTGCGAAGTTTACTGCTATTGTATTTGAACAATAATTATTCATCTATAAAAAGAGTTACAAAGCCAAAGTTGTAAATTATTCTGTAACATATCAACAAACTAATCTAAAATTTAATACTACAAAAAACGATAAAAAAAGCTTCATTTTTTTATTATTTCATACTATGATCAACTCAAGTTAGGAACATTTTTATACAGTTTCAGGAATTTAGTATTGAGTATATCAATGACATGTTAATGATTTTTAATAATTCATAAAAATTGCTACTAATAATATTCTTTTATTGATAATTTTAAATTCTTCTGGACCATGGCACTTGAAATTAAACCAAAATCAATAGATAATCGTAATTTAAATACCAATTTTTTGTAATTTATTTATAATAAATTGTTAATAATTATCAATTAATATTGTTAATAAAAAACAAATTTTAATTGACACTTTTTTACACAGATAAAAGATGCTATTTGCTTTATTTTGTACAAAAAATATTTTTTTTAAATATGACTTTACATGCAAGTGCTATAGTGATTTGAAACTATTATATGTAACAACAATGTTTTTATTTACGTTTTCTAAAAAAATATCATAAAATATGATATCATTAGAAAATTTAGTTAAGTTTATATTATTACTGTAATTATTGATTGCAATAAAAGAATAAACCATAATTAATGAAAGTAAAATTTGTTTAAGAATAAAAAGATTGAACTATAATTAGAGAAAGTATAATTTGTTACAAATAAAAAGGCAAAGCGATCAGAGTTAATGAAAATAATGCACGGCTGTAGATTTAACCTTTTTCTTGATAGCCTATTATAATTTATGAAGTATGCAGTAATTTTTATTAAAAATATATATTAATATTGAAATATATCTTTTTTTCGTAATATGAAAATCCGAAAGTAGTAAGAATTTATCATGCACAGTATTTTGCAAATTATTACTCAGGACTTATCAGATTAGCTATCCCTTTCTTCACATATAATTTCAAGGAAGAAAACTATCAAGGCAATGAATATTTGACCTCTGCAGATAGTTTAACAAGTCTTGCTGTAACATTTTTTTCGTACACAGCTTGGAAGTAATTTCATTGGGAGATGTACCAATTGCATTGTAAATAAAAAAGGTACGAGATGAAAACAAAAATTATAATATCATTTTCGATAATTTTCGAAAATGGTGGAAGATTAAATAATTGGTTTTTATATTTATTAACTGAATAATTATTTATTAGGAAATTCTATCATATAAAACTCGGTTGCACGAAACATTCGAACTCGGATAAGTCAATCAAACCAAAAGTAAAAGTTTGACGAGCTCATGGTTAGGATTTAAATTTATAAAGGATGGACTTCTTTATTTAATACCACTTGAAGTAAGGAAATAGTTGCTCGATTAATAGAAACCAGTGAGCACTCAAAATCGCACATCGAGTATGTTTCAATTCAAGTGAATATCTAATAATTATTAATGAAACTGTGAAACAATGAACGCTGAATCAAAGAATCATCTCTTTTGTGATTGGTTAGTTCATGCGAGAGGATCGGAATGCACATATCTTTAACGACCTATTATTGCTCAAACTAAAACATCCCTCCCCGCTCATTTCTTAATGTATAACATCCCACTTTATACATAACAGTCGTTTAATTGGAAAGACGTTCATTTATTACCGATATCTTCAGAAAATATTTCAATTATATACAAAAAGAAAATTATATAAATGAATCCGTTTCAGTACAGATTG
The DNA here is from genome assembly GCA_018907135.1 of Kradibia gibbosae. NCBI lineage: Eukaryota > Metazoa > Arthropoda > Insecta > Hymenoptera > Agaonidae > Kradibia > Kradibia gibbosae. Next base: position 4,885,785 of record JACCHX010000007.1, read on the forward strand.
CATTTTGATTTACGTATTTAAAATGCTAAATACAGTAAAATGAGATACTAATGACTTCTAAATAAGATACAAAGAACAGTAGAACCAAAATTTTAGAAGTCATTTATTACCTACTGATAAAGAGTCAGATAACGATTCAGAATTGTACGGGTTTGTTTCAAGGATAATATAAAATTATTCTAGTTTTCGTAAAAATCGGTTCGTTGGCTGAGAAGACGTACACCAGTATCTTGAAGTGCAGAAAATATCTGATAAAATGCCTTTACATTATTTGGTTCGTATGCAAAGTTTTCCCACATGTCACTAAATGACTGCGGTGTTTTCTACAGATAATTGGTTGCGTGGGTCACCGTCAGCGCGAGCTAAAAATTAATTTTTGTAGATGAAATTCCAAAATAAAACTCTTTCACTCTTGACTTACACAATATATTAGTCGGTTATTCGTATTGCATTTGCATCCGGTAAAGTATACATGATGATCCTTGTTTATGATCTTCAATTATAATCTAAGCGGCTCTTAGAATTTGATTTTTAAGGAAATTATGATTTACATAAGCACCCACTAACAATTTCATTTTTATACGCATAAAACTTTTTCCTATGCCCTATTTTCTCTCCTTGTAATTAAATAAGCTATATTTGACGATGATTTTCAAGTCAAGTGTTATTATGTTTAGTTTTTCTGACAATTACTTACATATATTATTCGTAAGAAGCCTTGCTTCAACCATTCAATAAATGTATCCAGCAATAATGTATGAAAACTTTTTTATAATCATTAGTAGCTATTATTTTTACTTTATGAGTCTATGCAATATGTTCTATATCCGTAATGAAAAATATTTGCATGTCTGATTAGTATATCACTTAGTTTTGCAAAAAAATTATTTTTTTTAATAATAGCAATGATTTCTTATATCTACATCATTTTTATTTTAATAATAAATTATCGCTATTAATATTTAACGTATTTAATATTATTACTAATGTAATTATCACGTTAAATCTCTCTTATTAAAGCATCAAATTAATAAATATTTTAAAGCTAAAAAAAGGCCTTTGAATGTAGTGGTTTATTGTACTAAATTCTATTAGATAATCATATATTTACAATATTATAAATAGAATTTTAAAGCATTGTTTGTTTATGATTTTGCTCAATCCTTTGAGTAATAATTGCTTCTAAATAAAAAACGCAACAATTTACATGCAGAGTCATGGATCCATCATAATGGATACAATTGATGTAAGTCATGCCACCATTAATCCCGTTATAGAAGGAAAATAAAAATTCTGATTGGGTGAATATGGTCATGAAAAGGAAAATTGTCCAAATGAAACATGTCATGGGTATGGGAATGCAAAAAGACAGAGAAAAAGGTGTATGTTCGCGAGCAGTCAAATGCACAAGGGACAACTCCGATGCTTAGGTATCTTCTTCCGAGTTTATCGTTTAAAAAACATCCAAGAGTAGGCAACGACGTGCGAGAAGGTGAGAAGGATAAAAGAAGCAAATGGAGTCGAAAAGGGATAAAAAGAGCTAGAAAGAGAGAGAGAAAGAGAGAAAGGAGTAAAAGAAGGAAAAAAGGAAGACGAGGAGGACGAGGAGGAGGTAAAAGAAGAGTGAGGGAGTAAGTGAGTGAGAGTAAGAAAGAGATGGAGAGAAAGAGAGAGTCAAACGTAACCCTAAACGCGTCTTGGTATCATGTCCGCGAGCACCTGGGCGGCTCGTTCTTTGTAACACGATACGCGTTTTTGTTCGCTTCATAGTATAGCAGTAAAGCACGCACGCGATATAGACAGCTTCGACGGGATTAAAAAAGAAAAAAGGACAGCGGGAGAGAGTACAAGTTGTCTCATTCTCTTTACGCGCGAACGTGAATAAAGAAATTAAGAGAAAAAAAGCGTGCCTAATTAATTAGGTCCGGTAAAGCAATGTAACGCAGTACTGAACTCGTTCTCGCATTAGCCGACGGAGGCAAGCTCGCGGAAAGAAACAAGCCGAGGACTACGACCAGTCAGAGAGGCATAATTTTAATAATGCCCCGTCAGATGATTGCCATATATATTACGCATAAATTAGTATCGATCTTTTGAGTGAGCGCGAGATAGAAAAGAAGGAAGACCATCGGAAATAGAAGTTAGAAAAATAGAAGGAGAGATAGATGGAGAGGAGTCAAACAAAGAGATATGCAGAGAATATAGCGCTTGATGGAGTTTTAGAAAAATCAATTTAACGCTACATGTATGATTCTAATTATATTTTATTGCTATTTACTTATGTTTAACGTATCACGCGCATATATACACATAATGAAAGAATGACAGATACAAATATGGTAGAAACCAAGTAAGGACATATGGTTGGCGAAAATAATATAAAATAAAATATAATAATAATAATAATAATAATAATAATAATAATAATAAATTGTATTTTACACTTACAACAGAACACAGATATCACGTGATTTCGTGCATTTATACACGTAATTATACATCTTATGGGTGAGCACGAGCCTGCATCCCTAAATATCGATGAACATACTTATAAAGTGTAAGGGAAAATATGAGAAAGACGTAAAGTGAAACATTTTAAACGTTGGTTTAATTTTTAAATTTCGTGTATGTGTACTGTTGTTTGTGCGTCGATATTGAAAACAAAAAGAAAGTCATCGAATACGTGCTGCGAGAAAAAACAAATCTGCTCTACCTGGCTTCGTATATCATTTTTAATTTGTTCAAATTTTTACACGTCTCCGAGAATAATAATAGCAAATAGATAAGGTAAATTATGGAAAGTAAATAAAAAAAATCAAAAGAAAAATATAACACTCGTTGAGAAAATGCTTGAAGAATCCGAAAGGTGTTTTTTACTAACATTGAAATTGCTCACGCGTACTCAAAGATAGTTTAAAATAAACTAGTGAAAGAGAGCAGGAGCAGACTATGAAGTCTCTTGAAGTACGACGCCGCTGGAAACAGGTACAACAACGGCTTGTAGGCCCGGTGACGTCGATGGCGACGTGTTGGCCATCACCCCGAGATTATGGGTGAGCGAGTGCCTCCTGAGATCGCAGTTGCGTCGAAAGACTTTGCCGCAGGAGGAGCAGTGATAAGGCTTAATGTCCGTATGGGTGAGTAGGTGAGTTTTGAGGTTGCTGCGCTGGTTGAAGCTCCGGGCGCAGACTGGACACTTGTGGGGCGATTCCTCCATGTGCAGGATCTTGTGGACCGCGAGGGTTCGACTCTGGCAGAATCCCTTGCCGCATTCTCCGCACTTGAATGGTTTCTCCTTGCTGTGTATATACCTGCAACATTGCACAGCGATCCTTTAAACAAAATCTTCTCAGGTTACGAATAAGCTCCTGAACGCAGGGCTTATATTCTCTTGTTCGCCAATGATAAATCTCGGTTTGCTGCAACGCCTTCATTGGCTTTCGAAGATGAGAAAGCCTTCCTTACCTAAACTTTTCACAAATGTATTTAATGCCTAACGAAGCAACAGATAAAGTAACTGTTCGCAACTCCGACCCTAAGAGTGAATAAACTTACTCTAGCATATGAGCGTTTAGCTCTGCACTGAACAAATTTACCTGTGGTCTCTGAGGTGGTCCTGCCTACGGAAGGCCTTGCCGCATATGTCGCAGGAGTAGGGCCTTTCGTCCGTGTGCGTCCTCTCATGGATGAGGAGGTTGTAGCTCTTGGTGAACTGACGACTACAAAACTTGCAGATAAATTGTTTCTTGGGCCTGGAGGCGCGACAGGTCCTGGACGGTAGGGCATCGGCCAAGACGGGTCCCACCTGCGCCACCTGCTCGACCACAGTGGCTGGGGAAACGGGGATGGAGCCCACGTGAGACGGCCTGGACACAGCCCCAGAGCCGGACTCCGTGATCCTCTGGAGAAGCAGATCGTGGCCAGCAGCCGATTCCGGCAGCATGCCGGCCCCGTCCTCGTCCTCGAGGAGGCCCAAATCGTCGTCGGGCTCGGCCAGAAGTTCCAGACGCGTGCTCTCCTCGTGGATCTGAACGGGTGGTCCGAGGTGCTCGGGCTCCGATCCGGGGACCGAGGCCGCGACGACCGCGGCGCCGCTCGCATGAAGCCGGTGGAGCGTCACGTAAGTTTCGAGAGCCTGCAGATTGAGGGCGGCGGCTGCCGCGTGCCCCGGGGGCAAAAGAGCAGCGCGCTGGAGGGCTGCGAGAAGGGCGGCCTGGAGGCTGAGGGAGACACTTTGCAGGGTCAGGTTGGAGAAGCCGGGGGGGGCGGGCTCGAGATCCGTCGAGCCCGTGCTCTCGGGATCGCGCAGCGGCTCCGTCGTCTCCGTAGACTCGTGCTCTCGATGCTGCTGCTGCATCCTGCCGGTCTCGGGGCTGGCACTGGTGGATAGCACTGCACGCTCGTCGTCGGCAATGGGAAGCGGGGGTCGTATCCGGCGCGATGCAGGCGGCGCGTAGTGCGTGCCGGCATCGGGGCGGCCCAGAACACGAACGCGATGCTCACTCTGCCGCGGCGCTTTCACGACTGCTCACGGGGCCCGTTGCTTGCCGCTGCTGGTGGAGCCACCTGGCGGCGGGCCCGGGCCCGATGCTCGTCTGCGCGCGCGAGAAAAGAAGTGAACGCGCTCGGTCGCCAGACGCCAGCATCGACGCGGTCTTGGACTCCGAAATCGGCGTCGTGAGTCCCGTTCGGGGTGGCTCGCGAGCTCCTTTGAACGTGGCCCAGTAGATACACTATGCACCGTGGATAGAAGCACAAGTTCTCACTTCCGCTTTTCGTTGCACTCTTCCTATTTGTGTTATCGATTTTCTGAGCCTGAGGGCGAGGATGAGGAAAGGGGTGCGCTAGTGGGTTCGGCGCCTACGGTACAAAGTCTCGAATCACGAGACTGTGCACGGATCCACATGAATTTACTACGGCAATTAACGCGAGAGCATACGGCGCGTACCGGTGGTTGAGCCTATTACGGCCGAGGTCCCGGCCGAGGAAGAAGTCCGAGGGTGCAAGACGAAGACGCACAGGCAACGGCAGCGGTAACAGCGGCGGAGATGGAAGAGAGATGAAGCTGCGGAGGAAGAAGAGCCTGCGAGAGCGAGAGGACCGTTAGCGCGAAGTATGGGAGGGCAGAGGAAGGAAGAGGGTCAGGACGAACGGGAAGGAGAGGGGAGCGCGGCGAGGCGAGTCGGTGAGCGGCGGGGACTGAGGCGCGGGCAGACTAAATAATATTATAGGTGGTGTTCTCACGGTCCCGGGACGCCCGCGGGCCAACATGCGGCCCCAGCCCCGTCGCCCACGCCGCGAGAACCACCGCGTGTAAGAGAGCTGGGGAGAGGGAGCGAGGGCGCAACCGAGAGAATGGGAGTGAGAGAGAGAACACTGAGGGGGTCAGGGGTCAGCGAGCGCTCGCTGACCGTCACCGGGTCCAGTACTTCAGCGCCGGGCAGCGGGGTTCGTCGGAGGGCGGCGAGGTGCAGCTCCTCCGCTCACGTCCCGCGCCAGCACCGTCGTCCACACCACCACTACATCGCCGCGCCACACCACCACTACATCGCCGCGCCACACCACCTGCCCCACCTTCTACTTCTTCGCTCCGTCTTCCCGGAGTTCCTCACTCCCTTCAGCGCGTCGTGCCTCACTCCCAACCGTTGTCTCCGTCTTCCTCACCTCTTCTCTTGGCCAGCGCCTTTCCACCCGCATATCCTTTCGACTCTCAAGATGCTGTGCAATGCGCTTCGTTACTCCTTTTTTCACCTCTTACTACTCTCTCGATCTCCGATTCTAAAATCTCATGCTCGCTCTCTCCCTCCCTCCCATTCTCTCACTCACTCACTCTTTGCGTCGGCGAGCGAGAGGCGTGCTTAATCACCTTATGAGTCTTACCTTTTCTCTCTTACTCTCTCTCTCTCTCTCAATCTCTCTCAATCTCTCTCTTTCTTACTCTCATCTAACGAATGCAATGCGTGTGTACACGCTTACTTACGCGATTGAGGCCGAGAGAGTGAGATTTTCATACTTTATCGTTTCCGGAGCATTCAAGCCTCCGCACCAACGCTTCCCTTTTCTCTCCTTTTCCCACATTTTCTCTCCCATAATCTTCACTTCACACTTAATCCTTATTATTATTATCTAATACCCTTTCCAACATTAATAAATTAATAAACTCAAGTTCAATATTTGCTTATACTAATTTATTCAAATGCAGGTGAATTTCCTCGTTATATTTAATTGAAATATCCAGACATTTGTAAAAGTTGATGAGCTTGTAAAAATCATATGACGCAAAACTAATATCTTATGCTCATTAATGCTGAATAAATTGGTGGAATTCCTTTAAAATATAAGATATTTCCGAAAAAAATGTCAAAATTAGCACGATACCGAATGAAATCTATTGGTCTTAAAATAAATTTGATTTTTTTTTTGTGTAATTTTGTGTTACTTTGAATTAATCAAACTCATCATTAGTTTCTTATCATATAGTAATTTTTTAACTATAAAAGGTTACTTTTTAATATAGAGTATAAAATCGTACAGAATATTGATAAAATTTAATTTTTTTTTTTTCAAGTAAAAATTTATATACCTGGCCCTTAAAAACTAACAATTATCATTTCGTTCAAAACATTCTATGAAACGTTTCGTAATTTAAAAAAATAAATCACAAAAAAAAATTACTATAAATTTAATTTAAGAATATAATATAATATATATCTCATGATTATTAAATAATTAAATATTTTGGAAATAGTTTTGAAAATTTTAACTACAACATTACTAATTTATTGTTAGCAGGATACTTTGGTATGAAGTGGGTATTAAATAATAAATACAGAAAACGTATAAAAATCAAATTTTGTTAAAAACAGCCGATAAATTTTGTACTATATTGCAAAATAAAATTATCGCTAAAATACAAATGATACAAATAGCATGAAAATCAACGCATTCTTTGGCAGTTATAAATGATTTTAAAAATGATATAAAAATATTATTAATCTATTCTATAAGTAAATATTTAAAATTGATTATTAAAGTGCATAAATCTATACAAATCTTATTCTCCTGTGTAATGTCTAAAAAAAATTTAAAGTATCTACATATACCGTTACATGCATGCTCGTGCAGTACCGTTCAGCACGTAGAAAATTTAAGTGAAATATATATATATATACATGTATATATAATTCATAAAATATATTTCATTTTTCTATTCTAATTTGAATTAGAGTATCTCGAAATTAATAAATACTACTGTGTAATTTCACAAAATATTGCATGATAAAAATATTACAAAAATAAATTTATTAATTTTTTAAGAGCTAAAAAGATTTACAAAATTATTTTAATTAGTTTAGTTAACACTCATGCATTTAGTTAGATAGCAGTAATTACGGTTAATCTTTTTAGAGTTTAAAACTTTTTTTAGAATAAGTGTACACAACTTATTAATTCATGCGTACTTTAATATCAATTGAAATTAATATCAATTGAATTGTTTAAAATCAAGTTTTTCATTCACGATTCATAAATTGCTAGAGTATATGTTGAACAGAATGAAAACAAAATGGTTAATGAAATATTTCATTGTAAATTATATTTGCTTTCTTATAATTTCAGCGACTCTAAAGTGTTATTGTGATCGAAGAACATAAGGTAAAACTTGTAAATCTATCCATCGCTTGTTGCAGTTCCTAGGTATTAAAAAATCTTCACCATATCTAGAATTCGATTTACCAGTAGTATGTATAAAATAAATCACCCGTCAGAGTAAATAGTCACCGGAATAAAAATACCCGACGGCCAGTCATTGTTGACCGCAAGCAAGGTGTTCTGAAAACTGCGGGAAGTTAAATAAGACGACCGAATGGGAGAGTCGGGGGAGTATTGGAGCAGACGAGATCGACTAATTAAGTAAAAAAGACGACGTTTAAAGGGCAGAAGAAAGTAGGAGGTGGTATCGAAAGGTGGAGTGTGAGTAGTGAAGGTAGAGTAAGGAAAAAAGAGACATCGATCAGCGATGCTCAAGATCGCACGGCGTGAAAGATCACAGGGTGGTCGCACGGCCTCGATTCACTACACATGCGCAGTCCCTCGACATCCCGCCGCGTTGATAATTAGATCGCTACCAAGCACCTCTGCACTTTCGCGAAGGCCCCATATCTTTTTTCGCCGCGCTCGTAAACAGCGAGCAAGTGCAGGTGAGCGCGAGTTGCTAAGTCGCCCAAGTGACGAAGGAGAGAAAGCAGGGAGAGAGAGTAGAAAGAGACCCCTTGTGGTGCCCACAGTGGATTGATTCGTCCAATTATGCTAAACAATCAGCGCTCGGTAATTCGATACTGAGCTCAATTCCCCTCCCCCTCCCGTTCATCCGCTCCAACCGCATCTCTGACAATTCGTGGCACCACTTCGTTTCTCGCCCTCCTCAGCTTTACCTCGCCCCACCCAGTTACTTGGTGCATTCTTGCACTGGAAAAAAAGTACATGTTTGCCGAATTTTGCGTCCCTTGCCGAGCCGACATTCCTTCGTTCAATGCCAATTAATTGAGATAAGCCGATCCCCTTCTTCGGCATCATACCACCGTAGCCCCTATGCCGTGTATTTTTTTTACTTTAGTTTGCGTTCAACCAGTCCATCACAGCCCCGCTGTGGGGAAGAAAGCTATGAACCTTCCTATACGAGAACTTCATTTCCCTCCATGATTTCTCTCTCAATGTACCAATACTACTGACGCCGAAAACAGTGGCCCATCCCTGTGAAAAACATTTGACGTTCGAGCTCTTTTACAAATATCTAAACAATGATTTATCGATTACCCGACGATACCCAACAATTATACTTTCCCATTTATCCATATTTATTAAAATGACGCGACTTCACGATTGCGACGTTATTAACTGCGTGACTGTCCCTTTGTATAAATTAGTCGCTTTCAAGGTATTTACAAAATCACGATGACTAAAATCTGATACCTCAGAAATACTTTACTATTGTTAAAAATACATTTATACAATGTAAACATTAATAATCCACACTCTGTAAGCAGAATTCTTACCAATAACCATCCAATTTACAGTTCTGTTAAAGTACTCCCATACATTATTATTATTATTATAATTTTTATTAATATTGGTATTTGTATTAGTATTAGCATTACTATTGTTGTTGTTGGTTTTAAAAATTATGTATGTTAATTATAAAAGTACATAAAATATATGCTAATGTGCAAAACCAGTTTTGATGCTCGAAAATAACTAAGATCATTTTCTTAATTATAAATATTTCTCTCAAACTGAAACTAAATTATCTATATGAAATCAAAATTCATTACATTTGTAGCTATCATAATACACCTAAAATAAAATATTGTATTTTTTTCAAATAAGTACAATTGTTATATACGTTCAATATATAAATAAATTTTAATATTTATGCCAAAAAGGTATAATTTTTATTTAACCAATTATTACAAATACAAGTTTTCACTAATTAACGTAGTTTTATCAAAAGTCATTAGCAACTTTTCAAACTGTAACTCGATAAAAGATATCACTGAAAAATAATAAAAAAAATCTTTATTAGAACTTTTATTTTAATAGTATTTCCCATCATAATTAATTGATAAACTTAGTTTTTTAGTTCATCTCTAATTTTGATCACTCTAGAATTAAAATGATCTTCATCCGAATTAATAGTTCTTGAGCTCACATAAACTTTAACTTTAACTTTATAACTTTAATTGTAACTTTAACTTTCTAATGTCAAACTTCCAATATTGAATTCATTTTATACAATTTTATATTTAACCCATTATAGTTTATTTACGTAATTGCTGATATTATAATGAAACAATTCTGTACATAATAAAGAAATAATAAAACTGAAACTGCAAAAATAATAGGACTATAATTTTTTAAAACTATAGTTTTAAGATCCAAAATAATAATAAATATACAAAAAGCTTTTAATATAAATTTTAAATTTACTCGAGATATCAATTTTTCAACAAAGAAAATTGTACTTAATTTAATTTGTAATCACCATATAATTCTTAAATAGAAAAAAAAATTATAAAAAAAAAGAATTAGAACACTTAAATGATATTAGGAAATTTAATTGTTTTGATAAATTTATATAATTTATGTAATAAACAAGACGTCAATATATTTAAATTTAATGTAACACCATGCCGTTTATTAAATATATTATAAATAAAAGTTTAATTTTATTGTTTTAATAAAACAATATTTATTTATTTTCTAAATCTTATAATTAACTGTTCTAAAACATTTTAAAGTACTGTATTTTTGGTAAGGATACAAATATCTAATTATAAATATTAATAATATACATTTATAACTATTTATTGTAATTACAAGCTATAAAAAATAAGTATAAGTAAAAGCAAAAGTATAAAAACAAGTATAAACATCTTCACAATATGATTGCAAATAACATATTTAGTACAGGCAATGAATTATAATATATTGATTGAATCTGTATAAATGAAATGTTAAAATTAAACAAAATATTACAATAAAAGTATATAATCAAAGTCAATACTAAAATTGTCATTTATCTTCAAAGTAATGTGCAATATAGTTCTTAACGTTGAACTGAAAAGCTGAAGTATAGGATTTTACAAAATATAAATTTCAGGAAAAATTTTGATAACTTTTTTGAAAATATAAAGAAAATTCGTAGTGTAATAAATACTGGAACTTATAGGGTCGAGTAAATACAAAGAAGTATAATATTAAGTTCCGTCGTCGATATTTACGTGACCGTACAATAGATACACTTGACAAAAAGAAATTTAATGGTTTGATAGTGAAATCAGTATCCATAAGTTAATTTTTAATGGTACATTTATCGACTTGACAGTAAAGACACGCCTGCATAAACATGCGATTCCACATAAACGGGGTTCAGAGTTATTAATTTCTCGGGGAGTTGCGACGCTGCACCAGAACTACTCCACCCACTCAATCTCAATATCGCAGGGAGTTTTATAATCGGTCGAGCGGGTCCTCATTGAAAAATATAAATACGTAGCTTTCATCACAGCCGCTGTGTGTTTGTCTCGCACGTCTGATGCATAAATAATACATGACTCAAGCGTGCGGACGCCAAAAAATGCCCTAGCAGTAGTGACAGGATCTCCGAACAGGATCTCCAAGAACTTTGAGATTCATATGCGCGTAACGTATCACCAGGAGGCGATGCATGATTCCATTAATCAAGAATCCATTAGTCAGATGCGCAGCATCTGGCTCAAGATTTATATGCCTGCAAACGTAATGGCAACAAAATATTAGCCATTGCGTACTTGAATAATCCTCTCGATTTCTTAAGAAGACGTCAAAATATCTATTTCATTAAGTCTGATCGATGAGCTATTCCGGAAATTGAAATATGCCAAGGCACGAGGAGAATAGATCGTTTCACCCTGGGTATTATTATCATTATTATTATTACTACTGCTACGACTACTATTATTGTTATTATTATTATTTTTATTCGTAAGAAAATACCTCGTCACAAAAGCCCAAAGTTCCAATCACCTAACTAGACTTTAATAAAGTTCTACGAGCTAAAGGCGTGCCGCAGTGAGCAATTCCACAATATTTGTAAGAGACGCGGGATTTTATCGCTCATGATGTGTGATTGCTCGTTACATTGACTTATAGGTGGTTCGTCGCTCCAGCAAAAAGTTCCCACAGTAGCCTCACTCGGCACGGAGGCCCCCAAGGTTATTAGCACGGGAACTCTGGCTGAAGATAAAAACGAATTGTAATTCATTTTCGTCGATATAAGATATTATGAAAAAGTATCGTTTATTCTAAGAAGCGGGAGCCGTTTATTATCGGCGCCGAGCCGCGTCTCCACAGCGGTCGCGCGATGGCGACGCGCGCGCGTACACATAGACTCGGGGTATTGCGTAAAGCAAATAGAAATAAAAATGGATAAGTAAAAAAGGAGACAAGAGTGATATAGGCGAGGAGGAAGAGGAGAAAAGAAGTCAGGAGATACGTCGAAAGACTCGAAGAAATGAAGGGACTTATTATAATAAAGATCAAATGTAGGCGGATCGAGAAAATCGTTAAGAAACCGTATCATAAATAAAATCGCACGGGTGGTGGAGGATGAGGGGAGTGGCGGTGAGGCGAGCATGAAATAGTAGGAGGAAAGAGCGGGAGGCTGAGGGAAAGAGAGACAGAGAGAGAGAGAGAGAGAGAGTAACAGCCCGGAATTTCCTTGGTAGACGAGGAGGCACAGGAATGGACATGGCTACTTTTGAAATATTTTTTGGCACAGTAGTCCCGGTCCTTGGCGCTAGTCCCTCGGCGTCGGTCAGCCTAGCGCCGATCGGTAGCAGCAGGGAGTCGGACTCCTCTCGAGGCTCACCGCGAACACTTATAAAAAATACAGCCACGATTTCTCATAAATAGGGTATAGCGAGCCCCCGTATCACCGGCCGGTGCCCGATTTACGACTTTTGTATGAGAAAATCCACAAAAGCCGCTTAATAGTTCGCCTGTCGTACCATGAATAACTACACAAACTTGGCTTCGACCAGGTTCGGGAATCCGGAGGAGAGTCGACCTTACGCACACGTCGTGTATCCAGCCGCGAAAATGGAAAACTCTGTGAATCACGGGCCTCTAACATCAAGGTTAATAACCTTGGCTAATATGCCTCCCCCGCCTTCTCTATCTTTCTCTTTCTCTCTCTTTCTGCCTTCCGATAATCCTCCTATGCTTTCTTGACGCATCGCCATACTCACCACCCACCCAATAAACCATCCCGACACCTCATTATTGCAATCGTATGCGCGGGACTCGCACGGGTAATGCTTTTATCGACGTTCGCATCTTTCATCGAGTCTCTCAAGCGATCCACTTACGACTTCGCAATTATTAAACGAATTATCATTCTCGTAAATATTATTACTCTTTTGAAACTATGTGAAACTTTCACCCTTATTTGTTAATTTATTTATTTAATTAGCAGATCCACGATGAAACTGTTTCTCTGGATTTTGGCCGGTCTTTGCTCCTCCTCTTTGACCAAGAAAAGAAAACCTCGGCTAGAAATTTGATTCGCTGCTTCAATTTTTTTATATCGCCTACATCTTGAAAGTAGAAGTCGTTCGTTCTGCCAAAGAATTCCGTGCTGGTCGAAATAAATGATAGTCCGATGGGGACCGTTCGGATTAATGCACGCTGTACAGAAGAATTTTGTAATAAGCGATAAAAATGATTTGACGGCGTTGTCGAGGAACAGCATGCAGTTAGCCGTTCATTATAATCTTTTTTTTTTGTTTCTTTACTAGGTAATTAATTTTCTCGTTCAATTTCCGTTGTCAAGTCCTTTAATTGATTACCATGGTGTTTGGCAGTAACTGCATTACCGAGATATAGATACATTTAAAACAGTATTTCTTTGATATTACACTACGGGTACGTCACAAGAATCTTTTTAAAATAGATTTGGTTTTAATGTTACAATTTACAATTACAAGCTTACAAAATCATACAATTTACCCAAAACAATTTTTCACTCAAGCTGAAAAATTCACCAATTTTTACATTTTTAATTTTAGGAACTTTTTTAATCTTAAATATTAATATATCCGTTCATAATTGCTCTCTGTAAAATCTGAAATTCGATACACTTTCAAATAATAAACAGTCCTAGTTGTTACAATATTTTGAAGTCTGGTGAGTTGGAAAAGTTAAGTGTTTAATTTAAATTATAGAATCTAATATTTCTAAATATAACGTAATACAATACTTTAGACAAAGACAAAGCAAAATGATTCATATTCTCCAGATATATTATCTTTTGCCTTCTTATACTTTCAACGAAATTTAATATTGTGTAAGAATATTTTCTATATATTATTATATTTACTGTAAACAAATAAATATAAATATCTAATCGATTGTTGCGTCCATTTTATTAAAATAAAGTTGAAAACTAATTTATCGAAAAAATTGGCTTGTTTACAAAAAAAATAAAAACATGTCTTTTAAGTTTTTCGACAATACAATACACAATCGATAAATCTGAGAATAACTCATGAAAGAGAAATAAAGGTATTAAAGATGGATTATTTATTAGGAGAAAATTTCTCTGTTTAGCTTAGTGAGAACAATTCCCAAAATTTTCTTACACTCCAAAAGTAGCTTATATAGTAACGAGGCCTGTCGCCAATAGTGATTTGTCGGATATATTTGCATTTTAGATTTAGTCCGGTCGCTGGACTTCATTATGTTCTTTTCCTACTCTCCTCCATTATCGCTTTCTCTCTAGCCCCCCCCCCCTCATCAGCCCGCGCTATATCGCTTGCTCGATTCTCTCCTAATTCTCGATCCCGGTGGTGGCAAACGCTCAAGAACCCCTTTCTCCCCCCAGTCGTACCGCACTCTCGCCACTCTCATTCTCTGTCCCATAGAATGACATTAGTCATGTAGCATGGTCGCCGATTCGGTCTAGAGAGAGGAGAGAAATAGAGAGAGAGGAGCCTATGGTCGTGCGCCCTATCTTTTTCGGGGACTTGTTTATGCGCGTTTAAAGAATGATTAGGCGGCGGCATCACGGCGGGGGGCGTCGTCCAGGACCTACGGTCTCTCGCCCCCTCGTCGGGTCCTCGAGAACCGTTGGTGAAGCATAGGGCCAGTGGACACCACACGGCGGTGGCCGCCGTGGCGGCAATGACTAGACCCACTATCCCGAGGCCCCCTATTATTATTAATTTCGAAGGCCCGCCAGTTGTTACGCAGACTCGCCCCCTTGGCCAACCCTTCGCGCTTACCTATGAGAAAGCGGCTCAGAGATTCTCGCAGGCTCGGCCATTGTCGAAACAGAGCAGAGTCTTCGTGAATTCGCGCATGCAAAAAACTGAAGAGGCTCCCAAAGGACGCGCGTCCGCTCCTTTTTTATACATGCTTGATTCGCGCGCGGCGGTCCCTTTTCACCTCGACAGCGCCGGCATAATAAAATATTATAATGCGCTTTATGACCGCGGCGTCGTGGATTCTTTCAGCGTACGCAGATAGAAACGTCCTTCAGCCTAATTTCATTATAATTGGATGGAACACGGCGGCCCCTCGGATCTCTTTATGCTCCTTTCCTTTTGCTCCTTTAATCAGTACAATTGAACATGATATGTTAAATAAAATGTCATAATGTTGCTCCGGTGAAATTCTTTTTTATGCAGGTTATTAATTTTAATAGGTCTTGCCGGCTTGAAATGAGAGCCGTGATCTGCACTGAACACCTGCACTCGCTCTGTATCCAACGGAGATGATAACGATTGGTTTTTGCCCATTTTTCAGATATTCCGTGGCGTGATACTAAGTGGGCAGTCCTCTTAAATCCTCGCTCAAACTTACTTTCAATATAACGAAGAAAAAATTTATGCTTCCTAATTATTTTTATGCGCTTTAAATTATTATACCGTGCAAGAGCTAATCATTTAGCATGGCTTCAAGAACAATGACCAGGCGGATAAATGCTTGGAATATTTTAAATCATGCTTGCTTATTCCATGAAATAATTTATTGAAAGCTGGTGTTCGCACTTCGGTACCTGCAATACACATTTCATTTTATAAAAACGACCTTTTAATAAATATTACTTAAGCTCTTAGTGGATATAATAAAAATATTTTTTTTAATTATATATACATGGTCGCAAAACTAATAAATTTTTTGTATTAGTTCTTTTTTATTCTCATTTTATGTATGCCATTTAAATACGCTCCTGTAACTGATAATAAAGATAAATCGTGTATTAAATAATTTCGTTTTACCACACAGGATGAAGTCATTATAAGGCAAAACGAATAATTTAATGCTTGATTTTACAAGAAATAATAAATAACTCTTAATTAATAAACAAAAGCACTATTGATTTATGAATCATATTCAAATGTAAAATTCTTACTCACTCAAAATATCGACCAATTATTAATCACACAAATTTTGTACCTTTTTAATCTAAACAAAAAATACCGATTCAAAATAATTTAATAAACAACAGCTAATTTCTAAAAATAGTTTAGTAATTTATTTATTATCTGAACCAAAATATATCTATAATAGGTGTTTCAAGGAAATCAATATTGAAAAAAACCACACAAGTTTATGTACTACAAAGCAAATGCATCAGTCTATTATCATGTACTTTCGTTATATAGTTTCGTAGTTATACTTTTGTAGTTATACTTTCGTTTTTAAAAGGTTCATGTAACTAATATAATCTTATAATTTATTAAAATTCATTGTAGCAAAATTAATGTCTTAGACTAAACCATATTTTCTTAAAGGATAAAACTTTGAAAAAAGAATATTTTTGAATTTATATTCTATGGCATTCGAAAATGTATAATTTCTTCTACCAGAGGACGTTTATTTTATTCAAATTTAAATGTATACATCACTAATTAAAGAAAATTTCAAAAGCACTTATAAATTCTTAAGTAAAATAAATGAAGGAAATATGTTACATAGTTAAAATAGGATTAATCGTTAATCTAAAATCAGAAATACTTTATATTCTATACTGACGTTGTCTGTAGAACCATTATACAATGCAATTTAAATATATTTATATAACTTTTTTTAATATTTTACTATAGATATTTATAAGTATATATATGTGACTTAATATTATATTAAATTAAAAATTTAATTGTTGTATAAATATATTTTTACATGTTTTTTTAAAGTAAATATTTTTAAAAACATAAAAAGTCGAACATATAATTAAAATCCGTATGATACAGAAAACTTTTTAGATAAACGACAATGAAAATCTAAATTAAAAAATTTAAAAACATTTAAAAATTAGATAAAATAGATAAAGATGATTGCAAAATTATTGGATATTTCCACTTCTTCTATATCATTATTCATTGACGGAAAGAACATTATATACGTTTGAAGTATTTTACTTTAATATTTTTAAGCATTTTTGAAAATAGTTTCGTAAATTTTATAATTTTCTTCAAAGTTTTAAACATATACACATAAGGTTAAAATACAGATTTTTTATTTTACAATATTTACTGTCGCATAATTTATACCATGATATAAATTATATAAATTCATTTTCGTTTATTACGTTGTTTTTTAATATTTAATTAATAAAGTGTTTCTGCTCAAAAAAATTAATATTTAAACAAATTTTATAATTAAAATTTGAAATTCCATTTAAAAATTATTTATAAAATACACATTAGAAATACGTACATATTTTTAGAACAACAAATATATATATTTTTTAAATTCATACCTATAAATTAACTTTTCAAATAAATAAAGTAAATATTCGTTGAATGCTATTGTATGAACTTTAATATCACTTCATATAATAAAAGTTCCATTTGTATAACCTTTAAGTAACTTAAACATAACTCAAACTTTTAATTCTCTAAATAACTAAATACCTTAGGTAATATAACTATAAAAAAAATAATAAAATTATAGAATCAGATACCTAAAGATAAGGATCTATAGTGAAACAATAGAAATGTCAATTTAAAAGTTGAGTGCAGACAATTTTTCTATAAAATTTATAGATAAACGTGAAATATAAATTCAGTATTAAGAAGATGAGATTACATTGAAATATTTAATATATGCATTTGATCATTAATAATTTACTAGTGCAATGTAAAAAAAATTCAGGAATATATTATTATACAAACTATAAAATTCAAATAAATAAATTATTGATTCCATACTGGTACAAAGTTAAATTTACATAGTAAACCAAATCATAAATATTTTCATTACAAGACATATTTGCAAAAAAGTCTCTCGCTAATTAAATAAAAAATTCTAAGACGATACCTTATAAAATGAGAAGCTACTTAATATCGATCTGTTTTTTACTGAAGCCGAGAATTTTATTGAGTATTAATATCATAATAGCTGAAAATGTATAAAATCAGGAAATGGAAAAAAACTGAAAAAAGAGATCGGAGACAGCGATGAATAACACTAGTATAAAAAATGATTGGAAGAGAATCGGAAAAAGGTTGCCTCGTCAAAAAATACTAAACCGCTCCTTTGAGAGGTGCCCTAGCTGTGCCTCCCAGCTTTCCGCAAAATGAGTGATTTTCATGGGCCGGGGCATTGAATTCCCAGGAGCTAGAATCGTAGAAATACTGATGAATATCTCCCATAATTTTACAGAATTTTCCTAGAGGTTTCATTGCTCTGAAAGAAAGCCTGACGACGTGGGCCCTTACCTCCCGCAAAAGCAACGAACAAAAGGACCTCGAAGGACGCGGACTATAGAAAGAGGAGCCACAATTTGTGTTGCATTTCATTCCGAAAAGCCCAGTCCTCCTGCGTATCGATTAAATAACAGCTCGAAAATTGATCATTATTATCGTATGACTGGGATCATTATAATACCACGTTCTCTGGGTCAGAGGTCAACAGCATAGACTACGATTGTCGCACAATCGTTCGTCCGTACTCGCAGTCGTGCAATGTCACGGGATCGGCTCTTCCGCCATTGCCGTCCCTCACTCTATCGAATTCTCTTTTTCATGACTCCCTCCTTCCCTTGTCCTCCCGTACCAATCTCTCATACAATGCAGTCGCATTTTTAAATCGTAAATTTCATGGCTCTTACAAGGGTCCAGTTGAAATTGTCTCTTGAATCTGAACTCATGAGTTATAAGTTATATCGGTGACGCGGAAATTAGGAATACTGTATCGTTACATTAAACTTACTGTAATCCTAAAAAAATAAGGATAACTTCATTCTATTATAAAATAAAGTTGATGGTAACTCATGGGTTTTATGGGTGTCGACAATAGTCGCTAATTTTTATTTTATTCGTACATTAGATGTTAAAAAATTTAGTATCCGCTTGGAAAACTAAAATTACTTTCTATCAAAATATTTGAAAGGTCATTTTTTTGAAAGGTCAAATTTGTTTAGCTCTGATAAATAGCTTAAAAGGATTCATACAAATTTAGTATGAAAGAACCAATAATGTATGTAATGGAATGTCTATCAACGTTTAAATCAAACGGTCCTCATCTGCGAATAATTATAACTATTACCACTGAAATATAATCGTAGTGTTACATTTAATTGAATTGTAAATATTTATTTCTAGAAATGTATTATATATATATTATACACCATTTTTATAAGTTTTTTTAATGTCAGTGTAAGAAAAGATTATATATAAACAAATTTTTATATAAATTTTTGTTTATATATTATTTTTAACAGTTACTATTAATAATTAAAATCAATTAATGTTATTTGGCTTAAATGTTGTTCTGTAAATTGATTAAACTAGTAATAGAAAAATTTTATTTTTTAAATAATGTACTCTTAAACCTCTAAACTGATTTAATTACATTAAAATCTGTATTTTAATAGCACGTTTTTTATTGTTTTTATATTAAAAATTTCTATTCAGCAACTTAATACATTATAATGGTTAAAAGTATTATCCCGTTCTCTCAACGTTGTATTTTTTCTTTGCTTTTCCATTTAAATTATCTAGCAAATAAATATAATATTATCCAATTATTATTTAAGCTTTCTTCAGACCAATAAACATTAACTGGCAGACATTCCAAAAAATTATGATCATTGCCTTTCCGGATGATGAAATGATTTTCGTCTTTTTTAGAACAGAATACGCAACTGTAAGCTACTATCTTGGGTCTTTTCTGCTCCTAATTTGGTAGTGATGTATCTAAGATATATCGACTATTATAAAATGGTATATAAATTCATTTAATTTCTACTAAAAAACCTGAAATAAAAATTACAAAAATTTACTCGTTTATTTTACTTACAAATTTTTATCTGAATAATTATTTTTTAATTCTTTAACTTTACTTTAATTTTTGACTAGCAGGTATTAATTAATACTTTATAATATAAACTATATCGTAAATTGTTTGGATAGAATAATTTTTTTCCAAAAAATGCTAATTGAATTATCTCCTCGCTCTTGTATAAAAAAACAGTTATGAATATTTACGACCTGTAATACATTGTAATAAAATATTTGCACTTATACATTATATATATATATGTTAAAAATACAGTAATTTTCAGGAGCTAGATCAGTAACAGTTGGAGGGTAGATCTTTATAAATTGTTCGATTATTTAGTTCCTAAACAAGGATGGCTATGCTCATAAATCAGAGAAGGCCGTCATTTGAAAACTCATTGTCATCTTCCAATACTTCTCACACCAAATCGACAGGTTAACGCGTAAATTAAGACGCATTACAGGGTCTAGGAGAATTCACCGAAATATTTGTCTCCAAGCTGAGCTCTAATGAGAGGCGATACTGTGAATAGAGTCGAAGGGCGAACCTCTCATCAGATTAAAAATTCAATCACTTGAAAGTCTGCAGACAATTAACGCTATTTACGTAATCCTCGCTTCTTGCGTCTTTATCAATATCGTCCTCGAGACCAGAATAATCATCACACGACTAGAGGAGTACGAGAGATCCATAGCCGTGTACGAGACACCTCATTACCAGCAAGCCGAACTCTCACATTATGGAGCAGCACAGTATGGACAATCGCCTACATAGGGTCGCGGGCCAAAAATTAATCGAGGGTCTTTGTACCTCGCGCCAAATCTACCTTTAATTATCGCATAATTGCTTTGAACCGCTCTTTTGCAGCCATCGATTTACCGGGTTCCTCTATACTCCACGCGCAGTATCTTCGAAACGTTCGATAACTAATTAATCTAGCCATCGATATATTATTCGGCAATCCTCTGATTACAAGAAAACGCAAACGATGCGAGAAACCACGCATATCGACCAGAATCAGTAATAAAGAGTTTGCCAACGGGCTTTTTTTCAATAGGGTAGAAAATGAGTTCCCGGGCGGGGGGATGAACGAAAAAGAGGTAACGCCATTGACAACGCTTATATCAGATGACGACTTTCACAAGGGGAAGGGAATAGACAGGGGTAAAGTGGAAGTGCATTTTCGTAATAAGGCTATAGCCGAGACGCAGATAATTTCTCAGGTCAGAGAGTTCTCCACTTCACTAGGCCCTTTTGATATATATTTATATAAATAAATATAAATATATATATATATATATATATATATATATATATTTGTACGTAGGTGGGGGGTACGAATGCAATGTAGGGTAACAGGGGAGACCCAATCCTACCGGCATGATGTGCTCTCGCACACGAGGATATCGTACGCACGCGGATTCATAAATTATTTTAGGAAAAAAGGAGGAAAAGTATTTCCAATTACAGTTTTTTGTGAAGGGTTGCCGCGGGCCACACAGCAGGGGGTCTACTTAATGGCGACCTCCCCCCCTCTCCTTTCCGTCCATAGCCACGAACAACTCTGCAACTCCTGATCGTTCTCTTCTCTCGTCGATCTATCTCTCTCTCTCTCCCTCCTTCCCTTCCTTCCCCCTTCTCAATCTGCGCGTCGCTCGCTCCACCAAAGTCATCGGCATTTTTTCTCTCACCGTTGCAGCTACAACCATCGCATCACTGGATCTTCCCCTTACACCCCTCGCTCACAAAAAACTCAAAACTTCGCCATCCATCGTTATTCTCACCACCCAAGCCCATCAATCCGACTTCTTCATTAAAAATTGCATATTATAATTATACCACGCGCCTCCCTAGAATTGCCCAAAGTATAACGGGGTTAGCCCATGGAGTGCCCGTACTTATTCTCCTTTCACAAGTTCTTTCATGCAGAGCTTGCACCTTGAGACTGAGGAATAATCAAAACTCGATACTTGGGCTTTGCGCCAGAACTTTTTCGAACGTATGTTCGAAATTGTTAGTGGGAATATTCGGCTTTAGTAGAGATTATAGGGAAGCATTCACGTGTATCGTTTACTGTTTTCTTTACAGGGTATAACGTCTCTTATAAATTACTATTCTGTACAATGTGTCAGTCTTTGTGCAAGCTACATTAAAATTAAGGAGGTTCTTTGGACGAAGGGTATATTTTTTGAAAGGCTTGAATTTTTTATGTATGCTTACATTTTCCAGTTTATCAAAATCAAATTAAAAGGCATATGATGGTACCTCTGGTACATTTTTCAAATATGCTGCAGCATGAAATTAATTTAAAAGAACAATTTAGAAACTTTATTTGCCAATTTACTTGGTAAGCGCAAGATTATTGAATAATTATGAAAAGGAAAAAAGACGAAAACATTAAAAAACTTATATTCATATTTATAGTAAATTTATATATATTAGCAATCGGTATGGTAAATAATAAAATTTGCTGACAAACTTAAGGATACTATTCAAGATTCTTCAACAGTCACGCATTCCACAGATTTCTAAAAAAATGTGTAGTCACTTAGCTTAAAGTACAGAGTCATTTATCATTAGATTAGGTAGGTCTGAAATTATAATATTAATTGAGTTAAGGTTATTAAATAATAACTTTTCATGAATCAGTCATAAAACCCTAACCTCTAAAACACTTATCGCCATAAAATGTCGTGGGTCCATCTGATTACCACTTATTTACCACCTTCACGAAATTATTGTTAGCTGATTTTTTTCTTCTTCTTGCAGACAAAAATGAAACGACTTGGAATAACATTACTTTTTGTCATATATGTGTTCACATATACGTACGTAACAGTAAACAAAGATTTATCGACTATGTGATAGGTAGATTGACTCTTTACTGCCCGCTGTTCCAAATATACCATTTACATTGTGCATAAAAACCATTTTAATGTATTCAAGGTAAAGATAAAATAAAGAATACGGAATGTAAAGCAGCATTATGAATCTGAATAATATTTCATGGCTGATAGTATAAGCATTACCCAATTACGTTGCATTGTAAATTGTGATAATTTAGAAAGCGCATTAATACTTAACAATGTATATAAATAAATCCGATCAAAATTTTCATTACTTCAATGCCTTACGTATATATACTAATAATGAATTATTATCCAATGAAGTTTAAGATTATATATTTCCTACAAAATAAAACAAAGGTTACTGCAATGAGAGGAGCATTAAAATCGAAGCAGTTCCCGTAAGACCAACTAGTAAACAGAGAATAATCAGTCGGTGGTAACCGGTGTTAATTATTCTACGTATACTGTAAATTTCGCGAAAGATTGTACAGAGTATGTGATACACATCGATCGTAGTAAAAAAGGAAAAAAATGCTAACGCATTATAGTAAAGTAGATTTAGTTGGGCGATAAAAGTCAGTGGTGCGAGTTTCGCGTCGCGCACGGCAAATTACAGCAAGCGCAGTACGTAAGTCGGTCCACGGGTCTCCGCGCCACTCTTTTCTCAATTAAGTAAGTGATACGATCATTTTTCACTTATCCCGTAAAGCTCTCCAATCTCAGGGAACAAAGGGAGCGAGAGGCCCCCAAGAGAGGAAAAGAACAGCGACAGATATTCCCGGGCGCCTCTCGTCTTTATGATCAACCTTAACGACTGGTTAAATTACGGCCAGCTCCGTACTACTGACCTCGCTCGCGACCTCTCCTCTTCCGATCCCCACGCTGCCCCATCAGCTCCGCCTGTTCCCTTGTACCTTTTTATTCCTCCTTCCGAAACTCTCCTGGTGTCGGCCCAGATGCGCCCTGCGAACCTACGGTTATTTACAAGTCCTCGCTGCCCGACTCCCACGAGTCTGCAACTGACCGGCGCTCGCCAATTTACTTTCCATACTAAGACTGTACAATGTTTGCGTATGTATAATTTGTAAGGAAAAGGCCAGTCGCCATTTTTAGCTTAGACTTTTCGAGAAACTACATATTCACACGTACCTATCGATTACTCGAGCACAACATCCATCGGCGAGTATCCTGCCGGTGAGTCACCGATAAGTATCACGCAAACCTACAACTACGTGAAGATTTTAGAGGAAGCCCCGGACCTCTACGCTAAGCACCGAAAGACTTAAAATTCATTCATTAAATATGGTTGTTGATAATTTATCGAACGTGTACATTTTGTTTTTAATTTAAAAGTTACAGGTGAGAAAATTTCTTTCATTTTTGTGAAGACTCAAAAATAAAAATATGCGCTTTTTTACGAATAACGTAAAATAATCGATATAAATCCCAATTCGAATTTATATACAGCATTCGCTAAATAACCAATCATGTCAAACATTAACAATTAAAATTTTCTTTCCGGACATTATTACATCGTTAAACAAAATAGCTGGCAACAATTTTTAATCTTCAAAATTAAAAGAAAATCAATCATTTAATAAAATTATATTAAAAAAAAAGTATTCTTATGGTAAAAAAATATCGATGGTTTTCATAGTTTAATTAAATTTCTTATATTTTTATTCCTTTACAGATTTCTTGTGTTCAACACAAGTAATTTAACATTAAGTAAACGGTTTTTGGCAGATTATTTCCAATAACTAAAAAAATTTTTTTCTAATAGATTCTTAAGTTTCTTCTAAAAAATTTTATTTTTTTTATTTTTATCATATTGAAATACTCAAAACTAACTTGACAAAAATACAGTGTTTATTATATCTTTAAATATTTTTACATTTATTGCCTCATTTAAAAAGTTTAAAAATCTCACTCATATTTTCACTTGTGAATGAGTGATTCATTGCAGTTTTTGATGTTACGTCTTCGAATATAGGATGTTTTAAAATAGGACATCAAGTTCATATTTATTGTTATTACATATAAACGCTTATATTGCTTCATATCTGTTAATTTCTATATTTTTAAATATTAATATTTTAAAGCGAATATCTAAAATAACACTGATATTTTATATGATAATAAAAGAAATAATATTATTTCTTAGAATAAAGTAGTTTTATATATTGTTTTCAAACATAAATCAGTGTGAAACAAAAATGTTTGAAATGCCAATTATTCTATTAAAAAAATATATAATTAATTTAATTATTAAGTATCGTAATTGGTACATTGTTCTTTATAATGAAATTATGAATGTTATAAAATATGGTTTCTGTAATTCATCGAATATTATTTCTGATTCAATGGTAGTTTTCTTAGAGATCGCGATGATGGCATATTTTCACGCCGAATCTCATCAAACTCCCGCGGTTTGTGACAGCCGATTGAATTATTTATGAGAGCCCCTCGATAGCTTACAGACATTCTATCTTGTTTTATGAGCTCTACTTTTTATTTTCATCAAGACTTTGTGTGTGTGTTGCCTGCGCGCGTACAGGTGTGTGTATTCATATACATCTACATACACATGCATATGTATATCGAACCTCATTTCTCGACATAACTCATCCATTGTTTATTCGTCAAGAGAAGCCAATATGTGAGTGGAATACTCTTTTTTATATCTAACGAAACTGCATTTTTTACTAGCTTTTTGTGCTACTATATTTCATTATTATAATAGGATTGTCAGTTTCGAGCTGAATTGATTGAATACTACTCGAGAAACATCAATAAACTTTATGAGAAAAATTTATCAATGTTACCAACGATCCTGAATCTTTTAAACATCCAAGTCATTACTAATAAAAAAAATTACTATAAGATTATCTGCTTACATTTATAAGCATGTAAATGCGATTATGCATATTGAATAAAAGATCTAATATTTATGATTTTTTTAGATGCCTAACATTTGACAGCTCCTTTTTTGTTTTTCTAACTTTTATTCTTGATAATACTACTATTAGTATTTTTTCTTTAAATAAATTTTTTTAATATACAAACGCTTAAAAATATTATAAATACATTATAGTACAAGTTGTAAAAAAAACTCAACACTCTTTGCACCTTGAATTATATATCGTCGTTATATATCGTTACTTTCATAATATTCATTTTTTAAGTCTTTAAAAAGAGAATTTTTTATTGTCAAAAGAATTTCTTTATAAAACAAGTCATCAAAACCATTAGAAAATGATGATCTTTTTAACAGCCTTGAGGTTACAGAAATATTTGAATGACAGGCGAATAATTGAGAATTAAAATGAATCAGGAAATTTGAACCAGTAATTATTATATTAATAATATTTTACCTTCTGCTATGAAGTGATTTAAAATAATGTACCTATCGAAAATTGTCTGATATATACATATATATATACTGTACGTAATTTTAATTAGTGATTGAACCGCGGGAAAGAGAATTCATAAATTATAATCTGATTACCATAAAATACAACACCTCAATTATGGGAAATCAAACATTTGCAATACGACAAGAGAGCATTTAAATCCTCATTAGAGACTGTGCACATTAAAGATCATATAGATTTATAGAATAAGTTAAAACATGCGTAGCTGATGATATGTATTCTGTATTGACCAAGTCTAAACAGGATGACTATGACTAGTACGAGTGATCGGAATCTCCCTCACATGACAAACAAAACACTTCTACCTTACCTTGAGTAAATTAATAAATTACATAAAAAATTATGTCAAAACGGCGCTCGTTACATCATACAACTTCAGATCGATGAATGGCCCGAAAACTTGTACGATGGGTTAACGTAGCCGTCGGATCGATTGGGTCAGGATAAGCGCCGTCACATGCGTGAATGCGCGATGAGGAACTTGAGCAGGTCCATAGGGAGACGTGGGCTCGCGATGTGCGCGCATCAGCGCATATGCGCGCGCGTTGATGATTGATCGCACCTTGTGGGAAGCAGAAGCAGCAAATCTTCTCCTCTTGCGCCCCCGCGGCACTCGGGGCGCGTGTGCCTCACGCGAGTCGTATTTCGACGGGGAATAAAATATCCGATTGCTCTGGTCCACTTGTACTTGCAGCGAGGACATCGATCAAGATCTCGGACAAATTTGACGGTCGGGAAAGAAAGAAGACGCGATGGCATTGCGGTACCGGAGCACGTTTCTTTCTATTTCAGTCTCTTGTATTTTCAAGGAGACTCAAGTGCAATGCCTAATTGGACACGGCGCACGACGTAGTCCCTACTAAACGAGACCGTAATACCCTTTAAATTTCTTCTTGCTCGTAGAGTTGATGTAACGGCAGCGGCCACGACTGTCCATATAATAGCTCGGCCCATTGTGAACCGTAAGATGCGATGATGAGAGTTGAGGCGTTGAATTGAGAAAAGAAATGAGAATGAGACAGAGGACTGTGAATGAGAAAACAAGAAATAGGTGGAGTCAGAGCTCGTGCCGAAAAAGGAAGCTCTTTAGAGAAATGGAGAGAATAGAAGAGAGAATATAAAAAAACTCGAGTGAATCGAGGCTACGTTTATGCGTCCGCGTAAAAACCTCTTCTTTCAAGATGTCACTTATTAATTCTTCCATTCTTTATTTCTGGCTTTTTCTAAGAGCCAGAGCAGAAAATGAATAGCAAAATCGGCCCTCATTGTCTACTCTCGCACCTCTCCGAATTCCCTAGCTGACCGAAAAGACAAAAGGTGTGTGTGCTGCTCCTTTCGCTATCGCTACACCTGCTCTCCTCGCGTTGCCGTTGCTTATGCTGTTGCTGCCGTTCCTACTGACGTTATTATTGTTGACGCTATTGCTGCTGATGCTGATGCCCCTGATGCTCCTGATATACAAGATCAAAGAATCATGGATGGACCCGGGTAAAGGTCAAAAGAGGCTCCGCTACCTGAAAGCCTCATCATCGTCGTCACGAGCAGGCCCAACTCTCTCCTTCTTTATCGCTCTTGGCTTTTGCCTCTTTTTTCACCCGACGATGACACTTTAATACTCAGTTTCGATGGCAGAAGCACCATTGTGATTAATTATCCTTCTCGAAAAACCCGTGCGCACCTCGATTTCTTTCTTCTTTTACCTCTCTTATATTCGTTCTCCTTTCTACTTCCCTCTTAGCATGTACTTTAACAGAATAGGTATATAACGCCCGCTGTTCATAAAACTTATCCACTGTTGTCTATAACGGTGGAATTATTTAAAATTCTCCTCTTCTACGTCACTTTTTATTTGTTTTTAAAAATATCGATATTATACTATTTTAGTTTAATGTACTAATCCAATATGATAAATTATACATCCGGTAGATACACCAAACTATCTCTGATCAGAATATCTCTGCGAGACTATCTCTTTAGCTCTCTGTTAACCCAAAAATATACACTGGGATGGCTTTATCAAAAAATATTACTTAGTTAAGGAGAAAGCCTTGCCAAATAAAAAATAATACTTATACTTATTTTTGTTTGATTTTTATAACAGACACACTAACGTAGCGAAAACAGCACGGGTTATTAAATTTAAAATCACGATGAAGTCTGAAACAAATAACAAAACCATTATTTAAGGTTCCATTATTGATAAGTTTATTATAAGGAAGACTGGGAATAATCAGCCGAATTCGAACACTTGATAGCATTTAAACTCCAGGAAGCCATTGCTTTATTTATAGGTATCAGGTACCCTCGAGGGTGAAATAACATCCGCGAGCCTTTGGGGAGGGAAGGACTGTGTTTGCTTTTATTTGTAGGAATGAAAACGATAGAGTAAGAAAGAAAGAGAACCTCGAAAAAGCACATGTCTCAAAAGGGAAATACAAATTCTGGCTGGTCCACATGGGTCGAGCGCCTGAGCCGAGGCTTCGTCAAATTCGATACAGAGTTAGCTCGCAAGGGTTACACTCACCTCCTCGACCGCAAACGAGTGGCAGAGCAAAGAACCCCCGTTGTCTTCGCCCGAATCTTAAGAAGGTGGGATTCGGACGCTCTCTTTTTCTCTCTCCTCCTTTTGCTTTCGTTCGGTCTCGAGATCACTGCAGCTCCGCACTCATCCGATCTGTTCCTCTCTTTCTTTCTTACTGCCTCTTCACTTCTTTCCATCGTTTTACTGCTTTCAACATCCCATTGCACTTTTTACCTGTTTTGTTGTCGCACATTGATTACTTTTCATTATCCTCCGGTCAAGAAATTTTATTCCCTTTTTTTATATTCTATATTTCTCGTACCATAATATCCTTCGCTTTTTGTTATTTATTTTAATTATGTAATTGTTTTGGGCTTACAAAAGTCATTAAATTAAAAGTTAAAGGCTTCTTTATACTTAAGCTATCTTTAATATTGATTCCTTGACAAAAAAGCGAATAACTTGAAAAATAGCGACTTTACGAAAAATATTCGCATTTCATGTATATATATTCTGCAAAGTATAGTCAAATATACACTTTCAGTATGTTTTTATGGCTGTGCATTTCCATTACAATTTTTCATTCATTTAACACATAAAATACTTATTAATAACTTAATAGCTGTAATTAATATTTCATTTTATACAGTGTCCCTTTAAAAGTGAATATAAATGTTTACATAATTATTTATCAATTCAAGTAGTAAGAGCTATCTATCAATAATTGCTTCTCTGTATCAGAGTAACGACATGCTCTTGCAATTTTTAATGGGATAATTTTAAATTAAATAAGATATTCGTTTGATGATATGAAAAATAATACCTTCTATCCAATTAAAAAAAAAAAGAAAAAAAATTGGCTGAGATTGTAAATTACAAATAACACATGTAAAGACACTAATGATAATATATTAAAAAAAAAAAAAAAAAAACATCTGAAACATAAATACCATGAAACAATATAATTTAAAACATGTGACATATTTATTAACGTTAGCTTTTCAACGCGCACGGTAGAGATTTATAAAATATCACGAGTAAAGAGAGCGAAGTTTGTTTAGGAAATAAATATGGAATGGGATCGCGATCACAGGGTTACAAAACAATTACAACGGCGCAGAGCTGAAAAGGAATAGGCGGGACTAAAAATCTAGTAATTACTCTGAAAACCTGCCATATCAAAAGATTCCTCGGGGACGCTCCGACTCTCTTTCCCCCGGAATCATAGAAACGAGTGGAGACAAAAGTGGAGGAAATGAATCGCTTGTGAAATTTTCGATGGGTCTCTGCACGAGCCCCACCTCCTCCTCTTCATCTGACGGAGTTATCGTCGGGCCCGCATTATACGAGGTGTTTCGCGTGCGCGCCTTCATCGCCTCCTCCTCCTCCTCCTCCTGCAACTCTTCAACCGGGGCGCGCGCACGGGCTCGTGTTCTTTCTCAGAAACAATCTGTTATAGTGTCCCATATGAATGGCGAAACGTAAAAATATCCTCGTGTTCCCACATGGCCGGTTCAATGAAAAGGGCCCGAAGCGAGGTGCGAAGGAGTATGGGGACAAGGACGGGCGAGAAGACGAACGCTTCGATATGAGCACGAAGCGATGTGACGAGAGGAGAGCGGGAGGACGAAGGAGGTCTGCCTCCTCGAGACGCTGGGCCGCACGCGCTTGCGCTTACTCACAAAGACGAAGGAAAAAGGATTCGTCGCGCAGTGCGGTTTTCAACGGAGTCAATTATTAGATGCGACTATCTTTTTCTCTCTCTCTTTCTACACCTCACACACACACACACTCTCTCTCTCTGTCTTTCTCTTTATCTCTCCTTCTTACTATACCTCATTCGCTCCGACTCTAGCACCTCTTCTGGCTCTCTCTTTCCCACTGACCCCCCTTCCTCCAGTCATCGTTATCGTCACCGCTGTCGTCGTTGTCCTTTCACGGCCCAGCATCGAAACACATAGAGGTCGCGGAAATAATGAAACCTCGAGAAGAAGGAAATCGGAGAGGGGATAAAAGGAGAAAGGGAATTCTGTCAAAGGGTATACATGCCGAAACGCACAAAGGACACACATCATCGACTCCGAGGGGTCGCGGGCGCAAAATATAAGTGCACAAGCTCATGTCTTTAATAATGTCTTGGCTATTACTACTACAAGCTCGTGGCAGCCTCGCCTCACCCTCACTCCCTTCGTCATCTTTCCCACGACATGCACACATGCACACACGAGGAACACACGACTACGTCTCGTACAGCGGATTTTGACAAATGGAATGGAAAGAAATCATAATTCAGGATTTCACGGTTATGCTTTTGAAATTTCATTTTGAATTTTCAATTAAAAAATTTTAATGAACTCTCGCGTACAGCTACAGTCGCTCTAGTCTCCCAATAGATAAACGACCGCGAGTAAAGTCGCAGCTATTGTGCGATCGAAGAAATTAGCATTTATTTATAGCCCATGCACAACCGACGTTGAGTTCTATTGTGCCAAGGATTTTTAAGAATTCGGCGGTGTGCGCTCGACATCCTTTTCACAAGGGTTTTTATATATGCTCTCTTTCTATTCCTCTGTCTGTTTGCCTGTCTGCCTGCATATCTAACTGTCTCTCTCCCCCTTCTCTTTTCTCTCTTTCTTTCCCTTTTTCTCTCTCTCTCTCTCTCTCTTTCTCTAACTCTCTCTCTTTTAGAATTGTCCTTCACTCAATATTAAAGTGTCCTCATCACTCCACTCGAATTTAATTTGATGAGAAAAAGTGAGTGTAATGTTACGAAAACAATAACTTCGGAGGGTTAAATAGTCTACGTAAGTCACTGACCATTGACACCACCGTGGAATCTCACGTATAATTAAGTAACATTGTTGATTGCGCAGGATGATTTCACAATGTCTTTGATGGGTGATGGGCCCTTGAAATTTAGTAACCGATGCTGAATTCCGAAGTGATATCCCGGGGTCAGGCGGCGCATTCAACACTACTCATTGATAGAATTCAAATGACAACCACCCTTGCTTACCTCCATCAATAATAGGATTTCCCAGTCAGATCGTCATTCGAGATCATTGATAGAGTTCGCAATAGAACTATTCGCCAAAAGGATAATTAAGTGAACTCGATTTGCCGGAATGTTAATCTTAGTACAAGGGCGAGGGTTAAGGGAGTCCGAAGGGGCCTCGTAGGTGCCAACGTTGGCTACGCGCGGAGCGAGTGAAAGGCAGATGAGTAATATGGGTCTGTTTTGTCTCACCCTTCTTTTTGCCTCGATTTTCTAAAGAGGGCGAAACGAGACTCATGAGGGAGGCAGGGGGCTGAGGTGAAGCAGCGATGACGACGAGGGTGTCGCGATTCCCCGCTGCGACTTGATGGCCTCATCTAGGCTTGCTAGTAGGAATATCGAATCCACATGTAATTAGGTTTCACCCTACTCTCACTTTTTCATCTTGCAACCTTTTTTCCACCCAGCCTCCTTCTTCCCACCTAACCATCCTGCTCCTGATATTCCGTACGATTTTGAGGATCGGGCTGCGCTTACAAGGTGGTCGAGGAGTTGCCACGCCTCACCGCGATATACATGCGTAACTCACATTCCTTCTTTTTTTCTTTCATTTCTTTTTTATATTTTCTTTAATCTTTTTACCAGAGTGATGAAATATGCTTGAGGACATTTGCACGGCGCTCGTCAATGAATAGTGGCAACGAGGTCGTTTTTACGGTACTTGATCAAAGCTCTATCGCTATGCTGTGAAAGTATCTCCCTGTTCTTCGGAACTCCAGCATTTCCTAGCGTCGGCCGGGAACAAAGACGTGCGGGCCCTCGAGAAACGACGCCCCCTCATTCTGCTACGAATGCTCTTTCGAGTTTCGTAATCACGCTGTCGTTATGTGCTGCCACGTGGGAACTGAAGCTTTTCGGAAGTCCGCGAGAGACCGGCGGATATTCGCGGACGGATGTGAGTTATGGACAAGAAAATAATTACAGGGGCATAGCTGCAGCGGCACAAGTGGAGGCAGAAGACGACTTCGCGTAGCTGGGCAAGAGGGGGGGGAGTAATGTAAGAAGGAAAGAGGCGGAGAGGTAGGAGTGGGACGAACGACCGGTACTCGAGGCCGCCTTTTTTAAAATTGACGGCTCCGGCATCCGTCAACGATGGAGGCTCGCGTCCTCCTCCCGGACCGCGGACCCATTAGCCTGACCTACCTTACTGAGGCCGTTATGCAAATGGGACCAGGGCGTAATTGGCACCGAGGCGGCAAGCGAGAAAGAGGAGACAGGCCCCGGCATCCCAGGGAAAACTAATTACGGGAATCGAGTGCGAGTGGTTATTGGGTCGCAGCGGGATGTCGCGACACCTCAAGCGAATCCTCCTCGACTTTCTACCCCCATTGCGTCTATCCGCGCATGAAATTAACTTTCGAAAGGGCTCGATTGAACCCTTCCGTTCTTGGAATAGACGTCCACTCGTTGCGCGCTCCTGCCTATTTATATATTTATACTTGGCATAAATAAACTCGACCTTAATTGATCACAACCGCGATTAATGGTCAGACGTACAGTCGTGCTTTCAAATATATCGAGGGTCGAAATCAAATATAGCACCAATTTTAAATGTATACATTAAGCTTTTCGATGAAAGATATTTATGATATAATTTGTGTTGCCTTCGGTTGATACACTGCATCCATCCGAATTGCAGTCATTTTCAGTGAATATTGATACTTAAATTTGTACAGAATCCTTGATACCATCATAAAAAAAACAATTTTTTAATAATTTATTCACATTAATTATAAAAATTAGGATAACAAAATTATTATCACTTTAATTATAAAAATTAATTAATTACGTTTAATGATATTCCACTAAAGATTTTCCAAAAACCTACTATAATATACATTATAGTATATAAACTACTATATACTAATATATGCATTAATATACATTAATGCTTGCGAATACACTTTTATTTAAATAATTTATTTTATTTATATAATAATTCTTTTTTTATATCAATAGTAATAATCTAAAAAACTGGTTGCAGCTATTCTTTAATAATCTGATGTTTTTTCATTAATCACAATAAATTCTCCTACATATAAACAATACTATCAACAGAAATAATTTAAAAAATTACAAGTCTAAATAAATATTTATTTAGATTTAATACATTGAAATTCTCAACATTTGTAAAATATGTTTGAAAGAAAGTAAGAACGGTTTATTAATACTAGTACTCTTTCTTCTTCGTGAAAACGAGTTCAGTTTCTTTTGAACTGCTCTAAAAACTAGCTTAATATCATTTGAATATCGAATATCCAGAAGAATTTAAATATATTTCATAATCACATATTCTTTGTAAGTTTGTTGAAATTTAACATTAAATCTATTAGTAAGCTTCATTTATATCATATTCAAATTTTTTATTTAAAAGATATTTTTTATAAAAAAATTCAATTTCATCGAAAAAAAATAGAATAAAAAGGTTATTTTATTTCGCTTGTCTATAATTTGTATTTATTTTTATCAGAAATCAAAGACTTTTTTTACCTTTGATTTTCATCACTTTTTTCACTTATATATTCATACTTTTCTAGTTCTCTCTTAAATAATTTACTTTAAATAAATTAATGATAATTAATTATTAGTATAAGAATTCAACAAAAACGAATGTATACGAAAATTTATTTTTAACTTTTAGAATCTTAAATATTTTTTTCTTATCATAATTTTGCCAATTGAGACTATTAACACAATAATCTATTATCAATTGCAATGATCAATGAATCGTATTCTCATTATAAAGCTTTAACAAAGCGCATTTATATTATTAATAAAAAACGGATTTTATTGTTATAATAAGCTACATTCTCTTGACTTAGTTAGTTGCTTTTAACAATAAAGTTTAACTTGTCTACGTACGTTTAATTCGTAAAAGAATATTCTTTTATGAGTTTTCCAAACAAAATATTGTCATTTATTGCATTTTTCTATTATTTATTATGTACACGATAAATCACAAGATAAAAATATAATTTAAATTATTATGTTTTTATAATAAAATGAGCTATATAAACATTATAATAATTTTATAGATTAATTAATTAAATTGTAATCAATTCAATACAACAATATTTTACAATGATATTATTATTAATAGAAAAATAAAGAGAGTAAGGGAGAAAGTTAGAGAGGAATACAAAGTTAAGAGATACAATGATACAATAAAAGCCTTAAAAAAATTTTGAGTGACATTAAATTATATTTTTATAATTATATGCATACAGTTGTTTTTTTAAATGAAATTAAATACTGGAAATGTAATGCCAGTGGTATACATTCTTCTATACATTCATTCTTTATGTTGATTTGCAAAACATGGTACTGTCAAACAGTTTTTAGCAAACAGTTATTTATATTTGGAAGTTTATTTCTTTTATAAAAACATGACATAACGCATATATGTATACATTCGGATAAATTAAACGCCATGTAGTGATTTTAATCATAGGGAAAAATTGTAGAGTATTGTAATTCTCAATTGTCATTCCCACATTCAAATAAATAAGAATAAACAAGTGAAATTAGTTACGATAATCAGTTAATACATAGAGAAATAATATAATTTAAATAATTTTCAATAATAAATATGGTTATAATACTTGAGATTTTGTAGATAAGTTTGTGTCGATCGCATCCTTTAGAAAAACAACCATCAAAGCGTAGCCGAATTGTATGATTGAAGTATGTGGTGCACTAAGCGTTTGATTATGAATGGTTTCCGACAGAAAAAAGTGATGATTTGTACAATATATAAAAAGAGTCCTTAATACTCTTTTCTTGAAGTATAATATAAGGTCAAATTACAAAAGCTGGAGTGGATCTTAGCTGATAGTCCAGTAGGTCGATCAGGGATGAAATATTTTCACCTTTGTCCATTATCTCTTGAGTATTATCTTCGCTCCCGAATCTTACCAAAAATATGTTTGCATATCAACGTACGTGTAGATAAACATCCGCCTGGGATTGAAAAATCTTCGCAATGAAATATTGTAGTTAACGAATATCCGATTTGCGATTTGTCACGTATAATATAAATTCAAATGAAAAAGCTCGATAAAGAAAAATTTGATGGCTGAACATTCATATAAAAGAAAGTTTCTAATTTTATGGGAAATAAAGTGACATGAATAATAAATTGTAAATAAAATTTGATTCTCGGTAATTTTAAAATGTAAATTAAGAAGGATCGGTATGAAAGAACAGAAAATAGCTATTTTCATTGGATTACAAGTTGAAAGAAGCTTTACGGTCACTTTTAAATACAATAAGCTACACACATTTATTTGAGAAACAGAAAATATTACATCCCGACAAGCACAAATATGCTTTTGATAGCGTGCGATGGTATTGTCCGAAGAAACTTTGTTGAAGAGCAGGAGTTTGTCGTAAGAAAGCCAGGGGAATAATACGCTAGAATGCTACGTACTCATGCATAATACCTAAAAAAGCGTCTCGAGTTCATTGGAGCTCGCTGTCAATACTCGGCGCACTTATAACCGTAGAAAGGGATATATTAATAAGGTATCGCTTATTTATGGGCATGTCAAGTGTCGAGAGGCTCGCGCACGCATCATAAATCGCTTATGGGTGGGGGTCGGTCGATCCGAACCGGGTAGAACGATCTCTTAGGTGTGCGTGCGTCGAGCGCGCGAAGCGAAGGGTATCCGAGGGGATCGACGATACGGCTGCGAGTCAAAGCTTGGTGAGGGCTGGAGTAGAAGAAGAAGAAGAAAGAGGAGTAGGAGTGGGTGATAGAGTAAGAGCTAGAGAGAGAGAGAGGGTGAGAGCGGGAGTAGAAGGAAAATCGGGTGATCGATCGAGTAATTAAACGGCGTCGTCATGCGAGGTGCATGAGCGCGCCACTGCGGGGTGCCGAGACCGGGACAATTGCCGGTAATGAGGCCCGAGCCCCGGGCAAGGCACCGTCGGTCAAAAATTCGCGCTGTCATCACTGTGGCATCTTCGGATGGATGTGCGCGCGCGGTCATCGGAGACATGGCGACGGGTGGAGACACGCCCCGGGCCTCATCCACGACTGCCATTCTTTTTTTTCCGTTTTCGTAAATGGGCAATCGACGCACAAGGAGGATTAGCCGGCCAAAAAGAACTTGGGAGCAGATGTCGATAGCGCGCGATCGACATTCCTTTTCCTGACTGCGTTGAGAGAAAGGGGCGGGCTTTAGCCGTGGTTGGGAACTCTCTTGCTCCGTCTCTCTCTCTCTCTCTCTCTCTCTCTCTCTCTCTCTCTCTCTCTCTCTCTATCTCTATCTATCTCTCTCTCTCTCTCTCTCTCTCATTATCTCGGTCTCTCCGTCCCTCTCTATTTCTCTCTCTCACTTCAGAGATCGGAAATACCTCTTTTTGAATTCTCCGTTGAGCTCATGTAACCAAAGCTTTAAAAGATATTAACTTCACTTATGTATACTAAATAGCGTCAGGAGGAACGGAGTCGTGACATGTGCGAGAAGCCGCTCACCGTGTGGCCCGGCCACTCTTCGAACGGACAACAATTCGCCCTGCGGAGGATCTGACTCTCTGCGGATCTAGACTTATAGCATCGTTCCGAGTGCGAGTTCGAGATACGTAAAATGGAAAATCCGACGTGCGACAATCCACTCGAATAAATTGCATGCGATTGTAGGCTTTCGCTAGATACCACGTACGTCCCAACCGTTTACACAGCCATGTACAATTTTTTATTGCTCAAAACGGTCTTAACTCTTGAAGTCAGAATTCTGTATGGAGGAGCTTCAGTTCTTTGACAGATTGATAAAGTAAATAATATTTTGTCATTGTATTATCGTCAACATAACTCTTGAGGTAACTATAAAAAGTTCTTCTGTAATTAGCTCAGCGTAAGCGCTCCCATGTCGAGTAAGCCTCAAAATTTTTAAAGTATCCGTGAATTTTGAATCGATTGTAAATGAAGACAATATTGACTCCACAATTCCGGTTCAGAGAATCCAAAAACTCACTTAAGATTTAACAATGCACTTTTCCTTGGCTCTTTTTCTGCTTTTTCTGATTGATCTGTTCGAAATAATAAGAGATAAGATAGCCGATAGCAAGAAGCCAGGGAAAAAATATGACAATGAAAGTTGAAGGTGTACTAGTAAAGGCAGCGAAGATGGCATGAGATTTTCGATAAGGTTGCGCTGGAATAATAAAAGGACAATTACGAGGACGCGGCGAACGTGAAAGCCGCTGTCGACTCACGTAAGTTGTCGATAAAAGTTATATCGCATGCAAAAAAAGCCCTCCGCGAGTTCTGGTGGCCGGAGCTCGTCAGTGGCGACCTAGACGACGGAGTGGGGAGGGGTAGCGAGGGAAAGAGAGCCGAGTTCGTCGCGGACACAGGACGACGAAGAGAACAACGACGGCGCGGACGCAGCACGACACTTTATTCCTGATATATTGGGGCTCGCGCAGCGTGCGGACGCGCGGCGCGCCGCTGAATATATATTGGTAAGATTAATCGACGTGAAACGGCCGCGCGTTGTTACAAAGTGCGCCGCCCGCCGCGACGCAAACCCATGCATTACCCAAGGAGGTGCACCAGAGGGAGAAACGAGGCAAGGAGGCTGCGAGGGGTGATGCAGGGCGATACGCGGTGGTACGGGGAGGTACGGAAATGGGCGGGAAGAGAGTCAGTAAGTCGGGCGGGGTAGGGGGAAAGAGGGAACGAGTTCCGATCGTGTTTCTAACGTTCGTTCTCGTGTCTCCGAGATACACCTACGCCAAGCGAAGCCACCGCGCTCGGGACATTGTATCTTGCTTTGTTCCATTAGGTTTCGTGAGCTTGTCACGCCAATCGATCCCCAAGAATCGCCAGATCTCCGAGCGCGATTTTCTATATTGGTGGGCGAAAATTCGTCCGGATTGACAGCTGATACGTAGGAAAATTCGAGCACCGACCAAGACTTTAGATTTAAATGCGACAAGGCCTTAAATATGTCTGCACATTGTTTAGTCGCATATACCAAAAAGGCATACTTGACATGGCGCATGAAATATTGAGGTTTTTAACCCACGAGATACTGTGAATTCTGTCAATTTGTAAATACTAGGTGTCCCTCGCGTCTTTGACTGCAGTTGCTTTTCAACCTGCTTTTATTTTCCTTCCTCTTCTTCTTCATTTTTGTTTTGCTTTGAGAAAAACCTGTCTAAATTAGGTATTGACGTGACGTTTAAAATCGTAAGCCTCTGCATTTACAATGACACAATCTTTTGTTCCTGCACAAAAAAAGGAACGAAGGATCTTTCTAAACAACTAACTGCACTTTAAGTCGAAAAAGAGTAGCGTTGCTAATATTTCGAGTGCGAAACTACCAATGCTATAAAAAGAGGAAGGAGAATTAATTGTTTATGATCAGTCCTCGTTCAAAAAAGGAATAATTTTCAAGAAGAAGCACCTGTTTACTTTCAGCTTTTCATTTGTTATACCACTTTAAGGGATTATAGGGTTTTTTTAATTTACCGGTAGCATTTAGTTTTAGGCAAATACATTTACTGATACTTTTTTTATTTATTATTTAATTCCAGTATTGGACTTATAGTCTCTAATAGTTTCTAAATTCCATTTTTAATGAAACTAATACAGTGGCAACTTTTTTTTTATTTATTTTAATTTCATGTGACTTAATGTATCGATCAGCAAGGAAAACTAAAGTATAAAGATACATATTTTTCATATTCGTTACGTTATTCAAAAAATTTAATAATAATACTAAAAATAAAAATGAATAAATTAGTAACTAAAAGTTAATTAACGTTAAAGGTATTAAATATCATCTTTCGTCTAAAAGAAAATACACAAATACACTAAGGAATGTGAAGGAGTCTCATGTTAATAGTCTGTTTTCTATAAATACATGCTGAAAAGACTATAAGCAAAGTTTCCATTAATAAAAAATTAATGAAAAATGAATCAGCAACGGTTTAAGGAGAAACTAAACTGGGCATTAAACATAATTGTACATAATATTTTATAAATACTATACAAATGCATTGATTATTATATTTTTCTAAGTAAATATAATATTAACTTGAAAAATGCAATCAATATGTAAATTTATAATCAATTAATTAGAACGAAAACGTTTAATATAAAAAAACTTTATTATCTTAATAATTTTTTAATCACCAGACTCTTTACGATTTTCAACTTTGTAAAAAACTATCACCTGAAAATAAAGAACATCACAAACTTTTCATTGTAATATTTGTTTATAGTGTAGCTCATAATTTGTATTAAAAAAGTGTTTAGACAGATAAAGATTTCTTGGAACAAACAGTTTTGATGTCCTACCAATTTCTCAATTCGAAAATTATTAGCACCCAGATTTTTACACACTATAAGTATCGAGTCAATTATATGCTCTAAAAAGACTCATATTAAAAGCCATAAATTATAGTATAAATTTAATGTAAGTATGGTACAAGTACCTGTGAAATTTTTACACTGTACTGCCACTCAAATAAATTCACATAGTTTGCAATTACCGCTATCGGTACACGCACACGACGCTATGTCCCCAATAATCGTTAAAAAACTTTTAAACGTTTCCAGTGTGGCACCAGGAACCAAGAACCGAAAACATAGGGCACAATAAAAATGATCGGAGACTATTGGTGAATCGGTCAGGGGTCGCATACGGACTCGCATATGATACGCGTGTTTTACCACAAGGTTTGTAAGTAGTGACACTCTCCGCAACTCTCGGTTTCGGTTACACTCGTATTGTGTCGATACGTAGCCTAAATCACCTCGTGTGCGCTCTTACCGTTAAATTAATTCGTCTTGATATATTAGACAGGTATCGCTGGGGAGTCCTCCTGAACCCTCGCGACGCCATGGGCCCTTGGCAGAAGGTCGTAAGACCAGGCACCCGTGCCGGATCGACTCACCTTCACACTTTTAATCATCGGCACCGCGTGAGACTCGCACCGCAGTCGCAACATTGATTATACTGGACCAAATCATTCTCCCCACGAATATAGTTTAATCTTTTATGCCATAACTCGCTCTCTTTTACTGGATAAGTGACTGTGCCTCTCGAACGATATTTAAACGCGGCCAAATAATTTTAAACCACTACAACCACCATCAAATCCCACCCCACCCCCACCCCACTCTCCCACGGGTTCGCACCCCCCTCCGCACGAAAAATCTTCCACCGATGATTTATTTATCTGCATCTTTGCCGAATTACGACTACGGCTCAGCAAACTTCTTCATAAAATTTACGTGCGCGTAATTTTTATTGAGAATTGCTCATTTGTACAGATTTTAAAGCGCGATGCGCTCGAAATATCGACTTAAAAATACAGCTCTTTTTTTACACCTCACCTCGCACCCATTCGCTTGATCTTTTTGCGATCGGTTCAATTCTGTAATATCATTTGACCATAATTTACGTTAAAACTCTTCTATAAAGATATACTGAATAACTTCTTGTAACTTCCGAACTCTTCGTTCACTAGAAATTTATTATTTACGCGTCTCTGTACATAAACACAATGTGATTCTCCTAGAAGCTATGCGTGAGGTACCTCGTAAAGCTACAATCAAGTTTATATCATTGAAAGAAATGTGTCAAGTTCAAGACACACTTTTTTACAATTCAGTACCGTATTTCTTCGATTTTTAATTCTTAATTGTTTACTTTTATTATATATGAATAAATAAAAAAAAAGTTATTTTCAATCGGTAAATTATTAAGAACAACTTTAAAGTAATAAACAATTTTTTTTAATTAAGTTTAATTGTTTAAAACCATTATTAATCTATACAAATTTAGTATTTGTTTTCTCGAAGGATAATTTAATGACTATCAATCAGTAAATCATAATAACTTGATCAATTATTTACTATATGAATAATAACAAGTAAAATAAGAAATTATTGTCATTTTCATTTAAATTTTCTTTATAATATTTTTCTGTTATTTGGGCACAGGTTTTTTTACCATTAATAATAATATGAAAAGTATTTTAACAATAAAGCATCAGCTATTATATCGAAGGTAAACATGTATTTACACTATTAAGTATTCGGATTTTACATATTGGTCCGATATTTATTTATACTTCAAACTATCAACTTTTCTTTATGAAAAAGAAAACCAACTTTCAATTAATTGTTCGATACCTCTAACACCAAAAAAATCAAACATTGCAGTTCCCTGTAAGTATTGGTACTTGGGGCTACGGTAATCGGCAACACTTTGTTCTCTGCCCTCCCCCACCTCGATAGCTCAATAATACGCTTGCACGTCAACAAAAAATACCGTTTTCGAGGACTCGAAAGAACTCGTGGGAAATGTAGTAGTGTAGAGTCAAGGATGCGCGCGGTAGCATCGACCACCTGCAGCTCGTTGGAGGCTTGCTAAGGACCCCGGGGTGCGTCTTCTGAGTCCGCTAACCTTGCCTCTATGCTCAGGCTCAAGGACCGCCATTAAGTAGTTTCGAGTTCAGAATCTTTTGCGCACAAAAACTGGCTCATTTTCTCGGCGCCTCCGCCTTGGGCTACTTTTGTTCTCGGAAATTACTCCTACACTCGGCTCCATTCACTTCACATAAAACCGTAACCGTGACAATATCACCTGCTGAAAATCAAGCTTTTGCTTTTTTTATTCTCCGCCTTTTCGATTTATGGCATAACTGTCAAAGGTAATTTATAGATTTTTCATCAATCTAGCAATGGAAATTTAAGGAGCGCCAAATTGATATTAATTGAAATTATTAGAGCGTACAATAAAAGGGTGATTGATCCAATTCGAGACTTGAGCTTTTGACTGGCTAAAGACGTGTTCGCTGTTAAGATTAATGAAAAGCTGCTAAACACCAGCAAGGGTATTCAGTATTGCCGTATCTCACCTGCATATAAGCAAATTGCCAATGAACAACTCTGACGAATAATAGAGCATCTAATTCTAGGACTATCAATAAGACTCATTATTTAGAAAGTAAACTGTAACGTAATGTAACATCTGATGCAGACGTTACAATTAAATTCTGTAACACTCACGATTGAATGAAATACGACCGCGTGTAATTAAAATGAAATGTTTCTGAATGCTGGATACACCTACATTTCTGACTCTTCTATCACCTTGTATAAGAATAATTATAATGATTCTCTAACTAAGCCCTTCTTAGTAAAGTAGATATATTTTATCAATTTTTTCAAAAAATTAAATTGCGCTATATATAGATTATTGAATTTAATAAATTATTTAAATTAGAGCATGCCTTGGAGTATACATTCAAAGAGAGCTTTAATAATCGAGGTAATGGTTATAGTCCCGAATGATTTCAAATAATTTTAGTGTAGAACTGTATTTTCAATATTGCCAGCTGAGATCGTCAGTTATAAATCTAACATCAGTAGTAATACAGTACACGCAATTAAAACAATATTTTATCATGAACGAAACTATAAATGATCTGCAATTTTCAGGCGACAAAATAAATCTTTA
This sequence comes from Kradibia gibbosae, assembly GCA_018907135.1. Taxonomy (NCBI): domain Eukaryota; kingdom Metazoa; phylum Arthropoda; class Insecta; order Hymenoptera; family Agaonidae; genus Kradibia; species Kradibia gibbosae. The sequence goes on from JACCHX010000007.1 coordinate 4,928,954, forward strand.
CTTTAACAAGTAAAAAAAAATGAAAAATCGGGAAACACGACGTGATTACAATAAAGTACCCAACGCTGATGTCCACTTGACTCGTTGTTGCTCCACGAATAAGAAAAAGAAAAGCCGAAAGGAATATAAGCGTTGGTAGCCCAGCGAGGCATAATTAAACAAGAAGTCAAAACTAGCAAATGAGATAAGTACATCCGCGTGGCTAATGCGTTAATTATTATCTTGAGCGTGCATGCAAGCGCTTAAATGGCATAGCGCTCATTATTCGCAGTTATCCGCATAAACCGTGCACACGCTATTTCAAGTTGCACTGGCAGTACGTCACCTTCTTTGCCAATAATCCGGTACCAAGCGTCTTGGTATATATGCAAATATCAGGTAGAACCATTCTCTCGAATCCACCAATCGTTCTAATTAAGCGCAAACTTCTGCCGATCATTGAAAATATTTGCTTTCGTTCTAACTAAAAAAAAGCCTTCGTGCGCGCTAACCGTCTCTCAGATTGAAATAGTGCCACTTGTTGCAGCACGATAAGATTCTATTGAACCGCTACATTTTATGCAATCTCAAATGATTACACTAATTACAAAACGCCGTTTATTTTAATTGCATTAATAACTTTAAGATATTGAAGCTAACTATTGATTTGAAACACACTGCGCAATACAAACGGTAAATTTTCATCACGAATAACGACAATTTTATAGTCCAATTTTATAGAAGAAATAATAACTACTTTTCAGCTCGTTACAAATCCAAAAACTCTGAAAAAACAAAAAAATTTATTTTAGTATTAGAATAAAATTAATTTATTTCAATATAATTATTGGTTACCTAAAATCAATAATAAATATCTTATTTTTATCCAGATGTATTAGAACAATATACCTTCGACTTGTCCTGAATACATTTTTTAATAAGTAAGAACTTTTAGAATAAGTAAAGACTAAAGTAAAGTATAAGTAATAACTTTTAGAATAAATAAAGAATAATTTGTATTTTAAAAATATAACTGTTTTTTATAAGACAAAAATTCAAACATATAAAGATTGTTATTTAAAAAAATAAAATAAAATCATAGCTGTATGCCAAAACCCCAATCAATGATAATTGAATAAAATATACAATACCGCTGCTAAAAAAGGAAGACCCAATTGAAAAAAATTGGTGAACAACCCCCATGACTAGTCAAGTGTTTTTCGGCCGTATCCCTCATATTCACTCTCCGATTCAACCCTTCCAATACTTCATTTTTCACTTTCAACGTACAAGGGGGGGGAGGAGAAAGAGAACAAGAAAACAGTTATGATAAAAATGATGAAAGGGCAGATGCTAATCTTCCTGCAGACAGTAGCTTTAACTACAACTGTGCTAAAGAATTTATAGCTTTTATTTACCTTTGTATCATTTTACCAGTCGATAGATAAAGGTGATTGTAAAAATTGTTACAGAATCTAGCAATGTTACTAATGTTATATTTGATTAACAAGTGCAGCATTAGCAACGTTACAGAAAAATAGCACTTCTACGACGTGCCTTGTCAACGGTCGTGTACGCGCCAAAACTATAGCTTACCGACTGGGATTTGAGCAAAAGTAGCTACAAGCTCTAGGATATAAAAACAGCACGTACGTATCGACTGTTGTGCTCCACCTTATTCTATCTGACACAATCAAATAAACTGACGCCACGAGAGTCTTTCATTTATTGTGAATAACAGTACTAGGTAGTGGGTTAATATGGATGGCTCCTGCGAGTACGGCGACAGCAATTCCACGTTTGTTAATGGCCATGCTACAACTTTGACACCTACAGGATCGAAGACCAGGGTAGCCACAAAGCATACGCATTACGAGAACGTACATTCTATATTTACGAGCTCTCGCAAAAAGAGTAAAAGGCACTGCCAACCATTAATATCTTGTGTACATACGAGAGCAGAGAGTAGATTGCCGCGTTTTATACATCTTATGAACCACGAGCATCACTCATGAAGTAATAGCGGCTCAACGAATCTCTTTTTTGTCAACATTATCGGAGCTACGAGCTCTCTGTCAACTACTTATCCGTGTAAGGTGGCGGAGCTCCTTACATGCTACTGCATACCACAACAGGGAACGACGGGTCCTCGGCGGAGATATTGATTTTCCTAGATGATATTTGGAGGAACTCCAGCTCTGGGAATGTGTAATGATGCGATCATTCATTCCTCTATGGCTAATTTAGTCGAGAGATAGGTACCACCCGTATATATTCCATACCGTTGCACAGATACATTAAAACTACTAGAACATTTTCTTACTTCGGGCAAAGATGATCTAGAAAAAAAACCACGTGATTTTCACTTGCTGTGAAACAGTATACTCGACTCAACAATAGCAGTACTCGACGCAATGCGCCCTACAATCTGACATTTCCGGAACACTTACTTCGACAGCGAACACGATGATCAAGCAGAGACTGTATCCTAGTCCCCTGAATCTTCTAAGATTCTGGATATACGTATGGACGACAAGAACTACACCGATTTCCGCTTGAACGACTATAATGTATTATCTTTGATTTACGCAATATATGTACAATGGAAGATCTCTGTGGTAAATGCTGATGTACAATTATTTCTAAAAAAATTTGTTTCGGTTTATTTGAATCAGGAATGACGGAAATTTCCTCGAGATTCTCAACTGCGAATAGCAGATTAGAAGCATTACGATAAAGGCGCGGAGCCGCAAACGATGGGCTTATGAGTCATGTATATTGTCAAGAAATAAATAAGGAGATGCAATAATCGTAATTCTCTCTCTCTCTCGCTCGTTGTACTTTGCGGCAGGTATATTGCAGCGTTAAGTAGTTCGCCCAGAAATTCTTTCGAACAAAGCCACATACATTTGAATGTACCTCTCTCTCTCTCTCTCTCTCTCTCTCTCTCCTCTCTCTCTCTCTCTCTCTATCTCTCTCCCTCTCTCTCTCTCTCTCTCTCTCCCTCTCTCTCTTATTCTCTAACTTTTTTAAACTGCACACTAACAATATTATGGAAGTAGAAAATGAATATATACGCGACACGTGTTAGGTTACATTTTAATTTACCGATAGAAAGAGAAACAACGAAAGTAAAGATGCTCTGGATGATATGTTATAAGAAATTTAATATGAGAAAGAAAAAAATGTTTGCGAGAGAAAATAAAAAACAATGAAAGAGAAGAATGATAGTTAATCAAAGTTTCCACGCCTTTTGAGTAATATTGTTCTTTAGTTTAACGACACAATGCACATCGGCGACGCAATTGCGAATTACATTTAGTGTTATCGCTTATTATCCCACCTCCTAAGATCCCTGATTCTCTGTTGCACTCTTCTTGTAATACATTTCGAAGTACGCCAACAAACATTTAATGAAACAATAATGTCGTCTCGCTCTTCTTCCATAAATACACTCGCTATTAGCTTAATCAACATAATTAAAAATCAATTTTCAGTAATAGTACTTTTTTTTAAAGACAAAAAAATTTTTGTAAACAAATATTAATACTTTCGTTATTAGAAACATAGACTAATAATAAGCTTTATTATAGTTTAAAACTTTAAAAGAATATTTTTAAATATGTTGCCAAAAATTAATTTTTTAGTTCTGATGAATTGTATACAATTATATTTTATCTCCATGTAATAAAACGTATTTATAACGGCATATTACATTAATATATTTTAACAAACGTTATACTATGATAAAGTCTTTGAAATATAGTGTCATCAATTATAATAGGTATAGTAATATCCAGTATAGCTAATATATATTTATTCAACGAATAATACCATTACAAATTCAAGAATATACCAACAATATACATCCACATTATATTTTAAAATTTCGAAAATTGTATTAATATTTTTCTAAAGATATTGTAAATTAAAAGCATCGAGAAATAAAATTATGATATGTACACTATACGCAAAAATAAATGCATATTCGGGTACGTAGTTTTTTATTTCGCAGATAAAAGGATTTGTAGTTACTTTCGTAGCTTAAACATGAATCCAATTTGATTCGAAGCATAGAGCAAATGATTCACGTTAACATCATGTAGCAACAACTGTCTATGTTCGTTAAAAATAGATTGACAAGATATATTTCTGTTTCACTCCGCTTCCGTCCCTGACCAATTCATTTTCATTGCACTATGATTAAAAATTATTCTATTTATGAAATAGATGGTAATTAATCTAAAAAAAATCCCTATTTAACCAAAAAAATTTTACACTTATATTCCAACAATTATTTTATTGTATAAATCAATAATTTATTCATAAGTAGTCTTTTTTAGGAGATTAAAAATGAATACTAACGATAATGTTTCTGCATTAACTTGAAAAATGTTTTAAAAATATATGCATTATATATAATTTTATATATATGTAATGTATAATTTAATAGACGATAACGATTTTATCTAAAACATTAAATTCTTTATTATTACTACAAATATGATGAAAACAAATATAATGATATATATGATTTTATTCAATCTAATAAAACTATTATTAAAAAATAAATTATATTGACTTTTATTAGTTAAATTAGTTGTTAGTTAAAATTCTCTTCTATTAACATATAATTGTACCTTAGTCTGTATAATTTTCATACTTACACAAATAATAATTAATGATGCCAATACCAATTTTTTTTTCTTACAACTATGTTGTTTTAATATTAGTAACTGTGAGCCTAATATAATTTCAATGTAAATATATAAAATTTAAGCTACTCTTTGATTATACGTATCTACCACATTTTACAAAAAAAATCAAATTTTTTCAATTCAAATATGTTCTTTATATATTTTCATTTGATATTTGAAATATCTTATTTTAGATTCTAAATTAAAAAATTCAGATTAAAAATGTCAATGAATTTATTTTTTAAATAATAATAATTGTTAATTATTTCGAAAAATTCTATTAGTACTAAGAAGTAAATAATATTTATATCATAGAGAAATACTATAGTTTTATAGTTTCTAAAATTTATGATTCAAAATAGTTTTTAAGTACTCAAATATTTCCATGCATATCGTTTTATATTTGTGTAAACTCACGAACTGAATTGTGCAAAATCATGTACGATTGTAACTGTATGCATAACCAGGCATACGTATGAGCAAGCTTAAAATCAGTTTTCAGCCGATTAATGACACATTGAAATATATTTATTTGAACTGATAAATAATATTTCTATAAAGAGAACTTCATTAGAATATTTTTTCAGAATGTAATTTACTCTAATTATAAAATAGAACTTATTTTTTAAATTATTTAAAAAATATAATGGAATTTTATCATTGCATCAAACGAATAAATAATATCAAGTAATACATAAAATATAAAACACCGTAATTAGTAAGTCTATTTGAAATATCCAAATAAATAAATTTAAAAAATTAAATTTTCTACGATTTAAGGCATCGATTATATTTATGATGTAATATATCTTTTAATTGTCATGGATACGTTGATGAAATTATTTTATGTATTTATTATACGTTTCATAATACTGGCATCATATTTAAATAGTAATATCTTTATTTGTATAATTGAGCTTTCTTTCAGAGGGTGCGTATCATTATCTAAGTATTATTAGATTTCGCACAACGGTTTTCTAGCAAATTCTTAGCGATAATGCATTTCATGTTGAATATAATATCTACACTATTAAGGAATGTTGACAACGCTATTTTCAAAAAGCAATTACTATCTTCTACCTACTCTCAATTCAGTTTTTAATTTTGTATATGTATTAAAGTCACCTAATGTAATGGATAAGAAAAAGTTCGCAGGTCTCTTTAAAACTCTATTTATAACAAACATATAAAAAACAATAAAAATTTTAATGTTACCCATATAATAACATTATAAAAAAATTACCATTTTATTTTTATATTCATTGAAACTTATTCAATTAATTTATATACATGTAAAAATGATATATGTACGATAAGTAGTTCAGATATTAATTTTATTAATAAAAGGGATTAAAAATTAAGTGAATGAATAGTTCTTATTATATTTCTTGTAATTTTAAAAATAAAAATTCAACTATAAAGAACGAGAATGCATAGAACGTAGCAAAGATTTACCAAATATTTAGGAAAACGTGCACGCTAGTAAATTCTAAATAAATTTAAACAAATTCGAGTGAATAATTTTTTTGAAAATTAAATTAGATGTATCTTAACACGATTCAAATATTTAATAATAGGTCACTATTTAAAGTGATATTATAACTTTTATTAATAATTTGAAAAATAATAATAAATCCATTAAAATCATAAATTTTAGTCATTTGAAAATTTGAAAATATTGGTGCAGACGTTATAGTACATGAATTTGAAAACATTTCTATATCGCAATTTCTTTTATTAAAAAAAAAATAATAATAAAAATAATAATAAATGTAAACTACATGCGCAATCATCGGAATAGTATTGTAACTAGCCATGCGGTTCAATTACGCCTTCATTATATTATACTGTTAGCGAATCCACGTTAACCGGCTATGTAATTTCACGTAGGCAAGCGGCGCTCAATAAAGACAAGCTTTAATTTCACGCAAGCGCGAATATCTGAGGTGAGATCGGCAGGCGTTATTTTCGAAAAAGTGCGAGGTCTGTAGCCAGTAGACGTTGGAATGGCATCGTCAAGGAGGAGCGCATTTCCCAATCAAGCCGATTATCTTCGGTCATTAGTAAAATATCGCATAGTAGGGCATCGCAATCTCTCGCGGCCCCATCCTTGACGATATCGACTCGCGTAGGCCGGACTCGGGCACATAAGCAAGTCCGATAAGCCGATCGGCAACGGCCCCAGGAGAAAAAAGTCGCGTGAAAGAAGCGCGCGAGCTTGTAAAGAAAAGCACGCGCGATAACCGCGGAGGCAGGGCTGATCGAGAGGTTCTCCTTGGCTTGGTAGACCTCCCCCCCTTCCTCCTGCCTGGCTCCTACGCCGCAGCCGCCTTCATCTACTCGTCCCACCGCCCCATGGGCACTCGGTTCCGTAGAGCAGGCCTCGTTGTCGGCGCGGCCCTCGCGGAGGAGGAAGCCGCCCGAGGGTCCTCCCATGACCCCGGTGTGCGCCTCCTGAGAATGCGCGCGACTACTCCCCGACTGCACCCGCAACGTCCGGCATCCTACCAGCCTCCCCGTGCCGCGACGTCTGCCGGCTTAATTGGCTGTCGTCGAGGCTGCGCCCCCTGCCCGTGGGAAAGGGTGGGAGCCCCGGTGAATTACGAGATTGCGCGCGTGCGCGTGGGAAGTGGCGGGGGAGGACTGAGGATGGAAGTGCGCGTCGCCGGAGGCTCGGGTCCGGCTAATGGCAGGTCGCAGGGGTCACGTAGGCAGCAGCGCCACGGCATGGGGTGCGAGAGCGGGGGTGCCGAGGCTCCTCCGGGGGCGCCGTGGGAACGAGCCCCACCCTTTTATTACGCGGCGCGAGGCACATAGCATCACGATCGAGGGCCCACCTCGACTTTCATCCCACCTCCCCCTCCTCCTCCTACTCCTCCTCCTCCTACTCCTCCTCATCCTACTCCTCCTCATCCTACTCCTCCTCCTCCTACTCCTCCTCCTTCTCCTCCTTCTGCTCCACCTCCTACTCCTCTTCCTCCTTTGCCAACTCTACGCTAGCCGTTACCCCCGAATCAATTATCTTTATTTATCTCGATGCGCATCCGCGAGCAGACGAATTCTTCAGCCTTGCTTTTCGCCGTTCTTCCCCATCGTGAGGTAACCAATGATTCTATCAACTATTCTATCAACCATTCCACCTTAACTTCCAACTTAACGATTTTCCAACTTAACGGACTTTTATCGGTTACTACCTTCAATCGACTCCGATGAAATCGTGCCAGAATGACTATCGAAGTGAGAACGCTAACCTACGCCTATGCCAATATGTCAAATTCAGATCCAAACGCAACGTCCCATACTTGCGAAGGTACCCGAACTAGCTCGGGCTTAATCGCTGAACGAGCAGAGAATCGAACAACAACGGCAGCAGTCAACCATCAACCTAATTGCCGACACGACTTATACTAAACTTTGTAAATCTTTCGCTTGGTATACGTACCTTTGATACTTTAACTTTATGGCTGTCTGTCCTTTAAAAATTAATGGTGAAATGTTCTTTGGACGGATTATTTTCATTAATTATACTTTGAATAATCGTGTCCTCAATAAATAGATTCTCTCTCTTTCCTCTCTCACTCTTTCAATGAAAGTGTATTATCCTCTGATTGGAAGTAATCTGTAATATTCGATCGAGAAGAATTACACGATTGGTCGATGTTAAGACTTCTCCTTTTTGTACGAACATGGAAGCTTGTTTAGCATACATCAACAATCGATATACACCAGTAAGCGATTTAAGTAAGGATATTTAACTGTGCTTACAGCTTACAACAATGTTTCAACTCCAGTGCACACGATGCTGCGCACTATATCATTAACATTTGGAATTTCGAAAACTTTCATGATAGATGTTGCTTAAGATTGCGAGCTGCAATTTTTTAAAGATGACGTGACAAACTGGTTCCCTGGGTTCACGAAATTGATTATTGCTCAGAAGTAATGATCCTTTATGAGGTCTTGGTGGAGCAACGTCCTATCGACGGGTTAACTGACAATCACTGTCTCGAGTCCCCTGAATTATTAGCCGATAATGCAAAAGCGTAGAAGCCAATGGAATGTGATCGTACACCAAAACGTCAACTTATACTCCTTTCATTTTTCAAATTTCCCTCTTAAGAATGTAATCGAACTTTAAACTTTGAATCTTAAAATGTATACTAGTTGAAATTTATTATGCTCTAAAATATAAAAAAAGATAGTCACAAAGAACGAGTGAGAGAGAGAAAGGTAAAAGAAAGATGGATAGTTAGAAAAAAAATATAGAGAATATTAATCATGTGTTCAAATATTGAATTTAAACACAGACTTGTAAAATGGTAAAGCCAAATAAACAAAAACTTCCATAAATTACGTTTAACTTTATGAAATTCATAATTAAACGAAAAATTATACAATTTCTATGTAACATTTATTTTATGTATTTCAATCCAATTTTTTCATTTTATTACTACTTAAATTAAGCCAAAAATTTAAATAAAAGTACGTTGTCATAAAATAAATTTAAATAAATTATTTAGAAAAATTACAACTCTTAAAAAAAGTAAAGTACATTACATTTATTAAATTAAAAATCGAGCTATTAGTCACCAAATTTTTAAGTTTTGCATTATTGTTGAATAATATTAGATATTAAAAATAAAAGCTTATTGCTTTTATTATTTACTTTATTTTTTTAAAAGCTTTGAACTGAAGCAGTAATGAGTATTAGTTTTCAAGATTTTCTTTATAAAATTCTTTCGCAAATAATTCTATTAATATTTATAGGATTGTCTATTAATAGTCAACGTCGTAGTCATTATAAAACAAATAAATTAGACTATTAACATACAAAACAATAATAATCAAACAAATGCATATAATTTCATTAATTTCCATAAAATTCATTTCCTTAATTATGTTTTTTCATTTAAAAAAACGTTCTAAAAAATTATTATTAATTAAATACTTTCAGGTTACGGTATTATAATCCACATTATAATTGTAACGTCAACGAAATATCTAGTTAAAAGGAATATGTAAACAATGTACACAATGTAACTAAATTAAAATGCATGATTCGTGAAGGAGTATAGTTGAGAAGTTTCTTTGACTTTGGAAAGCAAAAGCAAGTCGGATCTGCAACGGTGAGTGAAGTGGTCAGGGGGAGAAACTACGACATTGAATAGGTAGATTTGTAAGTAAAAAGCCAATATCATTATTATTGTAGAGTCACGCTGGGAATAAGTTGAGTGGTTGGTGCACCAAGAGTTTCAGGGGCAGCTGACACGGAGAACGTAAATGGCAAATTTTTGTGGCTCGTGGATCGTGCCCGGGGGCACTAAGTGTGAGAGTGAGAAAAAGAGAAACAAAGACAAGAAAGAGAGAGATAGTGACTTTGGTAGTCGGTGGTAGGGTCGGGGGTAAGAAAAAGAAGGCCTGAGTCAAGGAGGAGGGGACATTGAGGCAAGAGCTTAAGGGGACTGAGAGTCCATAAGGAACGAGGTGGGAACTGATTTCGAGTAGCACCGCAGCTTTACAGTCGCTCGTATCCGTGGCTCCTCTTGGGATTAGGACCAATGGTGGAGTCCGCGAAGTTGGCGCTGACCGCTACGGAAACTACTTACAAGGACTAACTTCGAGTCACGTCGAGCCCAGTCAACCGAGCGATTCCCACGAGAGAGCCGCAGCCCCACGAGGTGGCACCACTTGGCGGATGAAACGACGGCATCAGCAGCGGCCACGAGGTCAGGGCCGAGGGGGGCGACATCGCACTACGGGCGTGGACAGTCGAAACTCAAGGGGCCTCGGTCGGTACGTCAGGTCGGTCCCTACCGACCGATGGCCTCTCGATGACCCTCGATGGCTTTCCGGCGCGGGAGGTCCTGCGACCTGGTTAAGCTCTCTCGGTGAGGATCCACTGCTAAATAATAGCAGGCGCTCTCAGTCAGAGATGCGCGACAGCCGACGTTTACCTAATTACCGGGCTGAAAGGAGCACGCAACGCCCTAACCATAGGTCACGAGACCCTTCGACTCTGATGATTTTCTCCTCTTCTCGCCTTCTTTGGTCCCCTGCCACGATCCTAGCGTCCTTTCTCACCCACACCCTCTCTTTCACTCTCTCTCTCTCTCTCTCTCTCTCTCTCTCTCTCTCTCTCTCTCTCTCTATACCTCTATCTTTATCTCTCTCTCTCTCTACCTCTACCTCTATCTTTATCTCTCTCTCACGCATACTCGCAGGAAAAAGGTACGTCGGCGCAAGAATCGGATTGCTCCTTTGCGGCTGCTGCTGTCACACTCTTCGTCTGCGTGTACCTGCCCGTCTGCGTGTTTGTATCCTCGCGCGCCCATACATGTCGAATATACCCATCGTTCGGCGCCATGACCCACCCACCTACCGATCACAACCTCACGAATACCCGAATTGGCGCCCGATCACGGAGAAAGGATAGACCATGGGTCAGGACAACGGCTCGTAAACTCGAATCACCCGACTTTATGAATCTTAGCAGCTGCCCTCATGATGATGATACGATCGAGATATTGTTTTACGTCTGTTTCAATCCCGCCGCCATGAGAACGCATCTTAACAACGATTCTTAATACGCATTCTTTCGCTTACACCACGAAAATCGAATTCCAAGCGCCGGACCTTTCAATTATTCTATCAAAACACCAGCGTTTGCAAATCCTTGACCCTCTTAATTCTAATCTATAAACTTATCGATACTTCATCGCGTAAGTGTATTATTATTTAAAGTTACTTAGAAGAGAAACAAATTCAGAAAGAAGATGACTAGTTCTTTCCTTCTTCTTTTTATCTATCTTATTCTTCTTCTTCTTTTTTATTCTCAAACAATTCGTACGCCTGTTTATGAACTTCTAACAAAGCTAACATTGCCCTGTTACGTTAAATCCAACACCATTGTATGAGAAAAAAATAATTTTGCTTCTTGTAATACTTGTGTACCTCTCCACGCCCATATATTTATATGATTAATATATTTCAATGTTGTTTCTGTATAAATACAATGAATAAAAATGAATAATAAATGAAGCCAATACCTACAGGTGTTTGAATTAAATCAGCATTTACAATGACCTGATGACTATTAACTCTAGAACGTATTAATCTTCGATTGCTTAGGAATAAATACTTTTATTATTTTATTTAAAGCATTGGGAAAATAATAATTTAGCTAACGTCATGAAATTCAGATGTCATAGCAAGTATCAACCGTTAGTTCATACCCAACATTAAAAGCCATCTATTAATAACAAAAGATTTCTAAATTTGTTTCGTGTATTCAATATTTTTGAATAAATGCTGCTTAATATGTATAATAAAAAAATTATGATAATAATAATAGTAATAATAATAATAATATTTTTAGTTAATGTCGTAAGATGTAGTTTTTTTAATTTTTAGCTTCAGACATAAGTTGCCTAAATCCCTGTCGCAATCGATCAAATTCCGTCTAACTTTCCGCATTTCCTTTTTAACTTCTAATATAAAGCAAATAAATTTCGGTCAGATAAGGGCTCAATTAAATCTAATGCGTATGACGAGGCTAATTTTCTGGTTCGAGAATAGGGAAGAAAGCGTGAAAAAAAGGTTGTAAATTCACCCATCTGAGTGAATTTGCCTGTAAGCTGGATAGTTAGCAGAGGTCAGGTTCTGAGTAAAATCCGAGACGAGCCCCCCCTCGAATTCTGAGAGCCTGAACGTTGGCCATGTAAGAGAAAATCATACGAGTTACGAACTGCAGAAAATGGAATGTCCAAGTACATCGTTATCGATTCTGGAGGTAATTTTCCGTAATGGCGCTAAAAGTTGCTGAGAGCCAGTGGGAAAGTTGAGCACCGGCACTGATAATTGGATCGGGGAACCTAGACGAGATTCGCCACGATTGAATGATTAGCGAATTGGGAGTAATGAGAGGTGTTCTGGTAATTGGACGCGTTTCGCCGAACGAATAGTGCCGGGTATGTAACAGAGCCGAAGAGATCTATCGAATACGGGACGATTGTAAACGTCGCGCGGATGTGCTTTCGTAAAGGAAGAATAGGAATCCGTGGACAACGAAGGAAAGCGCAACTCCTGGAATCCGGGGGGTCATGGGGAACGCGAGGATCGTGGAAGCGCACGCGCAACATATCCCCGACATCTCGGACCGCCTCGCTCTCCTCCGCGTGACCCGCCACATAAACCTCACGCCCTAATGAGAGGGTATATGTACATATGCAAGGAGCCCGCTTCGATCGCTTCCTTTGCCGGCCTTGGCTCCCACCCTCGCCAAGCTGGAATCTTGAAAGAGCTCCTCTTTCTCATACAGCTTAGCTACGTAAACGTGAGAGAGAAAGAGCGAGAGAGCATCTTCTAATCGGATTCGCCAACTAATTCTCTATCTCTTACTTTCCTCACTTTTTTTCATTGACGCTTCTCTTTTATTTTGATCTCTTGCAAAGACTAGCTCACTCACTATCTCCTCTCTCTCGCTCTCTCTCTCTCTCTCTCTCTCTCTCTCTCTCTCTCTCTCTCTCTCTCTCTCTGTCTCCCTCCCTTTTTCTCTTTCTATCTCTTTCTATACGCACGCACATGTGTTTGTCTCTATCACAATCATTCACTCCCACGCAAAATGCTTGGTGCTAGATTTTTACTTAGCACACCACACGATTGCCAATACAAAATAAGACTCCGCATCGATTATTCAAGACAAACAATATGTCTTCTTTATCCCAGGCCCAAATAAATACTATTTTTTAAGAAACAACAATCGTTATCTTAAACGTTACAAATCCTCTGCTGAAGCTAATACGTCAACCATTTGTACTCCAATCATGTTTGTAAAAACGCTCTTATCTTCTTTTTACTCCTAGTTCTTGAATCATTTTTTATAATACATTGTTGATTCCGAGATTTTTTTGTAAATACGAGATAATATTAATGAATTAGGCTCGTGAAATTCACGGTGGCACAAACACCCTTTCTTCGCATTACTGCTACAGTGTCATAATAATTTCAAGATTTCACAAGTATGAATTAGATCTTTGAAAAAATTAGTTTCTTTCTATTAATTAATGAAGATTCTAAACTTTTTCCAATAAATTGTGATAATAACAATGTTATAATAATAACGTCTGCATTAATGACCATAACCATAATATATATTCATAAGAATACTTATATACATTTCAAAAAAGTTTATCGTCTGTAATATTTTCTTGCATTTTATACACAAACCAATTGCGTCGTTAGTTGTTGAAATACATTTTATTAAGTTACAGATGTTTTAATTAATTAGTCAACAAAAATGAATATTCAAATTTTTAACTTAAATACGTGCTTTGCAGTTTCCAAGAAAGTTGTACGTGATAAATCTATGAAAAAAAAACAAGCGAAAACATTATTTCAAGGTATTGCGTTTGCGTATAGAGTAAAGCAACAATTAGTTATTGCTACGGTGCACAAAAAAAAAATTGGAGTAGAGTTTGAAAAAGTTTGGTCAAATTATTGTAGCGAATCCATTGAGATGCGATTAGAAGCCTTTTTCGTGTACTGTTTATGATCGTTCTCCGACGAGATTCCGAGAGGTACCATGAAAAAATACCACTAATCATAGGAGCTGCCACCGCAAGAAAGGAAAAGTAGTCTTCCGCTGCAGACGGTAGTTGAGGATTTTCAATTGCTCAGAAACCGAACTAAATCGACTCCTTGAAACAAGTCAGCGTAGAAAGATAATTAAATTTCGATAATTTCAGAGGCACAAATGCAGAAATACTTCAACATGTTTGACTCACACTGTTCGAGATGTTTTAAAGCCTATAGGTATTTATGAAGCCATCCTTTAAAAATTCTAATAATGCAATTATAATTTTAGATACATCTTTTCAACGTCAATAATCTTTTAAATAAAAAATTTTGTTGTGTGCTACCGTACTATACTAGTAACATAATTACAAATTAAAAATTTCCTAATTAAAAAATTAATTAAATTTTAATTAAAAATTAAAAATAAAAAAATTTAATTAAATTTTAATCGACCTTTTTATACTGTATTGTCATACACAATTTTAAAAATTAATATTACCAAAAAAAATTTGATATAATTGTGTATAAATTACAAATAAATTTTTTTATCAAAGATTTAAAAATTATGTGTATTTGATTTAGATAACTATAATCATTGTAAGAGAATAATTAGTAAATTTCACACTTTAATAGATAAATAAATAAGTGTTTTGCAATGCACTTTTTTTTAAACTACTTACTATAATAATTTATACGTTTTATAATTACAACTTATAAAAATAATTATGGATTGAAATAAGAAAAACAAATGTCTAATACATCAAGACTATTATAAACAATATTTCAAATGAAAACATTATTTATTGTAAGATAAATTAATACTACTGTATTAAAAGGCAACTAATATTTAAATGTAAAAATTTTATGTTAAATTGACGTTTATAGCTAATAATATGATAGTTATGTAGTGTTATTATATAGCATTGACTATTAAAGAATATTTTATTATATGAATTTTATTAACTTATTGTATGAAAAATTAGGCTTTCATTTTGCAGAGTTCAAAGATATATTTACCCAGGGATAGAGTAATGTCAAACATTACAAAATTAACTTTTGTATATTCTAATATATTTAAGACTTTAAAGCGACAAGGATTAGTTATATGCTTTAAAAAGGAAATTCTAGTGTTTTTGAGATTAGAACAACTTCTTAATATGTACAAATGAAACATTTGACTGAAAAGAAAATCCTCTTATATATACAAAGTTTCATGTATTGACGTTTAATATGCAATTATGAAAGTAATATTACAGCGGTTTCATTACAACTGCATAGTTAGTATTAGGTTGAATACGAAAACAATACGTGGCAATTTCGTTCGCGGATTCTAAAAATGAAAGAATGAGTATGAATATTGATCATCAGGTGGGAGTATTATTGAGTTGTAAGATACCGAACGAAACACGTCGAATCCCGTGGTTAAAACTCGAGTATCTCTGTCATTATGTGCGGATCCAGTACTTTGGGTCCTTATGTTAAGCCTAAGTTTGGATATAGGAAGTTTGTTAGGTAACGAAATTGACAAATAGCAGGTAGCCAGGGCCAAAGGGATTCCGTGCTCGATCCACCTCTTTAGGGAAGTCACAAGAAACACTTTAATTACAATAATTTGACCGATGTGGTTCCTGGTATTCGCTCTTCTTGTCTCGCTCAGGCTGAAGTTTTGGGCTGAGAGGTTGAAAGGTAATCGCTTCCTAAATCGAGAACGCCTGTGCACCACCGGCCCTGGGCAAAGCTTCACGTTTACCCCAAATGATACATATACAGCAGAAAAAATTATTGACCAGCTACGTGTGCAAATGTGTTATCTCCAACTGTAAACAACCGTGCATAAAAGTGGTCCTTCACATACATTCAAACCAAAGCGCACCTATGGCTAATATTTTAACACTGACTCCTTCTCCTTCTGACTCTATCTTTACGTTCCTTATTCTCCATCTTCACCTCTCAAAAACTCGTTATTTTTCGTCATTTTTCACCTTCCATCACTTCTTACTCTGAGAAAAGTAAAAGATGTCTCAAGGCCTCTTCCGTAGCTTTCTGATAAATACAGCGACCAATATCCAAAAGTGGGAATGGTTTAATACAAATTATGGAATTAAAAGAATCATTGAAGAACTTGTCTTAGGGTGCCAAGAGTTTCTATTTCGATATTCTATTTCTATTTCGATAATTTCTTAATTTAATAAAATTCATCGTAAAGACAGTTATTAATCTTAGATATTAAGTGTGATTTAAAGTAAGCCTTGCAAAAGATTATCCTTTACAATGATATTCTTATGCGTAAAACGAAATTGTCATCGGTGACATATTTTCTTCTTTTTTTTCTAAAATTCCTCAGGAAGGGAGCAAAGATAGACAGCTATTTAATTTTAAAACTAATATAAATACATAAGTACGTGATTATGTGTGTGCGTGCGTGCGCGCGCATATCGATTAATAAGTATATTTATTATATAAAAAGTAATTTCATAACGATATTTCATGCGTCTACCAATATATATGAATGGTTTTTATTTTCCCATTCCTAAAATTAAATTTCCAATTTTTAATTAATTTATCTAATCCTTATAATCTATTGGACCACATTTAAAGATTGTTAAAGCAATACTTATCTATAATAATATAGTATTTTGATGAAAAAACAGATTATGTAATATTATACGTAAGTAAGTAATCTGTTTGTTTTAATTAGAATATATAACATAATTCACTTAATATTAAATGTGTGAAATAAAAATCTAGTAAATCAAGATTCAAAACTTTAGTTAAATATTTCTTGTCATAACAAATATCACTACTATAATAGTTCAGTTATAAATGAGAAAATCCAAAATATTTCAATCTAAATAGATAATGATTAAATTATTAAATATTTCGATTAGTGAATTTTATAAAAAATAAGTGTAATTTTTTAATCTGAAAATTAAAAATACTCTATAATCAAACTTATAGTACAACATACTTATAGTATAGTTACAGAACAAGCAAATGTAATTCTTAATTTAAAGTTTATATTTTTTACTAAATAATATATATGATATTTGATTTATAATATAGTACTTTATCACATAATTTATATTGTTGTATTAGAATATTTTATAACTATTAGAGAAAGAAAATTTTTTAGCAATTAACAAAAAAAATTTTTTTTGATGAGGATCATGATATCTAAAGACAAGTTTATAAGTTTTATCACCAATCATTTTTTATGTATACTTTTGAATTACTGCAAAAGCAGAAATATATTCATAACCGAATTGTGAAACAAAATACATTGTATAAATTGAATTTTATTTACAGTTTTTCTAAAAATATAGTGTTTTTTCAAAGTTTACTGTATATAATCGTTTCTTAAAATTATAATAAAGTGCTTATATTGAAAATATCATTGCACAATTATTATTATTGTAATGATTATTGAACTAATTTTCATTTTTAACACTAATTAATTATCATTGAATAAAAATTAATATATTATATTTAACGAAACAAATTTTAAATTCTATTTTTTTAAATTAAATACTAAAAAAAATTTAAGAAAAAATATTTTTAATAACACAGAATTATCCGAATATATACTTGCACTCAAGCACAAATAAATGAAAATTATACTGGAGAAAAGATACACAAAAATTAATATATTCGAAAACATAATTTTTTACATCACTTATCTAAAATTTTTCCTTTGGATGAAAAACATCATACAATTTTATGTATACAAGATAAAATGAAATCATTCTTTTGAACAATCCGCTTCGTGCTTTTTAATTTTTGTAACACCTTCCTTAAGCCTAAAGTAAAGAAAATGAAATTCTTTTATAACATTGAATTAGAAATCAAATTAGAGAAAAATTTACAATATTATTTCTACAAATTTATCAGGATTTTTATCTTATATGCAAATATGGGTTGTATATATTTTATTTTACAACTTTATACTTTAAAATTATGTTTATACCCATATACTGGTTTGTAAAAAAAACTGTAAAAAGAACATTATAAATTCCTTTTGCAATTTTATAATAAAGGTGCACTGGAAACCTATTGTAAAATAAAAGTAAAATTTTCTTTTATCTACATTCTAATCATTGTTTATAGACAGAATTATAATGAAAAATAACTATTACACGTACAATCCATTAATAGTATCACTATTGTCACTACCATTAAATTTCAATTTATTAAAACTTTACAATACTTATAAAAAGATAAAGTTATGTCACAGTTATAAAAAGATCTTTATAACCATATTATTACTCATGCAATATACAGTGAATGTCATTGAATGGCATACAGTTTCAGTAAAATTCTATAATAATTGATAGATGGAATTTTCAAATTGAAATGATTCTATATAGCTCAACTTTTTAAAAGAAAATTTCATATCTATATTATAAAAATATTTTTTTTTTTTCATCTGTATATCTGTTTAATACCAAAAGTGTAAACAAAAGCGAGTAAATAAATTTTACTCTTACACAATACTATGATTATAATGTAGTGAATGATTAAAAAAAAACATTCTATTCATAAAATATCGTATACTGTGACAACAAGTAATATCATTTATTTTACTGTTAACTACAAGCCCACTCTATGGAAATTATTTTAAACCACTATAGTTACTTATTTTATAGTCGACTTTTGACAACGAATTTAATTTAAATTTAATATCTTACTGTGTTTAAATATTCTAATTCAACAATAATTTCTGGTTAGTAAACGAAAAGATACAAATCAATGTAATGCAACATTTTCAAATTAAATTTATAATATGGCGTTAAGTGACAAATTTAATATTTAATAATTACTTGATATCATTAACCTTATTAAAATGAAAGGATTTGATAGAAATAAATTTTAATGTTCTTAATTATTTGTTTTGTTATGTCCGGGTTCGATTTTTATAAAAAATAAATAAACCTTTCTAATGAAAATTGAAAAATGTTGATTGTTTAATTATAAAAGGTTATTTAATTGTTTAATTTTAATTTGTTTTAAAACGAACGTAATCATTTGTATGAAAATACATCGACTTAAAAAATAAAATTCTATCGGCTATAATTTCGAGTAGACAAATAATTAGGAATATAACATTTTTTGTAATTACATGTGTTTGTTAAAAATCACAATAAAATCACTTAAACGATTACTAAATATGTATTACTAAATATACTACAATATGTTCTATTCAGAAATCATATTAGCTAAGAAACATAAATTTTGGAAACACAAGATTTAATTTTAAATATACCTTCTGAAATATACAATTTAAGTATATTAATGTGTTATGGAATAATCCTAAAAAGTTTAATATAATGCTTTAAGGCTATATAAAATTTAATATTATTATCTACTTCAATATAATTTATGCAACGAAATTCTCATATATGATTAATTGTATACCAAAAATGAAATTTATAGTAAAATATACTTTCTATACATGTATAAAGTATTAAAATAGTAGTTTGTATAAATGCATTTCAAATGTATAAATACGTTTTTTTGTTGAATAAATATATATATGGAATTAAAACTCTTTTGAGCAAGATATGATAAAATAATGGATTATGCCATTTTAGTAGTTAAGTATAATAAAGAACATTTATAAACTGTTTTTTAAATTTTGAAATATAAAGTTAAAAAAAAAAATTGTCATTGCAATTATATCATTAATGAGTAGAGTATAAATAACAAGAAAAAGGACCGAATGTACCGTTGTAGCTTTACAACTAGGCGGAAAGGCCAAAGAACAATACAATTGATTTTCTACTTGCGGAGGGGGGGGGAATAGTAAAAGTACGTACCTCATATAATAAAAGATGATGCTCTGTGCACCAAGGAGATACATACTATGCGAAACAAGGTCCTATTTATTAGTTTTATCACTATTTTATGACGTGGTGGAGGGTGAGAAAATTAATTAACAAATGAAACTGCCTGAGAAATTAGGTATCCTGTTCGCTGGTTATCGATGTCGATGTAGTTTGTATGAGACGCAAGCGAAAAAAATTAAACAACTTTTTTATGGAGCTGTAAAAATAGTTTAATGTAGCTAATTAAAATTTTTATTTTCCCCTACGAATGCGATATGTACATCTAAAACGCATCAATAATCGATTAATTATGATGGGATTCACTTATTTTTTATCGAAGAAATTTAGAGTCACTAGGAATTGTTAAAAACAAAATTAATATAATTTAATTAACTCTTGTGAATTTATAAGTAAGGTTCTATTTGAGCTTATAACCATAGATAAAATGAGATATAACCCGTCGGAAAGGATGTATAATTTGGATTGAAATGTACAAAGGTGACTAACTACTCAGAATTAGTATAATTAATTGATATAGTGAGTAATATGGAATATCCTCTATTTAATCATAATATATAACAATAAATTTGTAATACAAGTACGAGACTAGGACAGCAGGCTTTTTCTTACTTGAACACGTACTTCATTCCTTTTTTGGCATTAAAGTTTATATAAGCGTGTTTATGTGTGATTCAAGTGTGCATATGTACACATACCAGCTATGCATGCATATATACATATGTATATAAAAATGGAGTTCTTAAATATATGGTAACATTATGTTCTTTCAAAATACAACCTCTCGCTGGCATACTTCAACAGTTCTTATTGAATACGTAAGGTTACAGTCGTTTTGTCCTTTTTTTAGCCTCATTCAACAAGAATATCTGTCGGATTTACAATCATACATTAAACGAAAATGTTATAATCCCTCCGTTTTTAAACCATTTGGTACCTAAAAGTTAGAAAGGGACGAGATTCCTTATTTTAATCCCCCTTTGTCGTAATGGAATAACAATTCAAAGATTAGGATAATAATGCCTACGTTCATAAACACACACAAGCACGCATGTACGCACATGTTTCACACACAAATTACAGCTACGATTTGTCTACGTAATATACAAAAAATGTTTAATAAACGGCAGAATAATTATCGGTAAACTATATTTACAATGTTCTTTAGCTTATCGGTAACATATCGAAAAAATCGTGTGTACGATTACTACGATGCGATTTTTATAATATAAAACGCTCACTGGAACATATCTCATGCGAAGGAATGTACACACAATAAAGAGGGTAGGAAATTATGGCGAAGATTGTATTATCGACGCATCAATACTTTTACGCAAAGTACAGGAAAAGCAACGTGACGTAATCTTCATGATTCATGCGCTGAATCTCTAATTAGATTATACATATTTACACCGTAATAACGGTGCATAGGCGAATACGTATATAAATGGAAAGAGATGCGCAAATGTTCTCGGATGTACATAAATTTATGCGATTGAAGATTTTAGCGGCGCATTATTTCATCAATAGTAAAACCGAGTTTGGGTTGATGGTGAAGACCAGGAGATTGAAGTTGCTGCTGTTGATGCGTTAGCCGCATTTTCATTAAGTGGGCAGTTGTCTTTTCCTGGCTTACGGGAACCTGCCGCTGTTGTAAGTGGTGTTCGAGTACTCGCAGATCCTGAGGCCCGTCGCCGTGGCTCAGAAGGTGAGTCTTGAGGTTGCTGCGCTGGTTGAAACTCCGGGCGCAGACTGGACATTTGTGGGGCGATTCCTCCATGTGCAGGATCTTGTGGACCGCGAGGGTTCGACTCTGGCAGAATCCCTTGCCGCATTCCCCACATTTGAACGGCTTCTCTTTACTGTGTATATACCTGCAAGGAGTAATGAACGGATATTGAAAATAACGATGTCAAAAGCATTCTTCCGTTGTTATGAATCTCAGAGAACAAAAAAGATGTCTCAGGATATCCACATGGGCAAGCGATAAAATCCGTATCAGATAAGTTTGGGACATCAAAGACTACAAGAGCGAAGGGTATAAAATAGGCATGCCTACCGGTGGTCTCTGAGGTGGTCCTGCCTACGGAAAGCTTTGCCGCATATGTCGCAGGAGTAGGGTCTTTCGTCCGTGTGCGTCCTCTCATGGATAAGGAGGTTGTAGCTTTTGGTGAACTGACGCTTGCAGAATTTGCAGATGAACTCCTTCTTGGGCCGCTGACCCGGAAGCCGCCGAGCGAGGAAGGAAGCGGCCGGAGGAGGCTGTACGGCCGCGAGGGGGCCCAACCCCATCTGTATGGACAATCCCTGCTGGTGGTGCTGTATCGGACTCCCCGTCGGAGGGCAGCAGCCCCGCACCGCTAAAAGAGCTGCACCTCGGATCCAGTGATCGAGGAAGGCCGCGTGGTGTTGATGCTGTTGCGGATGCCAGCGGACCGAGTGCAGGCTGTTCCCAGAGTTGTGGGGTGGTGTATGCGGGGGTGTTAGAGGCTCCATCCTATTGCTTAAGTCTACTGATTTACTCTCTCTTTCACCCTGACACTTTATACCGTATTCTGCTTTTACACACTACGCTGTATACTACGATATTTGTCTCAGTAAGGATGCACCGACGCGTGCGTCACGAACCGTCGGGAGTGCGAATTTAAAAATCGCCAACTAAACGAAACATACTACTTGAACTCTCGAAAGGTACTGAGTAGAGTGGAAAGCAAAACAGAGTCACTAGCAGAGCCAGCCGAGCTGCCGGAGCTTGGAGCAGTTGGAGCCTCGGAGCTGCTGCTGCTGTACCGCCGCTGATCTGAGCCCCTCCTCCCTTTGCGAGCGGTTGGTGCGCCAGCAGCCTAGAGGGGCGGAGCGTCGCCTAGTTGCCACTCTGCAACCGTTGCTCACTGTACTGCTGCTTCTTCAGAGATTTTGACTTCTCTTTCTCTAGAGCCTTTTCTCTCTCTCGCTCTCGCTTTTGTACTCTCGCCCTCGACAAACGCCACGCGACGCCGCCTATGTGATGTAAGATGCCGTGCGATCGTCATGGCTGCTTCGTGCTATACCCTGTTTTCCTCTCCGTCTTTCGATTCCCCTTCCACAGTCTTTTCACTCGTAACGTAACTACTTACCTTCTCGAAAAAGTAGCTATAACGCCTTCTGTTCCTCTTCTCCTTGCGCTTCCTACTTAACTTATTCATTTTATCGCACTGGTCCCTTGTATTTTCTACCTTCCTTCTCAATTTACCAATTTATTTCCTGTGAAATGTCCTCCACCTTAAAAATCACCAGAATATAGAAATTTCGGGACTGTATTCTACAGAAACTAACTTTTAATGGATTTTTGCTCTTAAAACCTTATATTTCACTCACCACCATTGATTGATTCTCTTTTTCTCTCTTGTTCTCTCCCTGTCTCTCACTCCCTCTCTGTCATTAGGATCATGTCAAATTTTTACTATGCCTTCGAACATACCGGCCTACTAATGTATGGATATTTAAAGTATTTATTACAGGAATGAAAGAATTTTCCATTTGAATATTATTTGATAAGAAATTATTTAGTAACTGATGCAGGCATTTTGTTAAAAATTTTCAAAAACTTCTATAGTTCTATTCTATAAGTTGCTATCAGTCTAGATATTCCTTAAAAACATTTTAACGAATTACATGATGCAATAATTAAAAATAATATTAATAAGTAAATAAAAAAAAATAGAACGAATTTGCAAAAATATTTATTTATTAACGAATTTAATAACGAATAAAAAAATATTAAAATTATATTTTTTTAAAACCACTTATCAAAACTATGAAAGGGTAATTTTTATAGAAAAGTTGTTCACAATAATAATAATAATAACAAATTCTCTCTGTAAAAAATTTTACAATGTGCCATTTTAAATTAATCAAAAGTAATAAAAAATCTTACTTTACATTTCTTTTATCAATGCGTAGTTACCCTGTCACCAGGGTAATAATAACAATACGTTTGGTGAGTCATTGGGGGGGGGGGTCTATTATTGTGAATAAAACGATATGATAGCAAATATTCTTTATGATAGATTGAGAATCAAGATACGATAGTAGGAAAGGTTAATAGTTTTAGCCTTGTGAATAAGACGTGTTAACGAAAACTTCTTCGTGCAAAGAAGTAAAGATAAAAATGATTATTAAACAACATTCGACATAAGGTACGTACTGTGTACAGCAATGACATAGAGTTTGTCGATGATTGTAAAGAGCGACGATAATATCAAAAACGCCGCTTCTGTTGGTAGTTCCGTAATCTGCTCCCTTCCCCCGACATCTGCTTATTCACTGTAATTATTGTGGGCGGAGTATATGCGCTTTACTGTATCTCCCAGGACTATACCCGCAAAACTTCCAACAAAAATTTTAATTTCCCGACGATTTACTTTTAATGACATTCTACTCTTATTGCGTCTAAAATAAAGATCTTTATGTAAAGTGCTTCCTTACAATTATTCGCTTTAATGTTATTTATAAAATTATTAGCTGTCTAAAAGTAATAAAAATTGGCTCCTATCCCACCCTGTTTTTTTCTTTATTTTTTCAGTTTTATTCCTCTGTACAAATACATCTATAAATTTTTTCTTTACGTTTCAAAAAAAATCACATTGTACAATTTTTTTTACCATCTCCGAAATTCAAATTTATTTAGGTTTGGCTAAATTATTAGAAGAATATAGTTTTATTAGTAATATTTAGAAGCAATTATTGCTTAAAAATTTTTTTAAATATTTTTATCTATTTTTTTATATCTATTTTTATATAAATCCCTAAAAGTGTCATAAAATCAGCGACAAACATTATACATTAATCTATGCTTTTTAAATCTGTGGATGAAAAAACGCAATAGTTTTATTTTCAGTTCGCAAAAGTACTGCAACACAGAAACCAAAGTAAAAAAAAATTGAAATAAATATTGAAGTATTATTAAAGTATTTAATATCACACGTTATCTTCGCGTTATCTAGCTTAACGAACGAAGACATCAGGTATACTTATCAATTTATGAGTCGACAGACAGCTAGTCACCAACCGATATAAACATACTTACTCGTAGATGTTTTATTATTTTTTGTTCTTGTGAAAGTAAAAGATTTAATTTTATATTAAAAATGAAAGTATTTCAAGCATAACAATAAGCCAATAATTGCTTCTCTTGGTTAAATTTAAAGCATCGAAATTAAAAAAAATTATGTCATATATCCTGTTTGATCTTGCAAAATTTAATATAAATGATTATTTAAAAAAAAAGTAGAGACTAACAGTTAATAAGCAAAAGAAGCTTTATCTTTTACAACCAATTTAATGGAAATAAATATTAAAGGAATATTTGTTTAGCAAAGCATGTTTCAACAAGATGTTTTCGTTTCTTTTTTTTAAGAATAACTTAATATAAAAGAGCTTAAAGGGTAGTTTTCATATACAAGTTCTTTCTGAAAACAAACAATTTCTCCGTTCTTTCTCCTATACTGGGCGACAAAGAGCCCCTCGCCATTAGTATTCAGATCGATTCGTACGCTCGTAAATAGCAAAGATGATAAAGGTAGGGTTGATGAAAAAAAGCTAACATGGAAAAACATTATAACTTCAGGAGCCTTTGCTTATCACGCTCTCTTAAGATCCAACTAACTTATAAAATACAGGTGAGAATTTAAGTGTAAGACACCATCTCACGATATGTGCGCAGACCTTTACGCAACCCTTGACATTTCCATTTTGCGTATAATGTAAGATGAATAAGATCGGGTAAGGTAGAGAGGCAACGAGGTGAGCTCGTCGTCTAGCTTAGTCTTTCCCGTCGACTCCCAAACCCCCGCGGCTGTGGGTGGCTGGTTTTCCAAGTTAACTCATTTTCGAGCTCCGTCAGAGTCTCCCTCACACTACTGGGTCCGGGTTGAGCCTTTGCAAAATCGCTCCTCGACCCCTGGGGAGCTCCTGCCATCCCTGCCTAGCATCGCTCTTCCCTCCACGAACATTCAAGCTCCTCATCAAAACCTAAAAGTTAAGGTACGGGTGGTGTTTGGACTTATTTGGCATCCAAGGCTTCACGGCAGCGCAATTCTTTATGATACCATCTTCATGACTATTTGTATTCGTTACAATTTTCTTTTCGGCGATACCTAAAAAATGCTTTCGAATTAGTATAGGGCGTTTAAAATTGCAAGATACACCGTCCTTTACTTTAATGGCTGTACGAGCACACGTCACGAATACTATATTAATGTAATTGTTTTGTCACATTCACACTCACTCAAAATTACAATAGACGTTTGACAATTGCAGATTCTTTATAATAAAATTTCGTAGTAAAGATACATATCAACAGATATGCAGAGTGAGTACAGTTGCTTAAAATCTCTAATAAATAAAAAGGTCTAAGGATTTGAACGGTATTAGACATAATCTCATTAAAAAATGGTAACATTTAATTTTATTAAAGCTCTAGAACAGCAGTCAAACGGTAATCATGTATATACACATGCTTGACTGGTTATTAAGTTGTAATATTTTGAAAGAATGTAAGATAAAATATCAACCAGCCCGTCAAGCAATGTTAAAAATAATAATGGATAATTTATTGGCAATAAAATTAATACGCATAAAAAAACCGTACAATAAGCTTTACAATAACCTTACAAGCGAGAAAAATGAAAGTTCAAACAAACAGTAAAAGAGAGCAAGCAGAGTTACAAATAAATTGAAGAATAAATTGTCAAACCATGTGGAAACGTTCGAGAAGGGCATATGGATTGCAAAGAATGTTCAGGATCACTGAGGCATTTGTTTTGAAGTCAAAAGATGGTTAATGTGGATGGGTATGAGAGCTAGGTCCGGGGAGGCCGGGATTGGGGTAGGAAGAGATTACACAGGCAGTCTGGTAAAAGGACGGCTGACTATGATCGTAAAATAACTTCTTGAAGTAATCACCTTCTTCGCGCGGCAACGTGAAAAGCTTATCGCTACCATCCGCTAGGATTTTCCATTCCAAGAGGCTTGAACCCACACGCACTCATCTGATAGACGAGCCTCGCCCAAGATGCATCACAGAAACTAAAGACGACAACGTCCTTTGTCGAATTCGACCTCGAATGGAGATTACGTCTTAGATCAAGAGACACGAAGCCAGACATAGAGACGGAAAAACAAAGAGAGAAAAAGTAAGAGAAAGAGAGAGAGTGTGTGTGTGTGTGAGCGAGAACGTGAGAGCCAAGAGGGAGGGAGGAATAACGTGTCACTTTGCGTCTTTACGATTCATTCCCTTTCCTATGAGACCGTCAACACTTTCGACGAACACCGTATGAAAGTACTTTGCGTAGACTTAAAGTAAATACGTTATTTACAGTGAAAAAATTTAGAATTACGAACACCTCCCGGGTGTCAACTAATACCTTTCTTGAATATACATTTTAAATGCTGACAATTGAAATTATAATATATAAATAATAACAGCTAAAAATGATGATAACTGATATTATTAAAATTGTGTACAATACTCATTAACATTAAATTGTTAAAGAAGTAAGTTTAAAATAAATGTGAAATACATTAAATTAAACAAATTCATAAAATGCATTGAAATTAATAACGCTAGTAAAACTACATTTGTTTATGTTTTTAGTAAATTTAAACATCAGAACTATGCATTTCATTTTTATAAAACTTTATTAAATATGCCTTTCTAATGGAAAAAATTAAAATCGAATGTGCAATTAATGAATTAGCATAGCAATTTTTTAAATCTAAATAAAAGCATAAAAGCAATTCTAATAATTCAGAAAAATACATATCGTTTTTACAAGTCTGGATTAGACAGGAAAGTTAATAAAACTAAATAAAGTAATAAAACTGAAATGACCCAGATTGAAGCCGCGGAGACTGAGCGAACAAAATTCGTTTAGCCAATCACGCACATCCTAGGCGTATGGGCCCGTGGTTTGGTCCCTAATCACCTCTGTGTCAAGTACGTATCGAGAGTGAGCTCGCGAGACGCGCGGTAAAACATAAAGGGTTCGTTCCAAGTTTAACATACAAATTTGATGGTGGTCTATCTACTTATAAAATATTGACTATCTCCTCGGAACGTGAGAGCGATGCTTCCCTGTCCTTGCCACCTAGGCACAAGCCAATCCTTGCCACTCGGCTTTTTCATTCGTCAGGGCTTCAGCTAGATAAAAACTTAGGCACAGCTCATCCAAGGCTAACTCAGTCTTGAAAAGTATTGCAATTCTAGGTAGTTACTTGCTGTAAAAATCCTCTGATAAGTATTTTGGTGTCCAATAAGTTTTCGAACTTTGACAGTATCAATTTTTTTCAGATTGACCAAGCGTTCTCTATCTAAGAAGGAATTGGCGAATATGAATCGTAAAGCCAAATCATGCAAAAATTATCTGTAAAATCAAGCGAAAAGCTCTTGAAACCTATGTTTATAATAAAAGTTGTTGGAAAATATTTATCATCGGTGAGTTAGAGCTGTAAGGCAACCAACATCGCGCCCAAAAATGCTCAAATCTCTGCATTTATTAAAAGCTTTAGTGATAGAGAGGCGAGTTTACACAAAAATTAGTCCTCGTTGCACACGTGTAAAAGCAGGACCGTGCGAAAGGCCAAGAACAATAGTTAGGGGCTAGTTAGAAATTGGGCCCCGTACTTTTGAAAGGAGGTCACGAGGTTTCCAAACGTCTTTCGGGGTTATTGCGCGCGAGCGCTGGTACGTGAGCTGCTGTCCTATTCCGCCGCCTCCCCCTTAACCCCGCTTTGACCCTCCCATGCCAATAAGTGGCATGCGCCCGAACGTTTATACTAGCAAATGTCATAAAAGCGGTCGTGCCGCTACTGCAGAGTTGTAAAAACAATAAACATAAAATCATAAAGCATTGTTTTTGAGGATTAGAGGGTGGGGTGTGTAAAAACCCGAAACCTTCTAACGTGCCTCCCCCTCATCCACGTGAATAGATTGCCAATTTGCAAATATTCCTCCAGCTACGGCGGATCCGAGCCATTGGGCCCAGAAGGCGCACGCGCGTTATTATAATACCGGATTACAACCTACACAGGTTACGAGATTCGCACGCTTTTCTACTTACTTGCATGTGTGTATGCGCGAATATGCCTGTAAAGGCAATTTTCTATATATTGTACATACGGGTTTGTCTGGCATGAGTTTTTTCGATAAAGTCAATGCCGAAGTGCGGTTATGTATATGCACAATCCCGCTTTTAAAGGATCATTTAAAGTATCTATTCCAGATGAAAAATAGAGGTTTATGTAGTAAATAACAGAGACTCGAAAAAAAGTCCGTCCCCCGCTAAAACTTAAAGCTTCAAACACAAATCAAGCTAGACAAATCTCGAGACTTTTCACTCAGTCATAACCAAACGAATAAAATTTGTAACGATTAGCATCTGATGAATGTTTTATAAGCTCTGAAATTATCGATAAAGTATGTTTGCGTCATACTCCTTATTACGCAGATAATATTCACAAAGCTATACGATCAATCATAATTATTTGCGTTTGTTGTATGTAAATTAAAAAATTTATATACAAACATTATGCTATTTATTTTTGTTTTGTTATACAAATTCTATTAGTTCTGAAATAAACAAAAACAAAGAATTATTTAATGATTGTCTATGTATTATTGCGTATCATTATATTACTAATTATCTATGTAATATTGTATATTAATGATTTACAATTTAATACTGAATAGTATCGTGTACAAAAAATAAAATAAATATTATAAACTTCAAAAAATATAAATGTTCAAGATATTATTTTATGCCCAAAATCAGATATTAAATTCATATTATTATTGAAATCTTATGCTGCTGATACTTAAAATTACTAAAAGTTATTGAACTCTTATAATGTAATTAGTTGTTTTTTTATGAATAATAAAATAATACTCCTTGAACACTATACTGCATTCAACTATTAATTGCTTCATTATATTTTACAATATAATTTTGTAAAATAATTGTCATACACTAAACTATTGTAAAACAAACTTTTTCTATATTTTTTAAAAAACGTATTTAAAGTATTTTTACAAAAATAAATAATCACGAATTTGTATTTGTGTGATATTTATATGTTGTATTATTATACTTGTAAATACATATAATATACCTGTGCAATGTAACATCCTGTACCACGAATCGTTTAAGAAAAGCGCAATCCTTTAAAGAAAATGCGTAGAGACTAACTATGACTTGGACACTGTTGAGCTGTTGAATACGCGATCGTTGCGACTTATTAAAGCGCAACTGTAATTTCCTACAGCACAATATTAGAGTATTCAAACTAGTAAATGATTTACAAGGTATAACCGAGCGTAAGGAAGCGTCAGCTTCAGGAGGTGTAGGGGCGGTTTCGGGATCAAGTGCTCCTTAGGCCCGTGAAAGTTCTTTGGAGATTCGTGCACAGACACATAGCATTAGTGCAGGGCCCAGGTACGGAGGTGATAGCGAGGCAACGTACGAAGAGGGCAGATGGAGTGAGGAAAACAAGTGGGAGAGGGGAACCCCTTCTACACACTAGCACAATAAGTCCGTACTAAATCGTGCCATGGTATATACTGTAAATAGGCAACGCTCCACTGGCACACTTTCCCGTTTCGGGAAAAGGGCAGATTGCAAGCGACCCGAGGAAAAATTGGGTCAACCGGTCGGGATCGACAGACGTTTATGGGGTGTTATTAAGCTTTAAAAGCGCGGACATCGAGCGAGACGACGGAAGCCCAAGGTCCAAGAATCCAGATCCTCTTACAGCACTTATTTTCCCTCCCTCTTCCTGAGCGTCCTTCTTCGGTTCCGAGCAATCTTCTGTAATTTGCAGTATGCATACAATTTCGTTGTCTCATGAATTTACTAATGGCAAATTTTTCTCTTCAATTGCCCTCTTTTTTGACATTAGCCGACTAAAGCAAGAGATAGCCTAGGAATATGCTAGATTGGCCTTAACTATAGGTAGTGTGGCACACTTGAATTTTGGTATACTGTGATTGTGCATTTATACAATACAAATATTGTTATAAATTTTAAATCTTTACATCACTATTACTCAAGAACGTTGTAACTAGAAATATGTATTGGGTTAAAATTTCTTCTCAGATGAAATAAAATATTGCGAATCAAAGATATTATCAGATAACGTATGGATATATTCGCCATTGATTAATATGGAACAACCGTACAAAAAGAAGAAACCCACAGATACATTTGAGGTGAGCATTTGAGAAGAAAAAAAAATATTAAAATGAGCAAATAAGCGATAAATATTTATCGATTGTCATGATTATCGTGAAACAGTTGGAGCCCATGAGTAAGGGTTATTGGGAAAAAACTATGGAACAGCATATTCGTTAAGATTTTCGCATTGCTCCCAAAATCCTACAAATATTTGAGCATCTTAATATCCGCTTATGAAGAAAAAGCCACGCCAAATTTAATCCGCAAGCAAACATAGCCTCGTATTTAAATAAGGCTTACGACCATTAATTTCGCCTCTCGTCTTTGTTTTTTCCGTCATCATCCTAAGCGTCTCGATCGGCGATTAGTATCGTCGTAGGTGTCGGAGCTGTTCGGCATCTGCTTAGCCTCATCGCTAAAAACAGATGCCATCTCGGAAGCGCAAGCGCGGTGTCACAGGTCCGAGACAAGGGGACAAAGCGCAGGGTCCCGAGTTTGCTATGATTACGAAGCGTGTCCGATGTCCCTCCTCGGCCACTTTTTTCTCTCCCCCGACCGCTCCAAGAGAATTTCCGTCAAGACAGTGTCGAGACTCTCGACATCGGGGCCGGGTTGTATTTATTTAAGATGCTTTCGAGTGTCTACCGATAAATTACGCGGTTGGCGCGAGCTTTCGCCGATCGTACAGACTTTCACTCACTATCATCGACAATCCGATGGGTGTGCGTGTCTTGCTTCAATCTGGTCATGCCGCCAAGCCGGGCTTCACCAATTATTCCTACAGCACGAAATGGGATTTCTGCACTTTTTCTAGGTTCTCGCGCGCCGTCGCTCATAAATCGTTGTCGAAGTTCTGTCGGACTGATAAGTTTACCCGCTATGCTCTTGGGTGTATATGCTAAGGAACTCTACTTGGAGCGCTCGAACTCACCCCGTGAACGAAAAATAAGGACCTTTCGTACGTAAAATACGACCGCGCAGAGTCGAGGGTTGCTATGCGATGCGAAACCAAACACTCCTGTAAAATGTCGTTTGGCTTACTCCGGGACGTGTTTGAATGCGCGTCAGGGCTCGTGTTTACACCGATCGAAATAAGTGAGAACTTAAACACAAGGCCCGTTCAGAGAGAAGAAGAAACCGACTAAGGAGTCTCCTGCCGGTGCAAAAGCCCAGGCCAGGATGAGGACGACAGAGATGAAGGAAAAAAGTTGCTTACCCGTTAACCCATAGACCCGTTAGTCCGAGGTACTGAGGTTTCTGCGGACCTCTTTTTCGACGAGAAGGAAAAACAATATTGGCCTCCGAGATTAGTGCTCGTGGACGCGATAGGAAAGCGCATTTGCCGGCCTCAGACAATATTGACCCTGCAGCGTGAGACGGACAATGCTCCGGGAAATCGATAGGGTGAAGGCGCGAGATAAGCACACAAGTGTGTCCAAACGACGGGGAGGTCGATGAAGGAAGACAAGGGATGGTGACCGTTGAGTGGCAGGAAGAGGTAAGAGAGAAGGAAAAAGAATAGTGAAACAGTTATAGAGGAAGAAAGGCGGCAATACCGGCGTCAAAGTGCCGACGTTGTCCGACGTCCGCGATAGCGGCGGCTTTGATGCGAGACGTGGACACACCGTAGGTAGTTGTTTGTGGACCGCGGCTCGTTTGTGATCAACTATAGCTCATGGAAACGTACCCCCCTCCCCAGCTAATTATCGGCCACCTTCATCCCCCAAGAAGCAGACGAAGAAAGGGCCGAGCTACCTCCCACGTGACTCGAGACCTTCGATTCCCCTTTCACACAACGCATAATAAACCGTACATGCATCTTTTCCAGTTATGATGACAAAGCTCGTTCTTTATTTACGTATAAGTATCGGTTGCTCCATTCGCTCAATGTTTTCACTTTTTTTTTCACAAATACTATAAATTCACATACCACGAGCTCTCGAACGTGATCGAATAAACTTCTTATTCAATCTTCCCACAACTTTCGAGCGCAGTTCAGAAAATTTTTGAAGAGGGCGATTTCGGCAAGGGAAGAGCGGAAAAAAGTAATTAAAAATGAAATAATCTTGAGAAAGACGAAGGCTCTCGGTTACCATTGCCACTGAGCGATGAGTATGAAACATACGACCATGTGCATACATAGAGAAGAGGGTAAGACTATACGCTGATAAGATAACAGAATAGGCGCAATTAAAAGTAGAAGGGGGGAAAAGTGAAAAGAATGTAAACTCAGAGCAAGTCGGTTCATTATGATCGACAAGAGGCTGGTATTATCAAGTCTATTATCTATACGGCAGTGCGCTTCCGAGTATTCACGTGTGATCGTAGCCATTGAGATCGCAGACCACCTCAATATCGCCGCTATAAGAACGGTAGTCGAAATCACACATCTCCTTTGAACTTCGCTTTAAGCGAATGTAAGTTATGCCTCTGTTTATTCGATAGCGGCGACGCGGCTTTCATGGCCCTCCTCCTTGCCATTCAGCACTAATGTTTATAGCACTCGAAACCTTCGAGACGATTCAATACAGGGAGACTGATGTGTGTGTCCCAAGCAACGAAAGTGAAAACGGAAACGAACGCAATATAACACAGCATTCCTTGGACTTTATTATTATTTCCGATACGATAGTAACTTAAAGAAAGATTTGTTAAATAGTCGAAACTTCGATTTGATCTTATTACTAGGGCCCTTGACTACTTGAAAGGAGACTCTAAAGAATAATATTTTTGTCAAAAGTCAGCGCCGCGGCTTAATAAATAACACTGTTTTAGCCACTTGTATGCCATCTGCGCTAGATATTTGTTTAGTTTGATAAAGATTTTTAGAACTGCCAGACGATAGGTGTCCAAGAAATCTAATTATTTTAAATACGAAGGTAATATGACGTTTTAGCTTCTTGTAGATTTTTTACGCAAATGCATCCAGGAATACCTTTATTAATAACAAATAATTTCATCCAATAGAAACGAGAAAAATGAAAAGTCAGGCAACAATTAACAAAATTTTATATACACATTGCTATCTTATAGTATAAACAAAAATTTTTCAAACTTTAAAATGTACGTTACCTCGCGTAACCTAACAGTTTTTATATCACATCAAGAATTTCAGATTTATATTACATAGGATCCATTTAAACTTTCAGATTCTCATAGAAATTAAGCAATGCGTTTATGACAAAAATAATTAAGCCAAACTCAAACTTTACTTATATATGCTTTTAAAATAATACTGAACTTGTGGCATATTTATAATTTAACACAAACAGTTGTAACATATCCTCAACTATAGATATCATATTTTGTAATATTTTTATAGGTGATGATGAACTAATTATGTATTATTTATTTTAATATACAGAAATGATAAATAAAAATTAGAAAAATTAAATTTCGATGTCTTATATTTTTTTCAGCAGGAAAATACTGTTTAAGGAGTAAAACATTTCTATTATATATTAAACAATTTAAATCACTCAAACGATTTTCGTGTTTTTCAACTAGAATTTATCATATTATCCGATTTCTTTTATTAAACATTTATAATACTTTAAATGTTTTAGAATGCAGTCTATTCTAAAAACCAAACCATAAAAGATAATATGTTGAGCTGCATAAAAAAATAAAAAAATATTTTACAAGTTTGGGAGTAATCATAACGTCTGTGTATTACTGAAAGTCTGTTCACGAACATCATTATTTTAGTTAAGACCTCTCACAAATTATTAATTTCAATAATGTTCTACTTTCATCGAACAGTCTAGTTTTCCATAGTTTTGTAATTAAATAGCAATTAATATTACAACGACTAACCAAACATTGAATAATATCTGTATGATTGATTCTTGCATAAAATACTCCGAATCTGTAAAAATAAATATATAGGATGACGATTTTTCTTCTAACTCCTATGTCTTAATTGTGTTGTATTATTTGCTCTCAAATCATGATGTGTACATAGACATAGTTGAGCTAAAAGAAGAAGAAGTAAAAGGTAAGCCGAAAGTACAGCCTGTAGGTACACGTAAAGCAAATGTATAAGCCTACTTATATACAACTATGAATTTTCAACGTCGTTCTTCTCTTAAGTTTCTCGACCTATCACAAAGAGTTATCCACGTGAGTCTATATTATCGAACAAAACATACGCTCTTATAGAATCGGGTAAAATACAATATTCGTTTTTAGGCTAATAAAATCACATCAAGCTTACAAACTAGACATTCATAAAAATATCTGTAAAACTCAAATTCATTTCTGAAGGTTTCTTTTTTTAACTATTCACTTATTTTACAGGTTTAAATAAGTAGATGGTATGTATGTATGCATTATACAATTGGATATTTCTGCAATCCAAAAAAATTAAAAAATTAAAAAATTAGTAAAAAAGAGCAGTTCAATAGATTTAAATTTAAAAGATGTACAAAAATTGAGTTAAATTTATTATATATTTTATATTATTCAGAAAATTTAAATAATGGAATATCGAAGAAATCCGTTATTTAAGTGAATTTACTCAAATATATTTAAAAATTTCACCATTAATATATCATAATATCTTGCGTATGAATCTCTTGATGCTCAAAGTCTAACACTATAGTGCATTTTAAAATCATTTATATAAACTAAGCAACGATTGTAGCGATAAAAATATTAAAATAAAAAATAAACCAAGATTATATCAAATATGTTTATAAAATTAAAATAAAATAAAAGAAAATATTAAAATAAATAAAACGTTCTATAAATGAAAGTTTATTTAAAATCGTGCAATTGAAGTGTGTTTAAAATTTTAATTACGAATTTTGAAAATGGTAAGAAACATATCGTATAAATTGAATAACGCTCTATAAAAAAATAAAAAAAACCTTCTATAATAATTACTATTTTTAAAAGGAATCAAAACTGTGTTGGTATTTAATTACGTATTATAATTAATTTTATTAATATTATTCGAAAATAACAACTCTTGTTACAAAATTAGTAATGGCTATGCTAAAGAAATATTAATAATCTAATATACAAAATTTAAAACGCATAATAATAAAATAAAATAAAACAATAATTAGCTTCACGCAAGAATTAAGGAAGCAC
This sequence comes from Kradibia gibbosae, assembly GCA_018907135.1. NCBI lineage: Eukaryota > Metazoa > Arthropoda > Insecta > Hymenoptera > Agaonidae > Kradibia > Kradibia gibbosae. Next base: position 4,965,350 of record JACCHX010000007.1, read on the forward strand.
AGAAATGCAATAAATCTTAATAACTAGCTCTTTATTTTTTGACAGCGAATGGATTATAAGTTTTTAAGTTATTTCAAAACAGTTTTTTTTTTATAAAATAGTATATGAGAAGATGATCCTCTCCTAGAATGTCTCTATGTTACAAGGAGTTTCCATCATGTGGATGATGTGTGAAGGTTTATCACTAGGTATTTACAAGCTGTGTTATAAGACTTGTGTGATTCCTGAGTGGTTGTGGTCGCGCCTCTGTGGTCTGCTATGTGTCACTCATCTGTTTAGAGTCAACGAAGAAATTCATGTTTTCACGCTTTTGGTCTCTTCCCTTCTTTTCTTACGTTAACAGTCAGAAATACACTAATCACATGTTCCAGATTTATTTCACATAACGCTACTTTTTACACTTCTTTCACTTGACGTTGTAAAAGGAAAAGTTGTAAGTTATTGCTTTTTCATAGTTGGAAGTAAATTTTTGATTAAAAAATAAAATATGTGTTAGATAAAACAATATCTGCATTAAATTTCTGATGTGACAATTTAAAGTATATTATTTATGCAGTTTTTATAAATTTGTTCTCTATATCTAGTTTCTATTAAGATTATCATACATTTTCTTAATAATTATACGGATATAATGAAATTGTATATATTCATTTACGATGAAATACTTTCTGAGTGTATCCAGTTTAAATTATGAATAATGCTTTTTTAAAAAATGAATATCATTTAGCTAATAAAACGTAAAAATAATTTGATGTTACAGTTTCCTTTTAAGTCATAATTTTTTTTTTAATCCTTGTTATTATATGTGTGCTTTTTTATCCTAAAATCTTTTTTCACAGAAATTTTCTGTGAATGCTTTTTGAATTATATCTTTATAATGAAAATTGTATATTTGATTGGAATTGTTTTATTGTTTATAGTATAGAGGGTAAGAAAAATTAAAAAAAATTTACGCTTCATTGAATGAAAAACGGTTTATGAAATTATCACAATTTTAATGAGCATTTACATTCTTACAAATTTAATTCGTTGATCTTTAATTGCGCACGGAAAAAAAAATTTATTTAATATCTAATTCCTCAACATATGGTATTTGTGATAAAACAAAATTGAGCTTTTCTCGTTTCCCAAATAAGATTAGAAAAGAAAATGAATGTTTTACTTTTTATCTTTATAACGATTTAACAAAAATTTTGCACGCGTGCCAATAAATTATAAAAGCTGAAAATATATGTTTTAATAATTAATTTATAAATATCGTATTTTTAAAATTGTGTAAACTTTTTATTAATTTCGTTTTTTGTGACTATACATAATCATAAGTATGAATAGTATTGATATTAAAAAAATTTCAGGAACTATAGTAAAATCAAATCATGTCTCCACTAATAAAAACAGAATCTCTTTCAGACCACATTGCTTGTATGAACAATGGCCCATTAAGAAAACTTTATTTATGAAAATGTATTTAATTGCATTTTAACTAAAAAATCCCATATTTACAGTATTAAACATCAAGAATAAATTAAAAAGATTCAATTCTCTCTTATACAATAATAATACATAAAATGCAGGATGGGTTAACCCAACTGGTTTTTTTGTATAAAAATTAGCGAATAAAGTATTCAAAGTATTTTCTGAAAGTTAACTGGTTAATAGCTCACGTGCCATGAGTAATTTGTATAAATATCAGATATTCATCGTAGTCCGATAAAGTAATGTTTTGAAAAACGTTAAAATTTTTAAAAATATCTTTGAGTGATGCCTATCGGAAAATAAGTATTCAAAAATAGTAGTATATTGTCGGAAAAAATGTTTAAAAAATGCATAGTCTGTAGCTGTGCGAACGGCACGCTTAGGGCGAAGTTACGTAACCTTGAGAGGTGAACTGGGGGCTAAGAGAGACATAGAGTAAGAGCGTGGAGAGAGATAAGAGAGAGAAGGAGCGCGACGGTGAGAATTGAGGGAGACAGATAGATGGACTGTCACCCGCTGTCAGTCGTTTTAATGAAAATAAGTATTATTGCAAATAGGAATTGTAGCCTCGTAAAGTTACGCACAATGGCACAGTAAATATGAAAGTTTGCACCGAACCTGCAACGCGTAGCCGAGGACAGCGGTGATGGAGGTTGTATTGGGAGGGGAAGGGGGGATTGGGAGGGGAAGGGGGATTGGGAGGGTTCTTGGAGGATAGCACGGGCATAGGTCCATAGGCCCCCGGCCGACAGCTTTAGATTCGCTTGTAAACCGTTGTGGTAGTCGCAGTCTTCGCCGCGTAGTCCGGATTCCCTCCACGCGCGCACGACTTGCAAAGACAAAGGCGCGCGAGGGTGGACTGCCGTGAGTGGGGAGGCGCGTGCGCGTACCAAGAGAAAATGGGCTTTACTGCGGCACCCATTATGGCCTCCATAAACTATCCGAGATCTTAAATGTTGGTGTGCTGTTCAAGGGAGGAAGAAGCAAGAGAGCGAGATAGAAAGAGAAGAGGAGGACGCGTGGCTCCAAGGACATTCGTTTGAGTCCCAACAATAATCCTTGCGGAAGCGAGGCCGCATCCGATGCACCGCCAACACCTTTTCTCGCGAAAACACATGCTGTCCTCGCCTCACGGCAAGCCATCTTCAGTTTTAACGATCCCATCCTTGGATTTTCGACGCGTCTTTCCAATGAAGCTCGCACTATACAACGATGTTGAATGGACCACCACTGGATTCCTTCCTTTTAAGTGCATCGACTCTACCAAAACAAAAGCTTATGCAACTTTTTTTAACATACATTTATTAGAACATCATAGATTCATCTCTGCTATCTTGGTTGCACCTGACCAGGAAACGTTTCAGTTTATCAATACATATTTATTTACTTGAGAAATATAAATATTAATATATTTTTAGGACTTCAATAAGGACTAATCTATTCTATATCTTTTTAATTAGTTACGATGTATTCTTAGCTACTGAGCGTCTATTCTTAAAGGGGAAAAGTAATTAATTAATTTCAACTTTATCTACAAGAATTGTGTAAGCTATATTTTATATTTTCACTTAAATTTTAGTAACAATTTAAACCGGTAAATTTAGAATAAATAAATACACTGTTTTAATCTAATATCAACAAAACTAAAATTTTTTTATAAGTCTATTGATTGAAGGGATGTTTGGTTACAAATATAATATATCCAGTCAATTCCACGTTCCGTCAAAACTTAAGGACTAGCCCAACTTTGAGTTATTACTGAACGACCTTCAATAAATGACCTTTGTACTATTGTCGTACATTTTTTTTACACAAAAACGAAAAATACTCGAGTCCTTTTTTTCTTTCGAAGAAGCAGCACCCGAAAACGTGTTTAAGTATTAAGCTGTTGATAGAAAAAAAATTTAAGCACATACGTACGTTAAAACTATTTTTAAATGTTTTTTATTTTAAGAAATGATTATATTATTGTTGATCATATTATATTATTAAATGTTATATTATTACATCTAAACATTAAGTATAAATAGATATGTTCTTTAGAATTTCAATCAATAAATCAATGTTTTTTACAAAAATACTCTAATATAATCTTTTCTAATTTACGTTAGAAAAATGTGAATGTTTGTATCATTAGATATTTTTCGTTTGTCCTTTACAAAAATTTAGTCACTTTTAAATGAGTAAGAATAAAAGGGATTATATTTCAAATATATTAAAATATTTTAAGTATTAAATGCAGTATCTTATATTATTTAAATGTTTCTAAAATTGATTGGTTTTTAATTATGCATCTTTTTGTTCTAACAAATTAATTAAATAAGATTTTATTCCCGATTTTGTTGCTGTTCTTATAAAAAATAGCTTTTGACACTTAAATGTCAACGAACCCCGGCTCAATTGCAAAAATTAGCGTTCCTTAAACAGGTTCTCATTGAATTAATTGTAATCGTTAAATGATGAAGAACGTGCATTCAATACCACTTAATAGCGTACTTTGGCAATATAGTAGATTAATTGAAAAGAGGTCAGAGGGGAGAGGATAAGCTTAATTCACAGGGAAAAATAAAGAGTAAGTCTTTAATCAGGGATGTTAAGAAATTCGCCAATAAGAAAAAAAAGCACGTACCCAAGTGGTGCGCGGGCCCGGAGTAAATTAGTAGCCCGGCAAGATTAGAGTCGCGCTCCAGGAAGTCCTGAAAATGTGAGTGAGAAAGGTGCAATAAATGAAATCGTTTACGGCAGTCGTAAGGAAGTCTGTTGAAGCTGAGCGACATAGATGGGGCCCCCCTGGTAGTCATATAATTCGAAAGTCTTCGCGTTGGGACTGCGGGGCGCGTGCTGATGAAAGAAGGGAGGGAAGTCAACGGTAGTTATGACCTGTTGTCAGGGCAAAGTCAATGATATATTTCATCGGGTATAGGGCGTGGAAACGGGCGTGCGAGACCGGATGAGGACATAGAGCACCGGGTCGGTGCATTATTCTAGCCGAGGGTTGTAAAGAGATTCCTCAACGCCACGCGACTCTGTCGGCCCTCAAGTCCCTGAATTCAGGGTCGCGACGTGGACCCCGATCCCTTTATAAGTTATGTGTTGAACGGAAACCTTGACAATCCAACGACCGCCTCCTCTCCGCAATGCCGTGGTACACATCGCGTCGCGTGCCACTTGTCTGCCCAGGACCTCACGCGATGCTCCGAACAGCCTAATAATTTCGATCGCGCCTATGCCACCGTCAACGCTTCATCGCTACTGAATTTACTCCTCTTATCTTAAAATCCCACTGGTCAATTCTTTTTTATTTTTATTTTACTTCTAACATCAGCAAATGAAGACCTCTTTTCTCGAATTTTGCGGTTCTAGCTTTCACAACGATGAGAAATTTTTTACTTTTTTAATTTTGAGCGAAAAGTCATATCATGAAATTTATCAAACAAATTCAATGTGCATACGACTAAATGGAATTTTCAAACTTTTAAACTATCGATCACAAATTCACCATATACTTATTATGATTCCAAATTTTTATTTATTCTCGTCAAATTTATTCTGAATAAATATGGTGTAAAGAGAATAATATTTGCTTAGCTTCCATATTTAATACTTTGAAAAATTATTTTACTAATTTAAAGATAAAGTTAACAATTCTAAGGACTTCTAATTCACAGTGTTCATTGAATAGTTGGGTTTCACTTCGCTTATTCTTACAAATGTCGATGATATTAGTCGCGATATTAGTCGCGATATTAGTCGCGATATTTTTTTTATTACTATGATATCAATCCTTTCTCAGACCAATGATTTTTCTTACGTTTTCATTTTTTTATTTTTTCAAGTAAAATTTAATATTTTCATTTCTATAATTCTTCATTAAAAATCAATGCCAAGTATGCCGTAATATTAATTTCAAAATATCATGTTTTTGTTAATATTCCACCGGTATAACTTTTTATCTTTTAACAACAATATTAACTCTACATACAACTCAGTATTTGTTAATTTCTTCAACGTAAAAGCACTTGTTTTAACAGGATAGAATTATTCTGTTTTGGAAATCGAATCTTTTAATGCTTGTTTTACGATTGTTTTTAATACGCTGACAGTCGCACAGTTTCACAGACAACACCCATAAATTGTTCGAATGTAATCGAATACATTTTACAGTTTTAAATATTATGAAATAATAAATATATTGCAATTATTTAAATACTAAGCCATTTTGTTTCTCCATTACAGGCCATACTTGTTTAGAGGGGAGTACGACTCCGTAAAGAGGAGTATGTAAGTAAGTATTGTTTTCCTTCGTGTTTTTAAAATTTTGCCAATGAAATGTTTTTCCTTTTTTTAATATTCGACTATTGAAGTAAATTTATGGAGGTCATTCTTCATCGAAAGGAGAATAATGTAGTCATGTTGACGCTGCGTACATACCCTCCCCGTAAGATGTCATAACAGATTAACTTAAGTTACAATAATTTTTTAACTGGAGAATGAAGTACGTTAGAATGAAAAAACTTTTTCTCGGGCATACTCTAATTTCTAGACAAGCATCGCTTACTTTCATATTTAAAGTTCTATCTAATTTCTTTACAAGACGCATTACAAGACACAGTACTCTAAAGTACCGAAGCTCTCAGCTAAATTAGATTGATATAGTAAAATGTATAATAATGTTTATACAACTTTTAAAAAATAAAGAAAATGTTTTTTTAATGACTTATTAAAAGACAAAATCATCTCTTACATTTTTTCAGGGTTTAGTTACCGAATAAATATATATATGTGGAAATCATAGAGTTTGTTATAGAACATATTATAATTTAAAATATTCACTTGTTAAATTTATGTCAAAACTACGTCTTCACAATGTATACGTATGCATATATATTGTCCATTATACTTTGATTTTGACTCAGCTTAAAATTGGTAACTTTAATGTTATTATAAATGCTACTACGATGAGGAAATAATAGCGCCGAAATTGCACTTAACGAATGTAAAATAGTGCAAAAGCTTTGAAAATTTTAAACTTTGATATATAAATAATAGAGGTACAGTAAAAGCTTTAAAGTCTGAAAGGAACGCAAGCTCTCATCGAGCGTATATTCCGATCGATGACACGATCCTCACGCTGTCGCAGAATCGCTTGTCGGGTGGATGACTAGGAAGCGGTACAGTCTACGCGGCAGTTGCCTCGTCGGGTCGCGGAAGGGGATAGAGGTTACGAGGGTGAGGGGAGAAAACGAGGCACCATGATTTCAAGCCATTACTGGCACAAAGCTGCCACTAGATTGCCGGGAGGCGTTTGCACCGCTTCGCAAAGCTCGCTTCATTCGTATTCATGATTTAAATTCAATTGGCTTTTATCTGCCATCCCGCAGCGAAACTTCTCTGCGCCTCTATCTCTCTTTCATTGTCTTTGTCCCTTGCCGATTTGATGGTCTGCCTACGAGTCCTCAACCTGACGATGGAGTTGCAAAGATTACAGAAGAATACATTATGGGTTGCAACGCTTGTGTCTCTGATGCTCTGCACTAACAATATATGAGAATTGATATTTCATCAACTTATAAATAGATATATGTAATACAATATTATTTGCACTATCGCCGGACATATAATTTGATGAAGCAGATACCTTTGATTTTATAAGTCATTGATAAATAATACACCAGTAGTATAAAAAAAGACTTACAACAATTATTCTTTTATTGTTAAGTCAAGACAGATATATCATAAATTATGAAGACACCGGGGAAAATTTTTTAATTTTATGCTAAACTATACATAGTTAAAAATTAAAACAATTTCTTAAATTACACTACGGTAATTTCAGTACGTAAAGCAAATGCAGGAGTTTCATAAACTGAGAAGAATAAATATGATTGATTGTTCTATCTTTATATTTTCCAAACAATAACATTTTTGAGAAAATTTTACTTTTTGCGTTTGAATAACACGTATGATTTACGTACCAAACTATTTAAAATGTATATTCATTTTTAACTTATATTTTTTCACTTCAACTTATTTTTAAAAAAGTTTAAAAAATTAAAAATTTTGAAAATACGTTAAAGTGCAATTGTTATTATTATTTTATGTAATTAATTTTTTATTTTATTTAAGTTTTTCTTAGAACGTAATAGAAACATTGCATTTGACACACATTATCTTACTGATTGAATTTTTTAATCATAAATTTTAAATATATATGTCAAGTTATTCGATACATATATTAATATATAATATATTAAGATACAATATATTAAAATAAAAATTATAATTTATAAATAACTCTATATAAATAATTAAAGATATATGTACGTATGTAGAAATTAAATACCGATAATATAATTGTTATATTTTATTTTATTTAAATTTTTGTATGATACTTCAAGCGATATTTATATTTATTTCAAGCGATTTGCTTAAATGTATCCTTTATTATATTTAAATCAGTTCGGTATTTTTTAAATACCGTGAAATATTTTACTTTATCTACTTTAATAAAAGCTATCAAAGGTATTTAAATTTTTATTTATTTAGGAAAAATGTCATTATTCATAAGTTAATTAAAAAATTGATATTATTTATAACAACTATTTATAAATATAAAATTCCATTATCTATTTATTTATATTTTATAGGTATAAAGTATTATTGTTGTAAAAGACTAAGGGTCACTCATAAAATGTCTTGATGGATCAATTGGTTTACAATATTTACTGAAAATGCTTGTTCTTAGCTTACGTGTATATGAGAGTAAAATTCCTATCAGTATCTCGAAAATTGTAGAAAACTCAAATTCAGTGCATTCAATTTTATTGAGTTGAGATATTTATCTTTTAAAAGGCTTACGTAAACATTACTCGTTTAATTTAATATTGTTTTTTAAATATTATATGTTTTATTAGATACTTAGGAAATACATATTCTAATAGTAAATAATTAATGATATTAAGGTAATGTATGAAAAAAGCAACATCATTTTTTGTCTTTTATGAGTTTTAAAACTAATTGAGTTTTTGCTATTATGTTATATATTGAGTTACGGATTAACGTTAAATTATATGCAATTAATATAATTATAAATTATAAAATTTATTATAATTTTATATATAACGTGTAAAAAATTTCAAGTTTTTTACGAAAATTTGTAATATTGTCGATCGATCTGTGTTATCTACTTTTATAAAAATAATAAGTAAATCTATCTTTTTGATTCATGCACACATAATGACATATCACTTTAGTTTCATTTAAATCTAATCACGCTTGCAGATATAAATTTATATACATTATTAAATTAATAAAATGTATTCGAATCAATTTTTCTTTTAATTATTTATTCATTGAACTAAGATTGCTCTTAATAAACTGCGTTATGCTTACAATACTTAAGCATATGATGCCTAAAAATTTCCTTTTATACACTTTTGATATAAAAACTTTGAAAATTTTAAGATCTGTAAACAATATTTTATTGCGTAAATTCCCTAGATTTTCCATAAAAACCAATCGATGAAACTTGTTCGTGAATAGTTTCTTCGTTCAGAGAAAACGATTTTAGTTTCACTTGGAAATATAAATTTAACGTTCACGACACCGCAATAATTTTTAGTACTGTCAAGTTGCTGGAGTTACCTATGAGCAGGGCTTATTGAGTTCAAGGCAGTGAAGCTGCATTAATGCTTATGGGTGCGAGACGTGTGTGAAAGGACCGTCAACGTGGAAAGTGTGGGAACGTACGGAAGCAAATATAGTGGAATAATATCATACACAACTGATTGGCCTGTGATTTGTCGAAGACCTCACACGTCTAGCTATTGACGCTATCTTTCGAGCAGGTAGTAAATCTTTCAAAAAGGAATGGTAGTTTTGGGTTGATAAAATCACCAATGCCATTACCAACCTCTTAAGATACTTCAAATAATTATAATAAGGGTCTGATTTGTACACTGTGCAGGCAAGCATCATGCATGCACACGCGTATAATTAACATGTGTACACACTACGTACAGATTGCTTTTTTTAAAACCAATCTAGTCGCTTAAAGAGGTTATGTTTAACTACGCATGAAAGAAACAGCTCCAGGACAATTAAATTTTATCGGCCATTGCGCTTACGTGTCCGATTGTGTCTTCTTAATTTATACTTTTAGAAATTCGTTTTTGAACTTTTCCATTTGCTGATACACGTATAATTTATGTTTAACTTGTATAACCTTATTTCAATTTTAGAATCATTGGTTTATTGCATCTTAATCATATTTATAGAGTAATATTTATCTTTTGCCCTTGAATAACAGATCTTTGTATTTAAGTTTTTCTTTGATTTAAATTATTATTTACCTTTACCCAGCGTTTCAATTAGCATTTTTTGCTTCCTTACAATGAAATTAGAAATCAATCCTTGGGATACCAATTATTTTTCAGTAAGTCTGTCCCAATGTATTGGCAGATTTTTTTTAAAAATAAAAATTTTTTTTATTATTTTTACTATGATTGTTTTTCAAATAATTTATTTACTCCACTATGCTGTTATAATGCAGTTACAAAACTTTTGTGGTAATTCATTTCTTTATAGTACTTATTGTTACTAAACAGCATGAATATTTCTTCAAATTGTATCATCACTTGAAACAATGTTTTTCTTAAGTTTGAACATATTAATTCATAAATTTAAAAAAACTTTACTTAAGACTATACTGACTGGGTAAAGATAAGATGTATTTTTAAAAAGGTTTATAAAATAATTAAAGTGTAGAGTTTGATTTATCTTTTATTCAATTTGATAATATACTATTCAATAATTAATAATAATTAAAAAAGTTTATGTTAATTCTATTTCCTTATGTATATATATATATATATATATATATATATATATATATATATATATATATATACACACACACATAAATGAAGATCAAAATAAAAAATAACATAAAATAGTTCTCGGAAATAATATTAAATTATAATGAACAATGAAAATGAAATTTGCTTAAAATAAACTCTTTTGAATGTCATTAATAGTTCTTTGCAAATTGAAGAAGAAATAAAATTAACCACTTTGATCATTTTGTACTTTTGCTCATTAGTTTTGCGAGTAATCCTGGACGTGTTTTTGTTCAAATATGCAAGACCACTTATCTGTGTGTTTTTCTTACATACACATATGTCAACAAAAATTGTAATTATGAAGATTTTTTACTTTTAAATCTATTAAAAATTGGAGTACATTCAATTTCAAACTTACATAATTTAAAAGCTGTTATAATATTTTAGCATAAAATAATATTTTAAATACATTTAAAAAATATTTACAAATAAGAATCATAGTTTTATTTAATGCATTAAGGAACTAAAATACTAATAAAACTCTAATTATTTTCAACTATTGTTCACGATTATTCTTAATTATTTAGAGTTAATGAAGCAATTAATGTATAAAAGCGCTTTAAAGATAAAAAACAAATAAGTGTTTGAATTAAGTGAAATTGATTCTAATTACAATGATAAACTAATCGGCATCAGTATGAAATCAAAAAAAAAATAGTACACATATTCAGAAAGTTTACACCAGCATTAATTTCAAAATTATAATACCCAGAAATCAGCTTGTTATCAATTGTGATATGTTTTACATTATTTAAACAATAAGAATTTAATGCAGAAAATTTTTCGCAAATTTTTCTTGCTATTTAAAAATAATTATACTACTAAATGTATACAGATACTTTGAAATTGCAAGTAAAAAAACGAAAGTATAATATTTATCTATTTTTTTAAAATAGATCTCAATATTAAGATAAAATCTTAATATTTTGTTTTTTTCTTTTTTATAAACTATTTCATATACAACTAATAATATATGTTTTCACAAAATATTTGAAGAATTCTTGAAATCTCTGTATGCTCAATCGCTTTATACAATGAAAAAACTTTAAACAATATGTCAAAAAAAACTATTACAATAATTTGAATTAACAATATTTAATATATATAATAAACATTTATATATTAAATAAAGTACAACTGACGTAAATGATTAATTTTTAGGCTACTAAATAAGAAAATGTATAGAAAATAAAAAATTTGATAAATTGATTTTTATTATATTGAAATTAATTTTATTAAATTCAAATTATATTGAATTCATTGTAGTATATATTAATCATTGTATCTAATGAATGTACTAACATTGCTCAATTATTAAAAAAAACATAAAAAGGATTTTAATATAAAATGTATCATAAAATGTTTTTAATGTAAAATAGGATTTTAAATTAGGTTTAAATTAAATTTCATTTTTTTAGTTTATTTGGAAAAAATTTTGAAAAATTTAAACCTAAGTATTTATGTAAATTATTTATGTAAATTTTCACTTGTATCATCATTTTTTATTAATAAGTAATAAATTAATTCACCTAATTAAAAACAAACAAATCAATTTAAAAACATTAATAGACAGTATTTGAAATATGTATGGCACAAACATATGTATGTGTGTGTGTGTGATATTATATAGTATAAGCTTTAAGCACTTAATATAATTACGATTGATATGATATTTTCAAATGATAAAATAACGTCGTTTGATTGATATTGTTCACAATCATTTAATTATTTTCCTATTTTAATCTCGCACTTTTCTTACCGAATATAGTTTATTGGTTTTTAATATTACTTCTAATTTTTAATGAGTACACAATGTAACGAACAATAAACAAGAATAAATTATAAAAAAATAAATCTAAAAAGAAAAACCTTAAACAAATTTTAAACTAAATAAGATGTTATAATTTTTATTATTTAGTAAAATTAAAATATTATTTTGCAGTAATAAAAAAATTTTTTTGATAACTAAATTGTATGTAACTAAATTCATAACTAAATTGTAATTGTAAATTTATTGATTCTATTATACTTACAATTTGTGTTATTTAAATGTATAAGACAGAACGTCTGGCTTTTCAAAAGACTAATTAACTAGTTAAACGTAATTAAACTAGTTTTTTGAAAAAAACTAAAAATTCATTATAAGTAAAATGTATTTCTAGTGTAAATTTATTATTTAAAAATAGTGATAGGTGTTTAATTCCATGTAACATCGTAATTTATCTTTGATTAGCAACGATAATTTAAAATACTATAGCTTAACAGTTTCTAATGTCGTTCATTATATAAAATCTAATTTATTCATGTTTAACCGACACATTTAACAGATTTGGTTTATGGTAAAATTTAAATGTAAACTAATCCTTGTTGTAAATTAAAATAATTAATATTTTATTTTTAAAAGTATTAATATACGATTACAGCTACGATTATACTTATTATGAAAAAAAAACTTGTAAAAATGTGATATATTTATGTTCATTTGTTCATTTACATTAGAGGTCAATAATACAGATACTGATTAGAAACTACATGCTTGTGTTACATGCATGTGAGTATTGGAAAATACATTTTAAAAGTTTTTATTTAAAGATAGGGCAAAGAATTTTTAAAGTTTCTATGAATTCTGGCAATCCGACTAAGTCCATCTAAATATTTATAATAATTTCAATGATTTATATTACATAATGGTAAATGATTAGGTTGTGTAATTACATGCATAATATAATCTGGTCATTACTTAAGTATATGACTATTTGAAGGTTAATCGTTAGACTCAAAAATTTGATGGAAATTTCCAGGAAAACTGTAAAGTAAATGTGTGCACAAGTTTTCTCGTCAAAATTCAAAACTTAGAGCCATGTTCTGCGTTCTGCTTGTGTTCGAAGAATTGAATTTGACGATGAAGAAGTTGCAGACGATGCCTAGTCAGAATGTCAGATCGCTGAGTGGTCTTAGCAGAGCTTTAAGAATTTATTTTTTTTTTAACGAACAAAAGCTGAATTTTTTCGGCAAATCACTGAAAAATTTTTTGGAGTAACAGGTACTGTGTTACCTGTATTGGGTGTAATAAATGGTATTATTGAATTGACGCATGCGCGTGGAGGATCACTTGTCGAGAAAGCGCGGGTAGTTATCCCGCCTGATATCTTGTTTGTTGACGTTGATGTCAACTTTACAATTTCCACATTAAAAATAATACCATAACAGCGAGTAAAACGATATTAATCACTTGTTTTAGTTGTTACTCACATAATGGAATGTAAAAGAAGTGAACAAATTGATGAAAATTCTTTGAAAGAAGAGAAAGAAAATATTGATTTGGTAAGTTTTTTTAGAAACATGGTATAACCTCGAATTCGCCGTAAAGATTATACGATTTATATAACATTGCAATATTTGTGAGTATTCTAAAAAATCGCGTAAAATTTGTGTTCTCGTTTGAAAATTTTACTTTAAAATGTATTTTTAGTCATTTTGAAGGTTAATATTTATTTGTACACTGCACCAGGGCGCGCACATTTAAGCACGCGCACAGTCATGTATATTTGAACTTATACATTATAGGCTTTACTTAAGGACGATGAATTACCGTCAATGGATGAAAGTAATGATGGCGAGGCAGAAAGTAGTATTTCAAGATACTCCAACGGCCTAAATGATTCCGTCACATCTGAAAGTGTACTAAAAAATAGTTTATGGAAATTAGGACAACTAGCATGGGCACGCATGAGCATTTATCCTTTTTGGCCGTGTATGATAACATTTGATCCAAATTCATTGATGATATTTCAAAAAGTTCAAAGCAAGTATCTTATTATAATATTAATATGTATATATATACATATATATATATTTTTTTTTAAATAAATATTTTTTTTCAGCTATTGGTAAATCAAAGACACATATGATTCATGTTCATTTTTTCAATGATAATGGTAGACACAGTTGGATACCATCTCATCATATGATTCCTTTTTATGGAATTGAAGATTTTCGTAAAAGAGCAAATCTTATTACTGATATAATTCGGAAAAAAGAACCTAAATTTGCTTCAGCTTTGTCTGTTAAACCAAATATATTTGGTACATGGCAAAAAGCAGTCGCAGAAGCCATGGATGTTCTTTATGAACTTGACATGACTGCTTTAGATAATTTTAAACCCCAGTTAAAAGACTTGACAAATAATATTTCTAAAAATAGTAGTGTTAGTAGAAAAAGAAAACGTAAAGAAGATGATAGTATGAGTAAAAAAAAAGTAAACTTTATTCAATCTTATACTCTGAATTTAAATTATATTACATAATGTAATGAGAATTTTTTATTTTCAGTTTAAACAAACTGATTCAAATAATGAATTGAAAATGAGTAACCGTACAAAGAATTCAGATGAAGAAAGCAGTCTAAATTTAGAAACACCACCAGTTTCACCTCCAAATGAGGACCATTTACAAAAACAAAAACGAATTTCTAAAATGATAAATAAACTACAACCACCAGATTTTGAAGTATACTTTGAAAGAACTTTTTTTACTATAAAAGAGCAGCATGCAGATACAACAGATGAACAGGTGCGAGAGTATTTATATGATGTTTGGGAGAATATGGCACCTGAAGAGAAAATGAAGTATCGTGCAACATACAAAATTGAAGGTGATAGTTAATTATATGAATTTTATTGACATGATTTATCAATATTGATAGGACTAGATAATTTACATGAAATCAAATAGCCTAATTAAAAAATGTTAATTTATATTCTGATATCATATTATAAATAATCAATTAACTTTAATTAGTCAGGAATTGATTTTACAGTTATATTTGAATTTATAAATATTAAAAATTTTACATTTGTATTAGACCACAACGTACTAGTTAAATGATTTTCAAGATTGACCAGAAATATTCGCCTTTCATTTTTCATTGTGGAATGGATACTGTCCAAGATTTTCATAGTTGACTTTTAACTTAATGATTGGTATATATAAGAAATAAAAAAAATGTAAACATATTAGTTATGTTTACTTATCTTAATATGCCAAATAAACAATTTAAAAATCATATGAATTTAATACACTCACATTGATAACAAAACTACTATTTCATTACATTTATAATACAAAATATTTGTATATAATGTATGAAGGAAGACTGATTTTCAAAAAAATTAAAGTACTATTTATTGTAAATACATATAGTGTTCTATTGGATACTCATCTTCAATCTTGTAAGTTTATAACTGTTAGCTAGAAAGTTGCAAATATATTATCATTAAAATTTCAATATATAATGTTCTGAGAATTTTTATATTATACTGAAATAAATGAGATAAGAAATTAAATAAAAACTTGAGAAAAAAAACTGTTATGATATCAATTATGAATTGTTTTTGCTCTTGTGCGATTGCTACCAACTTAGCAAATTTAATTATTCAACTTATTTGTATCTATGTTTGATTACTGGAATTTCTATTTACACAATACATAATCGTAGGTCGGCATATTTTGTCAAAAACCATAAATCAATATGAAATTAATTTAGACACCAGTGCAATTCTATTTTATAATTTTATATTGAATTTAAAAGATTCTGTATATCATTTTAGATGAATAATTTGACGAATAAAAACAATTAAATTTATTCTTTAATATTGGTATAAATAATAATGGCTGACATTTTCTAACAATTTTCGCTTAAAAATACGTTACATTGCAAGGGGCTCAATGATTGTTATCACTGAGAAAGTTTTTCTAATAAATTACAATGGAAATATCAAATTTTGAAACAATTTTCTGGTGGAAGCAGCTCCTGTTAAAATATATTTAATTAACAATTTAGTTATTATTTTTTGTTTGTTAATATTATATATATATATGTATGTGTATATATATATATATATATATGTATCTAAATGTCTTTAAAAAAAAAAAACAAAAAAAAATATTTTTATTTTGCAAAAGTATTCATCAATCTGATTATTTTTTAAAACGGTGCTATGTACGTTTCAAAACATGGCAAAATAGGTTGAAATTATATTTAGAAAATTTCTAAAAGATGAATCATACGTTCTATGTTTTACATATTGATTTAAAATTGTTAAAATTGTACTTATGCATCAAGAAATAGAACATTTTGCATATGCATTAAATAAATATAACAAGATTAGCAATTTAATTGTCTTTTATTTCTCCTTAATATTATTTCAAAACTTGTAAAATAAATAATCTTCAGATTTTTTAACGATTACCATGCAGAATGGTTATGTGAGGAAGATCAAGAGAATAACAATTTATAAAGCAATAAATCAAAAAAAGAAGTCGACGTTTACTACGCGTTTATTAATATTATATTTATATATGTATATTAAACGTTTGACAATGAAACGTTTCGTATGTATACATGAATCATTCAAACTTGTTTGTTTGTTTCTTTTTTATAAGATACATGATTTTTCTATTTACAACAGGCGCAATAGTCACGTCCGACCGATCGTTTACGACAAGAGGATCGGAACGATTTTGAGCACCAACAACACGTCAGAATTTTGGCGGTATCTCTTTACAAATGTGTGGGTACAAGTTGTGTGCGTAATCCTAATTCTGTTTGAGCTTTGCAAAATCTATTTCCGCGTAGTTGAAGCCCTCCTGAATGGGTGTCGGCGATACCGGAGGGACCCCCCCGGCAATCTCGGGCAAATCGAGGCTCGCGTAATGTAAAAGTGTCGCACCAGGCTGGAGCTTTTCGTATCCTTCGCTGTCCAACGGGCTGGCGTTGGGCGTGGGAGGAATAAGCGGTAGTGTCGTGCTCAAGATAGACGTTGCATCCTCGAGGATCTTTGGCTTGAAACCTGAGGGCACGGGGCTCGTTGTTGGCGAGGCAGTAACGAGTCTGGGTTTGGATACCGTCAGATCTGACAGCTTCTTCGTTATTGGGCTAAGCGGAACTGGCGGCTCCTGAGACAAGCTTATGGAATTTGATATGAGCCGCATAGGTTCCTTATAAACTACACTGCTCGCATGCCTGTCAATAGAGAAAAATTATTTACACACAGTTCAATTTTTATCCAGTCAATGCTCATTTTTACCAGTTATTTCTAAACTGATTGTTTAAAATCAGGGTTCGAAGCCTTAAGTAGATAATATTTCAGCGATTATTTATTCTTAAATTATTTGAAGTATGAGCAATTTGAATTACAGCTTTAATTGAATAATAATGCTGTATTATTTTTGATAGAATAACAAATTCATTAACTTTGCATTTTTAAAAATGCAGGATGGATATAATTCACGAACATAAACTTTTCGTTTCTGAATAGTACTGTTAATCATCTTTGTAAGATTTTAAGTCATTGATTTAATTAATCTAAAGGCATATTAATGAAAGCTTAAATGTTTTAACTTTTCGTCTTAAATGCGACATTAAAGAGATAATAAGAAAGAAATAACTATAATAAAAGAAAGAAAAGAAAAAAGATGTATATATAAGTTATTTCGATATAAAAAATATGTACAGATGTTAAACATTGTGGACCGATTAGACTAATGAGTTTCTCGTAATCGTGTCCACAACTCAAATTATTTTTTAAAAATGTACGCAAGCTTATAAACTAGCTTTTTTACGAAATTTTAAAAGGTCTAGTGCTTAGTTTTTTCCCTCTCAATTTAATTTTAAGTAAAAATGTCGAAAAATTACTCTTGACTTGTAGATTCAAATTTTATTATTAAAAGTTTTAATTCGGAATGAAATAAGAGGTGCGAAATTCAGAAATTTATTATAATGAAACTTATCAATTCGTCCAATGGGGATGTACACACGATATTTTGTTTTACGGTGATAGTGAAGTCACCGTAAATGCAAACTAAAGAATTACCTTGTAATCGAATTGATAGACGGGTGACTGTCCTGGTTATCGTGGGGTTTCTTCGAAGAGGGGCAACCGTCCACTCCGGGCAACGGGCTCGGTGCTGAAATTTTCCTCGTGGCTGGTAGCGTAGTGGTGCAGTCGTTTTTCGTTGAGACGTCCCCGACAGAGGAAGACTTTTCACCGTCGTCCTGCGACAATGTGAATGGCTTGACGGGTGACTGTGGACTGTTGAGCGAGAATGGGAATATGGTGGCAGTCGAGCCCATAGGAGTGGCGCGAGGCGGCGATGCCGGTGTACTCGCCAAACTGTCGGATGTCGGACTGCCGTTCAGGGGTAGAAAATTCGGGGTCTTGGATGACTTGCCACCTGCTTGGATCGCGATAGGCAGTGAGCATTTTTTCTTCCGATTATTGTTATAGTTATTGTTGTTGTTATTGTTATGATGCCTTCGATGATTGCGGCCTAAACCCATGCTCATGTTTATGTAGTCCTGCTCCAGGCTGGGCTTGGCTTTGAAAGACATTTCCACGTAACCTTCTGGAGGACGTCGTGGCTGCGGAAGATCCATCGGAGCGGTTCGCGTGACACCGGGTGGTCCGTTCATCTGAGTGTAATCATCTTGACACGGCGATGGCACTTGTCTCGGACTTATTCGTGAATGGGTCCAATCCTCAAGAGGTCCGTTCATCCTCATATACGAGGATTCCGCTTCCTCGACAGGCTTCAACAACGATGAGACCTGTGTTATGACTGTCTTGTGAGTCGAAACCATTACCAAAGCGTGATTGTGATTATGGTTGGCAGTAGTAATGTTATTGTTATTATTATTATTATTGTTATTGTTACTGCTGCTGCTGCTGCTGTTGTTGTTGTTGTTATTCCGATTTATCTGTGAAAGCGAAAATAATAAATGACCCGATAGACTCAACAAAAAATGGCCATGTTAAACGTGTATTTTTAAGGTTTTAAGTTTGATTTTTTTTTTAAATTACTGTTTTAGTAAAAGTAATACGTGTTTTAGGATGAATAAGAATAGAAAATTAAAAAAAAAATTGAATTACGAAAACAAGATTTGTGGAATGTTGAGTAATTTAACTATAAATTCTGCGTCGAAACATCAAAATAATAGGATATACGCAGGCTCTGGAATAGAAGCGTATTAGTATGCAATCATGCATCCATTTACTCTATTGAAGTATTAATAGGTGATAAAATAATAAAAAAAATATCATTTCTTTGGCAATTAAAACTGATTTTAAATAATAACGCTTCTACCTTTAGAAAATTACTGCACATCACGAAAGTCTGTTAATTTTTTAATGGGGAACTCTTTTGAATAATCGAACCACATGTGGATTTCATAGATAATGTATGAAAAATAAACGTAACGTCAAGTGAGAAAATTTCGTGCAAGTCAATTAATTATTAATCTAAAAATACAAACGACATACCTTGCTTGGTCCGTTGACATCGAGACAGGGGGCAGTGGTTGATATTGGCGGCTGTCCAGGAGACATGTCAATGTAGGAACTGGTGTCAGTGGCAGTTGAATACGATTGCGATTGAGAGTAGGAGGAAGGTGGCGATGAGAGTGTGACCGG
This sequence comes from Kradibia gibbosae, assembly GCA_018907135.1. Taxonomy (NCBI): domain Eukaryota; kingdom Metazoa; phylum Arthropoda; class Insecta; order Hymenoptera; family Agaonidae; genus Kradibia; species Kradibia gibbosae. The sequence continues at coordinate 4,985,195 of JACCHX010000007.1, forward strand.
TACATTTGGTCTTGTAAAATCTAGTTCCATGAGATCTTCCATTCGTTCGGAAGTTATAGAACACCCGGAATTATGACCCCATGAACTTGACAAAAGGGGCGCCGAATTTGACTTATTCGAGTGTGAGTTCTCAATACCAGGGACTAGTGGAGCAGTAATAACTTTAGCAAGCCTGCCGATTTCAGGCCTTTTTGATCGACTTCCCACGGAAAAGGCTCGTACTCTACTCGATTCTTGTTGAGCGATATCCAGCCTAAAGTTAGGCACTTATATTAATTTTTTTCCTATAATCTGGGAGCCATTCGATTTAATTTTGAATAAATATTACGTAGTGTAAAGCTCAGTTGTTGCAAGATAAATCATTGTGAACAAACATTTACAATATTTTAAAAGTGTTTTTGTTGAAAAGTATAAGGTTACATTCTCTATAATAGATACTAAAGCAAATTAATTTAGAATTAAAAAAAAAAACAGAATCCTTTTGTGGGCTGTTGTATCGAAAAATGTAACATATCGTTGAAGGTAGAACTTTACCTAACGAGTGATGAAATTCACCTGTTTTTCCGGTGTCTGTTGGCTTGCTCCGGTCTTGAGCCCACAGAGTAGGCTCTAGTCGGTCTCGCCTGCAAGTCCTCCCCTGGCGCTAGGAAGCTAGTCACCTTGTCAAGGTGATACTCAGAAAAGCGCAGATCCGTACTAGGAGTACCGGAAGTGACGGAGCAGCTACTTCCGCCATGCTGGGACATATCGTCGGGGAAGTGGCCATTGTGGTTGTGGGTGGGATCCATATCTACGTAGCCGTCGTCCCCAATGGGGGCCATGGAAACGTAGCCGTCGGGCAATGCATTGCTCTCCTCGACGAGGGATGAAGCACGAGAGTGCGAGTGAGCACCAGTGGCTGGGCTCATAGGCATGTACGCCCCCCGACTAGGGCTAGAACTGCAGGGACTGTACATCTCAACATAGGAACTTTGCTGTGGGCAAGAAATATTTTGATTAATAACGAGGATCTGTGAGGCTTCACTTCAATTTTCTACGTTTAAGCACTAGCAAGTCCTGAATATATGTCTTTCGTATTTTATTATGAATAAATTGATTTTTATTTTTATTTGGAAACACAAATAAGTTTAACAAGATGTTCAATGGTGATATACACGTTTGTTGTATTAATATCGAAAGCAATGCATGTAATTTGAAACTCTTACATACATTTTTATAAATATTTTGTAAAGACTATCGACGCATACGCGATTAAAATTATATTTGAAGCTCGCAGGTGTCTATATATTTTTATTGATTACATTACACATGTCTCTACAACTTAACAGGTAGCAACAACATATATATACATATGTTATAAAGTAAGCACTAGAATATCATAAAAATATATTTACTAAAATGCCTTGTTATCAAGTAATTGTAGAGAGAGAGAGTGAGAGAGAGAGAAACTTTAAAATTTTTGTTGAAGTGAGCGTCCACTTCAATCTTTGAATACTGACTAGTCAGGTAGTCTGTTAATATTTAGAGCACAAATTTGGAGGATTTCCAATGACAAACCTGCGAAGGAGAGCAGGACTTGAAATTGGACGAGTACTTTTGCTGGTGGCCGACAGACCAGGGCACATAGTCATCGCCGTTTTCTTCGAGTATCACTGGCTCGTCCGGGGTGAGCGAGTGTCCGTATTTCGACATAGCGCCTTCCTCCATTATGTTCTCCGAGGCATCGTCCATCGAGAGAGACGACCCCGCTGAATCCGTGGAACAAGTTGCCGAGGTCGGATTTATCGGCATGGAGGCGACCGGGGGCGAATAAGACATCACCCTACTGTGCATGGAATGGGGCCGGGGCACATGGGGGACTAGGTGTCCCGTCCTCGAGTGTTGTTGCTGCTGCTGCTGGAGGAGATGGTGATGTTGTTGGGCGGTGATCACGGTCATTGCCCCGATGCTGCTCGGATGGCCTTCACTCGTCGTCCGCGCCCTCGAAGGTAGACTATCACACCTGTCTCGTACGGTCGGCACACCTGCAAAAAATCATGATCTTAGGACATGTCTTGTAGCAAGGGCGGAGCTTTCGTGGCGATGGTCAGTCACACCACCGTGAAGCAAGACGCAAAAAATTTCTTTTTAAAGCCATTACCATTATTCCCAGCATATTAGAGGAGATTTACTGTTAGTAATCGTTTTAGATTATTCCTTCTGTTTTCACAGCTTATAATAATATCGTACTACATATTTACGCGCTCGGTATAAATTATGTGTAGGCGAGTTGGTATCAAGGTCTTGCAAGTATCTTGCGTTATTACGTTATTAATGAAAAATACAGATAAGATGCAGTTATGTCTCTCCGTTTGAGTGTGTGTATGTATATATGGGCGCACGCACATATGTGTATTTGTGTGCGCTAGTAAAAAATATATCGAATTTGTAGGTAGTGATTAAATCGTTCACAGGAAGCACGTATAACTGCTGTTACATCGTCATCTGGTCGCCTTAATTCGATTTTAAGCAGTGAAAATTATTCAAAAGCTCGAGAGCATAGAATAACAAGTTGAGGGGGCAATGATAATAAACTTTAAGATTTACACGTTGATATAAAAGTGTCTTTGAATGCACAGGCCAAGTTATAAACAACATGTTCTATAAAAAACTTTAATAGATAATGGCTAAGTTTTAATTCTTTCTGTAGCATTTATACAGATCGAATTCGAAACATGTAATGTATATACAAATAACCAGGCATATACTTACATACAGTATACGAAGTTTGCTAACATATAATATGCATATTATTTTTCCAATAATAATGAAAGTTATAATGAAACTCAAATATGACAAAGCAACAGTAATATGTTGGAATCTGTTGACAAACTTACACACATACACCAAATCCAACAATAAAGATTTTTGGGGCAGAGGGGGAATCACGTTAATACGCTTTAAAAATGTTCAAATACCGAAGCATGTGTATATCTGCCTGCAAAAATAAATTGACGCTCGCGCATGGGTATATATGTGTGTGTAGGTATGCACGCGTGAGCGTATTGTGTATTAATTTGTGTATGCTTGTGTATATGATTCGCATATGAGCGAGTTGACGATGTTAAAAAGAAAAAAAAAGTGAACCAAAAAGCATGTATTAGATTTTGCAGCATGCAAGCAATGGGAAGACTCCGATTATCCCCTAGAGTAACATCCCTCCCAAGAATTTTATCGCAAGTATATTTATAGGATTACACTAGACTCGTGGAGGATGTACACACTGTTTAGAATTAGAATTATATGGTCGCTTAATCGCTGATCCAGAATACGAATTTAGAATTTTCTTTTGTTCAGCACGAGGGAAAGGGAAGATCAAAGAAGTTTTATATGATGCGAAAAATTAAGAGATAGATAGGTAGACACATAGAGAGAGGGAGAGAATGGGAGAGAATGAAAGAGAGAGAGAGAGAGAATACATACAGCGTAACACGGATCTTTTAGATGATTGCGTTTGATTGATAGCAACAGCAGCTAGGGGCAGCGACAGGGTTCTCTGATGGGATATTGTCGCGGTTGTGGTAGTGCTTGTTGTACTCGACGATGATGTTGTATTGGCATGAATGGATTGGGAAATATTGTTATTGACGGAAGGGATCGGATGACTTGCTACCGAGTGTCGACGTCTATTCGTCACGGCAGCGCTGGTTTTAGTACAGACGATTGTCCCCACGGTTCCGCTCTCGATTACACCAACAGCAGCAGCTGTAAATTTATACCACAGCCCTCATTTTCCCGTTTACTTCTAATACACGCACTTTTTTCATAAATTAATTTTTTTATTTATTTTTCTGCCTTTTTTTTATTTTTTTTTACTTTTACGCGTTTTTCGTCATCATCATACATATACACATAGATATGTACACACAGGCGCGCGCGCGCACACGCACACACATATGTATGCAATTTAATAGTGAAATATTTTTACAGCTTTTCAATTTGTATTCAACATTAGAAATTGTTTATCTTTCAAACATTCTTATCAATAAAATAAGCATTTTGCTTTTTTATTTATTGACCCTTATTGTAATCATCAAGTTATTATTAATTAAGTTATTATTAATTATTATAATTGAATTCTAAAACACATTGCATATGCTTTTTTATACACAATAATTACTCCAAAAAATTACAACTTTAATCAATTTACAATGTTTAATGTACAAATGGATACTCATTAAAAATTTATAGGTTTTATACTTTATAAATGTTTTCAAATCACTTTTACCTCTACAAATACAATAAAAATATTCTATAAAGATATAACAAAATAAATAATAAATTAAAAATTTTTTTAAAATGGGCAAAGTAATCAGTGGGTCACATTTAAATTTTAAAATTTAATTGCAATACTATAGCAAATAGCAAAAGCACCTCATATAATAATAAACTAGCATTGGAACTATAAATAATTGAATTTAATATTTTTTTCTTTTAAAAAATAAACATCTGTAAACATCATTCTGTAAATAAATAAATTAATGAAATGCAATTATATAATGCAATTGTATTTTTCACTCCAATGCTAACATAAATTAAAGATAAATTAATGATTCCACGCAGACAGAGTCAATAAAAGTACAATTTTGGGAAAATAATACAAGAAAAAAAGATCTCTCTACGTGGACTAAGAGCATAATTTATTGTATTAACATTCAATTGATCTTTCCTGTCAAAATGTAATATGTTGCACCAGCATAAGAGAAAGAGAAAAGAAAAAAGCGTACAACTACTGTGACAGAACAGACCCGTATGTGTATTGGAAGTAGAAGTAGTCTGTGATCGACTACACTGTGAGGGGGCAGATGCAGTGACAGTGACGTTCTGTTCCTGTAACGGTTCCACCTGCTCCTTGTGCATCCTCTGTTCCTCTGTAAAGCCCGCAACCCACGTGTGTTACTCAGAAGCTCATATTATAACAATTTATAACCTTATTCTTTATGCTTCCATGGAGACATGTGTGGAATTTCACTTTTTTACTCATATTTAATTTAAAAAAAAGTTGAATGATTGCAATATTGGATTTTTAACACTATCATCATCATCATTATTAACAATATTAATATATTATTACAACGGTATTATAACTTACAATATATATTACATTGATAACTAAACTCAACTAGGTAAAAAAGTATATTACATGTTATTATAGTAAAGAATACATTTAAGCAACTTGCACACAATTTAATTTTTAATAATTATTATGGATTGTTTAGATGATTTATTATTTATTATTGGTGATTATGCGAGTCAGCAATATTTAATATACAGTTGGGCAAACATGAAATAAAAATTGTGCTGGTGATCAATTTGGCAGAGTAACTAACTGCTGACAGTGAATTTTACTCGAACATAAAATGAAAGTAGATGTGTGTAAAGCTTACCCAAGGGTGAGAAACTATGTAATTTTTGGGCAGTGTGTCTACGTTGCAGAACAGAAATTGGTTTGCTGGCTTCATTGGCAGAGGAGCTACGCATCCTTTGTCGAGGACCTTCATCTTTAGCGGAGCTTGAATTCGTCATGGCATTGTTGATGGCATGATGCATGTTTTGGGCAATATTATTATCCTCAACCTCCATCCAAAATTCACCACCACCGGTAATGGCAGAACGACCCACCTCCATGTAAAATATTCGGTCCATGCAGCCGGACCGTCTTATGCAGCTCAACTGGAGAGAGATAGAGAAAAAGAAAGAGAGAGAGAGAGAGAGAGAGAGAGAGAGAAAGAAAGAGAGAGAGAGAGAGAGAGAAAAAGAGAGAGAGAGAGAGAAAGGAATGGAAGGGGTGCATCAGTATCAAGATTGACAGAGGAGTCGAGAAGCAACTTACAGAGAATTCAATGGAATCGGATTTATCATCAGCTCCAAGCTTAACTAGGCTCAGAACACGGTCTGTAAGACATAGCCTATAAGGACCATTGATGTTTTTTCGTTCACCCAGGCCCTTCTTTTGCATGCTGACTTGCCAAATGTGCTCTGTAAATATGAAAACGATAAGAAAGTAGTCTAGAATAGAGGAAGAAATATTCAAAAAACAAAAAGGACTATACTATACCAAATGTAGGACGTGGCTGCTCTCCATCTGGTTGATCCCCATTCTGTAAAAGTAGGAGGGCATTGAGCCACTCCTCTAGATCCTTCTCGTTGTCTAATACCAGGCAAAAGCAGTCATCCTTGGTATAGAGGGCTATGACGTGCTTGTGCTTGGTATCCCTCCGCTTATTGATATTGAAGCAGCTCCGTACAGAGATACTGCGCTTTGGTGGCTGCCTACTCTCATACTTTTTCTTGCTGTCATAGTACTCAAGACAAGCTGGATGACCAGGAACCTCAGCCCTTAAGACAAAGAACTTCTTCTTGAGGGTCTTGAGCTTCTTTATGTGAGCCGCCAGAACGACAGCTCCTGGTGACTGCGAATGTGACAAGGATGACATACTGCTGCTACTGCTTTTGTTGATGTTATTGATATTGTTATTGTTATTGCTGTTTATTTAGGCCGAGAGAACGGAGCTGAGGGGGGAGCAGAGGGTCAGCAGAGGAGGAGAGGAGTCCGGGTTGGTGTTGGGGTGGGGTGAGAGAGGGAGGTTGCAGTTGAGCTCTTTAGGCCGTGATTTAGGTGGCGGTCCGGAGACGTAGGCATGTAGGCAGCATGTCAGGTGCGAGGGACGATGCAACGAGCACGTGTCGCGCAAGATTCACACTCTCCTATCTTCCGTTCTTTCTGTCTTCCTCCCCGGGAATTCGCTCTCCTTCCTTCCGTCTCACCTTGCTTACTCGCACCACGCACACACTCGCACTCGCGCGCACCTTTCTCTACGTTCCTCCTTCTTTATTCCTCCCTCAGCGTATATCACAACGTCGTGTCTCCCTCTTCTCTCCACTGCTTCCGCTCCCTCCGGCAGTCACGTTCCTCGGTATATGCTCTTTATCGCCGTAACTTCGTCGCAACTCGATCGGTTACTTTGTCTATCTATTTGTCCGTGTCCGTCTGTCCGTCATCCGTTTGTTCGTGTCTGGCTGCCTCCTTGCGTTCGTCGTTCCCGTTGGCTCGCGACCGTATCACCGCACTCTAGACAGCACCTGAGCGCGTCCCCGCTTCGCTATCCAGCTCAGGGGAGCGCCTCGTTTCCTCTAGCAGCATCCCGCGTTTGCTGCTCCCCGCGAGCGTGGCTCAAGGCCAGGCAAACTCATGTGCGCAATAGGCGCCGACACGACGGGCCAAGCACACACGGTAAACAAGGCGGCGGCAACGGCGGCGGCGGCGGCGGCGGCGGCTGCTGCTGCTGCTGCTGCTGCTGCTGCCGTCGCTGTTGTTGACGCTGCTCCTCCTTCTCCACTTCCGCGTCCTCTTGGGCTCGCAAGATGGGTATCAAGTTCCGCACGCGTCGTCGAGCTCCCTCTCGCTGCTCACTCCTGGCCCGGGGCACGTAGACACGCATGCACTTAGCCGCCGGGACGACGGAGAGGTGGCGAGTGACTGAGCGACGAAATTATGTGAAGGGTAGGTGAAGGAGGGTGGGTGGGTTGCTGAGTAGAAGGAGGGCAGTTAAGTGGATGGGACCAGGCGTCGTGGTCAGGCCGCAGCTCCAGGCCCAGGCGTCGTTGCTCCTCTTTCCCGCGATCGACACGTCCTCGAGCCGTGCCCGCAGCTCCGCTTTGCTTCGTTCGGATCGGTACCGTGTCTTCTAGAACTGATGTACTAGAGGCACTTCCTCGAACTCTGGCCGAGCGCGCGGCCCAACGGTTGATGAACCTGCTGCTGCTGCTGCCGTTGAACGAGGGGACGGGGGGCCATCGGCTGCACCGACGGTACACTGCAGACAGGAGGCGCGCTCACACACGCACACCCGAGCGCGCGTACGCGAAGCCTATTCAGGGGGCGATCGCGCGAAACTCCGACTCACGCTCCTGGATGAGCTGACTTCGCACGCACGCTAAGTAATAAAACGACGGGTGCTCGTGTCCATCTTGGAAAGGTCATGTGTGTAGCTGTAGTGTACGGTGAGCTTCGCAGTTGTAAACAAGCTCTACGCAGGCGCCAAGTACTCGAATGGCGGCGGCGGTGACGGCGGCGGTGGCGATGACGACGAAGATGACGGCTGCGGCGGTGGTGGCGGTGGCAGCAGTGATGACGGCGACGATACTTGACAGGCCAGAGGCCGAGGCATAGCATCTGCGACTAAAAGAGGCTCCCTGAATGTGTATTGTGTACATGTGTGTGCGCGTCAGACGGTTAAAAGTCGGCCCAGATTCGAGATTGCCAAGTCGAAATTATTTCATCTGACTCTCCCCCAGAGTCACGAAAGAGCCATCGAGAAGAATCTCGAACGTGTGTCAAGCTCCCGATCGACGAGCACGAAGCGTCGCGAATCGCGAGCCATCCTCAAGAGTAGGACTCTTTATCTCAAGTGCAGTCCATTACGATCTTGTCGCGTGTCGACCAACCGGACCGACTACACCGGCTGCTTCGTTTCCGCTTCTATTTCATCGAACAAGGCAGAAGCAAGACCCCTTCTTCTCTTTCACTCCTCTCTATCTCTCTCTCTCTCTCTCTCTCTCCCTATATATATATATATCTTTAACTCTATCCCAATCTCCCTTTGGGTGTCGTGCGTCTTCTCGTGGTGTCTGTGTTCCGCATGCTGCAATATTTGCATTACGTTCGCGTATCCATTTGCGTGTATCCCGTGAGTGAGGAAACTAGGGAGAGGAAGAAACAACGCTACGCGGTCTGCATGACATTGTACGTTTGAAATATTCGGATTGAATCTCGTCGATGAACTCGGGAGTCATGCGTGCGGCATTTTTATTGAGATGCGTAGCGTTGTTACGAGCCAATCTCAGCATAGTGCGCGTATGGCTCCATCGTCTGTCCTTTCCTCCTTTCTTCCTTCCTCGTTTAACATCTCTCTCTTTTTCCCACTCTCTGTCTCAACATTATATCGAGCTACTACCAAAGCAAAAGTCCACTTTCCTTTCCTCCGATATTATATTAAATTTCCAATTAATCTTTTATGCTATTGCAGTGTAGATTCACCGAGTAGTGTTACGTACAACTCTGACGCAAATACCTCATTGCAATGCTTTGTGATGCGATCTGTAACCCGCCCCTTCCTTTATTTCACATATTATTCATTCAGCATCATCATCGCTTCATTTCCCATTTATCCGTTTCCTCGCTCATCCATTAACTACATAGCTGTACGTTAACTTATTTACCCAGTACTCGTCGATTATCCTCCCCCCCCCTCTCTCTCTTCGAAGCCTTTTCCTTCATAGATGAATGTCCCTCTCTATCAATACAATACACACGCCCATGCTAGCTGAAAATCCTTTTACACTCTAATAATACAAAGAAATACGTCTTTTTTCCAATGTACCAATCTCTTTTGTATTATTTTCATTGATTACTAGACATTGTTGGCATAAAAATATATCAATATGTATGTGGAAAGGCGAGAAAATGAATAGGCATTCATAGTTTAGCATCTTGTATTGCTCTCAACGTATTGTACTACAATATATAAAGAATCATTAGCTTATTGTTACTGGCTCTTAACATCTCATGTTCTAGATGATAAATTTACTAATCAAAAGTTATTTTGCCATATTCAATAAGATGCAAATAAACTTTAAATAACCAATTATATAAATTAAGAGACTGATAGTAATTGTTTTGTAAATATAGCTAACTAACCACTTTCTCAATGATTTTTGTATGCTTCATGCAGCTTTTACGACTGTACACTCCTTCCCATTCTTTCGGCTTATATACAAGTTTACGCAGTAACTACTTCCTTATACTCATTATGCGATTAAAAAAATACAAAGCATTGAAAACAATACAATCGTGTTTAATACATAAAAAATAAGATATAAAACATGATATATAACTTGGTTATCGTAAACAAATTATTGATGGTTTTCATTACGTGTTTAATAATGTTAGTGATGTTTTCATGCGATAGCAACAAACAACTACAATCTCATCCTATTGATTCATTGTGAAAGAGAATTTTATAATTATTCGAGTGCGTACGCATTCGATTAATGCTTACGAGAAAACTTTGTTTTTCATATTAACATAATTTTTTATGTTGTAAGATGTTTTATTGAATCGCACCACATTTATGTGGGAATAAGCTTAAGTACTCTTTATCATGATAATATCAGTTTTACAATTTTCAAATATTAGCAAACCTGGAAATTAATTATCTTTGTATGTTAATAATGTCTTTTTCTATATTGCGTTGTACTTTAAACTTGAACAGTATTAAAAGATCGCAACGGAGCGACATTTTTAATTTGCGGTCCTGATAGAGGAAATTTATATTATGCGAAATTAAATTGATTTATTTAAATGAAATCTATCTTACACTCTTTACGTAATAATTTTATTATTTTACATATAAAAAAATTAATTTTTTAAATTTATAAAATATACGAAAATTTTTTAGCGTTTTAATCATACATTATTAAATTTTTTAAAACGTTTATTTTTGAAATACTTGAAACTTTGAACTAGAGTTTCGTCATAGTGATATCATTTTCAACTTAGTAATATCATCAACATAAGATAGGAAACAGGGAATCAGGCGGCATTTCGTATATAATTTCACCACTTCTAAAAAAATTTATACAGAAAGGCAAAGCCATTTTTGAGCATCATCACTTATTATAGGTATAAACAGAATTTACAAGAAATCCTTTATTAGAACAAATTCAATTGATAAAATTGCATGGGCCTCTACGTACCCACTTATATATTTTTATTTATATTTAATTTTATATAACGTTAACATTTACAGGCGGATAAATTAAAATATTTTAAAGCGATTTTTACAAAAATTAATTAGAATCTACATATACAGTCAATTGTTATATTACGGTCTAATAAATAAGTATACCTTTACATTTCGGCCAAAATATTTTTTATCCTATATCATAAAATAAACCGTTGAATTCATCAACATTTATGAATTATAAATTTCTATCGATCGAATCCATTAAAGCCTTAAAAAATTTATTTTTTTTTTTTTGCTAAATGAAAATTTTCTTCTATAATATCTCTCCTCTGATTTATATAAATCATTTAAAATTAAATCTTTATTGTCAGATTTAGAAAGTCGAAAATATTTACAGTGTATAATTTACACTAGGATATTTACAAACGTTTAAAAATTTTTTAAGATTAAAAGATTTACTTATATTTAGATTCGCACAACATCTAAAATATTTTTTGCATTAAAAAAAATTATTAATTTCTAATAATACTTCAACAATGATATTTTTTTTATTATTTCAAAAAACAGTATCCAATTTACGAAAAAAGTAAGAAAATAGTATATTTAATACAAATCAATGATTTAATTTTGAATTTATTACAAATAAGCCTGATTTCCATGGTTATATTTTAAGACGTTAACTATTTAAAAATAAATACAGTTAAACGGCAAAGACGAATCATTTTGTATACTTCCTATCAAACAAATTACTTGGAGTAGATATAAATAAATCAGTACAGTTGCAAGTACTTACAATAATGGCGAACAATATAACCAAAGATAATTGTATGGATTTTGATCAGGTTTCTCAAAGATTTCTCATCTCAATGTTCTTTTGAAACTAATTATATTTCCATAACATTGTAATCAAGCACTACTAAAATGTATTTAAATCATTAAATAATAAAAAATTTTTATGGAAAAATGGTTTTACAGCAAATACTCAAAAGGATTTAATATTTACTTAACATGCTTTTATTTCTTTATATAATGTCAGTAAATTAACTAATTGAATCAATCTTGGATAAAAACACAAATTTAAAAAAATTTTAAAATGAGTAAAAAAATATCCAATGTTGTTGAATATTTTTTCTTTTGAAAGTTTTAAAATACCTTTATTGTAAAGAAAGCTTGGCATCCACTTTTAGTTTTGTAAAAATGAAGCAAGGTAAATTGAGCTATAAGAAAATTTTCCTTGAGCATAAACATTACATTATACGTTTAAAATTACATTTTAAGTTCAGATTATACTAACGTAATTTGTCAATACCAACTTAATTGAAAACTTGGTATAAAATATTTCCTTTCAATTTATTTGTGTTCTGCGATAAATTTAAAAGTGTAAGTATTTCAATTTATTATAATAAAAAACATCAAATAATATGTGCGTATAAAATTCAAAAGTTTGATCGTGTACTTTTTGTCTTGTTTTACATCCAACATTTTAACAATAAAGTTCTAATTGGCATCTTTCAATTTTCAGGCTTTATCAATAATTACTTGGTTGCGTGTATTCGTCCAAACCGAAAGTTTTAGAAATACCTCGAACGGTTATTTATAACATTCTAACAGCATGTTATTCGATTCGGTTGCGCACAGACTTGTATGAATGGTACAATGCCTACCTGTACTATCACTGTCCAGGCTCAAAACTGATTTAAAAAGTAGACGATGCCTTTTTTATACATATTCAAAACATTAAATTTTTTTGTATAAAAAATGAAGTTACATGCAGATCACTCTAGCTACCTATGTCAAAGAATTAAAGAATATTACTGTATATGCGTATAAAATTGAGTGTTAGCGTGTATTTTGACGTAAATGTGCATATATGAAAAAAAGGAAAATATAAATTTCATTTATGAATAATTAGTAAAAAATGATTTTTATAAGTTACAAAATTATATACAGAACATTTTAACGATTAACCATTTCAGTTAGCAATTAAAAACTCAAGTTTTTTATCGGATTCAATAAACTCAGTCGTAAAATAATTAATCTTTAATCGTGAATCCGGTTCGTTTATTACTTGAATATTTATGGAAAATGAGATATGAAATATTATTATGATATTGAAGTAACTACCGTACTCTAAGAATTCTTCAAAGAAAGAAGGATACTATTCAATATATTTTTATAGTTGATACGTTATATAAGTATACACACACATCCACCCACACACCCATCCATACGCGCACACACACACAAATATTTTTATATATATATAATTTTGTTTGGAATTTTCTTGTTATTTGTATTTAAAATATTGCGATGGAAACATCCATGATTAAATGTATATGGAACAAGAACATCCCCTAAAGCTACACCGTATTTTACGAAGTTCGTAGGCCCAAAGGATCACCAGTAAGACTAGAAGCTTTATTAGGTCTTTGACCTACATTGTAAAATTATGTAGAATGTTTGCACGACGTATACAGCCGATAAATTATAACCATTCTTACAGCCGTTTGTGACCCCGACATTATATCTTCAATCAAAATTGGATATATTTTTAAATTTAATATATCCGGAAATTTTCTATTTTATGCTCCAAACTTTCAAAATTTGACAACAATATCATCAATTTTTTCAAGTTTCCCTCTTTTAAAGAATTTATTCTAACCTTAAGTAGTACGTGTAAAGATAAATCACCAAAAGTAAGAAATTAAATCATCAATCAAGATTAAAAACTTGTCTTAAGTTTTAAAGGGCTCAACAAAACTGACTATAAATTAAATTAAAACCGCTTTTGATTTTTACTAATAACAACAGAAAAAACTTTTTCATTACATATTCATTTATTATACAAACGAATATTTGAAAATATAAATAACATTTATTTGTTTTAAGCTTTAATATTACAGTAAAAAAACATTTTATATACTTTTTTAAAACGAGATTCATTTTTTTATTAAATTCCTTGAATATTAAGGGTCAGGACTAAAATAAGCAATTATTAATTTGTAATAGACGCTTTACTTATAATTTTCAATATGCGATCTATCAAACAAAATTATGATATATTCTAAGTGCTGACATTTGCATGTTCGTCTTCCGGCTGCCTAAATGTAAACAATCTGTTATGTGTGGATTGTTTTAAGCTTATTTTATGACTAAATCGTCATATTTGGCATATTGTGGCAGTATGAGTATGAATTATGCACGGCTCCAACTATAATTTAAAGTGCGACGTGATTCATATTTCCTGATCTCCCTATTTTTTCGAGTACGCTACAGTTTTGAATACCATTACTACATAACCACAAGCTTCAGCAAAATGTACTTTTCGTTCTGCTCTATTTTAATGGTATGTTTATGCATGTATGTGTGTGTATATATATATATATATCTCCAAAAAGTTTGCGGTGTAATAAATGCGCAGATCATAAGGTTAGTCTTATTTCGCAGAATCTACAGCCCAATTATCTAATTATTCCGATTGGGACAATCGCTTCGCAATCAGTTTCAAGGTGTAATAATTGAATGAGACATTCCTTAAGCATTCTGTAATAATTTTGACTCATTTGACTGACAGTGAAAAAGAAAACAGTAATAAAGAAGAGGCGCGAATATTTAATCATTGAGTTATCTATAAGCGTTGCCATCTGTTATTTGTTCGAGGTTCGCCATAATTGATAAGCTAGAGCTCATCTGTTAATTAAGTATCGACGAAACAATTATGCGAATTAACGCAATGAATGTACACTTTATTTATATGTGCCGCATAAGATAATAATTTTTATTTATAAAACATTAAAAGAGTAATTTAAATATACATTATGTTGTTTTTATTCATTTAATTGCTCAAAAGAATTATTATTTTTTACAACATAATATGAGTTAAAAAAAATTTTTATATTCAACGTAAAGTTATCTATAAAGAAAACTCTATGTTAATAAAGTTAGTATACCTAATACCCAGGTATAAAAACTCCCAAAAAACCTAATAAAGGCTAAATCACTACTGAAGCTTAAATTTCTTAAATAGAAGCAAATAACATTCAATTCTAAAAAAACAGTTTGAATGAAAACAATTATCATAGATTTATAGAGGAAACTTTAAGCTACATTCATATAACAAACAGAACCTATTGTTTAATATTTATCTAAATACATTCTTATTTACAGAATTAAATATATTGTACTCAATAAAATAATTGATTGTGCATACTTACATAAATGCTAAACATAATCAAATGATGAGAATTTTATTCATTTAGACATATGAATTGTTAAAAAAATGAATGAATTTTTTCCCTATTTTTTGTATCGACCATATCAAAATTACTTAATTTTTTCTTTTTGGAAAGTGAATCCCATACAAATTCTATTTTAAAATATTTATTATAAATTAATTCTGTATTATTTCGCCCAATATACTAAATTATGCTTCTTATACTTTTTGATATTAGAAATGAATGCTATATGGATTATGATGACTATTAAATTGTTTTAACTTGGATCATACAGTAAAATACATCGAGTCAATAGGAAGATCCTGATATGTGTTAAAAATTATAATATCTTTGTAACGTATTAATATTGTAAAAAGAAAACAGAGACAGAGAGAGAATTTTCTTATAAAGCTTTTAGAGTTAAAAGACAAGTATTACCGGGTATTTTCGAAATAACGAAAAATGTAAATTTAGAACCGCATGGACATACATATTGGATTAAAAACTAAATACGGAGTGAAACAATTATATACATAACACAATGTTCCCCAACACTCATAGTAACTAAATGTTTTTTAAAGAAAAAGCAAATAACTTGTACAGTTTTTTAAGTTGACAATGTTTGCTTACTAAAATGAAGCGGTCAATAAGGTAAGGTGATTGAAAATCTTACAAGGAAATTTTACAGTTAGGTAATAAATTTGAGAGAAATCTGAAGCCTACGAGCAAAGTGCAGTGAATCAAAAATTGATCTGAGGCAAAATCGCGAGATAAATCGCTAATGACATAAAAATCTTAATCAGATAAATTATATATGGTTTATTATTTACCACCGAGTGGTCGATAATCAAACCATATAATATAATTTTTATTAGTTATTTGTTTAATAATAATTCATTTTCTCTAATTAACTTGATCAAATCTAACATAATTTGACCATATTGGAATTGGCGGAAGATTCAAGTTCTATTTAGACACTGATTTATTTATAATTGAAGCTAAAATTTAAATACTAAAAGTTATATTTTTAGGGGACGTATATTAAACATAGAATTTTCAAATGTGTTTAATCATGATTACCATTCGACATATCATATACACTTTTAGTTTTTTGCCTATTATTGAAATGTATTATTTCTTTAAAAGTAAAAATAACAAATAAATTGAAAGTATAACACATTTATGAAGTTCTGTTACATGCAACTTAAAAAAATTAATTTTTTTGTAGGAATTTCTTTAACACTGATATTCTCTTATTTTCTATATTAACGCTTAAAATGATATATAAATATAATTTTTTTTTGGATGATTTTATAAAAGTATTTAATATCCTGATACACGTCAAATATTATGCCTTATAAAAAAAAATATATAATCTTATTGAAGAATAAAATTTACTGTCCATTTAATAAGATTTAAAGACGATTTGAAATTATTAGGTTCAATATTATTGGCATTACGATGATAAACTTTATATTAAAAAAAAGTTTTACCTAATAAAAATGAAATTTTTTTATATAAATTCTGGATAATAAACTTAAAACAATATTTTTACTTTATCAAAACTGTATTAACTGAAATAAAGATAAGATCGTTCCTTTTCAACGTATAAAAATAACTATAACTTAGCCTTGTGCTTAATCGATTATTGAACATCGAATTTGTTACCAGTAATTAACTTGTTGTTAATTTTCGTTTGTTTTAAATATTTATTTTAGATAAGAACATTAAAGACAACTTTGCTATTTGCTTTTATGTAATATATTGATAATTATATAATTATACGATTGATTTAAATGGACAAAATTAATACAGTAGCATATAGTAAATAATGTGTTAAGACTAAAAAAAACAAGAAGTTATGCCTTAGAATAATTGATGATATATTTTGATACATGTAGCTTGTTTGATGGTCATATTTTAATCACAATAGATTAAAGTACAATATTAATTCCTTATACACACGAAAATAATTATCTGTATAAAATGAAAATGACGATTTTCTATTTTTATATTATTTAAATAATAAAGAAATATTAATTAGTATTATATATGCGTGTGTGTATCTGTGTTTATACATATATATAATTATGCATATATTATATATAAATTTTAATTTTTAATTATAAATGTAGGAACATAAATTTATTAAAATTAAAGAGATATCAAATGATATTTAATTTTATAAGTAATATAATAAGTTATTTAACCGTGCGTTCGGTTCTGATTGCACACTTTGGCCAACTAAATATGCAAGTTTATGTGCATACTGACATGGTGCAGGTATCTTAATAGTACCAGGCCAATTATAATATAAATGACAGAGTTTAAAGGTAAATCGCTGCATGTAATCGGTTTTTAGCTGTATATCGTCATAAATGACAATATAATGAATTGGTGTTACCGTTCCTTGACGAACAGTTTGAGGTACTAAGAAAAAGTCATATAAATAACGGCGTGTAATATCTGTATCTACAACAGTACCAGGTGGCGGATTGCCAAGTTTTCCTCTCTAAAAATTATAATTACCACTTATAATGTCAATAATACTGATTATAAAAATATATTGTTTTTGAGTCAAGACATTTACGTTTGTTTCAAAACGATTTTAATTAACATGAATTTTGGTTAAAAACATTTTAAAAAATATGTATATAAGCTTTTATAAACGGGCTATCGATGTATAAAAGTTTTTCAAAGAAATTTTCCTATATCATGTTCATAATTGACAACAATAATTTTGAGAATGAAATATTTGATAATGTTTTATGTACATTTAATTTTTTATCTTGTGTTCAAAATAGTAGATTTTTTATTTCTGTATAGTCTTAGTAATTTTTCAATACAAATATTTAAATGAGTTATTCATATACAATTACAAATATTTTAGCAGAATTTTTTTTTAAACTTTTTTATATTTAATTAGTTTAGTCATAATTATTTTCTAACAAATTATCATTTAAAATCTAATATTCACAATTAAATAACAAAACACATTTTATTATTACTCATTATTTTAGTAATTTAAGCAATCCATGGTTACCTTTTTTTCAGTACAATAATCGTTTATAGTATAAAAAAGCTAAAAAAAAAACTAAAATAAATATAACTCATGAATCATAGATAATTTTTTCAATTACAGGAGTAACAGTTAAATGAAATAAATTGACAGTCGAAAATATCCGGAAATTTTTGTATAAGATTAACAAAATCTTTTTTTTATCAATATTAAATAGTTATTGTATAAGAAATATGTACACAAAACTTCCAGACATAATAAAAAACAAAATTAAATAAAACAAGTACTATCAAATATGTCATAAATTATTTTTAAAATGTAGACAATTTTAAGCAAAAACGAATTGAATTTATTTTTTTCTTGCCTCAGAATTCTTAATTATATTAGATAATTAATATAAATATATATGTACTTGTACATATGTAATTACCTTTTCAAATATACGAGTAGTGATGCGTTTTTGAACAATAATGACACTTAATCTTGGTTTATAACTTGAATCTATTAATGAGCAAGTTTTAATAAACTGTGATACTTCATATTGTTTAACTATCTCAAGTTGACCATCTCCTACGCCATCTCGATAAATAAATATTTTATCAGGATAACGACCATTTCTCTACAAATCATTTTTATAGTTATTTTAAATAAACAATCAAATATTACAATAAACACTGATTATAATACTAATTTACAAACCTTTTGGTACATTTGGATGGAGGAATTCAGACACTGTTTTAATAGGTCTACTAATTCTTGATGAGGAGCTTGTTTACAAACTCTGCTGTGCCATACTGTAAGCATTTGATCCATGCTAGCAACAAAAGCTGCTACATTTCCTTTAAGAACTTCATTAGATCCTGGATGATAAACATCAATTCCGCATACCATAGCATTTCCCTATAAATATAGTAAAATACACATCTATTAAATTTTATCTTTAATAATAATAATACCTACAAACGGATTTTTCAATGCCCATAAGGCTCCACCAAGTTTGCAATTTATTTGCATTGCAATTTTTTCAGTAACACTTTTTATCTTGTCACTCCTTGAAATAGTTTTTGAAATAATAACTTGAGATGGTAGACCTAACTCTGAGCAGCAAATTCTGTGTCAATAATAACAACACTTTTTTATTTATTTAAGACAATAATGTTAATATTTATATAAACTTTTACTTTATTCACTATTAAAATTTTTTGAATGTATAAAAAATATAAGTAAATATATTTTTATTAAAAAAATTTACTGTAACAGTATATTTAGTACTTTGAACTACAATTACCGTTTAACGGCTGAATATTTATCTTGTCGAATTGTAGGAAACACTATTACAACCATATCTAAAACATTTCCTAAATTGCGGATTTCTGAAATATAATATTCGGTACTGTCATTTTTTAAAAATATAAGTTTAGGCTCCCCTATTCGAAACTTTATTCTTTGGCATATAACTTTATATGTTTCGAGAAAGTCATTACAGCATCTTCTATTATTTTGAGTACAAATTATGGCCCAATTCATCATATCAATCTAAAAAAAAGAAAAACTTTCTTTAAAAAATTTAAAAAATTTAATTTTTTAATAATGGAAATTTAATAATTACAGATCTTATAATATTATTACTATACTTCTGCCATTCAGCAGTTTCTGATTTTATTTTAAAGTTGTGTCCAAAATTAATTTCTTCTGGATCTAATACTCGTCCCTTAATTTCTGTGATATCATTATCCATTGTTAAACCCCAATCTGATAATATTCTCCTGATATTATCATTTTTATTAACTTGCTGAATAAAATTTTTTATAATTTCTCTTCTTTCTTCAGGATTAACTTTTGTTATTTGAGCAAGATCTTTCGTAATTTTAAAATCAGCTCTTATACTATCAGTTATTCCTGATAAAAAGCATAATTCAGGAATTAATAAGCATATTTTTTCAACCGTCTGAAAAACAAAATTAAGTAAATAGTTTATATATATGTAAGTGAAGAAAATATTTTATATACTTCGCCAGTTGTTGTTTTTCGTTTATATCTGTGAATGAGGAGAGGCTGCTTTACATCTTTTATTTCTATATTATAATGACTTTTATAATAATCAATTAGAGAGATTTCTTGACCATTCTTGTCAAATTTTAAATGTGGCGTTGTGTTCCAATCAATGTCATCAATTTTATATGTTCTGTTATTGTAACGTGTCAAAACTGAAGTGCCAATTACTTCACTCATTACTACATTTTGGAAATTACTTTTGTTTGATCGATGTATATCATACCTGATACATATTTATTATTTATAATTGATCAAATTTGTCTTTATGTTAATTTAATCTTACATTAAATCCCGTACTGTATCCAAACGTACAACACGGTAAGTAGCATCAAGATTTAATTTAAGACCACCTTCAAATTCATTCACGGATTTTATGTAGCCTGGCCATACTTCTAAACGATGTTGTTGAATTGAGCGAGCGCATGTGGGATTAAAATCACGTTGTCCGATTCGTACTAAAGTTAAGGCCTGCATAACTCTATTCATTAAATTATTTAAAAAATTAATATTATTCTTCATTTCTTGATTTTTTTTGAAAATGATTTTAATAATCACGGTAGAATCATTATTAGGATGAATTGATTCGCATATTGTTTCCTAGTATTATATAATATGATTAATGTATTGAATTTTAATTATAATACAAAAAAAATAAGAAAAAAAATTACTTTTTCTGGCAACTGTATTGGTAAGTATAAAAGTGTTCCATCAAATACATATACATTACCCAATGTATTCAATTGCTGTTTTAAAAGCTTTTGCCTTAGGATTCGAGAATCAATGTCCGGAAAAAACCTAATCTCATACTGAAATATACCTTTATTTTCATCTAATTTTAAATTGATATAATTGGTCATAAGTGAAATTCTAAAAATCAACAAATATAAATAAATAAATATAAAAAAAATTGAAGGAAAATAGTTTAAAAATATATACATGTGTATCAATACATTTTTCCACTTTCTCCTTGCCGAGAGACAACTTCTATGTCAGATTTCGATGTTTTTGTTTCATCTAATGATATTGTAGACAATTTACCTAATACGCCTGTCTCACGCAAATATTCTGAAGTGCTTACATTAAATCTATAAATAATAATTCAAAAATTAAAATACTTATTCCAATTATAAGATTCGAAATGAAATTTCAAAATAATAAAGAATTTCATCTAATAGTTATACTATTAATAAATTTATGAAAAGTAGTTTTCAATTTGAATAAATACTCTATATAAATAATTGGCAAATAAATGTTAGTCTATTTTGTTTTAGATGTAACAAATTAACAGTTATATAATGTATAAAAGTGAACTTAAACATTCTTTATTTATAATATTATAAACTTATTTTTATGTGTATGTGTTTTTTATTATTATTGTTATATAATGATTAAACAAAATATAAATTATTTTCTTAACATGGAATTAATTAAATTATTATAAGATATTTAATAAAAAAATGATTTTTGTTTAATAAAAATCTTATTTAAAAGAAAAAACTTTTAATTTTACCTTTATCTTTAACTTTCAAAAATTTAATACACATTTAAATTAATTATTTACACTTTTGATTAGTTATAAGAATAAAAAAAGGCTATGAAATGTAAAAATATATAGGAAATTTAAAACAATTTATCGAAAAAAAATATACTTTTAAGCAGTTTACTTTTGTCAGTGTTGTAAATTTTATTAACACCAAATATTTAATAGATTTGATTCTTTCAATAAAATTTCTGGAAATAACAATAACCATATTAAGGATCGATTAATTTCATTTATTAAAATTTAATAATAAAATGTAATTTTTTTTTAATATTATGTAAATATACACATTATAACTTACTTTTTTTGTAAGACACTTAGTAATCCGCTACGGCCTCTACCTACTGTTGAAGTAGATGTTATGGTAGTTGTAGAGTCAGCTTCTGAAATAGTATCAAAAGATAATCGAGAAATTTTTTCTAAAAGATTTCCTCTGTCTCCACTTTTAGAAGTGCTCGCAATTGATTCTACATTTTGTATATTTGCATTTTCTTGTTGAAGTATACTAATTTCTTTTTCTTGTAAAATTTTTTTTCTCATGAATTCTATAAGACTCCCACGACCAGATCCTCTGCCATTTGAAGACATATTCTAAAAAAAGTAATAAAATTTTAGAAGAAAATATAATAATCAATTGTAATAAATTTAATTTAAGGTAAGAATATAAACAAAATAAAATAAATCAATCATTTATAAAATATTACAATAATAATGAAATTAGTTATAAATTTCTTTTCTAGCTAAAATCAGTTTGAAAATTCATATGTTTAAATTGGTAATGAAATTTTGAAGAAGGTAAAAATTTAGAATTTATTTATTATTTTGCTATTTAGATCATTAATATCTTAAATACAATTGCTAAGTAAAATTGTTTAATAGAATCTTATGATGAATAAAAAAACATTTACTGTAAACATATATTTTTCCTATTTTACATATTTTAAATATTTTGTTGAGCAAGCGATTGTTATAATTTGCAGACAATTTTTTGATATTTATTATCTTTAAATATTATGAATCCATATAACCTATGAATGATTCAAATGAGATTTTGAAATATTCCTTAACTAAAATCAACCATTGAATTTTAATTTATTCAAGACGCATTTGTAAATTTAAATTGTAAGTAAAAACAAAATTTTTTAAATATTTGAAAGTATTTCAATTTATTGTTCTATAAAAGTTTATCAATATATATTTATAAATTGCATTAATGTTTTTAAAGGAATATTTATCTTAAATTAGCAAAAAAATTTGGCTTTTATTTTAATAATTTATTGAACTTACGAATTTATCAATATGACCTTTGAAAAATAGAATAGTATCGCTTTAAAATCAGCGTGTTTTATTAAAAAAAGTCAGATCATTGAATAAAGACTTATGATTATTATTATACAATGTGGATAATGACTAATTTTATAATCCTCTTCACGAATATTTGTAAAAGTGAAAAATCAAGGTCACTTAAATGACCTACAAACTACAGAAAGAATGACGTTATTCATTATTAGCGTA
This sequence comes from Kradibia gibbosae, assembly GCA_018907135.1. Classification (NCBI taxonomy): domain Eukaryota; kingdom Metazoa; phylum Arthropoda; class Insecta; order Hymenoptera; family Agaonidae; genus Kradibia; species Kradibia gibbosae. Next base: position 5,008,325 of record JACCHX010000007.1, read on the forward strand.
AATTCAAAACATTTACTCAACACATTGAACTTCATAATCGAATGCGTCGAACTGATATCTGATATCCAAGATGGTGTTTTTAAAATATATTTCTTTGTTACCACTCTTGTATGTTCACAATACATATGCAGATTCATTCCCTTTTTTCAAGTCATCACAGTCGTACTTTAATAGTAAAAATGACATTACGATTTTTTTTGCACATTCCGAACACTATATTGTAAATACTCAATCGCTCATTTTCAATAAAAACACAAGTACTTTGAAATTGCCAAGCATTGGAAGTATAAACATTTTGTTAATTTCCTTTATCATTTTAAAATCGATTTTCATTACTTTGATTCAAATTACTCAGGTGAATCATTAAAGATTTTATTTATTTCAATAAAAAATTTTTTTTATAATTCTTTTACAATTTCTGGAGTTTAGAATTTCTTAAATAAAAACCTCATATATGATGTGAGTTTACTAAAAGTTCGATTCGCTATAAATTATTTGCAGCATGGTATATTTTTCAAAGATACTGAGTGTCATAGATATAACAGAATGTGAGTCGCATCACTTATTCAAATATATATTTAATGTAAATATTCAAAGTCACATACTATTTGAACTTCAAAATTAATTACAGTGTGTTGTAGTTAACTGCATTCCACGATTGTTTTATACATATTTGATCTGTTTATTAATCGTAATTTTTTCGTAGAGATGGTACTGATGACAGCTCTTATTTAAGTATTTCACGAAAATTGGATAGTGTAAAGTATGTATATATCGAATTGTGTGAAGCAAATAGATTTTGGACATATACTTTAATTTTAATTTCAAAAAGGTGTTTTATAACGAAAAAAAAGTATCAAAAGTCTATTTAGATATTTTGATAAAAAAATTAATTTGACACCATCAATAGTTAGGTCTACTCAAAAGATTCAGCACATATTTATTAGGAATATAATAAAATGATATGAAATTGTTGAGGTTTTAAAGCAAGGGCCTCGTAACTCATTATTGTTAATATTTATTGCTTAAAAAACCTGATATGAATAATAAATATATTTGAATCACAGTAATACATTATTTTCTTTAATCATTTGATTGGAAAGTCTTTTTACCCCCATTATAAATATGAAATGATCGATGATTTTTTTGCCTTTCTCAAAAATCAACACTACTTGTATTGCAATAATCAACTTGTTGTATTAACTTTATATTGGAAAAACTTTTTTAATTTTTAAAAATATATCAGTATGGTTTTATTAAATGGGTCTTTTATAATATGTGAAGAACCTTTTAGGTATAATAAATGTTTGGTTTCTGATAATATAAATTCTCCGCTATGTTACATTAATATAGTTTTATATTTATATTATACAATTTTTAAACTTAATGGTATGCTTCGATTTCTTATATTCAGCACTTTATTAATGTTTTAAAGTTTATTGTTAAGGTAAATTAGATATACTAATTGATAGTTACAGAATGTTTTTAATCATAAAGGTATTGGTTTTTAAATACTTTTTACATCATTTACTCTCCAAAGTTTTTGCTTCCAGCAAAAATAAATATGCAGAATATTAAGAATGAAATTATATTAATAAAATGCTATTTGCTGATAAGATGCTCAAGTAAGTAATATTGAGTCTCGGTATTATTTATTATTACTCTTGAGTGAAATGAAATGCATGGTTAATGAGAACTTGAATTCGGAAGCCGTTTAATTTTATAGGTCAGGTCAGAGAAAATTCACGAGTGAAGGTTTGATTTTAATTAGTTTTAATGAATTAATTTAAACTAAATTAATGCACTAAATTAACTTTCAAACGTTTTAACCATAAAAACATCATTGAAAAGTTTTCATTAAAAAAAAATTGTAATCGTAAAGTCTTATTGAGTATATTTTCAAATTATAATTGTTTTATTTATAATACATATACAAATATTATATTATTAAAAAGCTTTTATAATAGTTATAAAATTCTATAAATTACTTAATATTTTTAGATGTAAATTTATAAAATTATAAAACGATTTTATTCTAATTAAATTAAAAATTGTAATTACTTTGATACATTGTAAAATAATTCAAAATTCAAGAAGAAGTTGTTTAAGAATAAAATCAGATTGCTTAGAGATTTAATTAATATTCTACAATGTGTTGGCTAAGAAGTATTAAATTTATGTTTATTTGATATTAAAAATCAAAATGAAGCAGCTATGTTAAGAGTTATGATATACAATTCTTTCATCGTCGTTTGTTTCTAATTCATTTCACTATATTGTAAAGTTGTTTTAGGTTTTTTAGATATTACGCCTCCTTTATTGATACAGATTGAATAAAATTAGATACAGATTTTTTTGTTTTTTTTTCACAAGCTTAAATATACGAAGAGAAAAAGTTTTACAAATTATAATAATCTGTAATTTAGAGAAACATATGCTCTAAAATATTTGACTTAATAACCTCATTAATAATTCATAAAATTGATGACTAATTTTGAGCAATCGTAAACAATTTATTTTATCTATTTTAATATTTATATAATGAAATGCAGTTATTTTGATTGCAGTGCATACTCTAAATGAATTATAATTTATATAATTGTATTTAAAAGTTCAATATAAAAACAAATTTTTCAATAACATTTTTTAGATAATTATAATAACAATTTTTAACTAAATAACAGTATTGCAGCTTAATATGGTTGATGAAGACATCGAGTTTTTATTGGAAAATAAAAAAAATTAACTGTTGCATTACTGAAGTATTTAATTGCTTGAAAACAGATTATTCCTTGGTCCATTCGGAAAAATTGAAATTATAAATAAAAAAATTAATGAAAAACGAATGAATTTAACAATATATGAAAAAAGTAGTAAATTGTGAATTATTGATTAAAAATTATTAATTTATAAGGAAATAAATTAATCGTCGTATGTAAAGAGTTTAATAGTGAGTGCTAAGTAGTTTCAAATTTTAAGTTAATTTAACAGTGAATATAAGTTTAATAAATTTTTTATAGAACTATGAAAAGTATAAGTCAATTAATATCATTTTTTAAGTTGAGTGATAATATCGATGTAAAACGATGTTATTAAATTCGCGAGTGGGCCCATGATGAGCGTTTGAGGCCCTCAGACGCATGGGTATTTATTTCCCTAGGCGTTCTTAAAAACGATGTTATGCATGAGAACAAAAATATTAAAAAAAGGTTTTTTGTTTCAGCAAAGTTTCTTTTAAATATAGATAATACTTTCAAATTTTCGTAAGTTTTATAGTAAGATAGTTATGTTGTTTTGGTTATTTTTTATAATAATACAATTTGTTTGTTTTTAACCAAAGGAATCCGGATAGAATATATGGATGAATAATAATGTTTCGTAAACAAAATTTGAATACAAAAACTATTTATTTTTTAATTAATATACATTTTTTAAATAAGATTTCTATGCTTGCTATTGTTAAAAAAAAAGATGGGTTACTAAAATTACGGTTGCACGCGCCTTAATTATTTAATTTAGTTTTACAGTTAAAATATTATTTTATAATAGTAATATGTAGTTGTTTATATCACAAGATGTTTATAACATAAGATGTTAATAACAAAAAGCCATGATTTTAAATTACTCGGAATACCTTAGTTACGATTGGAAGTTTGGCTGTTTAAAATTTGTTTTAGGAAAAAAAAATTACATTAAATTAAAAGGTAGTTAATGCAAGCTTTCAGATATATTAAAATGTATTTTTATTGCAATCTGATTCGAAAATTATGGGAATTGAAGAGAGGGCAATATATTTGTAGAGTGTGTATGTGAGCGGAGTGAATCAGTATCTTATAAAATTAAAGTGCGTGAGCAATAAAAATGGCTGCTATAGCGGCGCTCGGCTGAGCGAAATTACTTCTGTACAAATGTTATATTTTTACATTAAAAACATAATAGTATACTGTGTCTGGAAAACGTTTTACCTCAGTCATATTATTTATCTCGTCCTTTTGTAAAGAATTTTGTGATTCGAGCAAGATAAAGGAGATCAGGTTACATACATCTTGGAAGGTGTATAATCAGAAGGAAAGAAAACATTCCGCCGATTGCAACATTTATTATAAATAAATTCATTATTTTAATTTGTTAAAGTTATTACGCTTCAAAATGTCGGACGGGGAGGACGATTTTATGTGCGAAGAGGAAGATTATGGTTTGGTAAATTAGCGTTTCATACTTTTCTATTTTATTGTTTCGGTAATCGTTGAGTGATAGCCTTTAGGTTAGGTTGTCGGTTTTTCTTCAGATTAGTAGATTTCATCTTTATCTTTTATTCTGTAGAAAATGTGCTTATTTTGAAACCCTATGACATAAATTATGTTTATAAATTCAGGAGTATTCAGAAGATTCAAATTCAGAACCCGATGTAGATTTAGAGAATCAATATTATAATAGTAAATCTTTAAAAGAAGATGATCCTAAAGCAGCGCTGCAAAGTTTTCAAAAAGTTTTGGATTTGGAAGGAGATAAAGGAGAATGGGGATTCAAGGCTTTAAAGCAGATGATTAAAATAAACTTCAAACTTGTGAGTAAATGATGCAATAAATAAAGTTGTATTTTTCATTTATAATTATAGATTAGTAAAACAAAATATTATGTGTATTTTAAATATTTTAAAATTAAAATGTTATTAGTAAATATATATATACATATGTTTATATATTTAGTTGTTTAAGTAAATTATTATAAATAATTTATTTATAATAACATTCATTATTATTGCTAATTTATTTAATTTTTAGGGTAATTACAAAGAAATGATGACAAGGTATAAACAGCTACTTACATACATAAAGAGTGCAGTAACAAGAAATCATTCTGAAAAATCTATTAATTCAATTTTAGACTATATTAGTACATCAAAAAATGTTAGTTGTTTTTACTGAAATTTAATGTTGCTATTTAATAAAAAGTTTAAAAAACCTGAAATTAATCTTTGTAGATGGAATTGCTACAAGATTTTTATGAAACTACTTTGGATGCGTTAAAAGATGCCAAAAATGATAGATTGTGGTTCAAAACCAATACTAAATTAGGAAAATTGTACTTTGATAGGTCAGATTTCAATAAATTAGCAAAAATATTAAAGCAGCTTCATCAAAGTTGTCAGGTAAATTACCATTAATTTATACCATCTACTATTGAAATATTTATCAAGCGATTAATAATTATTTAAGACTGATGATGGTGAAGATGATTTAAAAAAGGGAACACAACTATTGGAAATATATGCCTTAGAAATTCAAATGTATACTGCTCAAAAAAATAATAAAAAATTAAAAACTCTCTATGAGCAAAGTCTTCATATTAAAAGTGCAATTCCTCATCCACTTATTATGGGTGTCATAAGAGGTAAAATCTTTCTTATAATATGATATGATTTTTACTTTATGAAAAAAAAATCAAATTTCTTTAGAATGTGGAGGAAAAATGCATTTAAGAGAAGGAGAATTTGAAAGAGCACACACTGACTTTTTTGAAGCTTTTAAAAATTATGACGAGTCTGGTTCACCTCGTCGAACAACGTGCCTAAAATATTTAGTTCTTGCGAACATGTTAGTATGGAGAATTAATATAATTAATTATAATTAATAATAATTAATAATAAAATTAATAATACATACAATAAAATCTTGTATTTAAAAAATTAATATTGAAATGCACAGGTTGATGAAATCTGGAATAAATCCATTTGATTCTCAGGAAGCTAAGCCTTACAAAAATGATCCAGAAATTTTGGCCATGACGAATTTAGTAATCAGTTATCAAAATAATGATATCAATCAATTTGAGTTTATTTTAAAACAGAATAGAAATAATATTATGGATGATCCTTTTATTAGAGAACATATTGAAGATTTACTAAGAAATATAAGAACACAGGTAAATGTTTTAAATATTTATACTTTAGTAAAAAAATTTATTTTAAGTAAATAATAATTAAAATTTAGGTTCTTATAAAATTAATAAAGCCATATACAAGAATTCATATTCCATTCATAAGCAAAGAATTAAACATTGATGCATCTGAAGTTGAAAGTTTGTTGGCATCTTGCATTTTAGACAATACAATTCGAGGTCGTATTGATCAGGTATATTTCTATTGTAGTTTATACTCTAAAATATACATGTCAAACAAATTTTTAAGTTTTTGTAAATTGAACTTTATTTATCAAATTTATTTTATATCAATATATTACATAAATTAGATAGGTTGTTTAATGTATGATCTAATTAAAAATATATATTTTTATAAAAACACATTTTTATTTAATTATAATTTTTTAATTGTAAATTCATAGGTCAATCAAGTCTTAGAATTAGACAGGAAATCAGTTTGTGCAGCTCGTTATAATGCCTTGGATAAATGGACTACGCAGTTACAATCCTTGCACTTAGCTATTGTGAATAAAATGTCGTAAAAGTATGGTTACGAATAAAACTTAATTAAGATATAATTTAAGTCATGTTTGTAAGTACTAATACATTATTGCCCTTGATACATAATCAAAATAAAGTACATCATAATATTTTGCATCATTAATGGAATTTTTTAATGTCATGTATTTTTTTATTTATGTAAAATTTTGTTTAAGATTCTTTTTAAATATTAAAATTAATGACATGTAATATTTTTTATTTTACATTTTTATTTCTTATTGTAATGCATCTTTTTTTTTAGTATGTAAGGTTTAAAATTCTTATAATGAACAATACGTGATATCAATACAATACTACTTTATTGTGTATATAAATTTTTTTTTTATATCAGCTTATTATTGTCAAGGTATTACTGCTATTATAGCATTTATACATTTTTTATTTAAAATAATAGTGATACAGATAAAAAATAATAGTTATCACAATTCAATAAGAATACTAAATTAGTTATAAAACTTAAATTACTTCTAAAAAATTTCATTCGTATTGATTAATTAGAAGAATAATATTTTATGTAATTATTTAGATACGTAAAATGAAGAGTGGTGTAGAAAAGAATAAATACATCTGCCGCTTGCCGAAAATATTGTGAATTCGAATATAATTATGTAACAAAAAATTTGTTTAATATATTAATTGCTATAACGTTGAAAAATAGCGTGACGAAGATCAAGTAATTCATAAAAACTAAGCTTACGTAGAATCTGACATAGAATAATATTATCGCGCCTAGTGTAGAGTAATATGGCCTAGAAGTAATACCCAGCCGAATGCTAATGAAAGTATTTGGCATGTGATAAGTGGAAAAATATCATTATAGGGGAGGAGTATTTGCAATTTTGTTTTGCTGATGTTTTAGAAATAACAGTGGCTTTCAGGGAGGGTAGTGTTATTGAAGGTCAGGGGTTGTGAACGCTATTATGTGGGCGATCGAAGTTTATCTGCCTAAGAAAATTTGTATAAATCCTCAATTAAATGTAAATCCTTATTTTTAATTTAATAATAATATAGGATTCGTTAAAATTTCAAAATTTGTATTTATAAAATTGTTTGAATTATATGCTTTATTAGAATGTTTTCTTGATTTACATTTACTAAGATCTGCATAGTATAAAAATAATTAAATTAATTTAAGGTAATTCAAACAAATTTATAGTATTTTAATTTGATTTAAACATTAAATTTATACGTATATACATTTTTAGAAGGTATAAAAATGTTTCTTATATAGTATTTACAAGATATTACGTAATTATATATTTGCGATTTACATAATTAAATTTTGTATGGTTGTTTGAAGTAAAAATTTCATAAAAATTATATTTAATGTCAAAATAAAATAACGTTTTACAGACTAATATTTAGTTTTATAAAATTTATCTTTTTTGTTTTATGAAATGTATATTTTAAGAAATAGTACAATAGAAATATTAACTATTACTTTTATAATTTAAAGTACGTTACACATATTTTGAACCTAAAAGTTTAATTAAAAAATGAAAGATGTATAAATAGTGCATATTAATGGTAAATATTTAACACTTTTGACTTAGACTCTGTACTTACCTTTTGGTAAATTACTTTCCAACATTATTTTTATAACTCATTTTATATCTCAACAGTATCAGTTAGCTGCTCACTTTTATTTCTTTTTACTCACTTTTGAGAATATGTATATTGAACACGAAGTTACACATACGTGGCATACGAGAACTCAATGAGTAAAAGGCTTATATGTATTGTGCAGGATACGCCCTATTTTGTCACTTTAGTGGGTCTAAAGTTACATGAGCGACGGCGTAGTCATACACTGAAGCTCAAACGTGCCACAACATCGCACATAATTACTTGCATTTCTCTTTTCCTCTATGTATTTTTATTACGCTATTAATTTAAAATGTTTGCTCGAACGGCTATTATAGTAAGTTACTATAAAAACAAAGACTGTGAAAATTAATTAGCATTCACATAAACATTATAATTAGACGTTTTACAGGTAATACAAAAAGGCCTTTTAAGCATTTAAATAGATTTTTGAGCGTAAATAATTTTTTACAATTAATATTAAGAGACGTAAATTATTTATAATCCTTTTAATTCATTTTTAAGAAAATATTAAACTTGTTTATATAAAAGTACTAAAATCGGATATAAAAATTTAATGTTTTTATAATCCACATCATTGTAAAATTTTATTTCTAAATTTTAATTGTTTTAAACTGCAAACAATTTAATAAAATTTTTATTACGTAACTTTGTATATATCTCATTTTTATTATTTTATGTTTATTATCTCTATCTCTTTCATTCTTTGTGTATTGCGACCTTTAATACCATTTGAAGAATTACACGTACTTAAGGGACTAGTGAGTTTCGAGTTGGAAACAACATTACGCCGGTAGAGCAGTTAACAAATTCCATTACGGCTCTTAAGACATAAGGAAAAGTCTTTTTATAAGACCTTGCATTGAAGTTTTTTTTAATAATATCGAGGAATAGATTAAAAAAAGTAAGGTCTACGTTGTATTTTTTTTATTTTTTTTTAAGTATTATACGTTACATATCTTTGTTTTTTTTGAAAGAGCTTACAGATTCTTATGCAAATAATTTTTGCGAAAACATGATAATATTCTTGTGATTGTATTATATTTTTAATATTAATAATATATCTTGGGTTTTGTATATTTTATTGTAACCTTATAATTTTTACTATCCTTTATTATCGTTTGTAATTTAATTGAATTATTATTCTGCTACTACAAATTTTTTTTGCATTTGAAAGTTATATGTAGATTATTGTCGTGAAAATATAATAATATCAATTAAATATTAATTACGAATGAAACTAAATCCTTATATAAATGATATAAATGATATGTTTCATGGTGGTCGGAAGAGATTAATACATAGTTAGCCTATTTTATTTTGTAGGTAGCTAAGGGTTTTTTATCTTTACACATATGTACAAACTTGACGAATATTGTACAGTAGAACGGCAATGCTAGGACACCGTACACAATATGAACGGTTATAAGTCTTTCCGCAGATGCCAATTGTATGTGTATAGTGCAAACATCGTTTAAATCTCGTGCTTCAATATCTTACGACAAGGAAGTCTGAAGGAGTGCAATCTAGGCCAGGCTAGCATAGGTAAAAGGGATGCGAGTCATGTATGTTATGTTTGAGTTCGGCTACCACACTTACCGGATAATCAAGTGAAGACAAGTCTCAATTGCGTACGGGCGCCTATGCTTCTATAAAGAACGTCGATGAATAATCAAAAATATTGCAAACGAAATTGTAATTAAAACATTTATTTTATATTTCTATGAATAATATACCAATAGCAATTTCATACAATTACACATGTAATAAAGACATTTTTTTTGAAAACTTGAAAACTTGAAACTTTTGTATCGATAATTTGAATGAATTGGAGATTTACTTTACTACACTTAGCTTGCATCATTTATTCAAATTATCACTGATAAACTATTTCATTTTTTATATTTGTGTATTTGTATTGTTAGTGTAAGTGATTTATTGATTATAACAATTATACAATACGTTTGTTTAATATGTTTCATACATTTTTTAACACAACAGAAGCATTTAGTTGAATTATTATCGATTTTTAATTTAAAATTTAATTTGTTTTGTGTAGAGTAGAATTACGTAAGAACTGAAAACTTATTTATTTACGTATTTACCGGAGAATAATTTTGTATTTTGTGCATTTATCTTTACGGTTATTCTTTATCATTACTTTATTGGTACTTTAAAGTGCATATTCGCTATCGAAATACGATAAACCTGAATGAAAATACTGCAAAGTGTAGGTTATACCTGAAACTTCTGTACGATTCCCGAGAATTTGGGTGAGAACAATAGTTAAAGCCCTGGGGCGCATATATATACACGAAATTTTTAATTTACTTACGATCTAATGCATCTTGATCACTTCAGTGGTGTATATTTCCATGACTTTAGGTTATACCTTTGTGTAATTTTAATGAATACGTTCGCTAAAGTTGTTTCTGATAAGAAACCTGATTCTTGACTTTTTTTTATAAATAAATTATACACGTCTTTTCAGCTCTAAAACTGTTCATATATTTTAGTGAGAATTTGCGTGCATTTAGAGCCAGCATAAAAATTTCAACTTCACTTTTGTCATCACTAATGTACCATTTTGTATTGAAATTGTTCTTACGTAATTTTTTACTCTTTCACGTTTTTCCATACTTGTATCACTTGATTTATAATTGTTATCGAATCTGAAATCATAGTTTATATTTTCAGATAGTTTTTATTTTATAATTATTTTTAAATTACTTTTTTTTACTTTTGAAACAGTGCTATGTGATTCTATGTGATAAAAAAGAAGAAATTTGGATAAACTTATTTTTTAAAAAAAATATTTTTTTTACAGTTTTAGTTTCAAATCAATGGTGCTTTTGTATGTAAGTCCGTCAGTTCTATTTTTTAGCAAATAACTAAACAAAGTTTTTACTTACTACAAACTATTTAAAACCAATACAATATATTTATGCAATTATGTTTTTAAAGAATAGTAAAGCCAGCTTATTTGGTTTAAGGAATATGCATTTTAATGTACAAACTGTTATTTTATATTTCAAATTATAATAAAACTTATAAAAGTCAGATATGAAAAATGTGTTTCATTTTAATTTTTTAAAATCAAACATACTAATTGCATTACAAAAAATAAAAAAATATAGTATTAGTATTTTATTGGAAATCTGATTAATATCTGAAATTCTGATTTTTTAAAATATGATTTATTCGAAGTTTTATTCATGTGTAACTATTTTTTGCTATTTTAAAACTTGAGAATATTAATTCATTATGAATATACATTTACATAACATTATGAACAGTTTATAAAGTATTGATTATTATTAGAAATTTTAAATAAAAAACACAATAACTAAAAATTATTAACAATATATCAATGAAATGTTTTAATAGAAAATTAATCAGTTGGTACAAAAATTGATAAGGAGTTGAAGTTAGAATGTCGAGACTTTTCAGTATTTTGTGTAGTATCTTAATAAAAAAATTAATGTGTTAATTTTGGAGAAAATTAATTGGTAATATACCTTAAAAAAGAATTACAACGTTTTAATACACGAATAAAGGTAATTCAATTTTATTGTTTCTATTTCTCTTTCTTTAGCTAATTTTCTTACGCACTCTGCATCTTTTAATATAAACTATAAATATAAATTTTTTTTTAAGAAGCACATTATAAAAGAAATAAAATTTATGAAATAACATGAATATATAATATTATATAATTAAATCGAGAATGAAGCTTCTACGATTGTAATGGTATCTCTATTGATGGCACTAACAATGCTTTCTACATTTCTTTGACTAGATATTTTTTACTAGCAAAAAGGACAAATAACTACGGCCTTTAAAACTAGTATAGCTCATTATGATTGAATAGATCTTTTACACTTGTACTTTTTCTCACTTTTTTCAAATTTTAACTTACTACGATTTATAGATACGCCTTGTTGTTTCCATCTGTCTTTCTTTCTGCTCCTGTCTTCGCTGTTTTCTACATTCTCTTCACCTTTCTTCCTTCTTATTTTTTTCCGTTGAACTTTAGATCAGAAAGAATTGTCATTTTATATAATTCTTATATTTTTGATTCGCCCCTTCTTTTTACAAATACGTAGAGATTGTATATTTCCGACTTCTCAAATTTTACCTTGAAAATGTGACAATAAGACGATCTTGTTACACTGTATAATCCATTTACTAGGCCATATGGAACGAAAAAATGCAATATATTTCTAAACTTAATTTTATTATCATGACGTTACAAAATGTTTTCGTAGGAATATGTATTTATTGATTTAGTATAACTTTCACTTCAATTAGGGTAGAATATCTAAATATCCGCATGAATATTTGTTCACGTCTAATAGTCATGTATATAGATTGTCAATTCAATCATTATAGTTGCAAGAGATTTGAATTACTTACTGCATAGTATAGGTGAACTCAGTAAATCTAGCTCACTTTGACCTTTGTTACTACAGCAAGAGTAAATTGCCATATTTGCTACAGGGCTTCATATCCTACTCATCTCGATCGCTTTTATACATTTTACTATTTCGATTTCTATCTTTTTTACTTTTATTATAACTTTTTATTTATGTTATGATTATCGATAAAATATGAAAGTAAGCAAGTTATAGGATTTCTATGAATTAAAAGTAAAAGTTTTGGAAAATATACTTACACGAGAGCTCGCGAATATGTGTGTAAACTTTTATTATCCAAAATTTGAGATAATAAGTTAATAAGCCTTCAGTTAATAAGCCCTCAGTTTTGAGTTGATTCCATAGACTGTAGTTATTCGTACCAACATCTGTAAAAATACATGCAAATGTACGAGTAAGGCGTGCCTATACAATTATACAATCGTCTTTATACGATGTTTTCCTATTTGCTGACTAATTATTTACTGCAGCAACACTTCGGAAATTGCCATTTAGTCAAATAATATTAACAAACTTCTAACAAAATCACTCATGCATGGTAATAAGAAATTAATTTATCGATAAAATTAATTTGATTTTCAAACAATTGTCACTTACCGTTAACTATGAGTATTTTATCGATACATTAATTTTTTTAGTAATTAATTAAACTTCTCAATTCGTAAAATAGAACAGTTCTTGCTTGCATATACAAGTGTTTTAAGTAACAAAATTCTTAAAATTATTTGTAAAAATCCGTGAATGTAAAAAATTTGGAAACAATAGATTTTACTTTCTGCGGTTAAAATTCAGATGATCATTGATTACATTTGATAACAATTGATGTTAATTTTAATTTTTGTAGTAAAATAATAATATGTTATTCTTAAATTCAAAGATTTTATAAATATTTCTCAAGCATGTTTTTTGTAAAATATATGCAGCAATTATTTTTGTTTAAACTTATTAAAATTTATAATTTTATTAAAAAGTTATTCCAAATAAATACATTTTTAACTTAATTCTATTATTATAAGTAAATCTGTTATAATTGACTTAGACTCATATTTATTTAGGGTAAGGTAGTTGGTGACGCACGAAAGGAAAAGAAAACACGACACTTCTGATTTAGACATACTCGATTTTATTGCTAAGAGAACAGTGCCATTATGCGTGGTTGTCTTCGAGTCTCTTTGGTGTCTGTCTGTCTGTCACCTCATTTCAACAGCACGATTCGTGGTTCGCTGAGCCACGCTCTTGCCGTCTTATGCTCGCACACAATATCGACTTGAGTCTTGCAACTGCTCTCTTTTTTGGTTCGGATAAGATTATTTTATTGTCCATATTCCGGGGAAAACCTATTCGTCCGATCGGGCTCACTCAGGCCTTCTCTCCTTTAAGTGTACGTACATGTGTGTGTATGTGTATGTGTCTGGTTTGTTTAATGCGGCTGTTACAATTTAATAAAAAAAAATGTCAATACTCATAATTAAAAGATTGTTGTAACTTTTGTTACGATTTCGCTTGTCCTGTTTAGTCGTTCGGCGCTCGTTTACCGTCGCACTCACTTCGTTGTTCTTTTACAATTAAACTAATATTAAAGCTTAAAACTAGTTTATGATCTAATTCAAAATTAACGCTTAACTAAAATTTTTTTTCACCTTCTAACCTCACGGCATGAGGTTAGGGGTGCAAATTGCTTCAGAAAGGAACGTCGCTGCTTTCACTGAGCGGTCCTTAGCTGGACCAAGGTCCTTGTTAACAGCGAGGTAGATACAATTGGTGATCGTTTCTTGGCTTTGAATTCCTTAGCGTAAATTATGTGAGATTTTTTGCCGGCCGAGGTTGGAATCTCATGAAGGACGGGGTTGCCCCGCCAAGCACTGGAGCGGGCGATGGCGGTTCCACGCGTTTGGGGAGAGAACTCTTCGTCCGCGACTTACGGGCACCACGAAGTCTCCATGCTTAAGGAGGGTGTTAATGCGCGGTGAAGGTGGTGGTTGCTGGGAAAGGTAAATCTGCAGTTCATGAACGATCCGGGGGAGCAGAACTCCGGTAGTAGGGCTCTCGAGGTCTGAGGAGGGTACCAGGTGACGAGCTGGGAAAGTAAGACTGCATTAGTAGGACATCCAGGGAGAAGGTAGGAGTTCGGAAAAAAAACTCGTCACTTTTACAGCAATTGGGCTCTTTTATTGCAGAGTGATGTATTATTAACGTATCACTATTTATTTTTATGGAATTTTTCGTATGCTATAATTTGTACATTCTATACAATATTTTGGTATTTAAATGAAACATATTTGAAACAGAAAAGGTCAAATCTACATTTTTATAAAGGTACAATAGTGTAACCTTTAGAAATTGGATATGCAAGATAATTAATTTGTTTCATACTATTATTGAACGTGCTTTTTTAAATATTAATTAAATTTCTTATACAATTGTTTTAATCTATTAATATTTTTTGTTAAAAATTTAATGTAACAATTAGTTTAAGCAATTTTCAAGTTTTATGTATTATTTTGTGAAGCTCATATGAAACCTGTTTTGTGGTATTTAAATTAGCACTTAAATCATTATGGTTCTTTTTAAAACAATGAAATATTAATTCAATTTTTTTAGATAATTAATTTAGTAGGTACTAAATAATTATTTTGAAAATAGTAAAAATTATCGAATCGAAATTTACTAAAGGCCAATTTGAACGTATTAGTTTGGTTTCTTATTTGTTGGATCTAGAGATGATGTGTAGATATATATATTGATTTTATCTTGTATTAGTTTTGTTTGGACAGAATGCTAAGTTGATACTTTGGCTATATCAAACTTTAGATAGCCAGTAAATATGTTGTTTCAAGATTGAATTATGAATATATTGTATTTTTGGTGGTTGATTTTTATATTTGAAGTTTCTGGGAATCACAGTTTTTCATATAATGCTTTAGCATTATTTTCTTGACTGAAGAAAGTATTACAACTTTATAAAGGTTTAATTAAACAAAAAGAAGTAGAAATAAATTTTTATTTCATCTTTTATGACGAGTATTCTTTATTACATGATGAATTTTAGAGATGAGATTTTATAATAATTTAAATTCAAATTCAGCAATGATTATTATATTTCATTATTGCTCAATAAGGTATTTAATGTTTTTTCAACAAAATAAGACAGCTGATTGATATGTATTGTTACCATGAAGAGGAGAAATATAAAGAAAGATATATTAAGAGATAGAAAGATAGAGAGAGAGTATTGAAACACCTTAAATGCACTTTTCAAAACTAAAAGGCTGCGGTAGTTGCTGACTCTTGTGTAAGTAATAGATAGGTCGAGTAATTGCTTCACTTAACGAGAAACACGTTCGACCCCAAGTTGTCTCTCGCTTCCAAGCTCGCTCTACTACAACAGGACCATGAAATATACTTCTCTTTAGCTTGAGAGAGACAAATAGATGGCCTGTATATCTTTGCTTGTATGCACGCAAACAAAAATATGTAGATTTTTTGAACGGGACATAAAAATCGCATCGCGTAGCTTATAAAATTTGTTTGTCTGCATTTCTATGTTTGTATATTTTTTCTCTTTCTCTTTCACTTTTCCTTTCCCTCTATTTATCACCCTTGTACACATCTAGCTTTAAAGAATTTGAATTCAAGGTAGTATAAAAATTTTATTTCTATTAGATTTTCGAAAATAGCAGGTTTTAAAGCGAATGTGAAGGAAAAGTCTTATACAGTCCTAAAGAATTAGGAGTAGTGTAAATTAGATGGAAAAAATTATAAATTATCAAATTTTTAATCGAAATATGCAGTTTTTCATTTATTTTTAAAAGTTGATTATTTTTATTCTATGATTTAAAATAATTTTAAATGGTATATCAGTCATAACGTGGTTACATTCGGTTTTGGTTTCATAGTAAAAAAAATTACTTTTTTTTGAGTTTCACTTTGTTGCATTTGAAATATTTTTTTATATTTATTACTTTTATTTCTTAATCATTACATAAACATTTATTAATAGCTGTATATCTTTTAAAACTATTTATTAATAATATTTACCAAGATTATAGATAGATATATAAAATACATTGATTTAACGCACAGAAATTTATGCATTATCGTAATTTAAAAGTAATATTAGTTTTTCAAAATAATGCGTGAAGAAGCAATTTGTATGTGATAAAAAATATTCGTTGAAATCATTTTTATTTGATCAATTTATCCAAAGTCATTGCAAAATATATTTTTATTTTTAGATAGACTTCTAATAAGTACTCATATACTCGTATTTATTAGTTTTCATGAAAACTGTAGTTATAAAAATGCCTTTTTTAAACAAAACTTATATAGTTACTATAAATAAGTGGTATTAAATAATAGAATAGTCATCAGATTTATAAAATAATGATGTATAAAATAATGTAAATGAAAACTATCAACTAACTATCAATGAAAATTATCAACTAATGAAAATATCAACTAATAAACAAAGCTTATTTTACAAGTAATTCAAATTCATTACTGTTTTTGCGCATTAGTCGGCCTTCTCTGGCCGCAAGTTCGCGATAGGTGAAGGAGCGGGAACTCGGGGATGAAATAATACACACTGATATTGGGCTTACTTATATCTTTTATTTGCCCATTCGCGTCACATTTGGCATAAAAAACCCCCTCGTTTAGGGGGAAAAAGCCTTCGCTGGTCGCTACTCGCTGTTCATTCATCCTTTCACGCGCCCATTCACACCCCTTACACCCCCCGCCCCGCGCCTATATTCCCCGATATTTCCTTGCCCACATTCACACGCCTCACTCCCCGCGACCATATTCCCTTATAATTCCATGCCCACATTCACACCCCTCACTCCCCGCGCCCATATTCTCCCAATCCCCTTATACTTCCTACCTGGTGGTTGGCCAACCCGTTCGTGTAGACCCTACGAGAAGGACGGCTTGCCGTGACCGTCCGCTGCGTATCCCGCACTAGGCCCGACCGCAGCGGATCCCCACGAACCAAGCCTTGTCCTTCGAGCCGGATGGCTTTCCGTGTCCGACCTATGCGGCACCTGCACGCACCAAGCCTGCTGGCCGTGACCGACCGCTGCGTATCCGCACTAGGCTCGACCGCAGCGGATCCCCACGCACCCAGCCTCTCTTTAGCCTTTCCCTTGCTCACTCTGGAGTTACGTTGGATTGCCTGGTCGCGGCGACCTACAGATGTCTTCCCCGTTGGGTCGTCTGGTCGCGACGACCTACAGATGTCTTCCCCGTTGGGTCGCCTGGTCGCGACGACCTACAGATGTCTTCCCCGATGGGCTCTTTGACTTCATTGAGCACTCACTGGTCTCCTGCGATCACACACTTCGTACGAGAAAATCGTCGCGCTTCGGGAAAACCTTATGTCTTTTCCTTCACGCCGTTTTTCCAACTGCCCTCGCAACTGCGCTTGTGACCTCTCTGACCCTTTGTCCTTTGTTCGGCTCCCCTCCCATCGCTTCTCGGGTCCACAACGGCGCCCTCCTTCGCGTCCCTCCTTACGCGGTACGAGCGCTTATCAGCCCCATTGTTGGACCAACAAGCCGCCAGCCGTTCAGACTCAATTCGGGCCAAAATGGCCCGAACAATTACAAATATCAATTTAATTATATACGTTAAATTTTTTAGAAGTACTTTCTAACTTATTAATAACATTTCTTGCCCGAATATATATTTTCTTTTTGTATTTATATTCGATTTGGTAGTCAATTTGGTAGTCTAATTGTATTTACAATTTAATTTTCATGTATCTTCTCAGCAATTTTTATAAATTTTTCTTAGTTGTTGTTATAAAAATGCATTTAGTAATTTTTTTTTTAAATTAAACAGCTCTCGCAATAAATACAGCGATGAATGTTTTTTTATTGTTTTATAATGCTAAACCTTGATTAAACCTTTATGTTCAATCTATATGATAAAGTAAATTATGTAGATATATAAATATATAATTTAGGAACATTATTTGTTATTATTTGATCATGTAATTTTGAAAATTTTACAGAATTCATACCTTATATGCTTTACTATCCGAAAAGGACTGCATAAATTTATTTTTAATCGAACAATCGATAAATAGTTAAATAAATACTTTATAAATTAGTCGTCAAAAATTTATTAATATATTTTTACGAGAATTTATGTACAGTTAAATAAATTTTGAATAAACTTTAAACTAACCTTTTGTTTTTAAGATTAATTTTATTTAGTCTTTTTTAATTTTTAAATTTTTTTACTGTACAAACTCTTTGTTATGAACAATATGTATAGAAGTATAAAAAAAATAAAATCAGGATTCTTTGATTAGGGAGTTTTAACTCGTATATTTTTTTAAAAGTCAAGGATTAAGGATTGCCTTTGACATTTACAGTAGATTATGTATTAATTTACCTTTGAAGTATTTTCTCTATAGCTAGTTACAATGATTATTTTTCTAAATCTACTTTATGACTCAAGAAAATTTCCTACTTTTTTTATATTTCTCTTTTTTTAACACATACTTTTATTTTCTTGTTTTATAATTGTATAAAATCAGTTTTTTTTTGCAATACAGTACAAAAAGTCATTGTGTACAATATTGTTTTTCTTATGAAAATGTTAGAGAATTTATATTTAATTTACATATGCCTAAATTAAAAAAAAAACAAGTAATAACTTTTTAAATTTAGTTATCGTCTTTGTATGATGACATCTTATTATTGATCAAACAAAGCTGAAAACCGAGAAATTGAGAGAAAGAGAGAGAGAGAGAGAGAGAGAGAGAGAGAGAGAGAAAAGGAGAGAGAGAGAATAAAAGAAATGAATTAAGCGTATAAGTATAAGTTACTAAATATACAATATTATAAAAATGATTTATTCATAGAAAAAAAAAATAATAGAATAATAGAATAATAGAACAATGAAATGACAATCATATGTATTTATATAATAATTACATGATAATACAATTAATGTAATAAATGTTAACATATCAAACAATAATGATATTTCGTTTTATCGAATTTAATTTAAAAATACATTAAAAAATACAAAATTCAGTATCGATTATCGATAAAATAAATTTTGTAACATTGTTTTTTTTATAAATATCATAAAATGTGCTTTATTGTAAATGTTTACAAATTTTTGGAGAAATTAGATGAAAAAAGTTATAAAAATATGGAAAATACATATAATATATAGTATTGCGATATTATTTAGGAGAACTTTAATACATATAAAATACCTGGAAAAATAAATATCAACAATACTATTTCGTTTCCATGTTTGAATATCAAAATGTTAATTATATAATCTCAAAAAAATTATCTTATTAATTTATATGTATAATAATTTGATAAAAATTATCGTTGAATTATTGAAATTTTTAATATAAACAACTTAATATTAAATTTTTATATTAATTTTAATTTTAGAATGCTGGATGCGATTCAAATAATTTTTATTTTTATAGAATG
Organism: Kradibia gibbosae; assembly: GCA_018907135.1. Taxonomy (NCBI): domain Eukaryota; kingdom Metazoa; phylum Arthropoda; class Insecta; order Hymenoptera; family Agaonidae; genus Kradibia; species Kradibia gibbosae. Next base: position 5,028,315 of record JACCHX010000007.1, read on the forward strand.
GTGTATTACTATTATTGAATAAGATCTTTTTATTTAATAGAAAACTCGAATGCTAAAGACACGTATGTAACATATTTTAAAATACAAGATTCAATTTCATTTATTGTATTAGATAGATTATAAATATTAATAAAAGATAATAAATATGGAATTAAATAATTCAAGTAAAAAGAGTACCCAGTTTTTTACATAAATTAAAAAAATTCTTATCTATATAAATCTTAAAGAATCACATTTTAAATAGAATAGGTCAAAATTTTAAACTGATGCAAAAGCATGAGTGTCTTTAACAAAAATATTGAAAAAAATGTGATCACAGATTCATAAATTTTGATAAATCTATAATTTTATATAGTTTCAGGATTTAGATAATTATCCATGTAGGTGATTCATTCTACTTTACAGTTCGTTTAATTTTTATAATGTAGCTACAGAATCATGTATTGCAAGCCTTTGCGGTTATCTTATGTTTTCGTTAAATGTAAGCCGCCTTGTAGGCTTAAAAAAATTAAATAAACAAAATATACAAAAACTTACGTTGATCGAACGTTGAAAAATGAAAACACGAATTTCAGGAGTACGAATGTCAGATCATATATCACAGGTTTCGAAGATTTACGTGAAAGTTAAATAATTTTTGAGAGGAGCCTATAGTGCTTTCGGATTGTAAAGTAAAATTATATTGTAAATAAAGATATAGCTGCGGTGAAAGATGGCAAAAATAAGGATCTTTTGCTGAAAGTTGAAGCTTTGTCGGATGTCGAAGAGAATTTTGTTTCCCGAAGGCCTAAGTTCCGATATCGCGTAGTGTCGAGGGGAAGACATTTCCCGGGACAATCGAGCGAAGCGATTCGTGCTCAGTGGCCTCAACCCTCAAGAGCACTGGTGTCTCGTGACGCGCGCAGCCATTTTACGGGTGGGGTGCGGGTTTGCGTGGATGAAGCGGATGGGGGTGGCTCCGGATGTGGGGCCGCGTGTAGCGCCAGTCGAGCTCGCGCGCATCCTGCGTCCGAAGCTCCGGCGCGTGCTGCTGCTTCAGTCAGAGGCGCAAGCTCGCACGGCCCATACCATCCGGAAGTTCCGAATCCGCTGAAGCTGCTGGGCCGATCGCGAGTACGAAAGTGTCGAGAGATTCGCACACACGGTTCTGCGGTGTCGTTTTGGACCTCTCTCGGCCTTTTTGTCGCCGATACCCGCGTTTCGGGATCTCAAATTTCACGAGCTCACACATCAATTCGTATACAACACAAAACGTACACGTTAACACGCCCAGAAACACGTAGGCACGCTCACACATGTTGACTCGATAGTCGAGACAAAGAAAGGAAGAGAAGGATGAATGGACAGGATAGTTCGCACGTGCGTCGGTCGCTTGATTTCTGAGAGGTAAGAGGGCGCGTGTGCTTCTGGTGCGGTAAAAGCTTTGCTGTTTTGAGTGGCTGCTGATGTTATTTTCTCGGTGCTGCAGCGGTGACAAAGGCCTCTTGTCTCCACTGAAAGCAAAGAGGGAAGCTTCTGAGTCTTCTCGAGCCTTCTTCATTGCGACTTCGGCAGCCTAAGCTGGTTAAACGTAAGTACCGAACATTTATAACGCAGATCTTTAAACTTCCTATAAGCTTCCTTTTATTGTTCGTCGCCGTGTACGTGAATCATTAGCTTTTCATTTAAATTCTCTGTTTTCTATCTTACATATGACTCTAATGGAATATATAATGACATTCATCTTTAAATTGCATTAATCTTTATAAATGCGCTTACTTATGTCTACTTCTTAGAAATTTAAGCGATCAAACTTAAACGTACAGAACATAGCATCTTTTGACCCCAAATTTTTTTTTTGGAAAATCACATTTGGAACTTCAGTGATAAAAGTAATATTGATAATTATGAAAGACATTAAATGCATTTATGTATAAGCATACACGCACAAATACACGCGTGCGCACACCATCATTCATTATTAGCACAAATTTGAATAATTAAGGATATATGGACACATTTAAATGCCAATTATCATTAACTGTAAATATAAACGATAATTTTATAATTTTTTCTAAAACATTCAAATTACGTTTTTCGAATAATGATCCCCGTACAATTCTGTTAAGCATACAAACTGAATAAAATATTTTAATTTTTTTTTAAATTTCAACAAACATTTTATTTTGAATTTTGAAGTAATCTTTAAAATTTACTTATACGTTTGTATTTTTATATGTATCATTTGTAATGTCTATTTAAATAATAGTAGAACACAAAACAGTTTTTATATTACGTAATTAGAGTCATTTTAACATAACTTCTTGAATATTAATATCTAGTATTTGCTTAATATTATTTATTGATATTACGCGCTTTTTTACTGACATTAAAAGTGAATATTCGATACCTTTTATCTTTGGATTCGTTTATGTAAATTAAAATTTTTATATTTTATTCTAATGAAAAATCTAAGAAAACAAGTTTAATTCAATAGTTTAATGTTAATATTTTTTTAAAGTTTAATTTAATATAATCATAAAATTTCATTTATATACAAATTTTTAAAAATTAAATTATTTACTAGAATTATTTTTTTTTTAATTTTTTTATTCGTAAATAAATAAATTTGCCTTTGAGCGTAGCATGTAAAGTCTTTCATTGTTTTTACAAGTACATTATTATATAAATTTTAAAAAGAAATTCGAATAGATTAGTATTGAAAGAAGGATTGCAGTGTATTTGGATGTATATTGTACTTTCTTTTGCAATTTTATCTAATTATAATATAAATCTTCTAAAAGTTTACTAATAGTAAATTTCGTTTTTTTGTACAATAATGGCACATTTTATCGACAAAATATAATTTATTTTTAATTTTTGAACACTATTACGTAATAAATTTCTCTCTTTTTTAATATATATTTACTTGCTCTGACTGTAATTGTTCAAATTAAAAATAATAGAATTGATAATAACACTATAATATTTATAATTATTGAAGAGTTATATTTTTAGGACATCTAATATAAAACAAAAATATAAAAAAAACATATTATCACATTTTTTAATCATTATTAGGAAGTACGTTTTTATTGTAAAACTGCATTTATTTTTTTTCGGTATTGCAATTAAAACATTTAATCGTGCTTTGTTCGAGCTAATTCTTTGTATCACCCAAGAGATCAGGTCTCTGAATATTACTAATAAAATTCGAAATAGTGTTCCATTATTCGACAGAGAAGTTTATTAAATAACGCATTAAATACTTTAAAAATATAGCTGATTAGCATAAGTTTACAATGTTTTATCTTTCGAGTTAGTCAAGTCGATAAAAGTAAAAGATAAAATTAAAAAAAACAGGTTGCGTAATTCGACACTCTCGTATTGAGAATTGTAAAAGTATAGAAATCTGGGTATTATATATCAGGAATATAATTGAATAACGTCTACAATATTCCTTATTGTAGTTAAAAAAATCCTTATCATGCGGAGAAAAACTTATTTTGTATATCCAGGTCACTTAGGCCATTCTTTATTGGTCGCACTCTTCTCCTAACTTTACTCGTTAAGAAATCCGTTGGATAAAGGTTTCTCAGAGAGTCTCGTTAACTTTAGTTTAACAGAAGAGGAGAGGCTATAGTCTTATACGCGGCGTATCTGCTCGCGTATTGTGCGACACTGAGTAACTATCTGATCAGACGCCCGCCGTCCAAAAAATAATAGCACATCTCTATGTGTATGTGCATAAGTATCTCAGACGTTTTCCACCTCGTCCACCCGTAAAAATAATTTCGAGCCGAGGTTACCTTGGGAGCCTAATTAAAAGTTTTATTATTAAGGAAATGTATAGAAGAGCGAGACTGGCACGCGAATGATGAATCTGTGAAAAATACGGTGACAGGTAGGTCAGACGTAGCTCCGATGGCTCCGGATAACAATTTCATGAATAGCTCTTATCCTATCAGTATACGATCTACGATTATTTTAAGTTACAATTAACAACCACAATTGAATTTAAATTATCTTGCTCATCATTGTTCATTGCCCATTCACATCTTTATAAATGCTCATTGGAGAAGTGACGCAATGAAATGAATATACAAATACCGCTAAGATCGATTCTAAAGATGTAGTGCAGGAAGGTATATAATTATTTCATTGTTAAAATTGCTTGAAAGAGTAATTAAAAAGAAAATTTTTAAGTACTTATTTTATTAAATTTGCTTTTTATGCCTTTGACAATAATGTTTTTTTTTTTAATCTGTAGGTCCATTTTATTTGAAATGAATTTTTAATTTTCAGGATTTTTGTATTTAATATTTATAAATTATTTATACTTTTTATGAATAGATAAATTTAGTTATTTTTATAAATATTAATATTTTATTACAACCACCAATACTGATTTTTTTAATTGAAAATTTTGTAGTAATATCTTATTACGGAATTAAAAATTTATCTTTAAATTTAACTTTTAAAATTTTAATAGTTTATAAAGCATTTTGTATAAACTTTTTATAATAGACATTTTATTGGTATTTTGGAAATAAATCAATTAATAGTCTTAAACCTATCAGAACTAAATTAATTTTTCAGCTTAAATAAATATGGTTAAATTTTAATGTAGTAATAATATATAATTCATGAAAAAACAAAAGAAAAAATTCAGAAGAAGAGTAGACTAATATTGTTTATTTCTATCGTGACATTATTTCCATCAAATTAAAATATATTGTATACATATACAAATTTCTCGATTTATTACATAAATTTAAAATGTATAATGTACCTTAGTGAATATTTAATCTTACCAATTTTATTACAAATTTGTTCAAAATGTGCATGACAATATTGGCAATGAACATTTAATTGAACGTAATAAATTTGATATGTGATTATAATGACTTAATTTGTGAACTTAATTCAATTGTAATCGCGCTAACATTTTTTCAATCATTACATTAGAACACATAGTAAACTTTTCTTTATTATTAACTATATTAAATGTGGATATATATTTTTTTTAAATAGTTCTTTATATTCATTTTATAATATCATAGATAAAAACATTTTCAATGTACTTGAAACATGCCAAATAGATAAATGAGAAATGCAAGGAATATCACAAAAAGTTTATAGTTAGAATTACATTTAGATTGCTTAATTTAAATTTTGATTGTATTATATATTTTACATCAAATTTTGAATAAAATCATTTATTTTATATAATAACAAATATTGATTAATAACAAATGTTTAAATATTTTAGCAGCTTTGATACATCTCTATGTTAAATATTATTCATAGAATTTTCGATATTTCAAGATATAGGAATGCTTATATATTTGTTCAAGGACTAGGTAATAAAATTAATTGTACATTGGAAATGTAAGGCTATTCGATTCGTAATTACTAGATAACATAATTCTCGAGATGAAGGAAATATGCAATTCTACGAGTTAGAGGCTATTTCAAACTTATGAGGTCATTTGAATGAGTGTCAAAGTAAGTTACAAAATCGAACTGCATTTAGAACAGCTTTCAACAAAAATATATTATTTGTATTTATGTAGTCGATAAAATTTGCTATAATAGTTATAAACAAATTTTTGTTGAACATTATTTTTAAACTATAAATATGCAAAAATAGTGTACAATACTAAGATTGACTTATGAAATAGAAACTTTGCAAGGGGCAAAAACTATAAGAAAATACTGATTATTTGTCTAACTTTTCTTTTTATACTATAATATTTTTATTAATTGAAAAGCTTGGAAGGCTAAGCCCCTGTCCAAAAATATTTGTATATACTTTATCCAAATAGAAAGATTTTATGAATTAAAACATTTTAATATAATCTAAAATTCTTGCGGTTGATTTATATTCAATTATAACTTGCTAATTACCAATTTTTGATACATGTTTTATCAGTTAACAATTTTTATTAAAAATAAATTTATTACGATAAATATTTTTTTCATTTCAATTATCTTTTTTTTCTATAAAATATTATTTACATTAAAATCCAAATATGAGAGTTGTTTTTTATATTTATTAAAATGTTTCTTGAACATTTTTAATGTTGTTTTTTTATATAAAAAATGTATGTTTTCGTTTAAATAATTGTATTGTGTATTTTGAAAATATTTTCAACATAATGTTATTTTTATTTTTATCGTTTTAAATGAATTAAAATTAAAAAATATATGCTCAAATAAATGATTAGACTATTAAAAAGAAAATATTTTATACTCTGTAAAATAAATTTTTAAAAGTTTTTTGATTATGAGTTTTGCATGTATGTATTACAAGTTCAATAATAATCGATTGATTTACGAGTTTTTCAAAAAGTGCATAATTATCTTCCCAATATGTGTGAGAAATAGAGTATTTTTAATGATAAATACAGATGACTGAACAAGATTGATAAACAACGTGTTGAATAATTACCAGGTAAAACTACGTTTTGCCGTACTTTTACAGAGACATGGCAAACTTTAAGCGTAATAAGTAAATTATTTATTTTATAATTGTTTCCAGGATTCCGATAAGTGGATAATAATTTGTATTGTACAAATAATTAAAAAGAAGATATGTGAAACTGGTAGGTAGAAAGAAAGGTACATCAAAAGGAAACTATGCGAATATTAAATAAAAAAGTAAAATGATTTAAGAATGAGTAAGTGACGCATACAAAATAATAAATAAAGTGCGGACAATGATTGAGCAGTGGATAAATTTTTTCATCTAGAACAGTGGTAAGAAAATATAAGTAAGTAAATGCTTGGAAAATAATTAAAGGGAAGAGCTATTTAATTTAAAAAATAGTCTGTTCATTCTTTATCTCTGTATTAAACTTTTTTTATAAGTGCTCGAATACAAGGTTTTATTTAAATTGTATCTCTACAAATTTTTCTTTCGTTAATTTTTTATCTTGCTTCTTGTTCTTCTAAAGGAGTGTCGGCTTTGTAACTTAAGCTCAGAGTGAAACATATATTCACAACATAATTAAATGAATTTTTTATAGGAAACAAAGACATATTTAAAAAAAAAAAAAAAATTAAAAAAAATCACTAAGCAAAATTTAGATAATGTTTACCTTATGTTTGTTATAAAAGGAGATACAATGCTTTTTTATTTCTTTCTCTCAGGATCAAATTGTTTGCTTACTGATTCGATATGTACTCGAAAATTTAACCGTTAAACATAATAAATTTATTATCAGAAGTAAGTAATGATCAATATCGTAATGAGATAAATCCAATTATTTCTCTCAAGAAAGTTTTAATCAGTAACTGTAATGCATCCTAACTGAACTACTAAAATTTTCTACTAAATATTTTCTAAATTATACTAGACTTTCTAACTGCTTTCCTTAAACTTACTATTTACATTATTTTAATTTTGTAAAATCCAAATACTGGAAATAAATTTCCATAGTAACTCATGAATAGAGAAATGTAATAATTATACAAATAAAAAAGCTAACAAACATTTGTCAAAAAATTGTATTAATAGTGAAAGAAAGTTTGATACTATGCCCACGTGTCCATTGTGGTCATGCAATTTTATTACAGGTGAAAAAAAACAGAAAAAAAATGTGCGAACTTTTGCTATTGACCAAAACTTGTATAGAGAGATTCGTCCCCCTTGGCCAGTAAATACTATTTTCCTCTGAGTGAACTGACAGAGATGGTAGTCTTTAACCGGTCACATTTACTCAACTAATCAGGATAAAATGTACCGAATCAGAAGAACTATTTTAACTATTATAACTTTTTCATCTTAGTAATTAGTTCAAGTTATACTATTATGTTTTATTTTAGTATTTATTTACACATTGAATAATCTTGCTTTACTACAGAGGTCAGTTTTTTCCAAATGCCAATATGTAGATTAAATAAAGTACAAGATTAGTGGATGGTAACGAAGAAAAATAATGTTAACATGCGATGTTATTAGTATAAATACTGTGTCATTTTACAGTTACCAGTTGTCCAAAGTGCACACAAAACAGTCTTGTGAATTAGGTAGTTTACTCTATTGTACATTATACTATCGATAGTTTATGATGAACTTTATCACATTTTATATGGCTTAAATATATGTGCATTTATTGTAAATAATAAAAGTTCTGGTGTGTATTTGGGGAAATATAAATTATATATTATATTCCGTTTCTTATTATTAATATAAAATATTCATCATTAACATATTATAATAAATATTTATTTAAACTGAAACAAGATAACTCTAAAAAGTTAATTTAAATTAAATTTGTCAAAATAATTTATATGTAAATATTTGTGCATTAGATTATCTTAAAAAAAGTAAATATTTTTTTTATACTGTTAATATAGTAATTTTATTTTAATTCTTGTCCACGAAAAATAGTATCATGTAGCAGGAAATAATTTTTGTTGTGTATCATTTATATTTAATATACTTATTTTATTTTTAAATACAGAAATATTTTAATGAGTGTATAGAACTACTTATTTTGAAAATCTATATAATAATTATACAATTGTGTATGTAAATTTTATAAAATATCATATATTAACTTTTTAGCATTTATTACTAATTCAAATATAATGAAATTTAAGGTAAAAAAACTTTACAAATATGTTGTATTGCATCAGAAATACGAATTCGCTTATTATTTCTTTTTCCATTAAAAGAAGAAAAAAGAAAAAGAAAAGAAAAATCTCAAAAGAAGCTAAGTTTGGATGGTCTAGTTTCATTTAAAAAGATAAAAGTAAGGCATACCTGAATTGTGATAGGTAAAAGAAGTCTTGTCAGATAAAAACTCTTCAGTAATGAACATAATTAATCTTTTGTAAGCACACAAATTAAAAAAAATATTTGGAACAATAAATTTTTTTTTATTGGTATTTACTTTAATCGTTTCATATATTATGTATAGTAAGAACTATAGATAATCATATTCAGGTTAATATCGGAAGGGAGACATTCTGTGTTTATAATAGGAATTGTTATCATTTAATTAATGCTACTAAATACTGGTAACATTGTGTAATCTTTTTAAAAATTGTAATACTTATTTTGCCTATACAAGTATTATGGTATTATCAATTATTATCAACTATTATCAATATTGTGTTATTATATTGAGTAAAAGAGTCAGTTTTGATGCCAATTATTGGAGTTGAAGTTGAATAATCATAAATAAGTTTGTTCTTCTTGTAAATACAGCTTTTTATGTTCTATACAATAGCTACTATTTCATGAAAGATACTTAGCAAAAGAAATCAAATTTTTATGTCAAATGAAGTTTATACATATTATTTTCAGATGGAGTAATAATAAAAAAAAGTTGTTTTAAATTTGGTGAATAATACCCATATACTTAAAATATAAAATTTACGAATATTATCAACTGTTAAATTATTCAAAGTTAGTATTGCCAATGATACATTACATTATTTTAAAGGTCTTTTACCAGTCAAAATTAAAATTGTAAGATAAATATGTTTATTTTAAAGTAATTACATATTCAATAACATATCTAATATAAAATGTACATACTTAGGCTATTTAATGCGGAGTGAGTGGCGTCAGAATTTGCTAAAAAAGCCACTTTCCATAGATAATCGAGTCGTTAATATTATATTACACGAAGACGTTCTTCTCCTCTTCCATACTCTTAACGATACTTCTGGTAAGGATAATAAAAGTAACGTTGCTCGTAAAAGTGCAGTGCTGTATTCAACATGGATGCCCCCCCTGCCCTTTTTCATAGAACTTTTCAAGTGTTTTCCAGAGAAGGATGGAGCTACGCTTTTATGATTATAAGGGGACGTGCTTATTATTTCGAAATATAAAAATGCGAGGGGACATGAAATAGCAAAGACTTCTAAACACGTTGTAGAAGCTCGTTTCTACTTTTGAATTGCAAGTTTCACAGCTTATTTCTTCTATATTTATTCATTATTGAACTATAATAATTTAAAAACAATGCATTCATACTCTGATTTATTTTACATCGCGCTACATTTACGACAATTTAATTAATTTTAAAAAATTTTTGATTCTTATTAAAATTGAGTTTTCCGAGTTATTGATTTGAATTATATCAGTATTTTTTCAATAATTATTATCGAAAAATATTTGAATATGTATTATATTCAGAAGTTTAGTCAGTAGTAAGTTTTTTATTTTCTAAACATAAAATTAAGAAGTACACGAATTGATTGTACTGAAGTAAAGTAATGTCCTTATTTCAAATTCGAATCATCCTAAGTAATATTGGAATTATTGATTTTATCCGGGTTTTTAGGATCACGGATGAATAAACCAAATTCAGTACTTTAGTATGTACTTTATTAGATAAGTCTTTATAGATAAATATCTGATTGTAAAGAAAAATTAATTTACACGTGGTTGTATGTATTTATTCTTATTATATTTTTACTACAATCTTTATTACAATTTAACTAAATAAACATTATCATTACGTGAATCATAATGCAATAATAATAATAATAATAATAAATTTAGTACTATTTAGTAATATTGAAAATAAAATTTTAAATAAACTTTTGCGTCATAAGACATATCTACACTCGATATTTATATATGTGCGTATATGTAATGCATTTGTATTTATTATTATGGGTAACGCTCCATAAGTTGTAGCTATTACACTTTTAAAAGCAATACAGATAGCAAACAAACCTACACGCAAATGAATTTTGCAAAAAAAGCAAATGATGAGGTCAGTTGCATGATAGCGAATTATTGGTTTTGCACTTCCAACTAAGTTCTTAGATCTGACCACTTATCAGGTGCTCGTTTTTCATGCTATTCGTGTAAACAACTTCTTTCAGTATAATCTATTATTGGATTTTCATCAGGCTAAGCTGCTGAGACATAAGCAAGAGAACTAATTTTCCTATTATGAGTTTTAAACGGAACTTTTAAATTTACCATCCTTTTTTATGCATTGATTAGAACGTAGAGCTGCACTCACACGCATACGCATAATACTTTTTATTTAGTGTCCGTAATAATTTAACAAATTAAACAATTTTTTAATATTAAATTAAAATATTCAACATACGATTTTCTATTAGTTTTAATTTTTATGGAATATAGTTATTTAATTATTTTTGCTTTTATTATTCATTTGTTAATTGTATATTTATTCATTATATATGTACGTATTTTAGTCCTTTTTTATTAAAAATGTTTTTGGAGAATAATTTTTGCACATTCGTAATTTTTAATTGATTATAAAATAACAAAATGGTTTACAGATTTATTAATATGTGACAAGCATTTTAGGTACGAATTTAATTTAAAGAAAATTAGGCAAGACTGTTTAAAATTATGTAGTAAAAATACAAAAATTAATACTAATATTAAATGCCAACCAACAATGCAATACCAACCAATATTGGTAGCAATATTTATCTATATTCTTTATACGATATTATAAAATCTAAAGTGTAAGGACATTCATTAATTAAATTATTTTTCGTTGAAAGTAGCTCTTTTAAATGAAAGCATTTACTAGTCATTTATTAAATTTGTATAGAAAACTGAATATATTAAAGTGCTGATTTTTCACTGCTATTTATAGATAAAATTTACCATGCTCTCCACATATTAGTGATTATTTGTACATGCCTGTCTCTATACATTAATAAATTGCTGTTTAGCAATAAGTTATTTATAACGAATTACCGAGATCGGGAGATGGAGAAGGAGATAGAGAAGGAGAAAGAATGAGAGAAAAAGAGAGAGAGATAGGGTGATAGAGAGAGAGAGGAAGCAGTAATTGATTTGGGAGATTCCTCGAATTACGCTACTACTAAAAGCTTGCGTTTTGGATATAAATTTGCATGACATTTAATGAACGACGATGCATCGCCGAGCTTTGATTTAGAGGACAGTTTGATTTCCGGACGGTACGATAACCGCCAATTTGTAAATCACATCGTAAATCTCGAGATCCGCGATTTCGTAAATCCCGTTTCTCTATACAAAGGGAAGAGTCGAAAGAAGAGAGAAAGTGAGTCAGAGAGGTAGATGAATTCCGTTGGCAGCAATTTGTACGATTGCATTAAAACATGGACGAAATCGAGGCAACGAGTATTTCTCGTTGAATTTGAGAACAAAAAGAAAGATCGAAGGATATCGGGCGAATGTCGGGAAAAGTGAAGAGGTGTGAGGAGGGGAAGTAGAAGCTGAAGTGATGGGGTGAGGAGGAGGTGAATGGAAGAGAGATAACCAAATGGGGTGGTTGGGGTGTCTAGTAATTGTTATGGGCCGCGTGAACGATGTGCTCTGGAGTTTGCTGGGAGGTCAGTTTCGTAATCCGGAAAGTTGGCTTGGCGCCTATTAATTGGTGCGGAGAGCATGAGCTCAACGATCGCCAGTTCCGTTGTTACGTTATCGCACTGATTCTCTACAATGTATGTACAAGAGCGCAGCGTTTTTTCTTTTTTTGTTGCTCAATAACAATCCTTGTTTTAACTAGATAAAATATTGGTGTCGACGCTTTTTCGAAGTGCGATAAAGCACGAGTGCAACATAAGTAGAGAGAGAGAGAGAGATAGAGAGAGTGTGCAAGAGAGAGAGAGAGAGAGAGTGAGATAGAGATACAGAAACAGTTAGTTTAGAGAGTTGGTAGGTACATATTTTGCTTGCCGAATGATATGGACCTCTTCGAAAACAGACTAGTATCCGATTTTTATGAGCACAAGAGATTTAGAGAGAAACGCGCATTTTAAAGGTAAACAAAAAATCCTATGCTTAAACTTTTGTTATTCATATTATGAAGAAATACTTATTTAATCATTGGTATTTAAACTTGATTAACATTACTATTTATTAAAACTATACAGTAATTCAACTGCATATGAACTTGATTCTTGATTTGTTTTTTTTTCATTATTGTTATCGTTAAGAATAATTTTAGCTTTCAATAAGTATTTTATCGATTCCACTAGTTGATAAATGTATAAGAATAATGTAAATCATGAATATTTGAAAGAAAAGAAAGTTTTTACATATTTATACTACTTTCTAGTTTACTTTATTTTTTATTTAAATAAACATCCATGGACTAAATTATAAATATAAAAATAGCTATAATTTTATTCCATTGATTTGTAAAGCTGAAAAAAGTTTATGATTTTTTAATTAAAATTTTTCCTCATTATTTTCAGTATACTAAAAGAAAAATTATTTTGAAAAAAAACAATATTTTTCTATTTTTTCTTAATAAAGAAATTTTACTTGCAGACAACATAGTTGTTTATTATTACAATTTAATAATGAACTTATAATTATTAACAAAATTATATTTTATGTTTATTAATTTAGCATAGTAAATCCATGTCAGAGAATAGATGATTTCAGTTTATTCAATTAACCATTAATACATATAAGTGAAAAAAAGAAATATACAATTTTTACATATATAATATAATATTCAAATTTTGGGAGCTTATTTAATAAAATGTTAAAGCAATTATACAATTACAAGTCATTTACATACACGCGCGCGCCCATGTGCATCAACACATGCAGCCAGAAAAAGAAAAGAGAAATAGAGAAATGAAAATAAAAGTGGCAGAAATTTACTTCTGTTCTGGTAGTTCATTAAAAAACAAAAGTTTAAGCTCGGGCTTATGTGGAATGAAAATATAATGCATGGAGTTCGGTGTAATGTGAAGGAGACTAACTGCTTCTAATTTGATTCTATACTTGTCAAGTTGACTCTTTTCATTCATTCTATCTTTTCTCTCTCACTCTTGAGAGCTTTTGACTTGACCAAGTGGCATAGCAGACTTTTGAATTCTTTTTGTATTTCTTTTTGTTTCTGTATTTCTTTTTATTTTCTGTTTGATAATTGTATTTGTTATGTATACAAAGCAATCGTTTCAGTTTTAATTCTTTTATGTAAATCTTTGAATTCCATATCTATAAAAGGATCTTTGTGTAATTATATCTTACAAATATTTTGATTATTATATGAAAAAATACATCTTCTTAAAAAAAGTAGTTATATATCGATATTAAAATAATTTAACAGACTTTTATAATTTAAAATTACTTTTTTTAATCTTGTTGTTAAAATATTATTTATACTTATAAATATGAGTGTATATTTTATGTTTTTACATTATATATTTACTTTATATTATTACTTTATGTTTTTACATTATATATTTAATACAATAAATTATTTATATTGTATTTAATTGTATACTTTCTACATTTATTAAACGCATACCTTATTGTATTGTAGGTAAATGATAAAATAGGTTACATTAAGTTGCTTTTAATTATTTATAGTTATATATTTTTTATAAAAAAAACTAGTATACATACTTAGACAGATTTACCTGTATTAATTACATATTCATTATTTAATTCACTGAAACTTTAGTAGTAAAGTATATAAAATCAGATTAATACCGAATTTTATTATTAAAAGATCAACAAATTTTTTTTATCTATTCATATAATTTGATTGACCAGATATGGTTTCCAGGTGATCTAGTATATATAGAGCTTTCAAAATGGGTAATGGACAAGGACGAAGTCGTTATCTCACAATCAGTATCTTACATATTATTGCATTAATGTGTCAAGGTAAGTTTTGAAACTTTATTTATTTCTTTTATAAATTATGTGATAAATGTCATGTTTTATTGTATTCTTGATATTTAATTTATGGATTGATAACAACTTATTCCTTTTTTAATGAGTGATCTATAATTTTGTTAGAATCGTAGCTTGTATATACTTTTCTATTTAATTAATTTTTCATTACAAATTAGCATATATGCACACATACGCACAAGCATAAATTCTTAGCAGTACAATCATTATTAAATTAAATATCAAGTATTATTATATTATTTTTACAAGTATAAAAAAATTTCCCTTGAATTTCATAGCAATTTAACATGGGCACTAAAAGGCTTTAAGTGTCACTGACAAGCATAGTGTACATACTTAAAAGGAAATTCCTGGAGCAATTTTCCATCTTACCAATTGAAACATCTCTCCACGTTTTCTTTAAGAGAGTTATACATAATTGTGTAAGCTTTTAACGCAGTAAAACTTGCATATTGTCCACGAGTATCTTTTAACAAATAGTTTGCATAGCTGAATATATTTACCAGAAGAAGAAAAACTAATATGGAAATTCACTTTGTATAGACATTTCTTTGTCAACTCAATGGACAAAATATATAAAGCTTCACTTTTGTATGAACCTAGATTTATTCAGCCATTTTATACGTTATTATATATTTTTTAAAAAGTAGTTATTTCTTGAAAGAATAATTTATTTTTTAATATATTGATGGTTTAATTTATTTAGAAATGTATTAGTGTTTCTAATATTTATCGTGCATTATGTAAGTATTTCAATTTTTTAATATAGTCTTTATTTCTGAGTATGAAAAAAATCATATTACATTTCATGTAACACTGTCATCTTTGCCTCTTCAAAATTGTATTATTGTATTATTAAGTAAAATTAGATTTTTTCTGCTCTGCTGTGTTTAATTTTTTATTGAAAAAGAATTAAAAATGTGGTTTACGTACTGTAAAAGATGAATTAAATTACATAAAATTAAATTACATAAAATTTGGTTTTTACTGAAAAAATTTGTTAATTATGCACTAACATAGAAGAGAAAATTAATAGAATATATATTTTAATATTACTAAACTATAATTTAAATTAAAAAAAAATTAATTTAAATAAATTTAAATTATGATATATATTAGATTATAGAATAATTTTATTAGGTTAATGAATTGTTTATTAAAAAATTTTTTTGAAAATCAGTAAAGAGAATGATATCACAGGTGAATTTTTGTTAATAGATAGAATAAACATTTTGCATTGAAAATAAAATTCTGTACTGCCTAACTAATAAAATATGGATTAAGTTAAAAAATGAAATAACTTTTTATGAAAATAAAAAATTATAGAATTAATTATGATTTAATTATACAAAATAAAATATACTTTATATTTTACTTTAGTGCTCATTATTTTTTAAATATATGTTCGCATCTAAATAAATGATTGAAAAACTTAAAATTATATTTTGATAATTTATTATTTTATTGGGATTTAATTATTTTCATTTAAAATTTTCAAACGAAGTTGTAAGAATATACCGTTATTGCTGTACATCTTAAATGTTTCTTTTGAAAATATAAACGAAGTATTTTCATAATATTAATTTTTTTATTTTAAACACCAGTGCTATGGTTACCAGCTTATTACATTACGTCAGCTAAGCGTATTTGTAATTCATAGATTTTTATCAAAATGTAAAAGAAATATTATACAACTATAATTTCAGATTTTATTTAATATTTTATTTACTTTACGATTATTATAATGACTTTTTTATTTTTATAGATACATTTTTATAAACTAATTTTTAATTTAAAAGTTACATTGCAATAATATGATATAGGTTTTATGTGTATTAATACCATTAAATGAAAATTTTTGTTTATTAAAGTGTTAAATATCTTCAGAAATATTATTATTAAGATCACTAATATATTTAAAGAGTAGATTTACAATTTGTACATTACATTTTTATGTTTTTAAATATTATTCGTAAGCTATAGTCTCTAAATAAAAATCTGTAGAGCCATGTCAATTACGGATATATTTAATTAAAATCCAAATCGTTTGTTTGTCAAACACTTGATCGCATATCTCATCAATGTTCTTGATAGGTTAGGTTCATACTGGCATTGACATTTCAAGTGCCTTCATGGCCCTATGCGCAACAACGCATTGGTATCGGTTAATCCTAATGTAGCACATGCAATTTTAGACGATTCTATACGAGGGTATTTAAATATATAATAATATAACAGGTGTAACATTATAGTTTTGGTGTATTCGACAGTATTATTCCGCGGCAGGGGGATAAATCCATGAGATGGGTATCAGGCGGCGGCGGCGGCGTAGGGTAGTCTGTCAAGGGGGCTTGGTGGTGGAAGAGTGTGCACGTGCCTCGACTTCGATTGCGATTCTGGGTGACGCGTACAACCAATCAACGGGCGAGGCTATGCATACGAACGAAGCTATAGCTGCAAGCAGCGCAGTATCGTATATTCTATCTTTCCTATTTCTACTCTTTCCCCACCTTCTCGCCCAACATATACATGTGAGTATACACACCTAAAAATATATTCTCTCTCACTATTTCATTCTCTCATATCTTCTGTCTGCCTATAAGCCTATCTCGAATAAATTCAAATTTCACGTCATTCCTTTGCCTACATGTAGCTATAAGCTTTTAGTGTGCACTGCGGTACCAGACATACATGCGATAAATAGCAAGCTCGGGTAACTATATACGTGTGCACCTGCATCCTCATGCATTTATATACATTTCTATACTTTGAAGTTGAGCAAGAAACCACCAGCAACGATAGAATATACATGACTCGAGTATTTCTCTTCTCTGTAAGCTTTATGTAATATGTACTTGTGTTTGAGAAAAGTCATCTGTCCTCGACACTAAGCAGTCCACAAATTTATCAAATATATTACGCCAGCGCTGTATTACAATGCATACAGAAAATTCATAAAGTTAAATAGAGAACGTGAACAAATCAAATATAATATCCCTATCTACGAAATTGTACTTATGAATATCACAATGAAAAATCCATTTTATTATACATTTGCTTAAGCAGTTTTAATTATAAGTTTTATAAAATCAGGATAAGAAAACTTAGTCTTCTTTTTATCAATGTAACATAATATTACAATTTTTTGAATAATTTTTATTATGTTTGATATTAACTTCTATTTATTAGATTGGCTGTAATGAATTTATAATATTAAAAATTATATAATATAGAAATTTTATTTATAATCCGTATTTGATAATACTTATAAATCAAAGATAAATTAAATCTTCATAAAAATATTAAATTTTAATTTTTTTAAATAAAAATTTTTTTTGAATTAATAATTAATACGACAATTAAATTATTTTCTTGTACATATCTTTGTTTATTGATTGTTCTATTTCTGTATTTTTTTGTAATTTATTACATTATTTTATGAATATTTACAATAAGAATTGTTTTTTATTATATCATTAACTTTTAATAAAATATACAAACTAATTCTTTATAATTGTTTTATTGAATGTATTTATTAAATGAATGGTTTTTAATTATTTGTGTTTGATATTACATTAATATATAATATAATATTAATAAATTTTTAAACTAATATTAGGCCATTTTCAATTGATATTTGTATTTAATATTAATAATGAACAATAATATGTAACA
Organism: Kradibia gibbosae; assembly: GCA_018907135.1. NCBI lineage: Eukaryota > Metazoa > Arthropoda > Insecta > Hymenoptera > Agaonidae > Kradibia > Kradibia gibbosae. Next base: position 5,046,631 of record JACCHX010000007.1, read on the forward strand.
AGATCTTATTTTTCCGTACAATAAATTATGTATTTTTTATTGTAATATAGTAAACACGATTGAATTAAGTAGAAATTATTTAGTTAATAATTGAATTACTTCTTTTCTGTAGTCGGTAATTAGTCATATAATTTTAAATTTTAAAATCTTACTTCATCTAAACGAAAGTTATATGTCTAATTTAAAATTCTGTTTAACTATTTTTAAAAACATTTTAAAAACATTTTAAAAAACGTTTTTAAAAAATATGAATAGTAATTTATCAATAAAAAATTATTATTACCATAATGTTTTTAATATAGGTAGAGACATTAGTAATAGAGATGAAATAAGTAATAGAAATTTGAAAAAGTATGTTGGTTCATACATATATTTTGTAGGTGGTTCAAAACAAAAGATCATCTTTAATACTATCGTCTGACTAAATTCGATTTCATCTACTGAATAAGATATGCTCTTAATCGAATGATAATCAGAAAGTTTTTATATATTCTTTGTTTAAGAGTAAACATATTAATACCACTAAAATTCGTGAAAATTTTTTTATTATTAAGATTTTTTTCCACATATATTTTTTTAGATATTCAGTATTATTTTTTTAATATTAGTGTTTTGTACTGTTATAAACAACGTTCTTTTATGTTTTAATATTGTACACATTATTAAAAAAATAAAAAAAATTTTTTAATCTTAGATTGTAGAAATGTGATAATACATTATTGATAGACTTACAGTTTGTAAAAAAATTTTATACTTATATATTTATTTGATACGATTTGTAATTATTATTTTAACTTTTACGCTTACTCTGTAAACTTTTCATTTTATCTACATCGTTACAGTAGCTTGTTTTTCATTCTTGTTTTCTTCTATCGTTTTTGCACTTGTAGCAAGACTTCTCGATGTTTTTCGTAATAATAGCAGTTTATTAGGCAATTTCGCTACGTCAAACTCGATGCTTTGTACAGCCCGCTCAAAAAGCAACGTAATCGTGAGACATATGCGACAAAGTCATCTTATTTTAAGATTCTTATCTCTTCACTTTAGCATTAATCTCTTGCTCTCTCCTTATTTCTCTCGTATTTCTCTCGCTCTCTCCTTATTTTTCTCGTATTTCTCTCGCTCTCTCCTTATTTCTCTCGTATTTCTCTCGCTCTCTCTCTTTCGCATGCGAGGGTTCTCAATTTTTTTGAAAAAGAATAAACTTGTAATCAATACCTTCATGTGTAATTTGGAGAGTGTAACTTTTGAAAACACGATGGAGACATTTTATTAAATTAAATTTTACATTTTAATTTACGAATATATATAGTTTTTTCACACTATCATTAATTTTTATTAAAAAAATTAATATATTTATAATGTGTGAATAAAATTTATGTGTTACTTATACAATAAAGACAAATCCATAATATTAACTCAAACAATTATGTAAATAAAAAATTATTAACCGTACTTAAATTAAATTATTAATTAAATTATTAAAGTTTAGCGATTAAAAATTTTTTAAGATCAATAGAATTAGATATGTGTAATAATACAATTTTTTAAATTGCTTAAATTGTTTTATAAAAAAATGTTAAGTTTTAATTATTATAACAATAATTGATAACGTATTATGTTTATTGTAAGACAAAAACTAATTACCATTAATAATAGTATTTAATAAAATCTAGTTTAAATTAATAGATCATTTTATCTAAGATATAAAAAGTTATTCAATGAAAAATTGAAAAAGTCAAAGATTAACAAGAATAATGTTTATAATTAAAGTATACGATAATTTTTATAGTGATATAAAATAACATTAGTATGATATATTGTACGTACTAGCTTTGTAAATGAGAGTTTTGTTTAATATGAGACTTAGCTTTTCCGATAAAAGATTGATTTACTTTAATACCTAAACTACATTGGCTTTGAACATTAGCTTAGATTTAAAAAAGGAAGATCAAGGTGGTGGTAATATTTGTATTCGTGAGCATATTAATAACTTTTCTTCATAATGTAAGCATATCATAAACATTATTTACCTCCAAAATCATCCTGTGTGTAGGTTACATACATACATGCAATGGAGTTGTGGTTGGTATTATCTATTTTTTTATATAGAATATAGTAGTATGTTAAAGTTCTGAATTCAATCAGAGAAAGATCATCTTTGAACTTCAACGGATTTTACGTATGTACACGTAAATGGTACATATATGAGACGATCTCTTTCTTTTGGGCCATAAGTTTGTTTCGCTACATTTATAATGAAATGAGTTTATATTATCAAGATTGAAATTTTAGTTGAAGTCTAAATAATAAGTTCATAAACTTCTAAGAATCATGATTTTAATGATGTTAAGATATAAACTATTTAATAAATGATTTTAGATGAATATTCTTTTTTTTCTTGTTATTTATTTATAATCTTATTACACAAGTAATTATTTGGTCCAAATATAAATTACTATTATTAAAAACCCCGAGTAACTACGGTTTGGTGAAACCCGCTCTAACTAGAAGATTGTGCCGAGACCCCGAAGTAGCCGGAGGTTGAAGGTATCCTGGCGAAAGAGATCGGCGAGTGACTCCTCACTTCAGTCCTTCCTGCATGTGAAGGAATTGCCGATGAACGTGAGGGTAGAAAAAAAATAGACCGACGTAAAGAAGCGAGAAAGCCTAGCCACCGAGTAGGAAGCTGAGGGCCACTGCGAACAGATGTATCTCCCTCCCCCTTGCCATGAAGATGGAACGCACCAGCGCGTGAATATGCAGCACAATTGTCACAAAGCCCGACGAGATATCCGAAATAAAAAGCGTAAAATATTATAAAATTCGTTCGCTAGGCACTTGATGCCAGATGCATGCAGAAGAGGACCAAGGCCGAGCATCGGTCCGCCCTTCTACCTCACGCTGCGCATCAACAAGCGACCACCTCGATTGGCACGATCATAATATTATTTTATCACCGCGGATAATAAGAAATTATTTTAAATTAAATTAATTTTTATTGTTTTTTCTTTGCGTCTACCCATCCTCTATCCCATCCCAGTAGAGGTACTACATCCGTTGAATTATAAATTATTGTATTAGTTAAATCTTCTACTGTTTTTAATATATTTTTTTTAATTAATAATTTTTTAAAATATTTTTTAGTTTCCCAACTAAATTGACACTCCCGCCTCACGTTACTGAATGGAAATAATTGAAAATTAATTAATTTTGTTTACTTTTTTATTTCTCCATCTCAAACCGATTCCCTCACCCCGCTGCCCCCCTTCGCTGTACCGCGGGTGGCGACACACGCGTCCCCAAATTAACTCACATTAGAAGAAATAAGTAAATGATTCGAATGTTACAATATTATCATATTAGTCATATTAGACATGTCAAAACGAAATCATTGATGTATTGGATTAGTCTAATTTAATTGTTGTTTTTATGAAAAATAAATTTATCTAAGAAAATTTTTTATGATTAATCCAATTTTTTTATTTTTAATACTATTTTCTTGTTCGTATAATAAATTACTTGTCAAGTTTTTATATGATTTCTATAATTATAAAAAGTTGAAGATTACTTTTCATCGTGTATTGGAATTTAAAAGATGTACAGGTTTATAGATTGTATAGATCAATGGCTTGTTAGTACTATAAGCTTCAAAGTATTCAGTAATACAAATATATAAATCCGAAGCTTATTCAATAAAATGCTGTAAGAATTGTAATAAAAAACGGGTAACTGTTATATGAATTTCTATCTAAATGATAATTAAATGAACCTAGATACTTTATTACTGATTCTAAATTGCTTGTAAAGTATATTTTCAGACTATCAATTTGATATTTACCTTATTTTCTGTCTATTACCAACTTAAATGTTTATGTTTTAAAACCAAAATGTACCATCTAATTCAATAAGGTCTTTTATACTTTTAAATAAAATAGCTCTATCAGAAAAAAATTTATTTTGTCAATTATTTTTTGCATTTTCATTATGATTTATTTGAATTATTATAACATTTAAAAAGCAGAAACTCTAATGTTAGAATGACCGTTTAAAAAAGGAATCCTTTTTAAAGAACATTTACTAATAATTATCTATATCAAAGAGTCAAAACGTGGTATTGATAAGAGATATTAGAAATACTAAACAAATAAATATAACTAAAGTTGTTTGTTAAACAGCATGTTCTCCTAATAACGTACTCTGAACACGTTATAGATGTATACTTTATAGCGACGTTATTTTTTTTAAATTAATTTATGCTTAGAATCAATTTGTAAATATTTTACATGTATAGCTACCATATTATCAGTTATTTACTTGGATGTATCTATATTCTCTAATACCATTTCAGCAAACGTAATGTACTAATGTGCACTTTAAGAGTAGTAGTTCAATAAAAAATCTTAGTCAATGCTTTTTGTTGATTAATGAAACAAAAGATATTTGTGAACTCGCAATTTTCTAACATAAATAATATAAATTTCTAATATAAATTTCCAATATCAATAACTATTGATTGAAATATTAATTATGGTACATTTACTAATTAATTATTTGATACTTTAACTTCGGCTTAATTAAAAAAAAATTATAATATTTTTCTATACACAATGATGTTAAGCTATTAATTATTGTCTTTTTTAATAATTATATTATAATATGCAGACATTATTGTGTGAATTTATCTTTATATAATTTCATTATATTCTAAATCTCTAATGAATGAAAAATTATGATTTTTATAAAAAAATAAATTATAATGCTGTATTATTATTAAACCATAAAAATCAGACTATAATACTTAATAATTATTTTGCTATTAAGCTTAAGCTTATCACTGCTTCCAATACATAATTAGGTTTAAATACTATTAAATATAATCTAAATTAATTGGTATTCAAACTTTTTACTGATTTTGATTTATTATTTTTTTATTTCAAATTTAGTAATTTTGATTCAGCTAATTTAGTTTACAATCCAGTTAAAGTGAATTGATTCAGCTAATGGTAAAATGTCAATTTTCTAGAATTAAACGGCTAGATTTACTGTTATTACAAAAGGAAAAATTAATTCAATGTAAAAAAGTAAACGGTATGCACAAAAAATATGGAATTGAAGAAGAAAATCATGAAATACCATACGAAAGCGATTGACAAAATGGGTATCAATGAACCAAATATTTTGTATTAATTAAATATTATGCTGTTTTTTAATACTATACCACCCAACCTCATAATCGTAAATATAACCGTTTGAATCTGCTGCTTCATCTGTTTTTTAAATGTCCTAGGTAGATTTTTTTGGATCTGTACCTTCCGGAAACAATATTTGTAATTTTAACTAGAATAATATTCTATAATAGATTTAAAAGTGAAAAAAATAAATTAGTCTGTAAAAATCAACATATAATAAAAAACATTAAAAAAATAAATTTTAAAGAAAAAGAAAGGTTATATTATAAAATGATATGGTTAAGTATAACATACAGCGTTAGTTGATTTTAAATATGTGCAACATACGTTGGCTATACCATTGGGCTTTATTTTTTTAATATATAATTTTTGGATTGGGTGATGGTATTGGGAGGGTTTACAATACGTTGGTACAATAATTGGTGTTAGGATTGCTCGCTGAAATTTCAAAGAATAATTGTGACAAGTCTAATTATGTTGAAGATTTTCTTGATTATATTAGAAATCAAAATAGTCAAGAGACGTGGAAAACGCAATGAAGCAATCGAGAATAGCGGCTGATGACCTGGTCCCTCGATCGGAGGCATATTATACGTAAGTTGTACCTTGCTCAAATTCATGTATATTCTAGACGCTGCGACGCCTCGCGTCACTTTCAGTCAGATATTGCTATTCTAGTGATCTGAATATTTAGTGGGGAAAATACATCTGATAGCTCGAAGAAATTTAAGTAAGTGCCTCCTTTCATAAAAAGTATTTTAAACACAAAGATCATATAGGATTCTTTAATTTTTTCATAAGAAGTAGCTATTTATGAATTTAGCATATTTAATTAGCATATTTATTTTTTAAGATTTTTTTTGTACGTTATTTTATTGGCATATTTCCATAAATTTAATATAATAAGATTCAATTATAATTCGATAGTGAAGTATAAATTATTAATTGAATAGTTTGATCAGTAAGTGTAACCGAAAACTTTAAGCATTTTTTAAAATAAAAACAAAAAAAAGTATAGCTTTAGTATATCATGATAAAGTATCATAATTTTTTTAGGATAATTATAAATATAGACACTACTACTTATGCAGATAAAATTCAAATAAAAAGATATATAAACACGTATATGTAACTTTATTATGCCAGCATATCTAGAAGATTTTTAGAGCGACATAAAATTTATGAGAAACATTCTTTCCTCTTTTTCAAAATTTACATGCAATGCTTTCTATAATGCATTTATTAATATATGAATAGTTTTAATATTATTATGTTATCTGTAAACTTTTTATACTTTACACTATTCACATCTTATTCTACCACACTAGTATAACTATTTTCGTTTTAAAGTAAAGTATATGTAAAGATATTTTAATCTAATTTTATAATAATATTTAGAAATCTCTTAATCCAATTGCGATATAAAATTATTAAAAATTGTGAAGACTTTATCATCAAATATTATATTTCAATTTATCTAGAATATTAATATGTGAGGTGCAATGAAAAATAAAAGTCAATATATACTATAACTCTGCACTGTGCGAAACAGACATAGAGAGAGAAAGAGAAAGAGAGAGAGAGAGAGAGAGAGAGAGAGAGAGAGAGAGAGAGAGAGAGAGAGAGAGAGAGAGAGAGAGAAGGTGCGAGAGAAGTAATAAGGTTTATGGAAATGCTTTTTCTACATAGAGAAGGTTCTTGAAGAAAAAATGAAAAAAAAATTGAATGATAGGAAAGATAAAGAAACCACAAGTGAAATAGAAAAGCAGTGTAATGAAATGGAAAAGTTTCGTATATCGTAGTTCATCTTTCTTACTTATTTTCATTTTCCGACATGCTATTTACTTTCATTTTCTGCTGTAGCTTTTATCAATCCACACATCTGCCTTACTGTGTCTTTTTTATATATGTCGTCCAAGTTTTCATTACACATAACTACTGTTTCTCTTACGTATGTCAAACGTTGTTACAGAACTCAATTTTTAATTGAATTTGTTTCTGCATAGATTCAAAATTAAATGGTACTTAGATGTAGGGAAAAAATAGAAATATTATCTGTATACAAGATAGAACTGGATATAAAATATGTTAATTTTTCGATACATAACTAGGATTTATATATATACAGATATAAATTTCAAATAATTGTAAAAGAAGTTAAAAACAAACTGGGTTCAAAATCTGAAGTAGGTTATTCATAAATAAAGACAAAGTTTCAGTAATTAAAATGTAAACACAGTGACATATTTTTTAATTATAATAATGCTAACCTGCTTAAATAATTTTAAAAGCACATCCTTATCATAAAAAACTTTTATATTTCTAAGAAATAAAAGGTTTCATATAGAATGGATAAGCTATTAAAAGTCTCATAGTGAAACTTAATTTAATATAAATTTAATATAATTATAAAACAAACATTATTTATTCTAGTTCAAAAAGCTTAAAATTTTTAACTGTCGGATACTTCAGTTTGTCATCTTTATTAGTCATGCTAGACTAGCGTAAATAACTGCGAACGCTTAATTTTAATGGTGGTAAAGATATTCAGCGTCCCTCCAAGTAAATATTAAGTAAATACAATAAAGCCAGGTTCACATAATTTGTATAGGATATTGTGATTAATAATGTGAACTCGTGAAATCGATATTTAGATCCACATGTGAAATTGTATATTTATTGCGTTGAATGTAGAGAAATCTAGAAAAAAAAGACAGAAAGGGCAGAGAGAGGAAGGATAAAGTCGATAAGAAGTTATTGCAGGTTCTTTGCTTCTAATAGTAATTTATGCTACATCGCATTTTAAAGCAAGTATTAAAGATATATAAATAAATGCAAAATCTTGATGCAAGTGTATAGGGAAACTTTCCTTTTTTGCATTTACTTCGTTTAATCAAATAAATTATTTAACCATCGATGATTTAATTATAAAATCCCTATAAAAAAGTTAGTTATAAAAATATAATTAATAATTTTGTTTATTTTTGTTTCAATAAGTAAAGTAAATATATTATCAACAAAAGTAGAGCAATTTGCATATGAAAGACTAGCATTTTTTCATATTAAGTGATTTTCATTGATGTAGTATTCACATACATTTTGAATTGAATCATCGTAAAACTTTATATTTATTATAAAAGAAATTTATCTATTTAACTGCAGTACTTAAATTACGGATTATAGTTAAGCATATGTACTAAAGTATGAGGATTTTTATTATTAAAAAACATTCATATTTTCTGTTTTATTTTAAAATTGAAGCTGGTTAAATGAAAAAGTCCAAATTACAGAAAAGACGTCGTCAGTAGTGATAGAATCTCTCCGTGAATTCATTGATTCTATATAAGAAGAGTTTGTAATTCAAAAGCACCTTGTCGGCTTTGTCACCATTCAGTTACGCCAAACGAGGACTTAGCGTAACCCAGTCTTAGGGTATAATGAACGTTCGACTGTTATACATAACTCGTTTCATTTCAGCCTCGCCCAATTATTTTCCTTCTCCCCCTCCTTAACTTTTCATTATAAAATCATCATCTTCTCTTTTAATTTCTCATTTCCCATAAGTTCTTCTTTTGAATAATTTTATTGTTGCTGCCTTTTGCGGTTATATTTATTATCTTGATTGTAGTTTCATTCGATGTATTCTTCAGTATGCTTAGATACTAGATGTATAATAATACAAGAAGATATACGAGATTTCTTTACCCTCGACTATACAGGAATTTAAGACTTTGACTTTTAGTCATTTAAATCTTCTTAAATCTGAATTTTAACTAAATTGAATTTTTAAACAAGAGTATTTTATAAACAATTTTTGCTACCATCAATCTTATATTGACATTTGTATATAAATTTAATTCTTTTAATTGTTAATGTTAGATAAAAGTCAGTTTATACGTAAAGTTGAAACCATTATATAACAACGTAAGTAAAAAACAAGTATTCTACAAGATTTATACAATATTTCAGTAATTTATAAGCCTATCATTCCTCTTATTTCGTGTTCAATTTTCGTGTTATTAGTTGCTTCCTATTTTCATAGTCATTTGTCGCTTACTTATAACACAATGAAAATTATTGGTTTTAGTAATTATTAAGTATTAGTTATCTCTCCGAGCAATGGAGTCTTCTATCAGGTTTACGACTGGACTCGGACTCACTGCTAAGAAAACGTAGGTAGACGATAAGGTACTCATCAAGTTTGTTAGCTATTGTATAAACGCTTATAAATACGTCAGCAAGTGAATTATGTTTCATTACAATTATAAGATAAAAAGAATCTAAATTCTAAAAATTAATAAAATAGATTTTAAAATCTGAATTTTTAAATACTTATTCTTTTATTAGTTTTTTTTATCAAAATGTTATTTTCTTAGTAAATCATTATATTATTTTCAAATATTAATACCTGTACATACAGAAATATTTTTTTTATATATTTATATATTATGGTCACTCTAAAAGATACAATTTATACAACTTTTTATATAGTAAAACCAAATGTAGTTGGAATTGAAACAAAAAACTAAATATAGCTATTGAATCTTATCAAACTAAATTGATACAGTCTTTTTTTATTTTTGATCTTAAAAAATTTTGTTTAAATAATGTTTAAATAAATAAGAAATATTAGTATCAAAACCAATAAACAATAAAAATAAAATAATACAAACCAATGGTTTGGTTTCATCGATTCTAAAATTAAAGATTTTTTTTCATAATAAATGTAGCTAATAAAAGTCAAAATCAAATAAGGATATGTTAATATCTGATTAACTATCAAAAACACTGGATGGAAAAAAATAATGTAGTAAACTTCATAAAATACATTGGATTTTTTGAGGTTTCATAAATAATTTATCCACAACAACTGGTATTAAGTAATTGCTTCTTGAATTAATTAATCAAATACTTATATAATATAAGTGTGTTTATAGATTGATTCACTCGATTAAAATTTATGAAACGTAATTTTATGCTTACAAAGGACTTGGATTTCACGATCTTTTTTAATTCCTTTGAATTTTGAAGAAAGGTTAATTTGTATTATTGGATATCAATGATGTCGCCAGTAGCCTTTTCGTTATTAGTAAAAGCTCGAACATTCGAGTACCAAGTGGAAAGCTTTTAAACCCTTCATTTTTTCGCTTTTTACCTTTTATTTGAAGGTCGAATGCGTTATAGTGCTATAGTCAATTTAAATTAGTATCATCTAATGGTTCATTAAACATTTAATTTATCGATGTGATGGAAGGACTTCCAAAAGATGGAGGGTACGACATAGGTAAATAAATAAAATATATTTAATTTACCGAAATCATGTAATACTGAGATATAAAACGTATTATTAAATTTATTGGTTTGAAAATAAATCACATATTATTAAATATTTTTTTTATTTTCCTTTATTTTTATAAATTATTGAATAACTTTTAAATAAATTCCCGTTAAAAAATTTTTATATTCTAAATGCGAGACTAACTTTAATATAAATCAAATACTTAATGTGACGCTAAGTAAAGTATAAGTATGTAAGAAAAACAAATTAATCGATTTTTTATATAAGTTAAAAGGTTGAATATAGCAAAATTACATAAAACCTTGTGATCAAAAGGAAAAAAGTTTTTATGTTAAAATGAAGAAATGTAAAGCTGTTGAAAGTTTGGACATTTTTTACTTTCACTCTTCTCTTCCAAAAAGCCACATTATTTTGTAGATAACTACTGAGAAAAGAAATAGGTCAGACAGTGCTTGAAAATGTCAAAAGTTTTTTTGATAAAAATTTGTTTTATAATTCATGAATTTTTTATTTTTTAACGATTTCTAAATTATGGTATTGAAAACAATGTTTTTCGCTTCAAAATTATTTGAAATAAAGTCTTGCTGTTAGTGAGTTATTGTTAGTATAGAACTTATACTATATATTTTAAATATTATTATTTTATATTTCTCTATGTAAATAATAATATTTCTAATTATACTTATACTAACAGATTTTTTAATTAGGATTGAGCAGTCTAATTATATAGTACAGGAACTAAAGCTGTGTATATCTATGAAAGAAAACTAAATAATTTTTAATTTTAAAGAAAGTCTTCTCTTAACGATAATAGTAGTTTATACATTGATTACAATTGTAAAGTATTTTTAAATCATAATATATTTATGAAAAGGTTTTGTATAATATTTGATGAAAATTTCATTTTTTGTAACTGAATTTTAATTTTTATCTGTATTAGATTTGCAATTTTAAATAATATTATTTGAATACTCAATTGTTCTGAAATTTTCTTGATTTATTTAAAATCAAGAAAAATGTAAATACATGTAAACAAAAATAGTATGTTTATATAGTATACGTTAAAAAGATAATACATTAAAATTCTAGATTAGAACCGATAGAGTATATATATGCATCTGATTATGCAATAATTTGAATATTTTTAATCACCCTGTGAACCTGTTTAATTAACCTGTGAACCTGTAAACGTATGTAAGTATTAATTTTTAATATTGTATTTATTATAAAAACAGTTTTGATTATAGTAACAGAAACCATCATGTTTTTACTTAGTAAATATATATTCAACAAGTAGTTGATAATTTACTGCTAATTGAGTAAAGTTTTGTTGAATCTATACAATCGTATTTATGATTATATTTGCGAAACAATTCTTTCCTTCTCTCTCTCTCTCTTTCTTATTAAGATGACAAAAGATCAAATACGTATGGGGTATTAAGAACAAATAATTTGTAAACTTTATAAAACTTCAGTCACATTCAGTCAACTAAATCACATTCAAATGCATTCAATTTATTATAACAACTCATGATGATATAATAATTATATTTTATCGGATAGATTTGGCAATAGAAATTCAAACTGAGAAAAAGTTCTTAAAATTATTAATTAAAATTTTTTTACCTATAAAACTCACTAATTCAAGACCCATTATAATTACTTAATTCTTTTAATTCCTTAACTATAACATTTATAATTATAACTTTTTTAATTTCAAAACATTTCAAACCATTTGGTATTATGTTATCAGAAAGATATTTTTCAACCAAACATCATTACTATACGAAAATAAGTAAATATATATTTGTCACAATGTCTAAAATATCTAACTTTATTAATATCTGGCCCCACATATAAATATAATGATATTTCGATTTATTAATTTTATATAATTTCATAAAATAAATTATCCTTATTTAAATTGCAATGTTGAAAAGTTAAATTTTAATATAACTGCACGCATGAAAATTAGGGTTCAATTAAAAATATGTAGTTAAATTTTTACTTTTATTGTTACATATTAACTTAATGGGCATTTTATGTATTTAAATATGTTGAGGTATAGCTGTGCTTGCATGCGTCAGGTATTCAAGACTAATGAAATGAATTGTGAAAAAATCTACTTGCGGTCTATATTGAATCCATATGCACATGTTAAATAATAAACTTATTGTATTGCTTGAAGAACGATCCGTCTTTCCTTAAATTCCATGTGGAACTTTATTTATTATTCGTTCGATTATGTGATTTATCTGTATTCATTAAAGATATTTTTATGCGTAAAATTTGGCAATACGAAAAAATATATATATATATATATATGTAAACGAATGTGCGAATAAAATAGGACTAATTTATACCTCGAAATAGAAAAATCTAATATGCAACTGTAGAATAAACTAAATCACAATCTATAAGCTAAAGATTTTTTATTTAAAAACCTCAACATACTATTTATATAATATGGGAGAAAAGGTAACTATCGTAATTATTTTCAGAATATTGAATTCACATTTGTGATTAAAACATATTTAAAACAAAAAATTCAAGTAGAAAGATTATTTATTTAATTATAATTATATTAATATTAGCAATATAAGTTGTTTACTACATAAAAATATTAAATTTAATATTTTACAGTAAGAATATATCTACATGTTAATCTTTTAATACTAAGTCTACCCGAGTCTACTCAAAAATAAGGAAGGGAATAATTTAGGCAATTCGAGAAGAAATCCATGTTGATTCATTTGGAAATCGAATCTAATACCATATATTTTAATGATTCGGTTTCAACAAAATTTTGTATGTTTACTAACGTTATTATTTATTAGAGTAAATTTGATGTCTTAATTACATTAGAAATTTATTAATTTTATAATTTTTATAAATTTAAAAAATTTGTTGCATGATTTAAATATAAGTATTATATTATAATACTTATATTAGAATTACCATAATATAAAATTGTTATAATTACTAAAACAATTACAATTGACATTAAACGCAGAAGATTGCATTTTAACTTAATTCTAGTATGCACGACCTATTTTACATTACAGCAAATGCTATATAATTTTTTTTTTACAATATATCTCCGGTTTTATTAAATTTTTATTAAATTGAATGTAATGTCATAAAAAAATTTTTGTCTTAGATATTTTAGAGATCTTAGAAATCATAAATGTAGGTAAATTTTTCATAATGAATTAAGCCAAATTTTTTACACACACCTTTTTACAGTCTATGCACAAAAAGTTATCTTTGTGTTTTTAAGAAAAGATAATGAGATTCAGTATAAGTACAATTAGATTCAATGAGTATGTAGTCATTCCTTGCCTTATGGCGTGCGAAGATTTTTCAAATTAAGATAGATTATTTTATATATGGCTTTCTTGGGAGGAATACAATGATTTTGCAAATCCCTTATCACTAGTATTTTCATGTATTCGTGAACAATTGGATTCATGAGGGAATTGAAGATAGCATAGCAAGAAAGAGGAAATGAACAAAGTGTAGGATCTTTAATCCCAACGTGACTTAACGACGCACGTCTAGTCGAGAAGAGCATCGAGAAGGCCAAATTAAATTCTCTCCCGGGCTAACAAGTGACTTTTAATTAACGACCTTGCACTTAGATATCTGGAGTATTTTATGTCGACTGAACATTGAATTATTTTTAGATAGTCAGCTATATGGTTACGTTATTATTCGTTTATTTTAAATGTCATTAAAAGAGATTCTTGAGCTAATTATTGTTTTCATTTTTTTTAAACTTATTGCGAATAATGTAAGTAATGTTTTTGATGCACTGTAATACAAGTTTAATAATCAATCACGTAACAAATATTGCATATTTTCATAGGCGTCATTATTTTATTATAAAATCAATAATTTCATCGTTAATGAATTCCTTCTTAATCATTTACCTATGATAGCTCTGTATATTTAATTTGTTTACCATATATCACACCGTAAATCTAATATGCAATTAATCAATTATTTTTCATTAAAGTCAATGTAACATAAATTATACAAATATGTAGGTAAAGTAATTTATCATTAAAGTAACTTTCTCAAATTATGACTTTTTTAATTAATCAAATTAATTATTTTGGTAATATGTAATGTATGGTAATGTAATTTGAATTTATATTATTAAAATTGTAATTTTTTCTTATAAAAATCGATACATGTCGTCTTTAATGTATAATGAGGCAAATACTATTATTTTAAGTATAATGCAAATATTCGCAGATTACTATTTATTTTTTTCTATAATATTTTCAAGTTTTAAGAAGTATGTAATTATGATTATAAATTTTTTTATTTCACAAATATGAAACGTAAAACTAACTAATTTTCGTTTGATTATGAATCACATTCGTGTAATTATATAATTGAATTTTTATTTTTGTCTCAAACTTCAGAAGTCATTAAAGAAATGATTTATATATTATTACGAAAATATCATGTACAATGGATCTAAAATAAGATTGTATTGTAGAAGAAGAAAGGTCAAAAATATATCAATTTAAATTTATATGAATAAAAATGTATAATAGTATATTAAAACATTTACAACCTTTGATTATTTAATACGTGAAAATTAATCTTATGATAAGTATTAAATAGCAAGTAACTTAATACTTAATATTTCGGTTTTTTTTGAGATTATCAATATATAATTTTTAATGCAGAAATCAAAAAGTTTAATCAAAGAAAGTATTTTTACGTAATTATTATTTTAGAAGAATATTAATTAAAAAAGACAAATATATATGTAATATTGATTTAAAAATAATTTGAAAAGGATTTTGTTATATTTTATTACTACATACATTTATTTGACTCGGTTTTACGAGTGTAAACAATGCGGTAAAATTGGGTCGGTAGTTAATCAATTATAAATGCAATTAAAATAGTGTATAATTTTATTTAAGTTTTGACTAATAATAAACACAACTTTCAATATATTTAAATTTATCTTTGAATTTATTAAAATTAAAATTATTAGCCAAATGAATTGAATGAATGAAGTGAAAGAAAAAGGCCGAGTGAGGATTTTTTTATTGGAACGCAAAGATCGAGGATGTATCGGAGCATTCAATAAGCATAAATTTCACGTTTACAAAAGGACTTCATTTTGGGTGGTTAGTTTAGTTCGATACATGATTTTAGATACATAAATTTCATTAGTCCTATGCATTTCCGATTGCACTGATGCATTCAATAGACATATCCGGTGCTTACGTCAGACGTAGTCGATTATGTTCAGCGGTACAATTCGACTCTACCATTGATGCATCCGGCTAAGCCCCGTTGAGCCGCATAGATTAGATTAGTCGATCCGTCTACCCGGTTTTTCTCAAAGCTTGTTTATTGTGATTTTTTGTAAATTATAACATTACTGAATTTACGCAACGGAGCGCGGTATATATTCTTGTGCCATTTTGTAAGGGATTGGCATCTCAGTTCATTTTCTTTCAATTTTTGGATTTGACATTTGAAAAAGCTACTTTATAAAAATACAAGTAATTTTTATTTCGTATTTAGAATGAATTTTATTCAGAGAAACTAATTAGATTATATTAATTTAAGATAATTATTTTTTATCTACTTCTCGATCGATCAGAATATTGGTATGTGCAAAAAAAAATCTCTAAAATAACAATCGAGCGATCATCATTAGAATGCTTTTTTGTATAATTCAATTAACGTAATTATATATTTATATGTAACAAATATATTTATAAGTTCTCGAATAATGTTCAAAGGAAGTTAGAGCGCGTGAAAATATGTGCGGCAATGTGGCTGTAATGTCGCCTCCATGCTATTTAAAATTTACCTTTATGTTATGGCTTTATAAATTATGAGCTTTGCATTATTATGGTGCGGTTGTGGCCTACATGTCTTATCACATTTCAAAAGGACGTGGTTAATTTAGGTAGTAGACTCTACGTCCGTTGGCCAAATTTGCGATTGTATATGGGGCTAGATGCCAAGCAAATATAATTTATAAATAAACGATCCACATTAAAAAATTTTTTCCACTGACATTTTCATATATATTAAAAATTTTAGGATATACTTGTCATTACCAATAACAATGATTTTTTATTAATTTATTTATTAATTTCCTATTATTTATTAATGTTTAATAGATAACATCTGTAATTAAAAATTTTTTAGAAAGTCATTGTGAAATTAATTTCATTCACTTTATTCTTGCGTAATGTACCATAACTATAATAAATGAGCTCGCACATTGCTATAATAAATTTTGTCAATCTTCATATATTTTGATATCAAAAAACTTTATATGCTTTATGCCTTGAGTATGCAGTTTCTGTTTATGTAAAATGAAAACAAATATTTTTTAAGTTTTTTTTCAAATTTATATTTCTTCCAGATATAATATTTTATAATTTATAAAATTACTAATTATTATGTACCCGTATATAGATAAAAAAATATTAATTTTATCAAATTAAAAAAAAAACATTGTGATACAAGAAAATTATCAAATCCATAATTAATTAAATTTAACTATTATATCATATTTAAATATTATCAATTCTTTCACGCTTATATAAAATTTTTTAAGATTCTAGACAGCTATAATTATTTGGATTTTAATATTTACAATACAAGTTGATTCGTACTCTTGGATGCGTAAGAATACGTGATATATTTTATTAATACAGAATGCAAAGTATGGTTTTAACAAAGACATCGATAATTCAAAACTAATTGACGAACGAAGAGAAGAGAAGATAAGAGAGAGGTTGTATATAATTAGTAAATTTTTGTTGGAGTGGTAACTAAAGTAGCAAACTCTGAGGGCTCGTTGCTTCATGGGTAACTATATACCATTTTGAGTGGGAAGTTGAGGAGGTTGATAGGAGGAGGAGCAAAACGTTGATCTTGCGTTTTGCCAGTGTCAAGGTAAACCACATTTTGTGTTGTTACTTCCTGATAACACTAATCTGTAGTTAATGGTGCCCAGGTCGATACACCCCTTAAGGCATGGCTGTGGATGTTGCAACACTATACTAGACACATACCCTTTTCGTCGGGAGAATTAAGCATTACGCATGTCTGTGAAGTGGCGATATACTGTACGTGTATCGAGAAAAGCAAGTCAGTGCACTATCTCTGGATAATATGAGCTGTTCTTTGTTGAGAAGTTCACAAGAAATTGCTTTTCTCTTTCACTTATTTAATAGCTGAAGCATGCAAGGAAGGATTTTAAATGTTAACGCATATCTATATTTATTCACAAGGTTTATAAAGTGTTGCTATTAATTAGAACTCGAATATTTATTAAACTTGTAATATAGCTTACAATGCTGTTTTTAATATTCTTATAAAAAAGAATTTATTAGCCGAGTATTTTAATGGATTCTCATCTAACTAATTAATAGAAAGTTTTTAACAGTAGATTATTATTAATACTTGAAATTATTTCTCGTAAAAGAGGAGTAAACTCTTCTTATATACTTTTATTACAAATCTTTTTCCCAATTCAATTAGAAAAAAATACTTACAATTAATATGCAAAATAGAGATGATATTACAAACTACCTTATGTAATTCAGAATGTTTTTTTTAAATGAAAATAAGTAAACAGTGTATAAGAGTGACTTTACAAAGAAATCCCGTTAGTCTTATTATTTTTTAGTTTTTTTTCTAAATTACAATTTCTACTGACACTTTTTCAGAGTACGTGTACAAGGTTAATTGCAATTTTGAAATTAGTTGAGATAGAAATGCAACTATGTGCTTGTAAATAACGGAGTGAAGTTTTTGTTAATCCATACACGAACAGCCGTCACGTAATGTTATCATTAAAATTATTACGCATAACGTCGTAACGAGTTCTCATTTTGAACAGGCCGAATCAAATAATGCTAAATGAACACGAAGGGAGTTTTTTTTGAAGAAAATATCAACATTCACGGCTGACCGCAACGAAGATATACATTTTCCAGCTCAGTATTGCACTGATACGAAAACTAATTTCATTATTGTTCTTTTACAGATCAACACATGTAAATCAATTTTTTTCTGTTGCATAAATTACTAAATGTATTTTTTAACAAATTAAGCTACCGTATTATTTTTAATAGCCATTTAACAGATAGTGTTGTATCTTTTTATTAAAGATTTTATGTGTTGTTAAAAGATAATTTGTTATTTCTCACAAATTTTCCTCTGTGTCGAAATTTAATGCAATAAAACATATCAAAGTTCTCTTATCTGTAAAGATATTATGTTTTATTAAAGAAAATTATGAATTATAATAATAAAGAACAAGTATTTAAGTAAAACGAATGTTTTACTTATAAATTTATAAATTGAATGCCAATTATATAATAAATTTATAGGCTATATAATCATTTGCAACTTATTCAATTTATGTATAAATTAATATTAAAGGTTATTAAAATTTTTGACTTGCGTATAATAAGACTCTATTTATATGCATCATATGATTTTTTATCTGAAATGTATATTTGTTATTATTTAGTATGTTTTTTTCTAAGTAGTATAGGATAAAGAGCTTTCTTTTATAGAAAAATTTATAGATAAGATACCATATTTACACTATAATAAAAATATTCAAACCTGTAAAAATATTTATTTTATCCCATTTATTTGCTGATATTATAAGATATAAGATGAATATAAGAATTGACTAAGATATATTTTAAGTGATTATGCATTTTTAATGAGTCACACTGTTTCATATTTAAACTTACAATGATTTTTTTTACAGATTGCGTTTATTAGGATAGTAAAAATAGGTGATGTTCTAATGTCAACTCTTATACATATAGGGAATTATGGGAATTTGTTTTATAAGGGTGTTTTAATGTTTTCAATATTTTTGTACTATAGGTGATTTGTTTTTCTTAGACATAAACTTTTTGAAATGTGATTATTTCTTTTTATTTAATTTATTCAATTTTTCTTAATTAAAGAAATTAAATTAAAGAAAAATCAAGTAGCATACATTTTAAATGAAATTATAATTTTACATAATATACATTTAATTAAATTACTATAATTAAATTATGGAATATCGGCGATGTAATTATAACTATAAACTTTTTAACGTTTAATAATTTTATACAAATTTTGATAAAATAAGTAAACATATTATTCGCATTTTGTATATAACAACATATTTATAAAAGTAAATGGACATTTTTGTTTTTTATATTATTCTGGATAGAGTTGAATATTAATTCACTCCGTTATCAATAATAAAAGCGACCTTAAGAAATTTACACGCACGTTTGCCGAACTACATAAAACGAAACTTACATAAAATTTTAAAGTTTATATACGGAAATGTACTTTTCTGTCTTGTATTTTTTTTACAGTACAACCTTTTATCATAAAACTTTCAAAGGTACTAAAATTTTATATCAGGATGTCGCTGACGACAAAATCGATGAAATACAGGAATAATCGAATATCAAGTTTGCATAAATCTAGTAAAAAATAATAAAATGGACCTAGTGATTCACTTCGCAAATGAACATCTTGTTTTTATATTTATTTTTTATTTTAATTTTAATGAGTTTCTTATGTTATTATTATTGTTAGTAAATTAATTATACGAAATAGACGTTTTGTATTATTATATTAGTCTTTCATTTTTTTTTCTATACATATAACTATTGTATTTTTTGTTATTTTAACCTTCATAAATATTATTGTTAAATCATTTTGTAATACTCGTGTAAATGTATAACTAGTACATGCGCCAAATTGTCGTAATAGTTATTGTTTAACTATAACTATTTTGTTCGAAAAACTATAATACTTAGCTTAATATTAATCATAGCTCCTATTATGACTTTGTTCTGTATGAACACATATAAATAGTCAATATCAAGGAGAAGGAAGGAAATTTTTCACATTTGTTTAAATTAAATAACATTTATATTTTTATTATTGCATATTTATAAATTTTATATGTTGATTTTTAATAGAACGGTTGCTTTCAATCCAAATTATAAATGCATTCGCAGCCTTCGTTGGTCCATTGGATGGACTGAGTACAGTTTATTTACGAGATTTTATACTTTCGTGCATAACTACTTCATAGTTGTTCATGCAGCAGGACTCTCCCTACCTTATTACTCATACTTCTGCACTTTTTTTTTGAAGTTTTCACTATTTTACTCATTAGTCATCCTTTATTCGCAAAAGCTTTATTTGACTATTTATGTTGATCATAAAAAAATTGTAAATAATTTCATAATAAATTTAATGAACGTAATTTCTTTATTCTAGTGATTTTTAGATATGATCTTAATATACATATACATGTACACACATACGTATATGTCCTATATGCTTTCAATACGAATTTTTTAATTTTTTGATTAAATGCATTCTTCTAAAAAATGATTATTATTATATTTTTGGACGAATTCATTTACCAATGTGATTAATGTTATAATTTTAATAGTGAATTGTTTAAATTAAGCGCAATATCACGGAATGTAAACGAAAACTGATGATTTTACAAATTAGACAAGTATTAGAACCAAGAAAAGTGGTCTAAATGGTGGTTTACATTCAATTATATTTATTTGTATACTGATTATGAAAACTGATAGTTTAATAAAGAATCAAAATTGAAAACTAAAGTGTCGATAAACTATTTGATGGATAAAAACTTTGTTTGATTGAATCATATATCCTGTTAATTTCCCCGCCTTTTTATATTATTTTTTAAGGTGTCACCAATAAATCTTTTCAAAATTTTGTGCATACAAATAATAAAAACGTGAGTGGTGTTTAGTCATAGCTAAGAACAATCACATCCATTTAAAAATATTCTTTTTTAGATCAAATTTTATAAAGGCAATCTTACAGCTGCATAGTATCGATATCGTTTACGATGGTAATGATTGTTCTCGATTGTTTTGCTTAAATAATTTAAAATATATAAAAGATATCTTTTATATAGATATATATAAAAGATAATAATATATTTAAAATTTTATATAATATAAAATATATAAAAAAAAACAATCTAATTAGTCCACTTACAATGTTTTACTTGGGCTTAATGTTTTCTAATGGTCGTGAAAGCGTCATATGACTCATCTTATTGCTATTTAAAAATAAATATAATATTAAATGGTCCTTTTAGTTAGGCTGTTTAATAAATACAGAAGTAAATAATTAACTCATATCAACTCAGGTGGGTAGTAGCGTGTTACATTATTATTTGATTTTTCGTAAAAGAAAAAATTATTTTTAAAATTATTTATATTATTTACAGAAATATTATATTAATAATTTAAACATTTTTGTAACCCCTTATTAATACTTTATCAATTCAGTTTTTTCCTAGAGCGTTAATGTTACAAAAAAGAAATATTTTTTAAAACCTTCTAAATAAATCTTATAGTAATATATTGACCCATGTTTGTGCCCTTTTTTTATTTTTGAGAAATATAATCCTCACGAGCAAAGGAAGTTGACTCTTGACATTCCTCCCTAAGGATATAATGAAACGGATAAAAAAATAGATCAAGTAAGATAGAAATGTAGGAAAGAAGATAGAACATCATGCGCTTTCTTCAGTTTCACTAGTATAAGAGAGAAAAGGGATTTTTTCCTTGAGAACTTACTCTAGAAGTTTGGAATTTTGCAATGGAAAAGTATTGAGACTTTGTTAAAAGGAAGATAGAGAATAGTATTACGTAGCTTGATTTTGCTTAACAGAACGATGAAAGTATATCATAAAAAGACCATTCCATTGTTGAAGCTATCAGAAGCTATCAGAAAAAAGTTAAAGGTGTATAGATTTATTTTAACAGAAAAAGACAAACAATCAGGAATTATGAGAGAGAGACATGGGTGAATTTGTATTGATTATGTGGAATAACTACTGAAAATTTTGAATATTTGGAACATCAAAAGTATGAAAATAATGACAACTTAAGTTATTTATCGTTTTTATTTTATTTTGGCCGTCATTTATATGCTTCTTGAATGAAGTTGCTTTTGCAAAAACCAGCGATGTTTTATATTTTTTATCAACTGCGCTACAGCAAAAATATCTAAAATTTTGCTTCCATTATTTAAAATTTTTTAGGTATCTTATAGTAATGTTTTGTAGAATAATGTTTATAAAATTTTAGATAATTAATATTATTTTTCTTAACCAATTTTATTTTCAATTATAAGTTAAGCTTTAAAATGTTCCTATCATTGAATATTTAATAAATTAATTTTTTTTATGGATTATATTTCTTACAGTCAAATATTTTATTAGTGTATCAATTATTTCAATGAATTTTTGGAGATAATGTATTTTGACTTTATATACAGATTGAAAGAATATATTATTTTAATGATTAACATTTGATATTGTGTATGAACGCAATTGATTAAATAATTAATTAATCAGTGCAATGCATAACAAATTATTTGAAACATTATTTATAAAACGTCAAATTTAATACTTATAAAGTGGAAAAAATATTGTAATTTAGTTTTTAAAGTTAATTACGACAATCATTGTTCAATGTTTTTGACATACTTATTTTAATCACAGGATAGATTTTTAACAAGGCCATGATAATAATTTGTAAACTAGCTGGTTTTTTATTTATAAATGAATGTGTTATACTTAAATGTGTTATAATTCAAACGTAGGAAACAAAAAAATTAAAGAAAAAATAAAAAAATATCAGATTTTTTTTTATAACAAAATATATAATCAAAAAAGCTTACACAATCAACATTTTTAAATTCAATGAATATTAAATTTAGAAAGTATAATAAACATAGTTATTTTAAACTTCCAACATCGAAAACAAAGCAATTTATAGAATTTATTATTAATATTATAATAGTTCAATAATATAAAATAAAAAATCAACATTAAATATGTAAAATTAATTTATTATATCATTTAGATTTTCTATCATATAACTAAATTAGCCCTTTTTTTAATATAATGTAAATCTTAAAAATTAATGTAAACAATAATAAACATGTTTGTATTATAAAAATTTGTAAAATTTTTCCCATGTTTTCTGTGCTGAAAATATGAAGTTAATAAATTCGCAACTATTTTTATTTAAGGTAATATTTTTCAGCAGTAATCTTTAATCTTTGATTTCATAAATTGGTTTATAATAAGGTCATAAAAAAAATTTATATTTGATATTTTGACCAAGAACAGTTTTAATATTCCTTCATAGTTCAAAAATCCTTGTAAAAATATATATTTTCGAATGTTAATTGTAGATTTTCGTACATCGTTTTTTGATACACCCTTTAGGTGTAAAGGAAAAGCATCTATACTATTTAATACGCACTTTTTGAAAGAACAATTTTATCGTTATAATACATAAAAGTAATAGTTAAAAAAATTGCACTTTATTCGAAATTCTGATAATACAGATTGAGTTAATACAAAAGAGATGCATCTTCTTATATAAGGTCATCTATCTAAAAGCAATCATTTTTCAACCATTAATTTCTCTTTTTCTTTTGCAAACATTGCTAATATCTCAGTTTCAGATATGCACGTATTCCAACTTAAAGCGCGTATTTTTCCACGTTGGAGCTATTATACATAGACAGACTCGGGTACATTTAATCAGTGTGAAAGTATGTCGCTCTATATGAGAAAGCCTTTCTAGTATATATATATTGCGACAGCACAGTTTGGGTTACCCTCGAGAGCAGTTTCAAGTTCACACACTCATTTTATAACACAAAAACTTTGGAAAAATGTGAAATATGCTTCACTTTGTTTTAAAATATAATACCCGAAATGTTTCATAGATGAATATATGGTTTATATGTATTGATTTTCTGTATTTAGTTAATTAAAAAAAATCAAAAATTGAATTCAAAGAGAGACAGACATATAGGCAAGGAAAGAGAAAGAAAAGAAGAAAATGGTCCAAGACGTAGATGAGTTTAAATAAAGAATAAAAAATTCTATATTGCATAAATACATTATTAGTATAACGAATTATAGTTATAGATCATAAAATAGTAAAAACATATTGTTTTTAGTTTGAAAATTGTACTTTGAACATATATTTACAGATAGAACAGATCTAAGATAACTGAAAGATTTTTCTTAAATTTTTGTCATACATATATGA
The DNA here is from genome assembly GCA_018907135.1 of Kradibia gibbosae. Taxonomy (NCBI): domain Eukaryota; kingdom Metazoa; phylum Arthropoda; class Insecta; order Hymenoptera; family Agaonidae; genus Kradibia; species Kradibia gibbosae. The sequence continues at coordinate 5,071,287 of JACCHX010000007.1, forward strand.
AAGATCTCGATTTCCATTTTTCTATTTTTTTGTTAATATCTTCTGTATTTTGCATTTATATCAATTAAATTTTTCTCTTTTTCTATTTGTATAATTATACACAAAGAAAGTAACCTTTCAATTTTTAAAAATTAATCTTCAAACTTTAATATTTTATTTTTAACACCAACGACGCATAAATACACATTTTATTTCAATCAAATTTTATTGCATAAAATCATAAATATGCAAAAAATATTAATATTGTGTGACGTTTCGTCTACGGGGAGAAAGGGGGGGAAATAGGGATACCAAGGATAGGCTCGCCGGTTCCAGGGTTCGAAGGAGAAGGGGGGAAGAAAGGAGGAGGTGGGATAATTACAGGACGATAATTAACGGCTCTCCGATACGGTCCGATTTGTATTTTTATTTTTTTATTCTTTCGCTCGCCGCGGTTCGTCACTCCGCCATCTGTACAGACTGTACAATTTGTATATTACGCGCTCGCGATCTCCCTCGCTGGGACGTGTAACGTTCGATGCCGCGGAGGGGGGGGGGTAACAATCAAAAGGGGGAAAATTAGGTTTCTTCGCGTTCGGCCTTGGCGACTCTTGGTCGCTCACGTCGACGGGTCGCGTTTTCCCGTCGCTCGATTTATCGGAGCCCAAGGACTCCTTGTTCGCTCCGCAAAACAAAAATACATTTCGTTATTCAATAACTTAACCTAGTACATACGCTAGAATACACCTTAGGCCTTCGGCAGGCCGCGGCGGCGGGAGGGGCTCACGGCTCCCGTGATGACCCGGCCACCCGTTGCACGGGGATCGGGATCCTGCTCCTTATCCGTTCTCGGGGTGGAGGTCCTGAGATCCGCGTCTTCGTCTCGTTTTCTATTCTCTTCCGATCTTGTCCGTCTCTCTCGTTTCGCGTATCGATCTCCTCTCCCTTATATATTCTCACACGTCTATTCTCTCTCGTGTCTCCATCACTACTCCCATGTCCGCCGCTTCTTTCCGGGCTTTTCTCTATCTTTTTTTCTTCAGACTTCTTTTGTCTTGAATTATTTGTCCCCTTATTGGGCGGGATTGTTCGCGAACCTTCCGGGTCCCTCTTCCTCGGAACAAGTCTCGATGCGTTCGAGTTACCCTCGGCCCCGCGGCTCCTTGTCTTCCTCGCCGATGATTCCGCGAACGCGCGACTCTTCCCGTTTGTACTCCCGAGGCCATCCTGCCGTAGGTGTCGTTCGGGGAAAGCCAGGGTGATGGGAGGGGTCGGTGACGCGTGGGTGACAACATTTGTCACAATTGTATTATATTTAATAATACAATACTGCAAATCGTAGTTTATATTTACTTATTATATATTAATTATGCTGTAATATATATATTGTAATCGTTTTTGTATTAGAAAGTGTAGAGGTATTTTTGATATTTACTTTTTGACCATCTTTAAGCATCTATTATTAAAAATAACTGCATATATTATAAATCATAAATATTTTTTTTTAATTTTACAAAATAAACAAATTATTTATATTCAGTCATTCTAAGCGAAATCAACTTATTCATTCTTTGAAAACATTTAAATGCGTGATACATTTTTTGTAATAACTATCTAGTTGATCATTTACTAATTATATATATTACTCTCATTTGCATGCACTAATCTTCATTTATACCAGCCTGTAAGTAAAGATATAACAAATTGAGTAGATACGCGGCTATCCTTTGATAGATTTCTGATTATTCTCTAAAGTTGCCTTCTCCAAAGTTCTAGTTAATTAGCTCAATATACATATATTTAAAATCTTTAAAATCCTTGGCTTCAATATATCAGCTCAGAATTATATTTAATCACGATTTCTTATACATGTAATACATTAATATGTAATTTAATTATATTACTTTATAAATTTATTAATAAGGTTATTACCGGTTATTATACAGTTGTGTATATTGACTGTATAAAGTAAGCCAAGACGAAATTCTTTAAATACTATTTGTGATAAGGGATAACTAATTACACAGTGAGTATAATAATATAGTGATTATTGAAGTTATGTTGTTCAATTTTAATAGTATAATTAAAATAACATATATCAAATATATAATTCAAATACTAAGATTTAAATGAAACAGCCAATCAAATTTAAAGTATTTCAATTGAATGCAAAACTCTATTTCAATTATGTTCTATATTGTTAAATTAACCGTGTATATTAATAGTTTTAAACATATATATATATATATATATATATATATATTAAGAATTCATTAATTATAATATCACGTATATTTATAGGTTAATCATAATTTTTCCGGTTTTGTAATGTGGTAATAATTTATAATAATTAATATAATATTTTATTATAAAAAATAATTTTTTAAACATAAAACTTTTTAAAAATATATATTTTAAAACTTTTTTGGCATAAACCTTTGCTAAAAAAATATTTTCTTTATGCTCTAATTTTAAATAATGATCGATAGATACTTTGGGAAACTTATCTATTTTTAAAAATTATTTTATCTTTAATAATTATTTTTATTAATGCAAAATATTAAATACATATTTTGATTTAGTTTAATAAAAAAATTAATCAATTTAAATTAAACAAAGTAGTAATTTCTTTTTATACAAAAGAGCATTGTTACGTCTTATCGATATATCCGAATTTCAATAACCGGATGTATTCAACGTTGTAGTTTGCGTGTTTTTTAGGCCTCATTAGGATGCGAGTTCGAGAATGGGTGAAGGAGCGTGATTTGAGTTTGAAATGAATTACTAAGATAATTTTGGGCTGGTTAACAATTATTTATTCGCCCACGTGGTTTACAAAATGCCATAAAAAACCTCCTCGAGGTAGAGGGTAAAGCCTCGCTAATGTATATACGCACGGAGCCGCCACCCTTACAATATCATACATATTCACACAGACACATACCATATCTCGCACCTATCCCACCCTCTTGTCGGTTGGCCAACCGGTCCTCTTCGCGTCCGCCGTTCGCCGTGGTCAGACCGCTGGGAATCGCCACCGACCGAACTTCGTCCGCCGTTGCTCGTTGTGGGCCGATCGCAGAGATCGCCATGCACCGAGTTCTCGTTGCTGGGCTTCTTGGCGGTATCACACGCACCCAGGTGTGGTCGGATCGTCTCGATCCAGCCACTTTTCTCCTTCTTCGGCGCTCGTTGCTCACTCGTCGCAATCGTCCTCACTTTCGGGGCCCGGTGGTGCAAGACTATACTCGACTACCCTCCTTCCGCTTTCTCCCTCTTACTTCTCTTCCAGCTGCGCTTTCTCTTGCGCCGCCGCCACCCGCCGTTCAGGCGTATTCCGGGCCATTTTGGCCCGAACAGTTGTATTTACTAAAATGTTATTTTTAAATTGTAATTGCCTTGAATATTTAAGATTACACTTAAAATTTTAATTTATTTTATCTAAAAACAGAGTTCATAGAAAAAAAACACTTTGTAGCAAAGCTTCAGAATGCCTTTTCTCTTTCTTGTTCCATTTTTACAGCACTTTAGATTATTGCGTAAATAAGTCCAAAGTTAAACATTTTAGATTTAATAAATAATTAAGAAAATGAAAGAGATCTTATGATAGGATATATTTTAGTAAAAATGTTTCGTATTTATTTAAAAATATTTCCTAATATAACTTTATTTTAAAAAAATGTAAACGTACGTTTTTATTCACCGCTTTTTATTTATTTATTACTGTATAGGTAAAACCTGTAAAGCAAAAATTGATTTATTTTAATTAAAAACTGAATTAATACAATAAAGGAAATTCGACATTATAGTAATACTGTAGAAGATAGATTTTATCAATATACTACTTGACTGGAAATTGGTAAACTTGATAATTACAATTTATGTAGTCCATTATTTCGTATATTATAAATTTTTAAAATTTTATTTAAAATTTCTAAAACAGATTTTTTTAAAAACCTTTGATATTTTTTAAATTATTACCAGACGTTGCACAATCTATTCAACTAACTAATACATATTTGTTTTTACTGTAAAGAATTGACTAATTGTTTTTGTAGTTTAACTAAAACATCAATGTTATATGCAAAAATGTGTTTTTTGAAATTTGAAAGTTTGTGTAAATTTGAATTTTTAATCGATAAACAAATGTTTTGTACAGCATTATTTTTTTTGAAAGAAAAATGAAATGCGATTAACATTTTGTATACAAATATATAGTAATTTTATACATAATTTATTGCTTCGTGTTCAATAAGTACTGTATACTTTATATAGATAAAATTGTATTGTTTTTACTTATAAATATTTTTTTTTGTATTTGTTATCAAGAGATACAATTAAAAAATAGCGAGTAAAAAAAGTAAACTTTCTGAATATACATAATTAGTTTAATTATTTTATTCAAAAAGTGCTGAAAACAATATTTGTAGAATAGAATATCCTTTCACATGCTACGGTTGATGTATGGTAAGTTACTTCTTAAATAAGCTCAAACAATATTCTCTCCCCATCCTAAGATTATTGGGTTGTAAATTTATAAAAAGAGGTCCGGATGTAGGTTAGCTTCAGTCATGACTGCGACATTACGTGCTTCGCGAGCCAGACCAAGATTGCCTTAGTTCACATGTGTTTTATTCAGCATATATTTATTGATAATATAGATTTCTTGTTTTTTATCTATTACTACATTGTTAGCTTATAAATAAATTAGAGATCGAATTTTTTTAATATTTATTTTTAAATTTTAATATTTTCTTTACAGTTAAAATTTTTTATTATAAAAAAGAGAAAATATAATTTTTGGAAAAATTAAAACTAACGTAATTATACGTATACATAATACATTTAATCTCACACATTATCATTATTATTTAAGCTTCATTTTGCGTGATAAAATTACTGAGAATATATTTGAGAATCATTCATCACATGGTTATGGAAATCCTTGAATGTTTGTGATAATGTATACAACGGAAAAAGAATGTACAATGGTAAATCGTTGTACCTTCAGAGTGAACGGTGAATAAAGTGTTTGGAAAGGAAAAATCCAACCTGTGTTTTGATGACGACACCTGCATCGAGATCTAACTTTAGTTTAAAATTGTTGTCAACAAAAAAAGTCTCTCTCTTTCTTTCTTTTTACAGTGTTATTAGCAAAAGTGTCACATGATAGAATAACCTTCGTTTCGTTTATAAACGATTCTTAACTTCACAACTTAACCCGTTCTTCGCAAATTGAGGAAAATCCTTGAACTTCTTCTTTCAAGCTTCTGCTTACAAATTTTCAAACCACTAGCACACAATTAAAATTACCACATTTTTATAAAAACTAAAAAGTTTTTTTTTAAATAAACCTATTGAGTAATGAAACTAATTAATAAATTCAAGTAACTTAATTATAAGACTCTACAAAGTTGTATAAATAAAATCGACTAATTTTTATCATTGAGGGTATAAAATTGCGTTATATCATAGATTATTACTAAATGCTGTAAAGTAATTTTATATTTTAAATATAACATAATACGTATATAAGAAATAAGAAGAAATTTAAAGTTTTTTTCAAAAGGTTTAAAGTATAATCAGAAAATATATATTGTGAATAAATTGTAAAACAAAAACAAATAAAAAATTAAATTATATTTTTGTTTTTATATTTTGAATTAAGACTGTCTCGTAAGGTTTATTAAAATATTTCATGTTTTTGTTAATCTTCTAATTAAAAAATTACTTTTTAAATGTTCACTTAAAATTTTTTTTACCTGATTTATCTAGAAAATTTTTTATTTTAATATAAAACTATATGCATTTAAAATACATGTACTTATTCATTATATTTTAGATAAATTTTACATACATTTTACATAAATATTTATATTTATATGCAATTTGGAAAAAATAAAAATACAAAGGATCTGTTAATGTTTCAATTCATAAATTAGTGTAATTATAAATTGAAGCTTATGTGTTTGAGTATTTTCAATAACATATTTTTTGGAAACAGAATAATAAAAATTAATAATCCTGTCAGCGACTTACAATGAAATATTGTCAGAATACAACTTTGAGCAGACATATAGAAATGCCTCTTGTCCTGGAAAAATTTATATTTTGGCCACGTCTAATGATTTATATATTAAAGCTTAATTATCAACGATCCGTCGATGAGGGGAATAATAATGCGAATAAATGATGAAGTGGGCTTCGAGAACCGTCAATAAGCTAATAATATCTACCTGGAAAATCGTAGCTAGCACTTTGATCTGTCCAAGTCACTCAATTACACTTCTCAACTCCTAATATTATTCGACATTTTTTACTTGAAGTAGAAATAATTTTTTCAAGTGTCAACAATGCCTTAGAATTTAATTTGTTCTTTTTTAAATGTAAACTGATATTTCAGTGTCGTCAGTTGATGATCATCTCTGTTATTTTTGGGAATAGTTAACAAAAATGGCTGTCAGCATACAAGCAATGATCCAATGCGTTAAGGGCAATTTTTGGCAATTCCTTAACTGTCTAATCAATATTCATGAATTCATCATATTTTTAACAATAAAGCTGTGTTCATTACAATTTTCTTGTTCTTCTCTTATTTCAATATTTGCAAAGAAATACATATCAGAAAACTTATTTTCTTGAAATATTTTTATGTATAAAAATTTATTGCGATCTAAATTAAATTCATTATTCGTTAAATAATTTAGATTTATCTATTAAATACAATATTTATTGACTTCAAATTTATACTTATGTACCTCTTATTCGTTTTGTTAATAAATAATGTCATATAACATCCTATATTTTTTATGATATCTATATTTAAAATTAAAATTTTTTTAAATATTTGCGTTATTAAATATATATTATAATATAATATATATATATATCAAAACAAATAAAGATTCTCGATAATGACAACCTTGGAACAGCTGAGAATTAGTTTTAAAATTTCATACTCTGTTATTCAGATTACCTTCTCCTTTAACTTCTGTCATTATTATAAATATTGAATATAAGATATAGTATACTATGGACTTTACTTAATGTAGAAAAATGCTTTATTAATAATTATAAAAATATATAAATAATAAAAATGTTTGTATACGTGGATTTTTTACAGAAATTAAAAAGTTTATAATTAATACAAGTATTATTTCATAATAAATGATTAGTGATTTTAAAGGCTTAAAGTTAAAAAAGAAGTTCATTAACCAAATTCATTCGTAAATAACAGCAATGCGTAAAATTAAACTATAGTTGCATATTTATTTAAAGAAAACTGTAATATGAAATAGGAAAAGTTACTAATTTTGTTAAAAGGTTTCAATTAAAAAATTTTAAGCAAAATTAATTTATATGTAAAAAACGCATTCTCAAAAATTAATAAAAATTATGCAGTGTATAAGCGCAGCACATGTTTTTCGTATATTTAATTAACAATTCGTAAGATACACACATCTCCAATTATCCGATATTACCTTTTAATAAAATAATTCCTGTATTCAAAGTTACAACAATAAACATGCTGGTAAAGATAGCCATAAAATTCTTAAATGATAAATTTTTATCATTAAAATATCTAAACTGTATGTATATAAAAAAAATTACTTATTTATTAGTGTTTTAATTAATAAAGTCAATTTGTTCAATTTTATTTTATGAATAGATAAATGAAGGAAGAAAAAGTAATAACATGTGTGCTTTATATTTGATATTATAAAATGAACAATACAACAATTAAGAAATTATGTATTTAATAAAAAAAAATTCGTTGATTTGATAAATTTTGTCTATAAATAAAATAATAATAATCGCCTTTGAATGTTTTTGCTTAAGTTAATTAACTAGTTGCGCTCGTGTCTTAATATAAGGTCGACATAATGAAAATAATTTTGTCGGTCAAAAGCTGGTGAAAGTACTACTATCACTACACTACTACTACTCTTTTGGCTTTATTTGTGGTGTAAATATGCGGGATTTAAAGCACCACGACTCCCGCTAGTACTGATGCCTAAAAGCGGACGTGGACGCTGAAAGAAAAGTATGGGGCAATGAAGCTGTGTGTCGAAGGAAATCTCAATTCAAAATTTATATTAGATTGTAGCATTGCCGTAGTCTTAGCTTCTCATAGCATTTTTTTCTATTCCTAGATTGAGAGACAAAACTGAACAAATACATATACTGTATAGGAAATGTTGAGAAAAATTTATAAATATTAAATGTATTTGAAGTGATGCAAATGAAAGAAATACAAGAGAAATAAATAATATGATCGACACGATTGTAAGTAAAGAAATGTGAGTGCTTAATCAATATTAGAATCAAATTTATTATCAAAATGACCAAAAAACACCCTTTTCTGATCTGTTATTTTGTCTCTTTTTTTCTTTTTCTCTATTACCGTATTCTTTTCTGCTTCAATATTTTTTTACTTTTCATCTCTATCCGTTCATTTGATCACAAAGATTTTACTCTATTTTCTTTCCGCGGCAATTGCCTGTGGAATTAATGTACAGTCTTAATTAGTATGTGCTCGTAAAGAAACTACGAAAATTTAAAACGAAGTGGCCAATAATATACACTCTTGAGTTTGTAAGTATCTAGCTAATATTGTCGTAACACAACTATCTTAAAGGTTTCGATAAAACCCTTCATTATATACGCGAAAGCAATTTTTACTTATTAAAAATACGTAGCAATTGTATTTTTTTACTTAAAATGAAGCTAAGGCATTGTGCTGTTTTATAATTATTTATTTATAAAATATTACAAATTTATTGTTAGAATTAATACCTACGTTTATAAAATACTTATTTAGAAATTTATTATTGTATTAATTAATGGATAGAACAATAAGCCCAACATAGTTTGACGAAAGTTTAAGTCTGATGAATTTTTATTATTTAAAGATATATTTCCTATTAATTAATGTTAATCTAATTATTGCATTACTTGTGCGGAGATGCATTATACAAGAAACTAAAGTATACTTATTTTTACATGAGTATTATATTTTCATTGTCTTTTATAGCGTAAAGTCTTTATACCAAATCATATTAAGTTTTGAAAATACATAAAGGTTGATTTGAAAAGCATATTTTTGAATCAGGAAAATACTACAGTAAATATAATATGAAATCTTGAATTTTTAAATATAAAATCAAATGAACAATAAGGATGACAAATGTTCTTCTTGTACGCATCATAAACAATATTTGTTTGCAAAGAAAAATGTCTTGTCTTCTTCTACACAATTCCATAATGACAAATACTGTACCTGACGCATTATCACTCACTCGCAGATTCTGTTTGCTTCAGGTTTCTCGACCCCTCGGTGTACGTAACGTAATAACATACTGCACGATTGTTTGTGAATCCGAATTACATTTATATAGCAAACTAGACAAATTGTGAGCCAATATGATCAGTGCAATTCTCTTCGCATGTTACAATATATGGAAGAGAGGTAAACAGAAATATGATTAGCCTACTTCAATACGAACAGAATAATGCATCGAAATGAAAAACTTTAAATTTTTAATTGCCTTACTAATAATATTTTTTTATTGTTTAATTAGTTGTGTACGAAATTCACCTAATGTAATTTTAATTTAATGATGCTGTAAAGTAAATTATTGAATTTAAATAAAAAAATATAAAATCAACAATAGTTTGTAAATAAGTGACAACGAATACTGATTAATGTTTTTTAGTATGCTATTTTTAATTAGTAATTAAATATATTAATTTTTTTGCTCAACAAAAAATAATTTTATTACGAACACTAAAATATTTTGAAGTTAAGCAACATTTTTAAATAAAATTTCATGCAATTAGTTTGTCTATTGCGTCTCTTATAGAATTTTTTTGGTATATGTGTTGTATAACAAGTCCAACTAATACATCTCTACCTTCTGCTCTTTATGTAATTCACAGAATCTTTGTCACCGTCAAACAATGTTTTTTACTTCTACAATGTCTATTGCTAGATTGCAAGTCAGTCTATGTATCCATCCACCTTTTCTTTTTTCTTGTTCTTTCACACTTTGTGCGAAGAGTTCACTATTCGCCTTGCTATATTTCCCTTCCTATTAAAAAAAATATAGCCTCATTTTGTAAGTCTTTTTCTCATCTGTCACAGCGTCTATAATGCTTTATTTTTCTTTAAAATTTTTTTTTTTTTTTTTTTTTTTTAATAAACGTACATAAGAAATGTAGTGAACGATGTTCTTACTGTAACTCACTCGCTCGTTTCGCACGAATCGTCATTACGAGTTTCTTTTGTTTTCTGTCCACCTTTTGTATACCATCCCTATTGATTTCTTTCTAATATATATGATTGACAGGTACAAATTTCAATTGCTTCTACAATACTTTACTGCACTTTTCTATTTATTTTTGATAAACACAGTTCAACGAAATGCCTAAATACTTAAAAAAAATTTATTTCTGATATCCCTGATTCTCTTTTATATCTATACTAATTATCTGTACTAATTTCTATGCAATATTACTGTATTCAAACCATAATCAGATTAAAAAAATATTTTTATAATAAAAGAATGCACTCAGAGTAACAGTAATGAATAAAGAGTAACAGTTTTAGCTTTCACAAAAATATAAGGAGAGGTTGTATTATTAATATTTTGTTTTAATTTATGCGTTATATGAGTGATAATACCTATATAGATTTAGATAAATAAATAAATGTAGAATGATAAGTTATAGAAATTCTGGGAATAAGCAAATAAATTTTATTACTATTGGTCAAGTGACAGGCACATGATATCAGTATTTTTGGTCAAAGAGAAGAATATACGTTCGTGAATGAGAATTTTCCTGGATGATTTAGTTCAGCCCTCACGATTGAAAATTTGAAAAATTATTAAAGTAAATATATATAAGCAAGTTCATAGAGTCTATTGGTATACGATTAGATTTATGTAAGTAAGGATTGGAAGTGCGATAGTCCATTCAGTTTTTTTGCTGTTATAACCATCTCTTCATTGAAGCTAATTACCTTGTTCTAAATATTATATCCGTTGATAACTAATATGAACTATTGTACCTACTACTGCCTCTTAAGAATTTTAGTAGATGAGTTGTGCGTAGAACTTGCATTTAACTACTAGTCAGGAGACAATATGTTATATTTAACCATGAATGCTCTTAACATTCAATCAGGAAAACGGAAGGTATAAAGGTATTTCCTATTGGATTTAGTGAGCTTGTTGATTCACTTCTCTACTGCAGTCCATTCAAATTTAATTAAAGGTCCGTGAAAATAAAGTGCTTCCCAAAAATTACTTTATTTTATTCAAATCAAAAGTTAAATTAAAGCTTTAAAAGTCATTTTTATGTGCTCAAAATTTCATTTTTCAATAATAAAACATATAACCATTTAGATAATATATTTCATTTTATATTTATCAAGATTTCATTTATATTTGATTTTTTTTTAATCTATTCTCGGACAAGTATTTTAATAGCTATTATTTTATTTTTACAAATTTGGAAGGTTTTTTTTAGATTATATTAGTATCCGTGTATATGTATTAAAATAAATAATGGTATATAATAAAATCCATATTGTAAAATATAAAATAATAGTTATTTTTAAAAAAATGTAATTTAATTAATTAGTGCGTATTTAGAATATTAAAAAATTGATGATAAAAATTAATGATATTTATGGCTTAACAATGGTTTACGAAAATATGAATTTTCTTTTACTACAACTATGATTTTGATACGTGTATATTTTTACAAAATAATTTTGCGAATTAGAAAAACTCTAGGCTGTGACCATAATTTACTTTATTTAATTTACTATTTAGTTCTTTAAGCTCATCATTGTTTTACAAAAGAATAATATAACAGTATATTCAGTTTCGTGTTGTATTACAAACAGTTTTACAATTTTAACATTTTCTTTTCAATCTTATCTTAATTATTGTTTTTACTTTAATTACGTATTTTAGTTTAACAGTTGCAACAAGAACATTTTTTCTCAAATAAATATTACAAGAAATGGAATCGTATAAAAAATACAAGAAAAATTAAATAAATTGAAAATAAAAAAAAAAATAAAAGAAACATCAATTTAGATTGAAAAAGGCAGAAGCCAAGAAATAAATAAAATAGCGTCAGGATGGAATAGAGATTTTTCCTTCAAAAGACGCAATATACTAAGGTTGTACTACAGGTTATATTTTCAGAGGTCAGTCAACTGCTTACTTGTATTTTAGTGCTTACAGTTGGCTTTGGTTTTTTTCAATATGTAAGAAAATAGTCTGTGCGACTTTTAGAATGTAATTAAAACGACTAATGATGAATAAAAAAATTTTAAATACGGTAAATTTATACCTTTCTCGTTATGTTAACAAATTCTTTATTTTAATATGCATTTCAAAAATAATTTTGTACTACATTATTCATATAATACAAAAATAAAAAGAATGAAGGAAAGCACATTATATAACACATTCTTTTCCTTTTACTTCATCGGTTCGTACTTCTCAGCATGTACTTGTTTTTATTTATTTCTTTTTATTTAAATCCACTCAAGTTTCAAAAAATAATTTTTACCACCAAAATCGAAGACATTTAAAAATTAAATCTAAAATAAGGAAAAAGAACATAGCAATTATTCAAAATATGATGAGGAAAGTATATATATGCTTGTAATTTTTTAATATTTAATAAGGGTCAGATCTAAAAGTGAAATTTGTTGAATTAATTTTTTTATATACATGTATCTGTACATTTTATAATATAATTAAATATAATAAAATATAAAAAGAATGTAATAAATTATACATACATTATTTATGAATGTTGAAAAATTGACCTAGATAGTGAAATGGTATTTTTTTGTCTAGAATGTTTATATTTACAAATTATATCAATAAACAATAATTTATGCATTGATTAGCACTAAAAAATATAAATTATAATAAAAATATAGGATGAAAATAATTGAATATTTTTTCATTTGCGTTTTAATTAAAAAAATTTTACGTGTAAAATACATTATTATATTTTCATCATCAACAAAAAATTTTTATAAATACAATAAATATTAAAAATGTTTTTATTAGATGAATTTAAATAATTTAAATATTAGCATATATATTCAAATAGATTATTATAGATATAATTTTTTTATCTTTTAGTAGGATTTAATTATTCGATGAGTATGTTAAAATTTTAAACACCTTAAGCAAATGTTCAAATTATTTAAAGTTTCATTAAAAAATCATGTTTTCTTTGAAAATAGAATTTTCGTTATTTAATTTTCAAAAAAAAAGAAAAATTTTTTATCAAATTATAGTAATGAAACAATTTTCTTTCTATAATTCAATTTTGTGAAACTATTTGCAGACACTAAAACTGATTCAAAAATGAAATACCTAGTCTTTTTATTAAATTTTTATTTTTTTGAATTCAAAAAAGTACTCTTGTAAATTATGAAAACATATAGTACTTCTTCAAGGGAATATAATTGGATTATTAAATTTTTGTATAAAGTTATAAATATGGCAATATGTTATTTTCAATTATTAATGTTAAGTTGTGTTTTTCAAATTTTTCCAGCAAACTTATCAATAATATTGGAAATTTTTTTAATTAAAAAATTCTTTTAAATATTTAAAGTTAAATAAAAATTAATGAATTTTAAAGTGTTCAGTCTTTGTCCGATCTGAATGCTATCTTTTCATCAATTTACGCAACTTATTTTCGGATATTTATTACTATTATATCGGATGTTATCTTTACTTTCTTAAAAGTAGGGGTCCCGCAGTAAATTCATACATTATATATCTAGTAACGGTACAGAAAGAAAACATATTAAGTTTACTAAAAAGAATATATTTTTAAAAGTACATTAAGCGAAAAAATATATAAATTGTAGGTACCAGAAGTGTGATAAAAATTCAATAAAAAGGTAACTAGGAGAGAAGATAATGAGCTCAGCCAAAAGGTGGTTCGTTCTGAAGATTTACTAGATTAATTTCACAGGGAATATACAATACCGAATATTATCGGTAATAAGCTGCGACGCAGATTTTATTTTCGTTTCATCAAGCTTTTTTTTCTTACAAGTTTTCTTCATTTCTCTCTTCGTTTATAAGAATGTTTTTTTCCAATTTCAAGGCTCAGTCATAGGAAGCTACTATAGGTAGCTTCTCTTTATACACTGTATTCTCATTTTGCCTTTCCTCGTTTTATAAAATTTAACGTTACTTAAACTCGTGTATTTATCCTTGGATTGTCTCTTTTTGGATATATACAAGAGATATGATAAATATTGTTTATTAATAGCTTTTTTAATAGATCTTACTATACACATCATAAACAAATGTTTACAAGTGTGTATATGGATAGACAGAGGCAAGGAGAGAGACAAAAAGAGAGGGGAGGGGGTAGAGACAGACAGACAGAGGATGAGAGGAACAAATTTAAAATAAAATTATGCTGTAAAACATTTACTCCGAGTAGTTATTTTCAACTTTAAGTTTTAACACTTTGTCAACTAAAATAGAAATAAATATGTATTTTTTTAAAGTAACGTATTGTGACCTTTGTCATTTACGTAGTAAATTTAAAAAGTTTTATATTTAGATATCAAACAACAAACCTTTCGAATTCATAAAGAAAATAATTTTTTAAAAAGAGGTTTTAAACAAATTTTGTTGACAAAGTATTTTATTAATGTATATATCTTTTAAATATATTAATTATTCTGTTTTTAATGTTTATTACATCTAATAGTCAAACAATACAGTTTTTTTTATTTTAGGCTGGCCAATTAACTTATCAAATATTATTTTATAGTGATACTTTTTCCAATATAACTTGTCTGTACAATAAAAAATAGTACACTAAAGTTTACACTATAAGATGCGTTCTTGTATATTATGCAAATATATATACTAGTATATATATACTAGGATTTGGGAATTCCGTGCTTTCATGCGGTCAATGATGAGAAATTCCCCTAATCCATAATCCTGCTATTCATAAATGCCTACTTTCCTCCATTCTGACCTTTAGCCATCTCGGATAAAATAAAACAATATAGTTATATATACAAAATATGTTCTTAGATGTAGGATACATCTTAATCTAATTACTTCTCTTACAAAGTCAATATATGGTTTTATATTATTAGACACTTGTACAATATTATATGGCCTTTAATTGTTTTGAAGTCCGTTTGTCTCGTAGTACATAACTATAATTATAACAGGTTCATATTTAAGTATAAGATTTTTATTTACACCATATGTAGTATCAATGCTTTTAAACATAACGTAATCGCCTGTATTATACAATTATACATCGTTATGTCTATAATCGTAAGGTTATTTGTTTATTTCTTGTGTTTTTATAATATTACCGCACTTTTTCTCGTTTTTATTTTCTATCTCGTTTTTATTTTTATTTTCTAGATTTGAAATTAAGTTATATATTAAAAATTATCATCAAAGATACTTGTTCGTTTGATACCAATACTAATAGGCTTGAGGTTTCTTTCGTTGATCAAGAAACAGTAATTTTAACTGCGAATTCTATATTTTCTATTACTTCATGCCATTTTTTAGGTTAATCATATAATTTTTCTATCATTGGCGTTAATACTCTATTAAGTTTTTCAATTTGATCGTTTACTTGTAGTGTTCCAACTATTATTTGAATATGATTAAGTCCTTTTTCATTCATAAATTCATTAAACATGTATAAGGATAATGTTGTATTTCTATCTGGAATTATTCTTTTTGGTGTACTATATATCCTGAAATATTCTATTAAGTATTTTAAATTCTAAACATTTTAAGTATTTCTGCCTATTGTTATTTTACAATGGAACAACTTTATAAATTTTGTAAAATCATTTCAAAATAAGTATTTAAACCTTTTCTTGATTGTTCTAATGGATCTAAATGATCTTATATTACATCGTCTATTTTATCTTTTTTATAAGCTAATTTTTCCCGTAACTCATAAAATTTCGTTTCGATTTTTTCTAACCGTTCTCGAATTTTAATTATTTTAAAGATTTACAATCATTGTGCAGAAAAAATTATTCATAAAATGATCAAATTCTGTAATTATAATAAAGATAAAAATTTGTTAAATGATACAATTTTAAATAGTTTTTATGAATTAATTAATTGGAAGATTTATAAAATGGTAAAATTAATTCCTTATCATTTTGAAAAAACCATGTCCTATTGTAGAATTATTGATTGGAACAAAAAATATTAAATAGCATAATTACAAACTTTTATTGCAAAAATTAGTTGATTATTGAATTAGTTGTAAAAGAAATTTTTTATAAAATAAACAAATTTTTACTCTTTTGTACTTTTATAAATCTATTTACAAAATAAAAAAATGATTTATGTCAGTAATTTATTTATAAAAAAATTAAAATATTGAATTATAGAATAAACTGTTTGAATAGCATTATTATAAAATTTTAAATGCTTAGTTCACAAATAAGAATTTTACATTTACTAGAATAATCAAATTAAGGTAAACTAGAGTATAAAATAAATGGGAATAATTATTACTTGTATTTTCTTTTGGGCCAATAATGATACTTCAATGATATAAACGTGTATGTAAATAACAATAATAATTGCTTTTGTTAATTGTTTGTATGAATGTAGTAAAAGTGATACCTATTATAAAAGTCTTCTTTCAATCCTTTGATATATATAAAAATATGTTGTTGAATGCAGATGCCGAAAGTCGCAAGCAGATTCATAATAAAAACGCACACGCTTTATGTTGTAAAATGCAAGAAAAAGATTTTATTTTGTGCAGAGGTCACATAAAATTTTGCTTCTCTATACTCCTAGTGCATTGTATCTAGCCTTTAATCTTTAAGTCGTTCTAGATGCAGATTTCATTAATGTCAGTAGCCATAGTCGACTGCATATCGGCAAAGAAAAAAAGATGGGAAATTTCTTTGTCGTGTACTCGACTGGCTTCCGAGGCCTTTGTATTACACGGCGATTTCTTTACTGGGTGAAAAAGGGTGGTTATAAGGGAAGGTTCTACGCGCTCGCGGATTATGACCGAAGCCTTCGATTAGGATTTTCGGCCCGAGTTTATTCCTCCCTGGCCCTTGGGTTGGTATAGATGATCTAGGTCTTCCTGCTGATTTACAAGCACCGAACATTTATCAGATGTCCACATCGGACTAGTTCAAGAGGACGTGCCATGTTTTGAATGCGCGGTGTGTTTTAAAGGAAAACAAATTTATATTATAGAGAAGGAAAACAATGTTTTTTAGAAAAAGTGTAAGCCTAACAAAGTGCATCGGGTGGAACGAAGAATCTTCTATTAGTTTCTGCGGCAATTAAAAACATTATAATTTTTCCTTCTTTAATAAGATTTATCGGAATAGACAATATGCGAATTGGAATGGATCTATAAGTGTTACAAATAATGTAAATGGCTCCGATTTATCTGCAATTTTTACAGTCATCATTTAGATCTACGTTATCGTCGATAAGTTGTCACTTTTTTTTCTTTGCTAAAGCGATCAAGTTGGCATATGCCGTGTCACTTGGGATGTGCTATTCCTTGACATTAAATTATCTAAAATATTTTGTAAATTTCGTTTATCTACGTAAAATAGTTATCGTAGTCTATGCATCGATCGTAATGCGTACTGTAGTTGAAATTATGAGAGAATAAATTAAACTATTGTACAAATTAATGTTTACAAGTTTAAGTTTTGTGACAAAATATGAGAAAAATATAATGAAAATTTATCTTTTCGGCTGAAGTTTTCCGAGTTACAATATTTACTTTAATAATTTTAAATACATATCTGTGCGATCACTACATATATACTTCCTTGGTGTTGTTATTCTCAGATATAGACTGGTATGAAATAATATCCAAACTGTATGAGTAAGTGGTGGAATACTAAGCGAAGAGCAGAAAAGGATCCCTTTTTTTATGAGCAAGTCAAGACTTATGTTTTAAATTATTAAATTAGAAAATTTTAATTCGCTAGAAAATTTTAATTTACGAGAAAAATTTTAATCTACGTGTTATCGTAAGTGAGATTTTTTCTTATCGCATTTCCAGTCGGCTTCTATCTTGGCACGCACGATTCATATTTGCTTTCGTCTAAGCGCACGCCGAATGTATCTCTGTATGCTCATTTTGAACGCAATTATAAAATTTTAAAAATAAAAAATAAAATCTCTACTTTGTGAAGGCCTTTGCTGTGGCCTTAATAGTACGTTCCAATACAATTTTCATTTCAAAGCCTGATATACAAGATTCTTTCGTTTTTAAATGATTCTAGTTATTTTTTTTTTTATTTTGTTAATCTTAATGTAACCAATTTCCGAGTTTATAATTGATTTGTCCTTTTCAATTTCAGTTTTATTGATATAATCTATATTTGATATTTCTTTACATGCATCTGAAATTTTGTTCTTTTACTATATTTTAATTACAATTTTTTCGCCAAGTGATACATAATTATTTGTCATTAACAGCAAATCTTGACCAAATTTAGCCATAAAATTAATTATATTTTTCGATACAACGTAAAACAAAAGTTCCGTTTTGATATTATTGATTATATAATTGTTATATCTAATGCCTATTCATTTTATTTTTGTCTCGTTATTTTCACAAAATTTTTAAGATTCCTCTGAGATCGTAGATCGCGCTAATGGAAGAAAAAATTTTTTTTATAAAATTAATGACAATCCCGAATCAGTCATCGCAAAAATAATGAATTCAAAAACTTTATTACTCTTTTATATCTCATATTATAAATTTACCATGTACTCATTTTAAATATTTGCTTTTTAGCATACATATAAGCAGCTAGGCTGAGCTTCATTCTATCATCTTCTTGATGATTTGGTAAATTTCTTGGATACAAATTTTATTTGGATTTTTGTGGATCTGCATTCGAAATAAGTTCCGGATTGTAGCCTTAGCTGCGAGCATTTTGATGGCATGCCTCTCGGCAATTAAAAAAAAATATTTCCTTTTCTTTTTATTTTTTGATGTCCTATTTGTCCTTGAAATATTTATTGCTGCTTCTTTCAAAATTTGCTTGACCTAAAGGAACTTCAAAAACTTCAAAAATTCTACTGTTTTTCTAAATTTTATTACTTTTCCTTGATTACAAAATTCCAACTAAAATATAGTCAATTAGTTCATTCGTTTTTTATTTGATTCGCTTGTATAATGTTTTCGTTAAAATAATTTGCGAAATTTTCTCGACGGCTATATGTTCATTTTTAAAATTCTCTTCTGAAAGTTAATGATGGAGTTCAACTAATTCAAAATTTTTGTATTTATATATGCCTAAAACATACTTTAATTCAGTTCATAAAATAACATATTAAATGATATATTTGTAGCTATCAAACAATGTGTTCATTGAAATTAGTATAAAATTCTTTTAAAATCTGTTAACGTGAATGTTAAATTTTTTTTGCATTTCTATGGAATTTTATACTAAAGTTTTATACATTGATTACTTCAACGATTTAAGATAACAAAAATTATTTTTACCAAATAATATTGTGTACTACTAAAAAACGGTATAAAATACTTACATATAGATTTATGACATTTTTCTATTGTTAAGAAAAAACATGCCATTTCCCCGAACTATAAACTCCGATCATTTGAACGTTCGCGTTCTTTTAATTTACAAAATATATTAGGCGTAGACCAGGGTAAGTATCAATGTATTCGGAAAGGTATCAGTTTCCGAAGATAAGGGAACCGCGCGTGGCCGAGTGTTCGCATCTTGTTTAACCCTGAGCCACTCTTCTCTCATGTCGAGTCGCGCGACTCGACACTTATTTTCAATACGTGCGGTCATTTTCCGAAGCCGAAAATGCCGCCGCGCGAGCCAATGTAACCCGAGAATAAGCACTCGGTCGACGCTCAGATTTTTCTCTGTTGTTTTCCCTTCCCCTAGAGTTCATTTACGCCTAGGCGGAAATTTTGTTATTATACGATAAGACGAAAGTGCCGCCGAGCCCTTACAGCGCACAAAATTGTAAAACTCGAACAGTTCCATCACGACTTTCAAATAAAGAACTTGTACAAACCAACCTTGTAGTCCGCTTAATTTATCCCTAATACTGAACCTCCCTGCCTACAGCACAGAGGTTAATACGCAACGAGTATACAGCTTCTGTCTACTTTGTTGCGTATCACTCGCGATCGTAAGAATAATTTCTTACAGTGCAAACTGCACCTACGCGAAGAAACATCTATCTTTAATTAATGTATTAAACATATTATAAGAAACTTACATAATTTAGATTAAAAAATATTTGCAAATACTTAAGCCAATGCCATTTAAACTGGAAAAATTGTATAAAAGATAGCTTTCTAGTTCATTAGAAAAAAATAATTTTCGTATTATATGCTTAAAAACAGAACACTTTACATCAAATAAACCAAAGTACTTGGGCGTTACGTTCTAAAATAATGTATTTAATAGTCTTGAATGCTTTGTAAGATAAATCGGGAACAATAATAGAAACTTTTCATGCTTGATCGAATCAAGTGATTACAATTCTGCTTTTATATAGATTCGGTTAACTTTTAGATGTCGTAGACAAGTTTCGCCACAAGTCACCGAGACGTGCTATTTGTTCAATAAAAGGTTTCATTCAAGAAGAAGAATATATCAAAGCAGAAATTGGAATAGCTCATGAAATTCAACGTCTGAATTTGATTTCTTCAGAATGAATAGGCACGTATTTAATAGAGCTAAACAGCTTTGCAATAAATATTTGCAATAAATATGCAATAATAACATTTTAAACTTATTAAAGCAAACAAAAATGTTTAAGACACTAAATTAGTTAATTGAATTCTTCAATCTATAAAATTAAAAGTTTATTTTAGAAGAAATTTCAGTATTACTTTTATACAGTATACTAGTTAATACTTTCTTACATTTCAATATAAATTGCTTCTATTTCTTTTGTATATATGCCTATTATACATAAATGGTTACATAGTGTAGCAGATTTCTTGTATCAGCACTGACAAAAACCAAAACAAAACCAAGAGAAACTGATTTTAAAATTATTGAGAGGGGTACAACTGAAAAAGTACACAAAGAACTCAAGAATAAAAAAACAGCAAAACTATTATAGGCATCCAACTGTGGGTACCAATACCATATATATTTGAATCGAATTTTTTAATTAAGATTACTTATATCCTTATGTTGCAGAAACTGTTGCATGCGCTAAACGCGTGGAGTTTATTTTATTTTATGAAAAATTACACATTACCTTCATTTTTGGTTTTAACCAAAACTTTAATAAGAATAACTAGCAAGTAATATTTATTAGTAGTTATAATACATCTATATATATAACATATATACATATATAACCACCAAATCATCTTAAAAAATGAGTAATACATTAAACATATACTAATACTACATAAAATATTTCTATACTACCTAATCATTAATCGACTCGTATTGCATTTCATATAAGTTTGCTGGATAATTTTCAAACCTGTGAAGTAATATAATCTTATACATATAATATAAAAAATTTTCATTTTATCAGTCTTTCATTGTAAATATCATAATTTTTTTTATTAAAATATGTATTTTCTTAAGTAAAGAAATTATGGTTATAAATTTCTTTAGATTTAAAATTTATAAATTTTTAAATATTTTTAAAATATATTTTTAATTTAATGTAATTTCAATAATATTGTCAATAAAAATAGAGTTCAGTTAAGTCAGAAAGTATTGCAAAAATATTATTCATCTTTTGTATACAACGATAGTATAAAGTGATATTTATTCTTTCAAAAATTTTTCATAAATGATATAAACAAAGTTTTGTGTCAATTTTTTTGTATTATACCTAATAATAGTTGATTCAGTATTTTTAAAGTTTTGATTTTATTTGTATTTGTATATTGCTTTTGCAACTTATACAGTTTTATGTCACAAATGCTTGTATATACTCTTCAATTTCATGGCTATGCGTGTGCCAAAGATGGATTAATTTTAATATTTTAATATTCAAATTATTGAATTAATATTATAAAATGATTGCACGTAGTTTGTATTAATTGCTATTATGAAATACGAAAAGTACCGTGAGTAATTGTTTCAGAAAGTTAGAAAATGCACAATGTTGTATTAAAATTAATAATTAAGTTATAGGGTTGAAAAAGGTGATGCGCACTGGAGAAAATAGAGAAGGTACGCGATAAGCAATGAAAAGGATTGGGTTAAATTTAGGAGTCGCGGATCGGGCGCATCGGCAAGCAGGCCAAAGAGAAACTGAGGAAGGTAGAGAAGATGAGCTTGACTCGTTTGTTTCTGGAGGCGTGAGGAGGAGCAAAAGGTATTGGTGAGTGAAGGCTGGCGCACCATACGCTAAGGTGCTTGTACTCCCATAGTATGATGGCAATAATGGTCAACTAAATCACATTAAACTGTTCCTGGAGGAGGAATATATAAGACAACCATGCTTCTCCTGCTACAGCTGTTTATGCTATTCCTTCCGCCTTGTGTCTTAAAACAAAAGATTCTCCGAACGAGTTTTGCTTTCTGTTTCTCAGACGTGGACTGTTACGCTTCTAGTACGTGTCCTTTATCTACTTATTATGAATACTTATACTAACAATATTAGTCTTTATTAGCCTGTTCAATCTGAATTGATAAGATAAATTTTTCATGAGTCTTACGACATTATTTCTTATCGAAACTCATATATTCGATCAGTAAAAAAATTGCATATTTCAGCAGTCACTTCAACTCTCTCGTGACTAAATTGCACTTTACTTTCAGCGAATACAATATATTATTAGGAGAGAAAAAACGCCTCGAGCCAACGCAAAGAAAGTCAATGTAAAGAGGAATAAAAAAAACAAGAGAGAGAGAGAGAGAGTGAGGGGCAAGGAACCACTCGGACCAATGTTAATGGTTGGCATTTTGGAGTTACGCTGCCCGTGATGTATGTACCCTAAAATTAGCTTAACCATCATGAAGCCACATTTAAGTAGAATTTGAAAGTTGGATGAACATTGGACGGTGAGTAATCGGACGTTGCGCCAGACTTATTTCGTGGATCGGTTGGAAATTCGTTTTGCTATGGTATAACATTCTTGTAGCGATAACATTTCTATAATTAATGCAAGGTAAGGTTTGTCAAGATACTGATGCTTAGAAATGCTCAAATTAAATCATGGAATTTGTTTTTTATAAAAAGAACTTCGCTACAGTTGAATAAATGACACTTATATAGTGTAGTACGTTGCTACTGGATTATAACATTTCACAAATGTATTATCAATAAAACGTGAAAGAAAAACAATACTTCTGATAATGATTAGGTGATTAAATATTGTTCATAATATTGACGAAACAATAACGGCTACTTCTGTTCTTTACTCGATACCCATATTAGTATACTCAGAGCTCCTATTCTATTAAGGGCTCAAACCTTTTATATTAAAATTTCAGACTAGCCGTGCACTTGTGGAAATTGTAAGAAAGGCGAACAGTAAACTACTGTTATCCAATGCACCGAATTCATCAATAAGACATCAGAATTTCAATTATTGACTATTTAATGAATGATTAGAAATAAATCAAATAAAATGCTTGTATTAAATTTGACCTTTTTTTAAAATTATTATTACAAATTATTCAAATTAATAATTTATAATTAAACAAAAATTTTTAGACTTCCTATTATTATTTTCTAACAAAAAGACAAAAATGGTATAGAAATAAATTGTTATTAGAATTAAAATAATTAATTAAATTAATATTAAAATAAAGAAATATGTTGATAACAAACAAGTTTAAAGCGCCGAAAGATGAACAACCTATGTAACCTCGCGAACTCCGAAGCTTGTAGCGTACTGTTGTGACACCAAGTGTGGTGGGGTTAAGTCCTAATTCCCGGAAAAAAACTAAGGTCAGAAAGGTATAAAAGCTGAAGAAAATGTAGAAAAAAAGTCACTTTTTTTTACCATGGCTTTGCAAAAGGATTGCTCCTTGTGTCACTCTCTCGTACTTTTTTTGACGTGCTAGAGTAAGACTTAACGGAGCAGAAGACTCGTGAAGTTGTACGTTTTTCTACGTACTTCTCTTCTCGCTTCTGTTATAACGTCTTAGTATCGGAGTTATTCATGTTCCCAACAACGTTTTTCGACGTTCTGGTGATATTGTCTTCCTCACCGAATTTGTAGGTGACCTGGTAAGGAGTTGCTGTCGCGGGTAGATTCGCTCAAGTTTTTCAACTTAGAGAAGGGGACGCCGTCGACAGTAGTTCTTACGCAAACACGGAGTACAGAGACGTTTTCCGACGAGCCCCTCCCTTCGTTACCCTCGTAACCTTCACCGACACCATCCGTATACAATTTCAGAAAAAAATGTGAATTATTGTATTAATAACGTTTATGATTTTTGTAAATACTGAACTTCAAACGAATTATAAAATGATAAATTATTTTTTTTGTTGATTTTGAAAAAAAAATGATTAGATTTTCATTTTTTTACCTATTTATTCTTGACAATAACAATAAACAAAAAACTGAAAAATACTTAACTTGGGAAATGGCAAACTCATCCCGGAGCAAGCAACACAAGCTGTTTTTTATTTCTAAATAATTTATTTATTTTTTAATTTAATTTTTTTTCTCTTTTCATTCTTACTTTACGATAAAATTAAAAAAATTATTTTATTTGCATTTATAAAAAAAGATACGTATATATAAAGATACGGATATAAAAAAAAAGACGTCAAATTAAAAAATAGAAAGTAAAAAGAAACCACGTTACAATTTTATTTCCGAAAATTTTTAAATTATTTGAATTAAAAATATATATTAAATTAATTCAACAATTTTTTTCATTCATTTTTCAAAACATTTTATAAATTAAAAAAAACATTTTAGCTAAAAAATTTGTTGATTTATACAATAATTTTAAGCATAAAAAAAATTATGATTTGTTGAAAGTTTATTAAAGTTTAAAAAAAATTTAATTTGAATTAAATTGGAAAAAATGTTAAAGTTGTGGAAATATTTTTTAGAAATCCGAAATTTTTTAATAAGTCCAAAAAATTTTGATAAATCCAAAATTGCATACATAAAAACTAAATACATGTATACGAACATATATATATGACTGGGGGTTCGGAAAAATACGTACGCGTACACGTATGTTTATTTGCAGGTAGGCTAAGAAATAAACGTACAGCCATAATTTCGTATATATTTAACGTGCATATTTTGTTTAATTAAAATTTTTTAGTTGAGAAAGAGAAATAAAATTCCGATATCAAGTAATAGATATTTTTGTTAGTGGCCGTCGGATACGAATGATCCGTCGGCAGGTGATACCTGTCGGCAAGGCACGATGAAGTCAACGCATACGTGATACAAACTTATATTAATAGATGTATATATATATATTATTCAATTTAAATTTAAAATATATAATAATGACAAAGCAAATTTATTATAGATGATATAGTATTAACATTTGCCAATTATCAATTGCAATGTAAGATTTAATTTTTAATACAGGTATGTTTATTAAAGATAGTTTTTTTTAATTTTAATTAACAATAAAAGTACATGATTGAAAATCGAAGTCATTTTTTACATATCAGAAGGTAATGTGTTGTAAATAATTAATAAATTACTGATTAAGAAAATGATAAGGAACTTGGATTGTAAAGATTTTCTTTACTTAAAAAAAATATCTTAAAAAATCCCATTTCAGGTAGTTCTCATATTGAATCCAATCTAATTCTAATATAATGTACTATTAATAGTGATATTTGACAAGATTTTTTAATTA
Organism: Kradibia gibbosae; assembly: GCA_018907135.1. NCBI lineage: Eukaryota > Metazoa > Arthropoda > Insecta > Hymenoptera > Agaonidae > Kradibia > Kradibia gibbosae. The sequence goes on from JACCHX010000007.1 coordinate 5,097,145, forward strand.
TTAAATTTTTGGATTTAGTGCATTTTAAAACATCTATAACTTTAAAACCTTTTATTCGTTTTTATATAGTAGCAATCTTAATAAAAAATCAATTTATAACGTTTTATTGGTTTCATTATTATTAAATCATGTTCTAATATTTTACAATAAGAAAAAAACACGTGTTTATAAATTTTTAGTAATAGGGTATAATTAGGTATAAATTTCATAAAAATGTTATAATTTTTAAGAAAAATTATTCATTTTTTAACTTTATACTTTAAAGAAAATGATTGTGTCTACTTATAATTTATTAATAGAAGTATTAAAATATATATACTTATAATTTATTGAATGTTAAATTAAAAATAAAAATAAAGACCGAACATAATAGAAGTCTTCTGGTAGCGAAATCATTCTTCTTTCTTTCAAAGGTTAAAAATGAACTTTGTAAGTATAAATTATCGTTGAATACAAAATTTTTTTCTTTTTCTCTCTCTTCGATGAAAAATTGTTTTGAATATAAAAAAGCATGAAGTCATATTTATACAACGATTCCTCTTTTATTTATTTAAATCAGCTAATAGTAGAGATAACTATTGGTCCGTTAAAATGGAATTCATAGAGTGAGTGAATCGATGAAAATGCGGATGCTGACGTAAACACGCGTGTGATCTCTAGCGAATAGAAATAGGGGAAATTGATTCCGACGAAAGTGAAAAGTTAAGTTCAACGATGAAATCGTTCAGGCGGAAAAAAGGTGCCTTGTGAATTTTAATCAACTCATTACTTCCAATAGTTCAAAGTACATCTATATTTATAAGGAATTCTAAATTTAGAACAAAGGTTCAAAATTTTTAAATTTACTCTCAAACAATTATTAAATAACGAATTTATTGTGGGAATACCTCAATCTATGTATTAGGAATTATTTAAATATATTTATTCTAGAAAGAGTAGTGATAAATAAAAATAATAACTTTTTATTTATCGAATTATAAAACAGTATATATTCAAGAAGAGAAACAAAGTTTATTATACAGTGACTTTAAGTTTCAAGTTTCAAGTTTACAAATCGATTTTTTTTAACATTTTAACAGAGACACTGATATATAATTTAAGCTTGAGCAATTGGCTGGAAGTATATAAATACCAATATAAATACAAAAGCTTTTTGGAACACCTTACAATAAAAAAGAAAAGAATTTCTTATATTTTAATATTATTATTAAGTAAAAAATTATGTATTAAAATGATGTTTGGATGAGTATTAAAAATTATATGTAACAATCCAAAAACATTAAAAGTTTTATCAAAGATTTAAAATTTTAAATATGCTTTACGGATTTTTTAAATCAAGACAATTATAAAAAAAACTTCGACATAATTTATATATTAACATATATTAAAATTTTTCATTTCGAACATTATTATGTTTCCTGAAATAATTTTTACGTTTAATAGATATAATAGTGAGCGAATGACTTCTCTAGTTTATGATACTTATTAAGTTATATAAAAATAAGAAAATATATATGCATAATAATGTTTACACTATCTTGAAAGCATATTGATATTGTTGAAGGAGATGATTCCAACCATCACAATAGTTTCTGCATATGAGTATATTTAATATTGACGCTTATTTTTATGACTGACAGTCTACGCATAAATAAGTAATTTTAGCGGCGTGAAAAATGAGAAAAAACAGCATGGAGTGGAAGGTAAAATGTAATGTTATGGGCAGAAGTTATTCCTATGTCGTTAGTATCATTCTTTATTACTGCAATACACTTTTAACATTTATGAAAAGATTCTTGTGTGCATTCATTATATAGATGTAATGTACTTTATACTTTATTTACCTCATAGAGCGCTAATTCTTCGAACCCTTCGACAATTACTCTTATACAAGTGAAAACCGATCCTCTGTTTCTTAAATCCTATGGAGAGAAAGCAACGGGTGGATACGGGGTCGAGTGTGGGGAGATAGCAGCTAAAGAGTGAGTGGAAGTGGAGCAAGTAGAAGATGGTACAAATCACTCTTGGTCTAGCGGCGACGAAGGTGCGGGAACGAGATAAATAAAGAAACAGGGTAACGACACAAGTTACGAGTTATCGCGCACGAAAGGATGGAGGGGCTCTACATTCAAGGTCGAATACTCGAAGCGATGAAGAAAAGTAAACACGTTTAAAGAGTAATTATTTCATGTGATTTTACTCAAAAGATTTCGTTACAATAACGTCTTGTCAATGAAATAGGCAGAATATACAAGAAACATTTAAATAATGCGTAATTCAACATTATATCGAAAATAATGATTTTCGATTGCCACATCAATAGTTCTTAAATTTTTTATATAATTTTTAAAAAAAATAAAGAAATCAATAAATGCATCTGCAAAATTAATTAATCTTTTTTATTTTTAAGAACGGAATTGAACTAGGATTTGTTACATTGGGATGAAGCCTCATTTTTTGTAGCATTAAAATTTCCATGCCCTTATTCAATTGTTGGAAAGATGTCCGTGTCCTCGTCTTCTCTCGGCAAATCCAACGTCAGTGGCTTACTACTGCTCTAATCCCCGGTGTACAATGGCTCTGGGGTGTGGACCGCCTTGATTAGAAGTACTTGCATTTCCCGGAGGTGCTGACCGCGGCGTTTGGTGACAGAGGGAGAAAGAGAGAGTTAGAGAGAGACGCGGGCCTATCGAACTTACTTGTTTGCGCGTCTGTGTGCGTGCGTGCGTGAGTTTATGTGAGTTTACCCGTATGGGTAAACGTCAAACGTAGCTGGCACCTGTCAAATTTAAATTTCATGCAAATACGAGTGCGGTTTTAATCTTTGGATTATGTGCTGTTTTGGCCTCCTGTTAAAATTTCATAAAGTTGTTTCTCGAACTTCGTCTATGCTCATAAGGATATGCTTAATACATCCATGGATTTATACGGAAACTTTTACGTTTAATCACGAGAATGTATTTAAGGGCAAATCACATGTACATTTATGGACGTAAGACTACAAATATGTATTCATCCAATTTATTTAGCCCATAAATTACTTTTATTAAAGATAATTGTAAAAATAATGTTTCAGGAAATATTTATTGACTTTTTTCTAATGTATTTGGCGTACTATAGTACATTTTTATTATTACAAGCATACTTAAAAATTGTGTAATATTTCTGAAGAATTTTTGTAAGCAATCGAAAAATAAAAAGAAGCAAAAATATAAAGTAATACAGAATATAATGTTTTTAAAAAATTTTTAAAACTTCGTTGTATGCAGAGATTAAAATTTTTAATATAATCTTTAGTAGATAAAAATTTTTATGTTAAGGTTCATTTAGAAATTAGTAGATATAAATAATAACCTTTTTGATAGTATTTATGTAGTGACTGCCACATAATATAATTTGTTAAAAATCTTTTTTAAGCTAAACAATTTATTAGCCTTTTTATAGGAATCAGTAATAGTAACTCGATTCAGCATATTCTAACCATCGAATTTTTTTATTAAGTATTGACAAAGGAAATATATAATATCGATGATTGACGATTATTTTTATTCATTCCAAGTGACGATAATTTTAAATTAATTTACTGATAAATGTATGAAGTTGACGATTAATGACCGTATAATGTTACTTTGTAAAAATTTTCATGTTGTTTTAAAGTAAATCAACAAAGGCTTTGCAGATGTTTTTAAATTATTTAGTTACTCTAATAATAGTTATACATATTCAATGAAAAGGAAATTTCAGAAATACAAAATTCTTTGTAAGGATCTACCAATTCCCAAAAATATCACTTTTGGAAAAAATAAGCTAATTTTAATTAAAGTAAATTCAAATAGTTTCAATATGCAATTCAAATAAAAAAAACCTTAAAAATTATTGTCTATAAAAATTAGTTGGTAGAATACGTATAGAAAAAATTTGTATAATTTATATAATAGAAATATTTATGATAATTTAAATGTACTTTCTTAAAATCATTTTTATCCTACGAAAAAAACTCAGATTTTATAATGTATTAGCATCCAAATAATTATTTATTATATCTGTTTTTCCTTGCAATAACTATGGTTATTTTTATAAATTTTGATATTTTAAATATTTTTTTATTTTCATGAATTTTATAAATTTAATATCGGTTTTAAAAAAATTAGACGCAATATAATTGTACTTTTTCTCCTTGCTATTCAATTATAAGAATTAATAAATCAATAAAGTAATCATTATGTATAATTGTTACATAAATGTAGCATGCAGCATTTTATATAAGTAGGTATTTATTACATAATATATACATGTTCATAATGTATAATATCATCAGAATGCAAATGTATATGAAATTTAATTACAATTGATAATTATTGAATATTTGTCTTTTTTTATTCGATAATACAACAAGCAGTTGCGTATATATAATGAAATATTTTGTGTATATTAAGTATTGTATTATTCGTAGAAATTATTTATATTAAATTTTCATTTTATATTTAAACTTAAATTTTGCTAAATCAAAATAATTATTTTGGTATTTATTCTAAATTGGCAAATCAAACTAATATATCACAGATAAAAAAAATTAATTAATTTTATAAAACTTGCATTATTCCATGTATTTTATGTAGATATAACATATAAAAAGTAGAATTTTGAAGAGTGTAAGTGTTAATTTTCTTATCTACTTTGTTTTCACTTAGATTTTTATTCCAATACAAGCATGCATTATTTTATCATTTCCCTCATTTTTTTTAATTTTTTTTGTTTTATTAATTGCAATACAAAAATTAAAAAAATGCGATGTTTTATTTTCTCTCACTAAAAAAAAGGAATGAATTGTCTGCAGTCACACACAGGCCATGAAAAATGAATAATAGAGGTCGACAGTGTAAACAAAAATCTGCAGGAAAATACCCCAACGCGTCAAGTACTATTTCCATGAAAAAACATGCAAAAAAATAGGAAAAATAAAATTAGATTGAATATTATTTATAATCTAAAAGATATGATTATAATTAGTAATCAGCAAGACTACTATGTGAAGAAAGTGAGCTTTAGAAGAAACAGTGACTGAGAAAGTGGAAACGGCAGGGCAGCAAAAAAGTAACTTCAATCGCGGTGATTCGACTCTGAAAAAATATTTCTTCGTATAGCTTGTGATTACAACTATCATTGTTGTGTACATCATTCTGTTATTTATAATTCTACTATACTTATATCATGTAAAAATCTATGTACGCACTAGTTAGTTTATTTGCACTCGAAATTTTTTTAATTTTGTACAGTGAAAATATTTTAAAGTAACTAGCTAGGAACAGTTTATATAATTGTTATCTCGGCTTATATTGAGTAGGTCAGTTTTGTTAATTTGAAACTATGTTGTTCTAATAAAAAAATTTTCGAAGGAAACAACAGAAAAAACAACAAAATTAGAGTTAAGGCGAAGGTATCGGTACTATTAGTTTCGTTTTTTATTTTTAATGATCTTTATTGTAGAAATAATTGACATTGAAATGCAACTAATTTATAACTACTGTGCTATTAATAAATTTCTTTGTCAATCTTTTTTTTCATTTAAATGTTATAAAGATCTATTTGCAACTGGGTGTCTTTTGTGCACCTAACGTATGTATTTCTTTTTTTGCACAATCAAAATTCTTTTTTCCATTTTACTCTTTTTAGTTTCTGTTCATTATATCTTGTCTTTTATATCCAGTTATTTTTGGGATATTTTCTCGTTAATGTACTATTTTTTATCTGAATATTTTGCTTATGTTCTCAAATTTTAATTCACCATTCTATGGCTTAAATTTGGAAAAATTTCTAATAGTTATGTGTTTTTGTTTTCTGTACAATATGAATAGCTATTTTAATTGTTATTTTTCTCTTTACTTTACTTATTAATTATAAACAAATTTTGCATTGAGAATTGTCAATTCTAAAATTTCGTTACTGGAATGCATAGTGCGTGCGCACTTACACGCGTATAAGCGCTTGTCTCCTTCGTCGTGTATCCATTTTTTTATGTCAGGGGCTTTTGATTTGTCTTTATGTTGCGGATGTGAACAGACTTTAAGTGGTCTTTTCGATACTTTGGAACATAAATATGAGACTATCTCGCATTATTTCAAGTTGGGCTCTTAAAAGAAAAAAAATAAGTCAATACAATGTATGGGCAAATATTGTGTGACATTATTTTCCCTGTTCCATATATTTGTCTGTTACTATAAAATTGTAGTCATTTGCTTTTTACATTATATAATAATATTAATTGCAGTTCTTATATTTGTGTAAATTTCAATAATGTCCATTATTGTTAAATAAAAAAAATCATTAATAAAATACGAGTCGAGTTTATTGTTTAGACACTATAATTTTATACATTTTTATGGTTATAGCAGTTTATAAGATCGAATGTGACATTTAAAACTTATGTTTTTTTTTTTTAAAATATAATGAGCTTGAATATTCTAGATTATTGCCATTAATGCAATTAAGACTCGATTATACTCATAAAAGAAAAAGGTTATGAATAAATAATGTGAAAAGTGTGCACTAATACTACGAGATGATGTCGTTTCCTCTGTTAGTTTCACGACCAGAAGTTCTTTCTTTTTCTCGTTTCTCATGTTACATTAATATAAGAGGTTTTGACTGAGTCATCGAAACAACTGGTGATAGGTACAATAAGGAAATACGATATTGAAAAAAGGCTATTTTTTGTTTAATTAAATCAGCGACGGAGGTAGGGTGAAGAGAATTGGCCTCGGAAGCACACGATGTTCTACAAATACTTTGAACTTTTGACGCTGCTTTTCTATAGAGAGAAGAGAGAAACTCATGTACATTCACCAATACAAGTAAGAGCGCAGTCTATTGGCTGCCTCGGCTTCTATTATCCTTCTTTTCGTTTCATCCCTTCTCGTGCTTGAGATTTTCCTTGTTTCCTCTCTCTCTCTCTCTCTCTCTCTCTCTCTCTCTCTCTCTCTCTCTCTCTCTCTCTCTCTCTCTCTCTCTCTGTCTCACTACTGACATTGACGAATACTAGCCTATGACGAATCATCAACTACAACTCCTGACGTTTCCCGACGTTTCCTAATCAAATTTGTCTCATTATCATGCGGTTGAAATTTGCTCAGTTCACTTCATTTTTTCGCCCAATGCGAAGCCAGATATTTATGGGAGAAAATACCATTATTTTAAATTCCTGATAATGCGTGCTTGTGACCTCGGTCCAATTCTCCTTCAAATTCGAGTAATGTCGTGTAACTGTCGCTTCTACCTCAGTTGGTAAGACCATCCAAGATATTTGAAATCCTTACGAAGAGATGAAGACAAGTACAACATTGTCTGGATTATAGAAATAGTCCCCCTAATCCGAATACGCAGAAATTCTCCTCTTAGACTTTAAAGCATATTTTTTATGTACTTACTTTTATAATTACACACATCAAAATTTCTTAGACAAAATTTTTAATTCTTTTTATTTGTGTTTACGGTATTTTTCAAGCTATTGTTAAAAAAGCTTTGTGAAACAAATTATTTAACAAACGAAGAAAATTATAATTAAGACCTTTAATTTAAATACGTATTTATGACCAAAAGTTATTTTTAAAATTATTTTTTAATAAATGTAAAATAATTTAATACTGATGCATGACATTTACTATTCTCATGTATTTCAATTGAGAAATTTTGATCTTATACCGAATTTGTTTAAATACATATAAAACTAAAAATTTGTTTAATATTCAAGATTATACAAAACTTATGTAATTAGAAATCTTATTAAAATATTGCAACACTTACGTAAATCGTATTACGATGAATAAGTTCAAAAGCTACATTATACACGTTTGAGTATTTCAGTCTTAAAATAGTATAATAAAACTAGCTACAGCGTTCATGATTTTATCACTTTTATTCTGCGATTTTATAATTATAATACAGAAGTTGTATCAACATACGTTTGCTTTTTTTATTTTTAAAAACTATTACGAAAATTAATCATGGTCTGTCTTGCTGTCCAATTTTATTTTAACAAAATTTTTATAGGGAAATAATTTAAGCAATTTATAACTATGTCTAAATTTATTAATCCAGAATATAAACCCATTTATCAATATTAAATGGAATGTAAATCTTTAATTTATCCAAAATTTATTTACTTTAATTGAAAATTTTATGTATTATTAAATTAAGATTGAAGAGAAATTAAAAATCAAAAAGCTAATTTTCTGTTTATTTTTATACTATGATAAATTATTGTAGTTGTGAAAATAATAGAGATTTTATGGTAACAGGACGTTAGTCTTTTTCGAGTTATGATGTTGGTAGCAAACATTGTACACCTATAGACTGGCTTTGTATCTGATAAAATGCTTTAAAAAAAGGAATGCTTTATAGCGAACTAACTGTTTAATATAAAACATTCTTGTCACACATATTTCTTTAAATCTTTTCAGTTTAGTAAAGGGAGTGCATTAAAGATGTAATTTCGTATTAAAAAATATTTTGTCATTAAAATTACTTTTAATAAAATTTTTTTTATAAATTTATATTTATATTTTTATATTCATATATTTATATAAATTATGAAATTTTTATTTTTGTAGTCAAATATCTGTACGAATATCTGTAGTTTTTTTTAAACATTTTCATTTTTCAATCAGAATTAATTTGCTACGTTGAATAAATAGAAATAGATTTCTCTTTGTAAATCGAAATCTTAAAATTTTTTAAAATAATCAACTACTAGAACGAATTTCTTCAAAAAGAATAAATTTTTATGAAAAACAGTATTTTTTATAAGTATAATAAAAAGATACCTTTTAAAATTTATTTTTTAAAATTATTTTTTAACTAAGTTTTAATTTTGTAGAGAAGAACAGGTTTTCGTAATATTTAATAATGAAAAATAAACTAAACATTTTGGTAGATTAATGATCAACCATTCTATTGATTGTAGATTCACAATTCCATTTTTATTGACTTTATTAAATAAATTTAAAACTCTACCCAATTTGAATTCTATCAAAGAATTAAAAAGATTTTGTTTGTATGAAATTATGTTTTAGCGCGATCAGTAGCATTTTGACTACATAGTTATGTACAATTTGCTCCATTATTTCTTAAAAACTACATAAAATGTGTAAACTTTCAATCATCTAATAGGAAACCGTATATTAACTTATTAGAAAGGACTATCATATCTGTACACCTTGAATCCGCTTCATATTTTGAGGATAATTCCTTGAAACATAAGCTCGATTAAAATGTCCTGTAGCTTTCATTCTCATTTTCTTCATATAAAAATATTCTTTTTTCTCAACATGCTTCTTTTTCGTCTCGTGGCCAATAACGATACATCTGGGATTCAAGAGCTTATTTTGTTTAACACAAAATAAGTGGTATATGATTTATTGGTTAATTTAGGGATTTTGCTGTGCTTGGAGGGATGTAAAGTAGCTTCGAGTACATAATATGCATTATACAAGTGTCTTCAGAAGGAATCTTACATTTGAATTATAGATGAAGAATGACAGATCGAGAATATGGGAGTTGCACGTATCAGGTAAGTCATGGTACACATGGGAAATGAGTGTTCTGTGCTAGTTAGAAAAAGACTCCAATGTGTTTGGCAATTTCAGATATCTCATTTTAAAAATATACTTTATTCGACACTCTATACACTTCGATGCTGTGTACATTGTATTATGTACAGAAGACTAGATTGAGCTGATTAAATACTCTTTTTTATATTAAGTAAACAATATCACAACTTTTGTAGGATTACTTATTCTCGATGTCTGTGAGAAATAATCAATTAAATTTAATTCAGTTAATTTTTTTTACACGTGATATTTTATAGTATTTTTGTATGGTGTATGGACGGATGATAAATATTTATCTTAATGAAAATTCATTTGGTGAAATTGATCCTAATGTGGTATTAGTCATTTTCCAAAATAATTTGTATACTAAAGTATATTCTTAAACATAAAAATGTATAAAAATAATATACTCATTAGAATATTATAGAAAATTTTTTATTTATTCTTTAGTTGAAAATTAAACTTAAACATATATTTATAGAAATTGTGTGTAATAATAATTCAAATATGCGATAAAGATGTATATTATGATAAAAGAATACATATATATATATATATATATTAATGAGTTATAAAAGCTATAATATATCGCATAATATTTTTATCTAAATAAAAATCTCATATTAAATTCTCTTATGTGAATTTTGATATGTTTACGGTTTTATTCATGCTATGTTTTTTTTTGTTTGATTTTGAATTTGATACTTATGGTCCAGAATCGATTAAAAAAAAATTTATGAAAAGTGCTTCTTGAAACTCACAAATTTGGTATTGATGATATAATTAAATATTTTTTATTTGAAGGAAAAAAATATTTTGCACAAGAATTTATAATTCGTCCATAAATATAATTACGTATACTATTATTAGTGTATAGTTATAGTATTATATTAACTAATAACAACTTATAAAGATGTATATAAGAATTAGAAAGAGGTTATTGCTATTATTATAAAATAAGGATGAAATAAATTACAGGAATTTAGTCCAAATTAAAAAAAAATTATGAAAAATTTGTGGAATAAATATCCAGTTACGACAAGACTAAAGTAGACCGTTGATTAAATATAAAACATTTTTTTCTGTGCTTGTATATTTTATAATTTGTATGCAATACATTCAATAAAAAGAGATATGTAATGTATTTTTTTTTATTATTTTTTCATTTTAAATTAAAATAATTATGTATTTGAAAATAATTTACTATTATATAGTAAAATAAATATTTAACATAATTATTATTAAGTTTCTAAAATTTCATAGTTACTAGAAAGCTCTCGTTAATTAAAATTTGCTTGTACACTGATTTAATTATAATATATTTTAATGTAGTTTTTGCTATTGATCTGAAACTTATTTATACATTATGTAGTTTTTACTGATACTGAAATACTACTATACTGTACAATATTGTTATTATTTAAAATAAATGCAAGTTTGTGTTATTGAACCGCATGATTTATTTTTTAAACACCAAATTTTTATCAATATAATCTAACATTGCTTTGTTAAAATTTTTAATCACCAGTATGATTTGAATATTATATATTTATTATATCTTCATGGTGTGTACTTCTCAACTAAAAAAAATTCATAGCTTATGAATATTTAAAAAATAGAACATAAATTTTCTATACATTTTATGTTTTTGAATATATCCATGTAGAAATGAAAAGTAGTTTAATGATTTTTTATAATTCGCTACAATATTTATTTTTAGAATCAATTCACGTCATACATGTTTCTAATCAAAAGCTTTCATTAACTTCTTCTGGACAGAAATTTTTTTATTAGATGATGAATTATACTATAGAAGATATGTGTAAGTAATATTTATTACGCAAAAAGCAGCAAAAAGCTAGGTAAGTTTACAATTTTATTTTTTGGTATTTTTATACTTTTTTAATGTACTATCAACATTTTATAAGTTGCTCAAAAGGTAAAATGAAATAACTCGTCGAAAATATTAAGGTTTATAAAAAATATGAGAAAACGCATGTATATAACATTAAATACTTTTCATTGTTTATCTTATACCCTCAAGATTTTCGTGTCTCACGCTTTGATTCTTTCACCATCTATTTATCTTTTACTTTCATTGACCTTCCCGCTTTTTTATAAATGCAAATATTTATATTACAATCTTTAAATTAGTTTTGTTTGGCCTATATAAACTAATAGCGTAATTAAGTACTATAGAATGTTAACGGAAGTTAAAGGAGAATATATGATACTTAATATACACATAAATGTATAATCCTGTTAATGAATTACAAAAATATGGTACGTGTAAAATAGTAGTATAGAAATAGCTAACGGTAAACCTCGAACAAATCTTAACGCAGCAACTGTGAAACAAAAGTTTCAAAATGAAAAATACGTAAGAATTAATAGCTGCGCAATAAGGAACTTTACAAAAAGCCAACAAAATGCGTTCATTTACTTTTCTTCTTGGTTCTTTTTAATCTCCCTCTACGTTACTTCTTTTTATCTCACTCTCCATTCCTCCCTCTTAAATAGAACCATATTGAAATAACAAAGTGTTAACAAGCGGAAGCAAGATAACGAGAACATTCATTCGTAATAAAAATTTAAACGAAGAAATGCGTATCAAGGTGGTAAAAGAAGGGTGGAAACTATTATTATCAATTTCTTTTTTTATGTTCACTGGAATTCTGTTATTATAAATACGAGAAAGCAAGTAGGGCTTGCAGTCAAGTGATATTCATTTGTTTTTTAAACATCAAATAATTGAAGTCGATGACTTTATGAGGTTGTTCTAGTTATTTATATTAAATTTTTCCAATAAATCTTTTGCCTGCCCTCATCTTCATTTTAATATCTAAATTTTTCATTATTTTATTTCCATGTTATAAAAAAAACCTGTTTAAAAAATGTAAGATTATCATAATGGTAAAATCTATATTGTAGTCTTCAAAACAAGCAACATATAAAATTGTTTATTGAAAAATTATTTGAGTAAGTATATATTATGAATTTTATGAATTATTATTTTCTTATATTTTATATATTTTATAACAATATTATTAGAAGACACGTTTAAAAAAATAAAATAATATGTAATTTACATTAGGAGGATAATCAACTGTTGTTATTTTACTTTCGATAGCCGGAAAATGCACCCTTAGTTTCTTTATTTTTTTCTATCTATCAGCAATTTAAATAACCAGTTGACTGAGCATTGTTGAATCTAACTCTTTGTACCACCATTCGATAAATCAATATTTATTTAACGTTCCCTTCTACGTTCCGTTCTTCCTAACCCTTAATTATTTTTTGCTTTCATACATCTTTCAATAATTTTACTTCAATACAGATGTATTCTACCATTTTCTTAAAATGTATACAAATATAAGTAACTTTTAAAAACTAGTTCTCACATTTATATACTCTAAGCATAAAGTTATATTAAATGTGTATTCAACATTATTTGATTCTTCAAAATTTTTTTTTTAAACCGAACACTTATATGTTAATATTTTATTATTTATCTTATTATTTATTATTTATTCACGTGCCATACTTCTTAATTGCCCATCTATATTATTCTTAAAAGAATTTATTTTTTCTTCATTATCAAGTTAAATATCTTTAATTAATTACAAGAAGGAGCAATCGAACTGATATTTAGTCATTTTCTTTACAAGACTTTTGGCGTCTTGAAATCATTGGTTTGTTTAGCTAAGAATTATAAAGATTTTTTGTCACCCCCTTGATTTATCTATCTATTTATATATCTATCTGTTTATTTATAAAAATTATATTTTTTCAACCGTTTCTTAGTTTTATTTAAGTATTTAATTATGCCATAGCAAATCTAGTAGTAGAGATTGTCAATACTTTGGAGTAACTGTTGATTTTGTTATCGATCTCGAAAAAACGAGAGACCAAGAAAAGTATGTACTCTTTTTCTCTAGTAGTACTTTTAATTTGGATACTTTTTTAGTTGTGTGGTTTCTTGTTAAGATTTCACTATCGTTCGGACTATAATGTATTCGCAAACAAGCTCAAATATCCAATTGTTTTAGATGCTATTATTTTATTTGACTTACAGTTCACAAAGTATTTAAGTAGTAGAAATTGAAACTTCATTGAGGATAGCAATTAAATATTTTATTGCTTTCCTTATAAAATATTATGAATAAATAAAAATCATATATTTATCGTAACAAATGCATTCGATTTTCTAAATATAACATAACAGAAGATATGCACATACACATACACATGAACACATACACATGCCTACGCACGCGCGCGTTCATAACCATCTGTAGATGTTATTTTCTTCATTGCGTGACATAATCTACTTCGTCGTATACAAACATGATGTTAGATAACTGTGCAACTACACGGCAATAAATCACATGAAAGCAGATCCATTACAAAAGCCTGATTGCAATAGGAAATGTCTCACGATATCCTATGTGATGAGAGCTGCAATTGTCATACGTTGCCTCACATGACACGTTTATGCAAGTATTGTGTACACGAAAGTTTTATTGAGGGCATGAGCAATCATTATTTATGTTTATAGTGAATAATGAAGAAGATTGAATACGCAGATGTGAATCTATGTACGTATGAAAAATTACTATGAGTATCATCAAGGAATCAATATCAGCTGTGGAAGATCAGATATGGATAGGAGACATGAGAAATAAATGGAATATAATTTAGGGAATAGGAAGCATTATTATGCAATTGATTTAAGCAATAGTAAAATAGATTTTGTAATAAAAAGAACCAATTTATGGGTCAGCTGTTAATGAATTTTTAATTTTGTCAATCAAGCCTTTTAACAAACGCAGACTTTTTACTTTTTTCCGTCCCGTTAATACCATCGGGTAGGATGAATTAAATTCTAGATTTTTTACAGATAGAAAATACAGATAATTATTGTTATTACATTGCTATTCTAAAAGTTTGTACCTTCTACGAAATATTTTAAATTAAAAATATTTATGATAATGAATGTATATAAAAAGTGAGACAAAAATATTCTTCCTTGTGCTTATACGTTTTGATTTTCTGTAATTTTCAACAGTAAGCTATTAATAATATGTAAATTTAATCAACCAAAATGATTCGGTTGGTCAATTATTGTATAGAAATCAAAATTTTTAATAATAAGAATATGTAATAATAGTAAGTGAGTAAGAAATTAATAAATATTAATTTATAGATAAGTTTGTCAAATATTTTTTTTTTTAAATCTATTATTAATTTATAAATTTATATATCATTATGAAATAGTTTTAAGTATTGAATGAAGTAGAAATAATATTTTTACATTTTTTTTGCAAATCTATTATACATTTTTAAAAAATATTCCTTTTTTAATTTAGAAAACAATCTTTATATTTAACGAATCATACATGTCATAGGAACAAATATCAAAATAACAATTTTTTTTTGAACGATTGAATTCGAGTATATATAAAAAAAGAAAAAAGAATGGAAGAAAGTAAAAGTGAAGAAAATAGAAGATGAGTATCGAATGAATTTTTGTCTGTAGGATTTATCGCTATATTTTATATTTCTACAAAGGGTAAAGAACGGGTACAAAATTTTTGACATTCTGATATTTTTTTATTAAATTACGATAAATAAATATGTTAAATAAAGTTTGCTTTAAATTAAAAAACATTACAGTTTTTTTTATTTTGCGGTAAGATGTAAAAAGTAAAAGAACTAAAATTACACTTAAAAATGATCATTCATTGCAATCGGATAACTTACATTGTTTCAGGTTTTGCTTATCTAAGGGAAGTTAAAATCATCAAAATAATCTATTTATCAGAATAATTTCAATATTTGTTCCCAGTTATAATTATGTAGTCTCGTTCATTTTCTTTAGCAATAAGAATCAACAAAAGAATATTTTTAGATCTATACAAAATGCCTCATTTTTATATTTGAAATGAGTAACATTAAATAAAATTAATTACTAAATGCTAGACATATACTAATCATAATTATTATAAGATATATTGCTTTATGAAATTTATAACAGTGTATTCTTTGTGAGTATTATTATTTTAATGTATCTTTTTTTTGTATATATCTATATCTTTAAACTTCAGAGAAATAATTTTTCATTTTAATAATCTGTGTTTATGATTAGTATGGCATTATAGTTTAATATTAGTTATTTATTATAATTATAGCAAATTATAAAATATTATGTAAATATAAATGATATAAGAAACAAAAAGGCTTTGATAAATTTTATTAGAAATCTACGCGAAATAGTAATATTTGATTGTAAATTCTGTAATTGTTAAATATTTTACATTATTTATATTTTTATGACTAAAAGTTGTAATCGCATTTTTTATTAATTCTTAATTTTCTATTAAAATTTTCTTAAAGATTATATTATCTAGACGTCATAATAAAAAACTAATTAGTATCATTAAAGTCAGATTTTAAATTACTCATTACCATAAAAATATTTTATTATTTCTTGAGGAGCATCAAATATGCCATTAACTCAGTTAGCCGTTTACGTAAGTTACATTAAAAGCAGCCGCCATGAGATTCTGCTCTACAAATAACTAATAGCAATATGACCGAAAATTTCATTTTTTGATATCTTAACAAGCTATAGATGTATATTAAATTGGACAAATGAAATACAACCCTAATCGATTCTCAATAATAACTAAAGGTAAAATTTTCTTACAATTAGCCTAATCGAAGCATACATAAACGATAATTTTAGGGAAACAGGATTTTCTTTCTAAAATTCGAATTAATAGGATGTAGTTGGTGTTTAGATACGAAAGGTATAATTCGTCAATTGTTCAGCCAAATATATATCGAGGAGTAAAGTACACCGATATCGAGCGACTAGAGGTGGACTTTAAAGTTTGATTTCACGTGTTTCCTCAAGAGCACATAGAGCGATGGCGAGGGTGAGTTGCGTATCTGACGAGTCTTGCATTGGGTGGAGGTGGATGGCGGGACAGCAAAAGGGGAAAGGTGAAGACTGGGAAGCTGCCTGGGAACTGCACTGAGAAGGTAGTCGAAGTAAGAGCAAACACCGCTGATCGATTTGAACTCAGATCTATGTAATCAAGCAACTAGACGTGCAGCTTCGTTTGATGCAGCTTTATTCGAGGAGGGCAAAGGAAACGAGAGAGAGCCGGAGATGAGAAGGAAAAAGGAATGAACGAACTGTACGTCGAACGCACTTTAATACTAACTTCTACAAAGAAATACAAGTTTATCTCTCTTACTCTCGACTGCTCCCTCACATTTATGCCTCTCTTATGCACGCTCGCTATTTCGGTTAAGCTTACTTTTACTCATTTGTTTAAGCTTTGTCTGAGATATATTCCATGTAGCGAATGAGGCAAAATTAAGCTCCGAATTAAAAAGAGAATTATCACCAAGACTGTTCATAAGATAAAATTCAATATTGTGAATTTGTGATTTTTTATGGATAGAAAATTAGTAGTTTTTCCGAATTTTTTTTTCTGTTATTGGTGAGATTATTTTTATGTAGAGTATAAATATATAAATATATACTAATATACTTTTCTAAAATTTTTGAAATTCATTTTATTTCAGTTGATTAAAGGGAGTTTCGAATGAAAATTTCCTTCATTAAGATTTAAATTGAGAACAATAATGCAATTTATTCCACTGGCATTATTAAAATTAAACAAATAGTTTGATTTATAATAATGTTAATGTAAACAATATTTGTAATTTTATAAACCTATGAATCTGCATTCATGAATGAGTTTTACTTTTAATATAATTCAATCTATCAGAAGAAAAGACGTTTTATTATCTTATTTTTAATTTAAATAAATAGGATTCAATAAATAGTTACGAAACTCACGATAAATTTAATATAATAATTTTGCATATAATATCAAAATTTGCTTATAAATATTAATAATTCAATAAAATTTTTATTGTACTTGACTAATGATGACCTAGTTTAATTAATCTAAATTTTTCCAATAATAATGACTGTTTAACGTAGGAATATCATATTCATTAATGTACGTATTACATAACTAAATTTAGAATTAATGTGATAATTTCATTCCGGAATATATCTGTAAGATAGCTTAAGGTATTGTAGGTTGCATAAACTTTTTAGTTTTTTATATTTATTATTCATAAACAAAGATTAAAAAAAAATATTTTGATTTTTATGATTTTTCTTGGTAAAATATAACTTTTGAAATTACCAGCAAGTATACAATTTAAATGAATATTATTATTTATACTAGGTATACATCTGGAATCTCTAAGTATCACGTACTTTCATATTTCCAAGTATATATTATGCGCTATGTTTGTGTCACAGGCTCTACAAGCTCTCACATACGTTCTTTGATTGCTATCTCTTTGCTTTTTACAAAGTATTTCTCTTTAATTTTCTCTTATCTATCCATTTTCATTCGTATATTGTATAACATTCCTAAATATAGTATTCATAAATGTTAGTGTAAATTTTGTTGTAGAAACAAAATTCATACAATCTTAATTCATTTATCTATCAATTATTTTCAATAGTTTTAAGAAATTATAAACTTTATATTAGTGGTTATAAATAAGTGTATTTTAATTTAAAATTAAATTTCGATGAAAAACTACTAAATTTTGTTTTTAGTCAATCAAAAAATAAATATTTATTATTAATTATGAAGATTTTTTTTTTAAAAAACTCAAAACAATTTTCGAATAAAATAAAAATTTTATTTTATAATAATATGAACAATTGTAATTAACACAAAATATGTTTATTTATAAATTTGCAAAAATTAAAGTTACTTATATTACATATATTTTATAGAAAAGTATATAATTTTAAGGGAAAAACTACTAAAAAATTTGTTTTTACTAATTTTATTAATTCATTATTATTAATAATCGTGTAAAGTCGTTGAAATATCTTCAATCTTTATGTGCGCATTATAAATCGACAGTGTATAGAAATAAGGCTGAACACTTCTAAGCTTCAATTTTTTCTTTTTTAATTTCCAAGTTCATACGTACATATGGTTAATGAATGTTACGACGGCTTCTCTATGCATAGCATTTTAAACTAGGCTTTTCTCTAATGCCCATAAGCTACTGTCACATAGCTAACAGGTGTTGCATTTTCTTTGCCAAGAAACTTTGATACTTAAGGAAAAATTTATTGAGTATCTCTATCTTTATCCCGGTGGAGTATTTTATGTCAAATGTTACACTGCTAGGATACGAGTGCAAATAAAACTTTTTTTTTCAACTTGTACATGTAGTATAATACTACTCAGGCATCCTACGTACGTGATAATAATTTTTTAATCTCTTGCATGATTAGTAAAAAGCTCATTGTTGAGTAAATATTTTACACTCATTGAAATATCGTTATTATTAAAAAACTAAGTTCGCCCTCCTTAACTATAAGAGCTATAAAAATTATACTTGAATATTCAAAACTATTTTAGCACTGATCTTCTTTCAGTAAACATTGCTTCGAAGAAATCGACCTGCCTGTAATTACTTTAAATATCCGCAAATGTATTTCTGCATTCTAAAATATTTCCCCTCACTCACACTTCACACTCTTATAAAGCTCTAGCTCTCCTTCTTAGATCTTTCTTCAAGCCCTCTTCAGATCTTAAAATACGTTAATTCGCTTAGCTATTAGTAAATTAGTAATTACATGCTCGTATTCAGTATCTCTAAAGGAACTTATGCAGATACAGATGTGTAACGTAGGACTGTTCAAGGAAAGCGCAAAGGGTATAGATAAATCCTTTAAATAATTTCTACTTTTGTACATGTACACGTTCTAAGCTAAAATTATAATTTTCCTACCTGTCGACGTCGATATTTCCATACCGATACGTAGGTGTCATACACTTTTACCTTTATTTTTATTTAGTTTAAGAAAAGTTGTCACTTGCCTAAAGAAATCATTTTGTTTGGTTAATTTTTTAAAAAACATATTGAAAAACTTGTTTTTATCAGCTCTATTACATATACATAACCAATATTCCTTACATTCTTTAGATGTAATTATTGAATTGTAATATATATTTTTTACTTATAATTATATAAATAATTTAGTGTATTTTTATATTATTTGTATGTAGTACTAAAGTTTTTGACTCCAGTTGTCGTTAAACTATACTTAAGTTAAGTTTATTTTCTTAGCAGTTTATTAAATTTATTAACGAAACAATAGTTCCAGTACAAGCATTACTGTGTATATAAATAAATAAAATCTTAATACTATTTAAAAATTACGTATATTCATTTATATTAGAATTTCAAATATAAACTAATTCCTAAACATCAAGTTTACAAAAACATTCGTTACTGTTTTAAACTAATATTAGGTAATATTAGGTTCTTATATTGACTAAAACAAGAAAAATAATGAATGATTCGATTACAATTATTATAATTATAATAAAATCATGTGGGTTTTTTGATAAAATTTATATAAAGAAAGAAACGAATATTCATATTTGTATTAAACATTAGATAAGATTACATTTCCTTTTATTAGAGATAAATTAGGAAAATTTAACACATTTCAAATAGCATAAATTTCCATTTACATTAAGTATAAGTGATGTAAGTAATGAGAATTAAATTTGAGAATAGTACTATTATTGTAAGTTTAATAAAGCAAATTTTCTCATACGTGAACTGTGTAATTAATTTGAAAATGTAAGATCTGAATTAAATGATGAAGTTTAAATGAAAGAATGGAGTACCGTTTCCAAGATTTGAAAGATACTTTTATATGCCAATCAATACAAATTAGCAGAATACTGTGAGTTTAATAGTGTGAATTACATAAAGGTATTCGGAGTTACAGCACTAGCATATTTAAGAAAAATGTAAAAGACGATTAATGATTGTAACGACTTGAGAACTGTTACCAACGGACACCCATCTTTTGAATTCATGCAAAGCTTAAGACTGCAGGGGTATTATGAAGCCCTATTAGAGCGAACGTATATAGCGAGTTGAGGTTTTGGTGACAGTGGGAACGTGACCGAGACTTAAATTAAACTTAATTACTGAATAGCGGCGAGAAATTCGCCCAACTCGAGGATTGCATATATCTAGACACCCACATGTCTAGCATTTACTGTGCGTGACTGTACTCCGTCAACGGAACACCTGAAGTACCGGTGGCAGCCAACATCCGAGCTCTCGATTCGACTTTGAGGAAGATGTAAAATATGCATGGTCGCGCGTTTCATTGCTTGTCGTGCCTCGGCCAGAAAACTTGAAAACTTTTAGTTTTGATTTTTCTTCCTTCTTTCACTTCTGCACTGCTGCCCAAATATGACCATATACACTTTTTTCTTGGTAAATCTATCTTGATTGTCAGGACAGGACTACGATAATGTGTTTACTTAGTATCAAATTAAATTCAGAGAGACAAATTTTTAATAATTACAAGAGAGTCTATTTGAAAAATTGAATACCAATAGAAGATTAACGGGAAACTTTCGCATTTGCTTATGGTTAAAAATCATTCATTTGCTAAAAAATAAATTTAAACAGTTCAAAGTTAAATACCTCTTTTCATACTTCTGTTAACATAAATTTAGTATTTTATAGGTATATTTTCAATTTTAGTCGAATGTGTTTGTTTTATGTACATTCTACAATCATAATTTTTAAATAAAATGTCTTTATGGTTGTGTTAATATTAAAGAGAAATTTCATTTCTTTGAAACATGACCATCAATCTCATGAGAATATTTTTCTAATTACGTTTATTTAAGTTACGCAAAATTATCAATGCATTTTCGATTCGGTGAAATATGAGAAAATTATGTGCATACATGCATGTGTATGTATGTCTATATGTATTTGCATGCTATTTTCATATTTTTGGATCGCTGAAGTAATGGAATACTTGTAAAAATGGGCTTTTATACAGTGAAGCATAAATTAATTTTAACGCTATCTAGAAAACATATTAAAGATTAAGCATTTTTTTTAACCTTTACTCTATGCGCATTTCTAAAAAGATTTTCATCCTAACAGCTCAACTTACAACCAACAAATTGATGTGAGGATAAATATTAACTTTTTTCTTGAATACAAATTTATGGAAAATTGTGAACTTTTACTGGATTTTTTAATGAAAATTATTAATATTTCATTAATAGAAATTGAATTTTTAGATTATTTATATTTAGATTATTTATATTTAGATAATTTTATAGGCCATAGTAGTACAATAAGATTTTTCAAAACGAAAATAATTTATCAAAATTTTTAATAAAACAGACATAATTGAGCGTTAGATAATTTTCGATCATAATTGCATAAATAATGTATTTTAAGATGATGCTCAAGTACGCAAGTGTGCTTTTATCTTCGTAATTTAATTTTTGAAATAATATACGGAAAGAGTTAAATAAATATTGTTTACATAATATTGATATCATCATAGTAATCAAATTGTTAAATCAACCTCTTTTTACCATTGATATATATATTCCTTCGACAAATAATAAATTAATTGATAAATGATAAAAATATATCAATATTACTAAATTGTATTAAAAATTATTATGTAATTTGCGAAATTAGCATGACACATAATTTTTTTTAAAGGGTTTGTACTTCATATTTTTCGCTATATATAAAACTTTTCTTTATTTCATAAAAATTTTGTATTTTTTCTTCTCTGTACCTTTCTTCCATGTAGTATACATGTACAACTTCTATAATATTATTAAGTGACACACATATTTTCACGTGCACACCCTTTTTACAATCATGTCTCACTAGCCTTTCATACATATGCGTACATACTAACATTTGCTCGTATCTGTTTTTTTCCTTTAAAAATTTCACCCACGTGCAATGCCCTTATTCGTAAAATTCGTCTATTCGTAAAAATATTTCTTGTCTTATCGCGTACTTTCTATCCTTTTCGCGTTCACGGCAATGTTTTCTTATCTTTTGTATTATGTAACGACTGTATTCCCATTACCTGGCGTCCAACCATCGAACCTTCGTTTACCATATGCATACATGGATGTATGCATTTATATGCATACAATGACAAGAGTATGTTGAAGTATTATGACTGTAGACAATATAATACAAATCGTTCTACCATAATATTTGAAAATATTATATCACACTATTTACAAAAGTTACGTATTTTGAATACATAGACTGAGAATTTTTGTCTTTTTTTAAAAATTTTATTTAAGACATTGATAGACCGAAATTTATATCTTGCTACAATTTTCCGTAAAATATTCCACATATTATAGCATACATAATCCACCTACATCTATTAATAGGTGGATATTATCATGGAAGAGCAATGCAAAGATCTATTTTAATATTTAAAATATATCTTTATTAAAATATTTTTATATATTCGCATCTAATTAAGAGTTAAAACTGAAGTGACAAAATGAGAGAACATGACTGTGTATTAATAATCTAATCACAGCTTTTTTTCTTTTAAATTAATTTAAAACAATTTATTAACTTTATAGCTTCTATTTATGTCTTCTTATCTTCTTTTAACTCGTTATAATTAATTCTTATAACTCATTATACTATTGCTAATATTTTATATACAACTTCAATATATCACCAAATAAATTCATAAGGAAACATATTGCGCTCATATTATTATTTTTAAGCATGTTAGTTTTTGTTAGAATTGCAGAAATTTACATCACAGAAGTTGCAGCTTATTGAGACAGCAACAGATCTATAGAACGTTTATCATAAAACATCATGTAGAGGAAAAATTATTTAAAAAGTTCATTTGGATATTTTTTAACTTAAGATTCCATTTATTTTTTATTTAATATAATTTATTTTAATATAATATTTATTTAATTTTTAATATTATAATAGGTTTATTTTAATATAATACTGTATTTATTTTGTTAAATGTACATTTTCATTATGAAATATTTAGCGGTACGTAAAATTCATTACAAAATAAGTCATTAACACGAATTTAATGACCTATAAATTATGATTTCAAATAAAAATAATTTATTTCGCTAGATTTTAAGCTATGTACATTATCGTAGTGGAATTATTTCGATCACAAAAGAAGAAAGAGATTGCGTAGTTTATGAATATTCTTCGCTATATTAGTCCATGTTTGTAATAATATAAGTATAAAAGTAAATTTTATTTTGATTGAAGTTTTGAAAAATTTAATATTGTTCTACTTTCTTTAGCATTGAATGATAAGTATTTCTTCATTTTCCAATAAAACCTTTATAGAAATCATGAGAAATTTTATTATTTTTAATTTCAAAGTTTATTGAAAGAAATGAATTACAAGTTATGTCTTTCTTATATTTTTTAAAGCATGTATTGACATATTTTTATTTAGAATATTACTTTTTTTAATATTCTGTATAAAATATCATAGAATATGATGACATCACTACTTAATATAGTTATATTTTTTAAAAGTATTAATTCATATGTACTCGGATATTATTTTACATATAATTTTTTTTTTTTAGTAATTGTAAAATTAGTAGGTAAAATGTTGTATATTAATATACTATTGTTAGATAAAGTTATTGCAAAATTCAAACATCAAAAATAAAATACGTCAGTCATCATTTTGAAACTTTTCAAATCTAAATACTTGGTTCTTTGTGATTCAAGTCTGCCTCTGGTCACAAAGAATAAACTCATAAGTAGGCTTAAAAATGAAAAACATGTTTTACTCTAGGCTTCTGTGAATATAAGTTTAAAAATTGTAGTTAAATTTAAAAGTTGGTCGTCTCTTTTCAGTTGTAATTGCTAGAAAAGATGAAAAGGATGAACTATAGTACAAATAAAGTAAATACTCAATTACATTCTCAGACGGTCAGACATTGAATGTAGACCCAGTCAGGTTGCAATGTATGCCGAAGCGTATGACCACGAAAAGAAGTCGAACACGAAGGAAGAAGTCTTCGTTCTTTGCAGGAAGCCGCTGTTTCGTATCTACAGTATAGGTAGCGGAGAACGAGGAGAGAAGTGACAAGGTTTAAAGATGGGCAACGACAGTGGCGGCAGCGTGGTGGTGGTGGCGGTGCTGCTGCTATTGCTGCAGCTGATGGTGAAGGTAATGGCAGGAGGGGGAAGTTGGATAGAAACGAAAAACGTGATGGCTGGTTATTTATTGCGGGCACCTTACCATACATATCTTAGGTGCAATCTCGAGGTAGACAGGGGAGAAAAAGCTGAATACGCGCGATTTTATTCTGCACCTCAGTCTACGGCGGAATCAGTGGGTGCAGAAGCTTACATGCTTACGGCACGTTAAACTTTCAATAGGTACGCTACTTTAATACCACTCCAGGTCGCCAAAGACCTATACTTTTATCTTTCTTATCTTAGCTCTTCTCGCTCTCTTACTTTCCTTTCCGCTTGCTTACCATTATGACCCCTTCCTCCTCGTTTAACTCCCACCACCCTGCCGCGCCGCTGTCAGAACCGCTGCCGTTCCCGCTCGTTTACCGCGACCGTAGCACTTCTTCCGTCTCTTAATGATTCTTTCTGTCTCCATGCTTATTTTTATAGTCGACTATATTGCACTTTTTCCTACATAGACTCTTTCGATTCTTTTCATTCTTCTTCATTTTATACTATCCTCGCTTCATTTAAGCAATTTCCTTGCATCGTATTTCTTCTCCGTTGACTTCTCCTTTTCTTTTACCGATCTTTCATCCCCAGTCTATTACTTGGGTGGACTGTACCAGCTATGATAGTTCCTACTACCAGGAGCAAGATAAGATAATTATCTTCAACATGTTGTAATTGATACTAGTGTTAACTTTATAAGCTAATGGGTTGCGTTGTTGTTAGTTGTTTATGACTGTTTATGCCTCTATGCTTTGAACCTCCCTTCAGAATTCGATTTTTTTTTTGGTTGGTACTTTTTTATTTGATTCGACTCTTTGGTTTTTTATTACTTGATACTTAATACTCAATATGCTTCAGAACAGTTCATGTAAAGAACCATTCAAGTGAACTATACAATTTTTCTTTCATTTTAGCTGTAAAATCTACCCACTTACCTTCATTCTTTTTTCTTTATCTTGTAAAGGCTACATCGTTTCTACAATACGTATCACTATATACATAACTGATATGTACATTTTATACTTAAATTTTTTTACAAACTGTAAAATATGTAATAATATTAATATAAGTACCTGTCTAATTAACGTTTTTTAAATAAAAATTATCTTGATAGTGTTGATAGTGATACATTGATAATATTAATTTTTAAAAAAGAAAAGCCTTTGTTTCATACTTTAAACAAATATTCGATCGATATATATCGATATCGATATCGATATCGATAATATATAATACTTACACTTTCAAATACATTTTTATTTAAAATGATGAGTACTGTTTTTAATGAAGATCTATTTATTATTTTTAGGTAAGTGCAACGTCGGTTCCAACAATTTATTTTCAAATACTGGTATGTTAAATAATATAATATACCTTTAGCAGTAAATAAAAAATTTTTTTTATTGAAACACTTAAATAAAAATTAGATTAGAAATATTTTTCTATTATAATAAATTTATGTTTATCAAATTAAAAAAAATTTAAGACAAATACTAAGTAAGGTATAATTTCGAAATCTTAAAATGATTATTCGAACTATGACATCTAATTTTGGCATCTTACTAATTCTGTAACTGTATAAATATTAACCATTAAATAATAATGAGTATAGGATGGATTTTAGGAGTGTATACTTTTTTAGTAACCTGTGATATTAATTAATTATATGAAGTAATTTGTCTCTTTCGCGAGTGGTGGGTGTAACATTTCAGTCAAACAATTTAATGTGTTTATCCTTGAAATTGAATATGAACCATAATATTCCATCAACTATTTGCACCCGCTTGGTTGACTCCCGTAAATTGGTTGATTTAATTAACTATTATTAATTCCACATAGTTTACTCTACTGTGCAACTTGGATTATTAATTTAAATAATATGTTATTAATAAAAAATTATAAAAAGCATTCCAATATTACACTTATAATATTTTTAATAAGATTAGTTAAATTATGAATTAATGATTATCAGTTTAAGTTGGAAAAGAATGAGACTATAAAAATACCATATTGTTATATTTTTACGGAATAAAATTGAATAGTCAGTTTAAAAATACGACATATGATCGCCTATTTTTAGGCATGGTATTAATTTACTTTTAATATCTAAGTATAAATAGTAGAAATTTGTTTTGATTATTAGGAATGACTTGTAATAACAGTATTTTGAATAATAATAATATCATTGAATTTTTATTATAATTTTCATTGATGTTTAGCTATTTATTAAAATAATTGCTTACATAAATACAGTTATAGAAAACCGTCTTATAAACTATCAAGTAGATAATATATATACATATAAAATTGTATCATTCACTGTTGAAAAAGTATTTTAACGTATTTAAAAAATTATAATAATATAGTATATATATATATATATATATATATATATATATATTTATAGTACCTATATTTATATTTAAATTAGATAATACTTTTTTAAAGAATTTTTATTCTATAACAAACAAATAAATTACAAATAGTTTTTTTAGAAAAATTAACTATTACAGTATACATATATGAAGCGAAGGAAGAAATTAAATTCATGGAGTTTGAAAATAATTAAATTTGACTGTAAGTTTATACTTATATGTACTTTATGATCTATTGCAATAATATAATTAAATTAAAAAAAATTTTTTTTATCATAATTGCTACAATTATGAATAATATAATAATATAAAAATAATTACACTACTAAAATGAAAAACCATCGTTTCATCGTTTTTGTAGAATTTTTTTCAATGGCTTTTTCACATTAATTTAAAAATCGTTGTGTATAAAGAATTTAAGATTTTTTGTACATACACAAAAAATAAATGTAATGAAAAAAAATTAAAATTAATTGTTTTGTCGATATGACTAAATATGACTTGAAGTGTTAAAATGAAAGATTGAAAATGATATTTTTTACAATAAAAAATAATTTCATTATAAAGAATTAAAACAAGGCTTTTATTAGAGATCATATGACAAATTTATTAGAAAAAACTAGGCAGGAAAAAAAGTAAAATTATAGCTTTTTTACAGCTTGTGAATAATTTTGAAGTACATTTTCAGAACTTAATATCAATAGAAAATGATGTGGAAAATAAGATGGTCAGGACATTCAAAACTAGTCGCTTACGTTGCCTACGAAAAGGGCAGAAACTCTTCACCTTTTATACGTTTCATTTGGTATTATGTCAATAATGGATTAAATTTCAGCTACTTTAGACTCTCGTCAGGCTAATAAGGGCTAAATTGTTTTTTTAGTGAGCCAAGAAATATTTCTAAGTAAATCATATATTTCTCGCCTCAGTCATTGTTCAATTCTTATGTATTTGAAAAATAGAGGATATTCCGATGATCTCAAGAGTAACCTAATCTCGTCCCCCTTATAAGGTCGTTGAGGCTTCGACATCTTTTACTATGTTATTCGATGTGCGTCTTAAAATTGTACGTATGTAGATTTGCTGTTCTAGTGCATAAGATACAGAGAAAATTTGAATTCGAGGAAAACTTTTTTTCAATAATTTATAACAACTTTATATTTATAAAAACTAATATTTTTTTAACCTCTTTTCAAATAATCTCACTTTGAATTTTGATTGTAAAATCATAATATTTTTTTGTTAAAATATGTTTATATAATTATAAATATATCGTTAATACTAGTTGATTAATGCAAATTTATTTATCAATTGATTAACCAAAAATCAAGATAGTAAATTTTTAAAAGTATAAAATTTTTATAATCAATATCAATAACTGTAACTATTTTCAAGATAGGTACTTTTTCTATTTAGTAGTATTTTCTTTAGTAGTATTTAGTATGTTACAGAAAGTTTTATCTATATTTTCATAATTTTTAGAAATTGGATTCTAAGCATAAAATATTTGATTGTTTCAAACACTAGTTTTTTAGACAGATATTTGCTATAAATTGACGTTAATAAATTATACTAAAAATACAGATGAAATGATGTTATACACAGAGACTAAGATGTAAGGAATAAGATTATGTCTCAATGTCTATGAAGACGTGAATTGAAATATTGTAAGTACTTTTAACGTTTTATACAATGAGTCTGTAACAATGAAGAAATGAATAGGATTTAAGCTTTAAGAAAATTTTCAAGCTTTCAATAAGTTTCAATAAAGTTTTGGTTTACATTACACTGCTAAAAATAAATATCTAATCATTTGATCTTGAATTATCTGATCCATAGCTTAGCAGATTATAACCTACACAAGTATTTTTTTTGTTAAAATATTTTTTGCAGTGAATCGACATTTTTTCTATATATGTTGTAAAATCCTTATTTTTTTATTAAAACAATAAAACTTTAATATTCTTTTTTAGTTGATCAAATCTTTTCGGCACTGATATTCAACTCTCTAGGTTGCAATTTATAAAGATGATGCCTTTTGCTATCCACAATGTTGAATGTATGTATATATATGCATATATAATAAAAACAGAAGTTGCAGAAACTTTCATAAATTTTCAGTTAAACGTTTACATAGTTTAGTAAAAAAATTTAATAAAATTTTCAGCCGGCTAAGTAAAATTATATTTTTTTGTTTTTAAAATTAGAAAACTTCATTTTTGAAAAATTCTATTTTCTAAAACTTCATGAGAACGCAATTTCATACTAAACATGTATATATATCTGATTAATGTACCTGGTTTGTTATTATAGTAGTAGAATTATACAAGTAGTATAGAAAGCTCCATAATATTATATGAATTAATCAAAACTGTAGTTTCACAATTTTAATTTTTTAGTAAGCCGCATAGAGTTAGTTTACTTATACCACGGAGGAGAGATGAAGATGAGTAAAGCAGGCGAGGAAGATGAGGGTGACACTGAGAATAGGCCGAAGGTTTCGCTGCTCATATCACCGGCTTCTCAAGTGGCATTCATATATCTTCTCCTTATACTCTTTCTTATATTTTTTCCCTTCCGCGGTTTCATATCTCACATTATTAAAAAATGTGCGATAGATGAATTTCTTTTTGTCTTCTTTATTCGTCCCTCACAACTCTTTTACTACATATCCTTAGCTCTATTTATTTCGTAATTTGTTTTTTTTTTGCTTTTCATTGGATCTTCTTTATAAAATATGTGACATGCATACATGATTTTCTAGTAATATAAAAAGTACTATCTATTGATAGTTAATAGTTAAAGTTCTATATATTAAGGATTAATGTTAATCATGAATTTTAATTCAGAAAATATCAATTAACTTTTTTATTTACTTATATTTTGATTGAATTGGTTAAAAATATAATTTAATTATTTTCTGTTTACAGTAAATTTATTTCTGTATTTTCTATACCAATTTTAATACGCCGTTAAAAAAGTACAGTGAATAATTTATAAAATATTGAAAGTAATTCTCAATGAATTGATGAAGCATTAATTAATAATTGCTAATTTATTTCACTTTAAAGAGAAGCCAAACTGAAAGTCGGTAACAATTTTAAGATAATTATGATTACATAAATACAATTAAAAGATTTATATCTTTAAAAATTAATTGTGATTTTATATTAAATTTATTTATTTAGTAAAATTTGGTCAGTGAATTATATTATTGATGTGTCATATTTGTGAAAAATTGTAATCAAATAGTATATTATAATCAATCACAATTTTCATGTTAAATATAGTTTATCATTGTTTATATATATATATAAATTTAACATTTAGTAATTATTTTTTGTAGTTACTATGACAAAAAAAATAGTTTGATTGGAACTTTATATAAATTGATAAATACTGTGCACTATTTCTATAAGCTTACCAAATTAGGATTTTCAATCTGTGTTAATGATTCATATAAAAAATTAGTACTTTCAAAAATTGGAAAATAATTACTTTAAAAGTCTTTGTCGAATTCTTAAAGAATTTTTTTATTAGGTGAATAGTTAATTATATTAAGGAATCAATTCTTGGAATTTATCGCAAAGTATATAATTGTAAATACTAGATTAATTATAAGACTTTGACATATATTGGACATTAAATGAGTCTAAGATAGGAAAAAATTTTACTTTAGTTATAAAAACCTGCTTTAGATAAAGATTTTATATTTTTTGAAAAGTATATATATATTAAATATAGAGCAGTTTAAAAAAATTTAAGTTTATAAATAAAATACATTTTTATTGAATATACGATGTATAATATATATATATATATATATATATATATTGTGAATAAATAACATCAACATATATTACATCTTTTAGAATATATTTGTCTTTAAATCAAATTTTTCTTTTACATGATATGCTAAATTTGTACGTTTTTTAAAATAAATATAATAGTAATTAAAAATGCTTGTAACTTAATTGACAATTAAAAAAGGTTATGTATTAAAATTTAGTCTATTAATCTAAACAATTAGTGTAATTATTAATATCAAGATCATTTAATATATTCTGCATATGTTTTTTTAACTATCTTATAATTTTATGGTACTATCATACGCAGATTTTAGTTTACTTTTGCCTTACATGATTATATGAATTGAAACTTGAATATTTCGAAAATATAATAAAGGTTGGTTTTATAACTTCAATAAAGTTTTGCTGAGATTACAAAAACTTGCTACATAAAAATATTTAGACAATAATAGAAATATTTAAAAAATATACTTATCATTTTACTTAAAAATTTAATTTATTTACTAGAAGTTCTCTATATTACTAATCTTAAAATCATTTTCTGATAAATTGATTTTTAACTATAAGTTTTATAAGTGTTTTTTAAATATTCTACTTACAAGATATATAAAATGAAATATTTAATATATAATATGAAAATATGAAATATTTTTAATAATGATGAGGGTAAAGTGATTTTTACAAGCGCAATGTATTTTTTAATACATTTTGCACTGAATAAGATTGAAATTTACTTAATCATTATATATTTATCTTTTAAGACAAAATTGAACAAAATAATAATAATAATAATAACCTTCTATGGTAATTATTAGTACCATGTTTTTTCAATGTATATTGTGTATTGTACTCATACATTGTATTTTTATAACGCAAATGACTTTGAAAGATTCAATGCATTTCTTGAATTTTATTGACAAATACAGTTTTATTGATATAAAAAAGATATTTTCAATGTAGTATATATTTTGAATGATGAAATAATAAAGAAAAAATGTATTGCAATTATTTGAATAAAAAACTACTTCAATACTACTTTTGTTCATAAATGATACTGTGATAATATAAAAAATGAATGTTAGAGCACTTTCGATTTATTGATTGTGACGTAAAAGTAAATGCGTAAATCTGATGTAATTGTAATAATTATGGATATAAGACTTTTATCTATCTTTCCAAGCGTGTTTTGACTTCCCCTAAACTTCTCTCCTACTTCTCAAATGTTTGTTAACATTTGTTTCTCTCAGAATACATATATTTTTATTGCGCATATGTAGTAAAGCAAATTGATTTTACCATTAAGCAATCATACGTACCTTTTAATGGTATAAAATTAAAAAAAAGTTTTTTTAGCGAGATTACGTGGCGCATAGTACGTCTATATTCTTCAATCCTTCTTTCGATTTTTCAGCGTGAGGGAATCCGCATTCAACCATCTTGAAGTATTTTGCTATGGGAAAGGTAATTTCATAAATTTTACCAAGTATGAACCAAAAAATTTAAAATCCACTGTAGCCTCTCCGGCGTGTTACTTCAATCTTACGTTCTTTTTCCATTCCAGAACCATCACACTGTTATCACTTCCTGAGTTTTGGATCTGCTTTATAACTCTATCTTTATTCAGTACCTTTAAATAATGAAAAGTGAGCGAATGTGTGCTTATATATGTAAATAATAGTACATTTAATAGTACATTAAACACTTAATAGTACATTTATGGTTTGCGAAATATATTGTGAATATTTTTGTGTACATATGCTTCATTTTTTGTTTGTATTTGTTGAGGAATTAGATGATTGCTGTTACTAATAAATAAGTATTTTGTAACAAATTCGAATGAACATAATCTTTTCGAAATAATAGAATTACTCCTTTAATATTACGAATATTATAGATATTACGACTCATCTTGTCAAGGGTTAATTTGGATAACATACCACAATTAAAAAAAAAAAAAATTCATATTGTTTTTTGCTTCTGACAGACTTTTTATATTATTTAATATTTTTATATTTATGCATAAAAAGTAAAATTATTTTACGATACCTAATAAAGTATGAATTTTTTTTATTACTGGTATTTGTTTAATTTAAAAAAATTTAATGTAAAAGAATTGGAATATAATATTATTTTCTGGTATATAATAAATATTAATTGAATTGAATCAGCGTACAGGAAAGTTTGTTTTAGAAGTCAATGTTTTTTTATTAATTTAATTTTATTAATTTAAGAAAAAAACTATATATAATTATTATATATATTATTAATAAAATCACGTGAAATTTAATTGTTAATGAAAGGTAAAGTATGTTATTGTTTATGGGAAGATATGTGAGGGGAAACGTGCTAGAACAGAAATACAATATCTCGCTATTAGGTATAACTACGTATATGTATGTTTATTGGTATGCTAAAATATATAAATATTGAATCGCTTAGGGATGATTGCATGTCAATCACGGAATCACGGAAAGTGGTGTCACTCATTGTCTCTCATATACAGACAGTTTCATGTACAAAAACGAATCAGTCTCTCATTGCTTCTCTCTCTGTTGAGTTTGTTACAAATACAAATTTGTTTATACACAACACAATAAACTGCGTATTATTATTTTATACGTTAACAGATAGATAAATAATAGTTACAATTTTTGTCTAACTTAATGTAACGCAATACATATAAGCGCAATTAAAATTAAAAAATAAAATATTACCGAATAGAACTACATAATAGTATTAAGATTTACCTGAGTACAACTAAAAGTATTTTAAATTAAAAAAAAAAAAAAAACACAAAAAACGATGAAAAAATTAATTTATTTAGTTTTTCATTCGAGAACGATGGAGAAAAATTGCTTTTTGACACAATATTGTGGGTTTGAGACTTCTTTTTGCTGTGGCTTCTGGCTGTGGTATCGCTGGAATCGGAAGTGACAGGGCAATTCTGTTCCCAAGAGTGATCAGGCTTTAAACTCTTAGTTAATAGACTTTATGAAACATCGTAAATACGCTGTTTCGTATTCTTAATTCAACTTTTAATAACCTAGATTTCTAAACTTGGTCCTAACATATTCGAGACTAAGGATTCGTAGTTAATTTGGGTACTACAATTTACTACAAATTTTTTCCAAAAAAATGGCTAGTATAACCTCTTTTTTCTTTCCTTCACATAGTGGCGATTCATGTTTTAAACGTAAATTTTTAATTTGCTTTTTATATGAGCATTATTTTCAATATATAATATCAGTACAGTTCAAGATTATTTATTCTAACTTGTATTATAAAAATAAAAAAAATTACATAAGTTTCTAATAAACAGATGAGCTGTTTATTATATGTCGAATAAAAATAATTTCAATAAACAGAAAGAATGGGAGTTACAAAATCATCATATTCAGTAGTAAAAGTACCTGTAATCATTTGCTCATATGGCAGGATGAAGATGGAGGAAATGAATTGATAATGAAAGTAGTAAGAAAATTTAATGAAGGAGTAAGTTTGGAGGGTAAACGAGATGAACAAGAAAAAGAAAACAAAGAATGGATTGACCTACGAAACGTGGAACGGCTGTAGTGCAAATTTACTCTTTCCTAGCATTTATATAGTTGAATTCGCGAGGTAAACATAAACTCGAAGTGCTGAAAAGACATCAAGCTGTAGCTCAGCTTGCACTCGTAATTTGAAGGATGGAAGAAAAACAGAGATGAAGAAAATCAGAAGGTAAAAGTAGGGTAAAGAGAATGAAGGTGAGAGAGAGAGAGAGGAAAGGAAAATGTCTTCCATTCAGCGGTTACTTGCATTAGACAGTAAATTTTCGATTCTCTCGACTGTATAAAAAGATGAATACTTTCAACAAAAACTAGTCGAGCAAAAAAGATACATCGAATACTACCAGAAGTAAAAAATATAACACCTATTTGAATTAACATTGCAAATTACATCTTTATATTCTTTTTACTTTTAAATTTTTATATTAAAATACTTTTTTTACCATAAAATAAGTACGTTAAATACTTGATCATAAGTTTTCATAAATTTTTATACATTTTTAAACGTCGGCGGTGTTCATTAAAGTTCACAATTCTTATAAACTTAGAATTAAAACATGGTCGGAGTTTTAATTATTCGTTAAAATATTCTGAAAATTAGGAAAACTTTCATTTATTATGCTAAATAGTTTTATTATATCATAAAATAATTGCTCTGTAAACGTAAATAATTTAAATTAGTAAAGAAATATTTTAATAAATGCGCCCAAAATTTATCTAAGTTATTTAAGAAATTAAAAAAATTATCTAATTATATAAGGATTACTTTATTATTATTTATATATTGATTATTAAATGTTCATGTTTGATCAAGAAAATTTTATTTTCTATGTAAAAATATGCATTTTAAAAAGTAAAACATTTTTTAGAATATTTTATTAACATTTAAAATATTCAAAAATATTTTTTTTCTTGTCCAAATAATAACTCTATTTTGCTTCTTTAAAAAGGTCAATAATGTGAATATTAAAAGGCATAAACTCCATGACACGAAAATTATGCATATAAGGAATTAATAATTACTTGTTGCTATTAAGATTGGAATGATTGATTTGCAGATGATTTATAATTAAGTAGCTTAATGATGTATTTAAATAGTTTTGCACATAATTTAAAAAGAGTTAAAATATCACAGTAGCGAGACTGAGTTAAATCTAATATCGCTATAAAGTTTTGCTAATATTTCGCTCATCTTTGTAGATAAGCTATGCAGAGGAGGAATATTACAGTTGCTATTTGTTTTGCTAACAGCGATTTCGATATTCAATACGTCGTCGAGTTGCTAATATATGGCTATTCTATGATGATGATTATGCTCTGGTGCATATATCGCAGTATCAGGCAGGTTCGCCTATCGCTGCAAAAATTTCAATAACATAGCATCGCGCTCTCAGATAAAATATATGCATTCGACAAATCGTTTGTAGATCCCCATAGTCGAGGAATTTACAGTTGTTATTACAATGTACCATATACGCGCTTGCGTACATCTACATATGTATAATGCTCGCTTCTACAAATATACATAAATTTCAACATACAAGCACATGCATTTTCATTACATTTCATTTCATTTCATTTCATTTTAATGATGATGATCGGAGCATAACGATATGCATCAATGATAATCTCCATTAAGAAAATTTCATACGTGAGGATTTATCATTATGTTGTATTATATATATTTGTACGCGTATTAACTTAAATTACTTTTTTGGTTCAATATTTTGTAAATATATATATATATATATATATACATATGCATGTGTTCGGGCCAAAATGGCCCGAGATACGCCTGAACGGCGGGGGGCAGCGGCGCACAGAAAGGGCCGCAAAGAATGCGGAAATAAGAGGGAGAGAAACGGAAGGAAGAGGGAGAAAAGGGAAGGAAGAAGGGCCCGAGAGAGTGCGTGGGAGGGAGTCGAGGACAGTCTTGCACCATCGGGCCCGAAAGAGAGTATGAGTGACGACCTCCAACGATGAGTGCGAGGGTGAAAAAGGGTGACGAAGCGGGTTGCGACGACTCCATCACCAGAGCGCGTGTGATACCGCGAGGGTGGGGTGAGAGTGAGAGAGACGTGGCTGGGACCGGAAGGTTCAGCCACCCCCTGGGCGCGTGTGATACCGCAAAAGCCCGGCAACGAATAACTCGGTGCGTGGCGATCCCTGCGATCGGACCACGACGAACAACGGCGTAGGAGGCTCGGCCGGTGGCAATCCCCTGCGATCTACCACGGCGACCGACTAACGCATAGGGAGTCCGGTTGGCCAACCGACAAGAAGGTGGGATGGGTGCGAGGTATGTGTGTGTGGGTGAATGAGTATGACATTGTAAGGGTGGCGGCGCCGTGCGTATATATATTAGCGAAGCTTTTTCCCCCTACCTCGAGGGGTTTTTTTCCACTTGTAACCGCGTGGGCAAATAAATAATTGTTAATGAGCCCAAAAATATCTTGTAATTCATTTCAAACCCAGATCACGCTTCTTCACCCTTTCTCGAACTCGCAGCCTAATGAGGCCGATAATCGCGCGAACAGCATGTATTAAATAAATCTTATAATTCTTACTGATTGTGCATATAAATTAAAGGATGGTAATATTAATAATTTTTTATTTAAAAAACATTGCTATAACTGTCAGCTAATCAAAAGAACTGCATCTTAATATTATAAATTAACTGAGATCTTGTTAGAAGTTGAATTCTTATATTGTATATAACTTGACAATATAGGTTCAAATATCTTCTTATGAACTATTACATTTTATACATAGATATTTTAGACTATTCTCTACTATATTTTATTAATTATTATTATTATTCATTCTTAATATTATATTTATAGAAAAAAACAATTAAAAAAAAGCACATTCAAATTTTTAAAAACAGTTTTTTTTTATTATAAATATTTAAAGGATCAATAAAAAAATAATGCATGTTATAAGGATGATACAATAAAGAATAAAACTATTTCATCCATAAAATTTTCAAATACTAAGGAAAAATTTTTTTGAAGTTGTAAAGGTGATTTTACAGCAGTCGAAGCCGTTTTAACCTTTGAACTTTATTATACGATCATAGGTATATTTTATAGTAATTACTTAAGCTTTACTTTAAAACTTCATTTTAAACATGAATATCTTAAAAAGATAATTATGGAAATATATATAATATACTATAATAATAGTTTTAGATCATTAAAAAGAACATAATATGAATATTTTTTAATTTAAGTCCATTGAATATATTTTCATTTTACTATAAGATAAAAGGTTTTTAATAAAATTACTAAACGTTTTTATAATTTTGTTTATTAAAGTAATTCTTAAGTTTATATCAGGAGTTACAATATATATATATATATATATATATATATATATATTTAATACACACATTTTAAACATTACCAATCACTTTATCGTTCTAGAGAAAAAAATAAAATGCATTCTACATAAGTTCTCGATGTTCTAATTTTAAAGTCACGGTTAAACAAAAAAGTTTTTATTCCAAAGTTGGACTCTATTGTTCGACACAGTCTCGACGAGCGTATATTTTTTATTACCTTAGTCAGGTGCAGATCAAATCAAATTTGATTTTTCTTTAAAATCATATGCAGAAATCAGAGTCTTATTATTTTCCATTTATTCATTTTTTATATATTTTTCTCTTTTTGCATTATGTATTTATTTAAATATACAATTCTATTATCAAGGAAAAAATCTTTACTTTTGCAATCATCTATGCTATTAGATCATTTAAATGAGTATTTACATAAATTGTTATTTAAAAACTTTTATATTCTATATAAATAAAAAAGCATATTTTGTAAAATTTTGCAAGAATTTTAATCTTCTCGTCTTATTATAAATCTATTGACCAA
The DNA here is from genome assembly GCA_018907135.1 of Kradibia gibbosae. Taxonomy (NCBI): domain Eukaryota; kingdom Metazoa; phylum Arthropoda; class Insecta; order Hymenoptera; family Agaonidae; genus Kradibia; species Kradibia gibbosae. Next base: position 5,135,504 of record JACCHX010000007.1, read on the forward strand.
ATAGATTACTATATAATAATAAATTAACGTATATTAGTAAACATAATTTTCTAGTACAAAACTACTACGTTTATTTTTTCGTATGAAAGTATTATTGGCAATTTTTAATTCTGTTTTTCTTCTCTTGTCGAAGGCAGAACATTATTGAATAAAAGACTAAAGGTGAAATTTAGACTATTGGACTCAAACAAAAATAGGTACAAAGTAAGATAGAGAGAGAGAGAGAGAGAGAGAGAGAGAGTGAGAGAGAGAGAGAGAGAGAGAAAAGAGAGAAAAAAAGAGAGAATTTTCTCAAACAGAATCTAGTTTAAAGCAAATTTCTTGATTCACAGATTTGGAACTCTCAGTACATTTATTAATAGATAAATTTTATATAAAAATTATTATATTATAGAAGCTTTTATTTTATTTATAAACTTAACCTAATTAATTATTAAAATATATTTGATCTATATAAAAAATGTGTTAAATATTTTAAAAATCTGTGTGTTATTATATTTTTACTATGCTATGTCAGAAATTGAATATTAGCAAATTAAAATTTGAATTCAACAGTTAACATTTTTGGTTAATATTATACATGAAGTTACTTGAAAATTAGATTTAATTCCCGATTTTAATTTAAATAATGTAAAAATTTTAATAATGACAGAAAAAACAAATAAAAACGACATTTATAATAGATATTTTAATATAATACCGGATACATTTTATGAAAGATTAAATGGAAATTTAAAGTACATAAGGTGGTAAGATTAACTTAGAGATAACAAAAAGAAAGAAAGAGTAATACAGAGAGAATGAGAGAAAAATATCAAATAGAAAATGAAATTAGGTAAAATTAACAGGTAAGTTGACCATATCTTATATTTTATTGGATCATTATCAGGATTACAAATTATTCTCCATACGTAGTAAGATGCATACAAGATGAAAACACGTTTATTTTATCGTTTTTATCGCCCATTTTTTCTATGTGATCTTTTTGTGACTCGTTTTTCCTAATGCATGCGCCAAAGGCTGTTTAAATTTATCTGCACGTGCCTAGCATTATTACATATATGATAAGAGATAGGGAAAGGCTATGCAAAAAGAGACAAAGCATTCTATGGATTCTATACTCTGATAAATGCGAAGAAGCTCTTTGCGTATATTCTCCGTGATTCTTCTGTTGGTATGGATAAAAACAAGAGGCAAACAGAAAAAAGTATAGCAATGACTAGTAGTATAAATTTTCTAAAATTTTAACAAAATTCGGTAATACAATAATTCATTATATCTGGATACATTACCGACAGTGAGAGTTGAAAGGTGAACATGAGAGAAGTCGAAGAAGATAAGATTTTTGCAATCTACTAGTTGTTTTACAGTATTTTTTTAATATTTTATATTAACAAAAGTGTTTACATTAAAAAAATAATTTGTCTTGATTACATAGATTAATTTATAACTTTTAAATAAGATAGTGATAATTTTGTAAGTTTAAAATTAATTTTTTAGTTTTAAAGAAAAATTAAATTTTTTTTTTCAAATTAACTTAACTTCGTATTCGAGATTCGAAATTCCTTAGTATATTTTACTTTTGATTAAAATATAAAATCTAAATTTAAACAACATTTAATATTCAACGTTGAATATTAATTGTGCTTTAGAGCATTTAAAGCATTATAGTAAAAGAATAATACTAATAATCACTTCTCTCGAATGTCATGATTTCTAAGAAGAAGATATTTTAATTGTCCCTAAAAAGTTTACATAATAAATTATGCATAATTATTGAGGTTATTTTAATTAGAGCAAATTCTACGTTTTAAAATTATATTTAAGAATTAAATATTAGATAAAAACAAAATATCATAATTTTTTATTTTTCAGTTTTGCCATAAAATAATTCCACGTATAATTGGAATAATAAACTTTGAGAATTATTGAACATGTTTTGAACATATTAATCAAGTATTTTTATAAATTATAAAATATTCGAAAGCTATAAGACGTTTTGTATTAATTCAAATTGATATGGATAAATATAAGCGAAGTATATTCTAAGAATACTGCTTAAATGAATATTTCAGCTTATAATCAATTATTCACGGTATATGTATAAACATGTTAAGTTTTAAAATTTAATAGATAATACATCTTAGTCTGTATTCCTTTGTTTTTAGTGAAATTAACTGAACATCCCGTGTACGCTTTTCCCCGCGTTGCTGCTTATGCTAGACTAACTTAGTCAAATGTTATTAACTAGAATTATTTAAAAGCAATTAACCATAAGAATAGTATTTGTGAATCCTTTAAATGTAGATTCAATAATTAAACTTTTATTATCGATTAGAAAAGTATTAGTGGTTTACAGTATCTTATATGATACTATTGGTTTATTATAAACTACGTCTGTAAAACAAATGTTTAAGAAATTTGTTTGAAAAGGTATATCGTTTCAATTTCAAAATCACGTCTTATTTTACTATAGTTACTTATAACTTTATATAGGGTTTAAAATGACGTAACGTATTTTGCAACAATATATTAATATTATTGTTCGGGTGACTTCGTGCACCTAATGCTGAATTTTCCAGCGCACGAAGGCGAATGAAGGCATACTCAAGCTACATGCCGTATATCGTCGATGGGAGGGAGGGAGGTACAGAATGTGCCGGAAAATGTGCACTTGGAGGAAGTATGCCAGTTCCGGGACCGACGCCTTTAAACCTTAGCGGAGCTGAGTGGGACTAGGACTCCGGTGTGCGTGAGAAGAGTGTTAGTGTGTGATGAAATAAGTAGTGAGCGGTTGTGAGGCCCTTCAGAGGGATCATGAGGTATTTTGCCCTACGCAGTCAGCTCCAGGAGCGTGTGTGACTTAACCGCTAGACACCTATACATGGGTGAGAAGGCGCGGACCCTGACCTCCCAAGGGTGGTGAAAATCCACATCGGTTTTCCACTAGAGGACCCCCCCCCAGGGACGCCCAGGAGTCTAGTTCAAAAAGGGAGGTGAGTGCTCATCTTAGTATCATGCACCTGCTGCTAACCTACGCATAATCGCGAGATTATTGTGATAGAGAATATTTATTGTAAATGGCGTGCTGACTTTTTCCCTCTTTCAAACAAGGTTTTTATGCCATTCGGCGTTAAATCCTAATAAAATTAATTTATTTTTGTTTTCACTTAATTAAGTTGTGTGTACTTTATTCTGTTCTCTTGTTAATCTTCTACCGCTTCTTCTTACCCTTCCCTCCCTTAAATAATTAAAATCTTCCTATCAATTATATAAAAATAATTTAAAATGTTCGTATTGATCGCATGTGACTTTTTTTATAAATACGTGAAAGAGTTTAATAGAAGCTGTTGTGTTATCGGCCTTTTTAAGTACATTTAACGTTTTTCTGATAAAGTGAATGAAAAGTTTTTGGAGAAAACTAGGGCATATCTACATATTTGTCAAATTCTATATTGTATCATGAATGTACTGAAATTTTTCCAAATTTAGAGAAACGAAATTTTGTGAATTATTCTAGTTACATATATTATAAAATTGTAAATATATTATAAAATTGTCTTTATACTGTTCTACTTTCTATACTACATTGTTTCCTTGATTATCTGTTTTCTAAATTTATAATGGATATTTAACGTTATTTTAGTAATATTACAAACATTGTTGAGTTAATGATGTATTTATTATTAAATTTAATAATTAACTTTTTATAATATGTTAAAAAATATAAGTTTATTATTGTATAATTTGTTCTCTTTAAAACTCTTTAGTATTTACAGTAATTCATAAAAAATATCACATTTGAACATATTATACATGATTAATGAAAACCACTGTTTATATTGTCAGAATGAAATTTAAAAAATTGTGAATGCGTTTATTGCTTATAATTAAAATGATTAAATTGAATACGCAAGTATTACGAAATCTAGTTTAACTGATAATATTTTAGAAAAAAAAGAAACATTAATAAAGTATATAAAAAAAAATTTGGATTAGAATTTAGTATATATTAATTGCATCTATTAAATAATTTTAGTTTATTTAAAAGCAAAGTTTTTATTAATAATAAATAAATTTTAATATTTTATTAAGTAACGCTACGTGTAAATTACTCCTTTAGTAGAAAGTTCACATGTGTATCATGTGAAGTAAGTATTAAATAATTTTTAATGTCCATTTAATATTTATCATAGTTTGTCTATCGGAGTCAATTTATAGATTACTAGTACGTAACGATATTTTTGTCGAGAATTAATTAAAGAAATGTAATGAGTTGATAAACTCTTTAATAAGTGTGTAGGCAAGGTCTAATTGATAAATGTAATCACAGAGTTAATTTTGTACATGCTCTACAATATTATTTTTCACGTTGTGTATTATTTCAAAACACTAATGAAACTTAAATTTATTTTTATACATGAATATGCCATTAAAAAATAAAGTGAATTTGACGCTTCACAATTAGTTAAGCTTAATTATAAACATCAACACCTACTATGAAATAATACAACACTCTCAAATAAGATTAGCATCATTTTTTTCGATAAAAAGAAGAATGCAATACTTCTAACGTATTAAGCTTTTAACTCATTGAAGACGCGAATGAAAATGCAAATTTCATTTATTAATTCGGCAAGATGTTCGAACAGAACATAATGTAAATCATGGTATCCAGTATTTTTGTGCGAATCAGTTTTCAACTATATGAGCAATGTAAACAGGCGTTATAATAGCGCCTAGATATTTAACAGTAACTGACAAACGAGATAGGAGGGAATCACTTGGAAAATCTTGATATTTAAAACCCCTCCCATTTACACGTGCACGGTCCTCTTACTAAAATCTCAATTTTTCATAAGGTATACTATCGGCTTTTCTATACTTGTGTCAGCAATTAAATCTGTATCGCACCATGGACAACTTAATGAATAACGATACACTGATGAATTGTACTGACTCAGAGTTTTTCTTCCACTTTCATATTCTAATTAAATTTCTCGATTATTATTATATTTTTTGACTTCGTGCATGGAATGGGTATATCAGTCATTCGAGAATCAGCTACATCATGTTTTAGAAAGGAATTTTGAGTCGTTAATCATACATATGAATTTTTATTTCAGATGGCAACTGTAAATGCTCATTTGCAAGTTTAAGTTTATTTTTTATTAATATTTAATTTAATGTTTCTCTTAAAATACTTTTTTATCTTAAAAATTAATAAAATAAATAAATTTTGTATTGATAATACACACAGTAGCAAGAATCTACTTTGTATTGTTAAAATACATATGTATCCTGTTTATCCTGAAAATATCAAGCAAATAATAAAATATTCATATATATATATTTATAATAGACCACTTAAATAGTGATGTTTAAATTGTTTTAAAAAATCAAAGAGGAACAATGCCAAAAAAGATGTGATGTAAAAATAAAGCCGAAATATGTTCGAAGCAAAAGGTATGATTTTCCGGCATATTAATCGGCTTTCAGTTTCATAGGACTTTCACAGTTCAGTAAATAAGTAAACGATATTTTATTGTCAGCTCTTTTCTCAAAAAGAGTTTAGAGAAGTCGGAAGAAGCACAATAAGAGAAAAATAAACTACAGGCATCTCACACGGATACACTTAGTTAGAAAATTGCAGCAAAGGGATACCACATGCTTATGGGAGTTATGAAGTTGTAAAAAGGAAAAAAATTGAAGTAGAGATTAACTATTAGAGAAGAAGAATCGTCGAGCAAAGAGTAGAAGATGGTGGATAGGTGGGTGGTTTGGCAATCAAGATTTTAGTGCCAACTTCGTTTGGTAATAAGTACAGGAGAGGGGAAGAAGAGGCTGTCATTTCAAGCCCAAATATTTTTCGTCGTAGTATTTTGTGCCAGGCATTAGAACTTCGCGTGCTGTCTCTTTCAAAAAAAGCTATAAAGAACTAATAAGAATTATAAAGATTCAAAGAATATACATCATATATACGTTTCTCAAACGATTCCTGGTAATAAATTAAATAGTTTACATTGTCTTTATAAATTTACTTCTCATGCAATTATTGTTTTTGATATATTAGTTATACGAGGCATGTTCAATAGTATTACTAGTAATATTACAAGATATATGTGTGGCTAGAGTAAAAATGTAAAAGGGCTCAGTAAACTCAATGTCTGACTGAAAAACAGATGCTTTTTCTTGGTTTTCTTGGTTAATACTATGAAGTAAAAAAGAAGGTTCATCTTTCTTGACAGACGTTATAATCGTGCATTTTAGCACACTCGGCTTATTATACAAGACAAAAAACTTAACAAGATAAAAAAAATTATATCCTAAAAGCATTATAGTATGCGTAAAAATATTTGTATATATATTTCAATTATAGGTAAAATTTAATTGATTTTAGAGCAATTTTACTTTACGTATGATCTGGTTTACATTAATGAATATAATAATTAATAAATTTCATATATATGTAATCATTGTAGAATAGAACATCAAATGTTGCATCGAATTTTAATATTATAAGTGTGAGTTAAGTATATATATAAGTAAGTTAAGTTATATATAAGTTGTAATTTAATATTACAAGTATTCCCTAAACAATTTTTACTAATGCATGATGATTATTAAATAAAGTATTAATTTTCATAAATAGAGAACCAATTATTAAAAAAGTATGAGTGTAGTACTATCGTGATAATATATTTATCATATAATTATCATACGGGCTAAAAACTTAAAAGCTTATAGATTTCATTAACGTAAAAGCAACAGTTAACTAAAGTTTTATTCAAAATTTATCCAATACATTAAGTTACAATCATATTCTACTGGAATACACTTTTTCTTATAAGCCCATTATAATCTTCTATCTTCTTTCTATCCTATATCTTATTTATATATATTGTTTTTTTTTATTTTTATTTATAATACACATTCTCTTATCTTAATTTATGTGGTCTTACTATTCAGATAATGTAGGATAATTTATAAAGTTTCAACAACTCATGAATTTTTAATATAAATCTTATTTTCTGTTTATTGAGTTCTAAATTAAATATTATCAAAAGTTGATTATTTGCTTAGATTATTACACGTTTAGAAAAAATCGTATTTTACATATTTTATATTTGTTACAATGCTTTTATTATTAAAAATATTTTTTTTAACAAATTTTATTATTTTAAAGTTTATTTTCTTGTATTTTTCAAAACAAAAATCTGTAGCTTGTAATATATTGAGAATTTATTTAATTTTACAGCTGTGAGAAAAATGTAATATTTCTTCTAAAGTTCGTTATCTTCAATTTATTTTTTCATTTTACGTTTATAAATTTCATTTACATTTTCTTATGATTGCATTAATTTATGTTCTAAAAACACTTTTGTTCGTACAAATAGGAGTTTTTAAAGATCCTCTGCATTAATGGCAGGAATAGCACATTGATATGCTAAGTATAATTTAACAGTAGTCGATTAATCTACCTAATTTAAAGGAAAACAGAAAATGTTCACCAAATGGTCTTCTCTGCGATTGTGTAGAGTTGAAAAATCTCCGACAACAGTAATTATAGCCTCTTTCCCCCCTTACTTAATTTCTCTAAAATAAGTATGTGATCATACACATTTACGTGTGTGCACTCCATAGTACATGACCATATATAAATGAACTAATACAAAAATTAATCAATTTTCTCTAATATACATCTTTTTCACGCTTTCATTGAGACTTACTATTGTTTCTTTTTTCTTTTCTTACTCTCCTTATATATTTTCGTTGTAATTTTCTATTTTAATCCATACTTAGTTTTCCCCACTCATCCACAATTATTCCTATCCTCAAGCCACATATCGCTTCTTCACACTTTTGTTTTTCTTACTCTCACTTTCTTTCTCTCCTTCTCTACCTCTCTCCCATTCTCTTTTAGCAAATATGAGTGTGCATCACTATCACATGTTCGCGTATTTCTAAAGAGATTCATTTTGTATTTATTAAATTTCACAAAGAAACCAAGAAAATTAAGGGTAAATTACGGATAGAGACGCTAATAAAACCTTTGGATAGAAAGTGTTGTGGGAATTGAGGAATGCGGATAACGACTCCATGTAGAGTGACAGTATTTATTTTCTCGTTCTCTACTTTCGACCCTCTTATGCATATTATGTCTTGTCTCAGTCTGCTCGGAAAAAGGCTCTCGTAAGAGGAGGAATTCCAGTAGCCCATAACGTGACTCAAGTATCCACCTGTCATCCCGTTTCACTTTTTAAAGCTCATTAACCTTCCTCCCCTGCCATCCTTAGTCTCTGCTTACTTCTACTTTCGCTGAGTTTCACGGTGATACTGTCCTCGTGTAAATAACTTTTCATCCCGTCAAAGCTGCTGCCGAAGGAAACTGCAATTACACGTGGAATCAAATGAAAAAGTTCATTGGCGAACATTGCTCAACGGGAAATGAAATTTGAAGCTTGTGCCTTCACTTACCTCGCCGTCGTCTATTTATCAGCTACTTAAGACCCAAATTCGCGCACGTTCAAGTCAAACAAGTGAAACCTTGATTGTCGTTGTTCAATTGCGAGGGCAAAATTATTTTAATTTTTTGCTACATCTGTCAGAGCTTTGCGAACGGTTGATGAGTAGAATTCCTAGCAAGACAATTGCGTATTCGCAGGGAAACGCTTTGAATATGTTTCTCTGATTAATTGAGAGCCAACCGGGAAATAACTCACTTAATCTTCTATAATAGTAATTAGGATGATTTTCTAGCATCTTAAATGATTAGATTGATTTTTTATAAGACCTTTTCTCGAACTTCGTAACGAGACTTCATTTAGCTTAACTTAAATGAAGGGATTTTATTTACGACTTTAACAGTAAGAGGAAGGGAGGCTATTTACAATCATAATTAAAGCTAATTTGTTTTCTTTACATTTTTTGAATTAGTATTTCATCGTGTTAAAAAGTTGCGGTCTCGTTGAATTATAAGAAAATTCTTGTAATTCGTACTTCAAATTTAAGTGAAAATCAAGAGTAAGGGCTTCTAATAGCAAACATGAATGGATGTTTTTATAAAACTATCTTGAATCTGTGCAAATAATAAATATTTATGTAACATTGTTTTTACTTATAAATTAAAAATGAAAAATTAAATTACGATACGATTGTTTGTCATTTACGAACCCACAAAATGTATAAATCCAAAATATAATTTCATGAGTAATTTACTTCTATATTTGTAGTACTAAAATTAATCTGCTTCTCAGATTTATTATATCTCTTAACATTCGCAACATACATATGAGATATGAAAAGTCTTACTTAATGAATTGCTTATTTAGATACATCTTGAAAATATATATTAAAAACCTTATTATATTTATATAAATATGTAAATTACTTTTAAAAATATATATGTATAATAGAATAAATCATTATTTCCTTTAAATTCTATCGAATGATATTAATCACATATTTTTTTTTTATTATCAGGAATCATATTAACTCCATATAATAGCTTTTCCAATAATCAGAGTATATAAATTTAATTACATTATCTTAAATTGTGGCAGAATATTAATTAAGCTCATTTCATTATAAAATTAGTATATTTTTAAACAATAAATTTTACAGTATTATTACAAATAAATTTGAATTTAGTAAGTAATTGCAGGAAATTTAACTGTATTGTTTAAACTTACTACTATTAGTCATTTATAACCTTTTGATTTCATCGTTAAAATTTAATAATCTCGTAAAATAAATAGCGCATTTGTAATGTTTAACTTTAAACATGGGATAATCTAACCAAAAAAATTTCCATTAGCAAAAGCCGCAATTAAATACCTAAAGAGGTAAAGACTACCGATACTTCAATGAATACGCAAACCATAAACTGTCTGTAGTTTGGAATTTTTATGTAACTCTGTAATTCTGTTTATTATTGGTAAACTTGAAAAAAGTTTTCTTACTATTTTTTCTATGTTTCTCCGTCTTGTCTATATCTATGATTTTTCATTTGTCTGTATTTTGTCTCTTTCTCTTCTATACAATCGCTACGTTGGTTAAAAGCATTGATATGTCACTAGGCACTGCACAGAAAAGAGAAAGCGAGGATTTGTTATATTTTAACAGTAATCCCTGTTGTCTTTAACCCTGTAATTTCTGAATTACACTCAACGTGAGAGACTCTCTTTGTAAGTACAGAGAGAGAGAGAGAGAGAGAGATAGAGAGAGAGAGAGAAAGATACAAGAAAACTAAAAGCGAAAGCTATATGGAAATACTAAGAAAAGAGAAGAATAAATGCTGTAGCTTATAAGAATATACCAAAATGATAGAAAGAGATCGACAGACAAATAGACAAAAGGAAATAGATTGAGAGAAAGGGAGAGAAAGAGAAATCGAGTAAAGTAAGGGGCGATGTCTCGAACTTGCAGATTAGCAAAACCCAGAATTCAATTTTAATTAAATTTTCCTGTTAGTACCAACAGGGCAATACAGTAGTATATACATCAACGAAAGAAAAAAATAGACAAATATATACGCTAGCAGAAATTGACTTTGTACAGAGAATCTATTTCACGTTACAGCTTTGTCCGTTAAATATCTCATTTTTTATTTTATTATTATTAAGTGAGATTTATACATTAATCTTAATAACATTAATTTAATCATTTCTCTTTGATAATTGGTATTACAAAACAATATTTTGTTTTACTTTACTTAATAAGTATATATTAGAAAATTAGTTTTTTAAAGTAATACAATCAATGCTAAATATGTTCTGATTTGTTATTGTTTCGTCAAAGACAAGAATGGAAATATATTCAAGCTCTCATTTAGACTTGGTAGTGATTTTCACCATTCTAATGATTATTATATAACAGGAATATTTGATTTAAAACATCTGTTACTTTATATTTTATATGTAATTATTAATTATTATTATTTATTATTTTATATATAAAAAAATTAATTTTTAGCAAAAAATTAAATTTTTTTTTAAATACTTTTTATCTGTGACATCAATATGATAAAAAGATTCAGTTTGGTTAAACATATCTTTTAATTTATTAATTTATTAATTAATTTATTAACATTTATTAATTACTCTTTTTTTCATAATTATTTTTATATTTATACAAGGTAATTATTTGTTTTGAAATATTGGAAATCCATGCATACTTTTAGTAGGAGATAAATTATATTGTAATATAAAAATTGGGTCGATCGATGTCTCTTAATGATCGATAATCGTTCCGCTAAATAGCCTTAATATAACGAATGTTTCAGTTTTTAATTAAAGAGATATATAGTCTTTTTTCTAAGATTATACCTTATCTAGTATTTAGGTGTATAAACAATAATCGTTTTTAGCATCTAGATAATGATATACTGTAATCTGACATTAAAATAATAATGGATAAATTATTTAGGTTTACTATATTTTAATACTGAACGTGAGAGAAGCAAATTTTCTAACTCTACTTAAGTCTCTGTTAATAATGACTGGCTGTATTTTAAACCATAATGTCTTTATATTTTAGCATGAACAACTTTGTTGGTATATATTTTAAGAAATAAAAAGGGAGAATGCTGTTTTTTCAGCCGAAGAGGTTTAAGTGGGACCATTATTCTTCACATATAAAAATCAGTTGTACTAGTTTATCCGATTAATCCTTCTCGAATTATCTTTAATCTTCTAAATTCTTTGTCTTTTATTAACTAACTGTATCATATTTTGCAGCGTTATATTTTGCATGTATATAAAACACATACGTATAGAATGTGATAACATAGAATACATGAATAAAAGCCTTTTTTCTTACATCATGTATTTATCATTATTTCATACATTTTTATTACTTAAAAACAATTTATATTCTCTGAGTTCAAATTCAAATCATAGTTTTAACAACAATTTGATGCGTAAATCATATTCTTTATCATCTGAATTCTTTCTTAATGGCTCAATGTCTGCTCTACATTTTTTCATATGTTTACTATACATTTATTAAAGAAGCTATTGATGTGTCATCAAAAACAAGAATTATCCATTTTTACGTTTGATCGACTTAACTGCTAGACGAGATAAACGTAGCCATATACGCTTACTCACTTTCACATGCCTGTGTGCACAATAGTATACTGAATAATCGTACTGTACAAAAGCACTTTCCATCAAATATCATCCTACACCTTATTTACTTTCTCTCTCCCTCTCTCTCTCTTACTTACTTACTCTCTCATCCTTTATCACTTATTCCATCAGATCAATCCCTTACTAAAATTACTATCTCTCTTTCCCTCTCTTTCTCCGGTACTACATTGGACCAAACAGAATCGAAGGCAAACGATAAGCGGGAGATCGCATTTTGCATGCGGGATTTATGTAGTGTAAGTAACTTCCGTCAAGCCCATGATATTGTACGTGTATGATACTAGAACAAGACAACGCAAATAACGCGTTATAGTGACAAAAAGCATATCCTTACATATATATGAAACTATGCATAATAGAGTAAAGAGGCGACTAGCTATACAATAATCTATCAATCTATTACATTCAATATGATTATGTACTTTCTGAAATTTTGTCTAAAAGAACAGACTTCTACAAGAATTTTTCTAAAAGAAATTTACGATCTATTTATATTTATTAATATTTTTTAATTTAGTATATTTATTATTAAATATTTTTTTAAGTTATACCCAAATTTAAAAATTATGTGTTTATCTTAGAAGTTGTATAAATTTTCTTGCAAGCTTCATGTTGTACTTATTCGCACTCATATTATTTTCTTTGCGAGTAACATTTTCCAAATTACGTTTAAATTAAAAAAAAAATTTTAATTTTTTTTAATTCAAAGAAATTAAAAATGTTATTTATCATTGTTCCAGGTATGAAGTCAATCAACATTTTTCATAAAAAAATGTATGTACTGTTCTGTATTTAAATCTTACTCCTGATATAATCATAAAAATTGGATGCATTAAAGACATAAATTTGTTTATTGACTATACGATTTATGTTCTGTTCTGACTTTTAAATAATTTCTTTTAAAGAATTTATTGTTTGGTATAAAGTTGTCAAAATTAAAATAATAATTAATAAAATAAATAATAAGTGTACATAAACAATGAAGCTGTTAGCTTTGAAAAATATCATATTTGAAAAATTTAATTTAATTATATATGATAATTAAATGATATAATAATTTCTATCGCAAGGTAAAATTTGATTACGAATTAAACAGTAATTAGGAGAGTTTAATGCCTATAAAATGTTTAAGTCATTGTCAAGAAGGAGATTTTAATAGAAAAAAGGTCCTAAATAAGTTACTCGATCATTATTTACGTTATTTAGCAACAAGCAATTTTATACCAAATATATTTACACAACTCACTTACTTAAATAATAATGAAAACATTATTGACAAAAAATTACATAATGATAAACTTTTATCAAAATATGTTTATTTATTCTTAATAAGCATGTAAATAAAAGCAATTAAATTGAAATTAAAAAGTGAACGCAAGTGTAAACACAGACATGAAAAGTATTAATTCATATAAAAAGAAGACTCAGAGTTTAGGAGGATATGTATCTATCTAAACTTGAAAGTACTCATTGAACACGCGGTTCTGTGATTTTACAGTTTGATTTGACACGTATCAATTTTCTCTACTCGTAAAATGAATATTTTTTAACCAATAAAATTTCATTCCAGTAAATATACAATGTATTATTTCCACATTTCTATCATTAATATTAATATTATAATATTATATTAAAAATTAAAAATTATTATATTTTTATAAATATATTCGTTCAATCGGCTGTTTTTATATTAATAATGGACATACTTTTTTTAAATGAATAATGATAATTTCATCAATTATAATTGGACCATAATGTTTAATGGATGAAGCCCGTCTTTGCATGATATTACCAATTCATTTCATATTATATTTAAATAAAAAAAAATATTTTTAAATACCCTTGCATAGAATTAATATTAAATGGAATTAATTACACATACTGAGTTATATAAATTATGTAAATTGTGTAAATACGATATACTTTCAAACACAATTATTCATTAAAACAAATCGATGAAAATTAATAAAAAAATAATTATTTAGTAGATTATTTAGTAATCATAAACAAATATGTTGTAACAATAAAATTTTAAATAAACAATAAAATTTTATTTATTATGAAAAATGCCCTTATTTTTATTATCATTGTTGTGACGCGGGTTGGCATTAACCGCGTTGCAGTAACGGGGATGGTTATTAAGAATGAGCTTGCCGGCTCGAGAGTTCGGTAGGATGAGGTGTCATATAAATAATTGTAGCTAAGATAAATAAGTTTCTCGGCTCCTTTACTCTGTCTACGCGATGCCTAGTCAGAGTTTTATTATTACAACTAAAAAAAATGTACAAATTAATAATAATAATAAAAAAAATTACGTGAACCATTGCATTCAATACAATATAATGTTTAAATCTAATTTAGTACTGGTTATTGATAAGGAAATGGAAATTTAGAAAAAAGCAATAATAAATTATATTACTAAGTAATTAATTTAATTATTTCGTGAATAATCAATTTATTTTTGTTTTTTCGCTACAATACATTTCCGTGCAGATCGTGTCTCTCGCGACCGCGGCTCTCGCGCATTAGAGGGCTTACGCGAGGCCTCAGTAAGGCGGGAGGATGCTCGGTCTTGGCGTGAACAGCTACCTTGCGACCGAGTCTGATTGGTTTTTTCTACCTACAGTAGAATATTATATAGGCTATAGGGCTGAACTTATGCGTACTTACATGACTCAGGCGTCTTATCTCCGGGGCGAGGAGGGAAGTCACCTCTTCCTTGTAGTTTTCGGCTTCTATTCTAAGATGTCTTGATCTAAGACCTTGATGCTTGTCCGGATTACCTCCACCAATGCCGTTGCGACTATTGCTTTACACGCAAGTGGTAGTGACGGTGGAGCGGCACGGTACCCTTGTTCGTTAAGGTGCCCTCGATCTCCAGCTCCTTCGGGAGCTCGATACGATCTGAGATCAGAGCGCGTGCTCTGACCTCGGTTAGCCAAGGTTTTCGTATACTCGGGATTATGGCCTGTTTGATTTGATTGGGAAGTGCATTGTAATTTAAATCCGCAACTCCCATGTATTGCCTTTTGGCGACCAACACGGATGTCCTATTGGTTGCCGATTCGGATGCATTGGATATGCAAGAGTAGGTTCCTGGCGCCCAATTTAGAACGCAGGACGCTCTTTCGCGTTGCTATCGCCACCACTTTAGAGGGGAAACACCTCTGCTCCGAGTGATTTTAAAATTTGGCGGACCTTTTTTATGCTATTTATCGTATATATAACTCACGGATAGAAGCGGTGTGAAGGGACGAATGGAGCTCATCACATTGTATTTTTATGTTTAAATTTGAAAGTTGTGACGGGCGGACTTGGTTTAGCCCACCTTACAAAGGGGAAGGGGGGTATGCCGGGGTGGAGCTAGCCGTCTCCAGGGTTCAGCAGGATGTGTAAAAGGGCGGTATGGGAGGAAGAGGGAAGTGCGGGAGAAAGAGGTAGGGGCGTAAGAGAAAAAAAATAATCGTTAGACAAAAAGTTAATTTTTTCCCGCTGGTCCGCAGTGGCCGCGCCTTTATTTCATCTAATCTAAAATGACGTGAAAAAAATACAAGAGTTTAACAATAATATAAATTATAATCTTAAAACAAGTAATTCGCAAAATACGATTATTGTGAAGCCGACGCAACGAGAGTGTGTACTAGCTCGCGCGGCTACCCGATCGTCTGTAGACTCGCGCGCCGCGGCTGGAAGGGGGGACGATGAAGTGTCCGTGCCCGGCCCTTGCGACAGCTGAGCCAGTGATCAGCTGTGCTTAAGGCTCAGTAAATTAGAAATTGGGCTAATACGTGAACTAGGCTTAAATTTTATAAGAAGTTCCGTCGATGAAAACAAAGCCAGAAAAGCGAGACAAAAAAATAATACGCTTATACAAATAATAACTTACATACGTACAGATAACGCTTCGGGACTATATTACACCTTCGGCCTTCGATAGGCCCCGGCAGCAAGGCGAGATGTGTACTCGCCTTTCGTATCACTGCGTTCGATTCTGCTCGGGATGCTGCGGATCCCGCTCTCGCTCGCTATCAGCTAGTTATCAGCTATAGAGTTCCTTCGTGACACTGAAGGGGGGAGGGTGGAGTCGCACGCTCTCAACGACGAGGGTTTTCACCTTCGCCGGTCGCTCGATCGATTCAATCTCATCTTCTTCTCGGGGGTTTATCCTCGCGAGGCTGCCATGCACTCGGATCCTCACGGGCGCCCTTCCTTTATCCATTGGGGGGAGGCGAGTACGAATTTTCTAAGGGCCCTCCCATCGTGGAACCGTTATCGACGGAAGGGTTATCTGGGTTGGCGAAATTTGAATGTTTTTCGCGTGCGCCATGTTGTAATTGCGTTGGCGCCGATTTCAGACTGCGTGAAGATATTTTCGCGCTTTTCGGCAAGCTAGGCTCACCCTCGGCTCCCCAGGCGCCATCCTCCTCCACGACCGTTACTAACAGTCGTTCAATACCGTTATTTCGACAACGGCTTATCAGAAGTCGCGGGGAGAGGAGGGGCACCACGCGATTAGTAATTTTCGTTACAAAGTACTGTAATAAAAATTTATTGTGAAGGAATTGAAACAGGTGGGTGAAAGAGAAACAATAAACCCTTCCCCTGACACAAACGCATATACATACACACATATACACAAATAAATATATATATTTATATGTATAGAGAGAGAGAGAGAGAGAGAGAGAGAGAGAGAGAGAGAGAGAAAAGCGAATGAGAAAACGATGGAAAAAAGAAAAAAGTGTGATTTTCAATAAAGAAATTTTCCTTGGAAAGGAGAAAGGCAATGAAAAAGAATATCAAAAATAAAAATTGTTTTTACAAACAATGATGAAATCTACATTTCATATCTAAATTATGAAAAAGAGGATTGATATATTTTCCTAACGGTAATTTTCTTAATTTAGTATAACTTCGAACTTGCATCGAAATTGTTACCAGTGCTACAAATCAATGCATGCCTATAGGAAGCGTTCATCGGCAGATAAGATTCAGGTAACATTAAGCGATTAAAACATCTACATAGATTAATTGTGTACGAGTGAGAGATAAAGAGAGAAAGAGTAGAAAAAGATAAACGGGAGAGAAATGAAAAGTGGAACGAAATACATTGATTTAAAACTTGAAATTCGCGTTCATTTGGGGCGAGGAATTGAAGGAAGGTCTTCGCTTCCTAATTCGCTTTTGAGCGTTTATGGGAGAAACCGAAGGATTTGAGTGGGGAAAGAAGTAACCTACCTTTTATTATGGTCCAAATAGTCGCGTGAGACTGTTGTTCCAAATTAGGACTTTAATCTTTTCGTTTGCAGATGTTACATGAGCAAGGAGGCGCAAATTGAAATTAGTTAAGAGCCATAAGAGTCAAGGCAGCGTGTCACGAAGGTGTAGACGTGAATTCGCGAGATTTAAAGTGAAAAAGATAAAGACGCTTCAGAACCATTTTTACCACAAATAACTTGGTAAAACTTATTTTGATATAATGATGGCGTAGGAGAAAGACAGAGAGTAAAAAATTGATCAAGATTTTTTTAACACTTGTACTTGACACTTATAATAAATATGGAAATAAGGGTATCCGAGTTAATATAAAATTCATGTGACACGAATAGACATTTATTTATACGGATAATTGAAAGCTCTGAATTCGGTCACTTAGATAAAGTCCTTTTAAAATGAGTTAATAGTGGAAATATCAAAATATGTCAACAAAAAGTATTCTTAAAAAAAATTATAAATTTAATTAAAATTTAAAAGTAAGAAAATTTATTATTTATTAAATCAAATATGATTTACATTTTTCTACAAATTCAAATATATTCAAATGTTTTACATGACTATTAAAATATGTAAATTAATATAAATATTAAATTTCAATTAAAATTTTGTATTAAAATGCTACTTTTTAATGCTATTTTATTAGTATTAAATTATAATTTTCAGATAAATTATTATTAAAATATTATGTATACGAAGTAGGATTTATTTGACTACATTTATTTGCGAAAATGTAATTAAAAAATATAAAACTTGGTACCATTTATATACAAATACTAATTATTTTTTTTTAATATAACAATTTTTTTTAAGAAAAAATTGAAAATATAGATACATGAATTTTTTTCGAATTTCACTATTTCAAATACGCATAACTTGTACCTTTATACAATTTGGTTTTACGTTACATATATAAGCACTCACATCTGTATACGCACATGTAAATATTCGTATAAATATATGCAGGGTTTTTTAGTTAAATACATCTATAGGTATTTCATTTAATGAAGATTTTTGAACTTTTCTCCAAATTCGAAATAGATAGATTCTTGCAAAACGATTAGAATCACCAAAAACAATATATTTCAAGGTAAATAATAACCCAAATACTGTAATTGCCTTATAATAAGCATTTATTGAATTAACCTGGGTCAAAATTTGATAAGATAGAGAGAATTAAAAATTTACTTGATATCGATAGAAATTGATATCTAAGAGCTTTGATATATTTAATCGGAAGCTAATTGGAAAATTTACCAAATATGGAGTTACATAGAGTCGGATTTATATACATAACTTCAAAGTGAAAGAGAACGTTGTTTCGATGGAGCTGACTGACTAGTCACTGGCAATAAGAGCTACGGTTAAATTGAAAGTATATATTATAGATAAGAAATAGTACTTGTATACTCAATCTCTTCTAAGATTCTCCTCCTCCTCCGCCTCTTAGTCAATCGGACTTTCACACACTGCAGAATATGAAAGTAAATATATAGAACATCCGTATGGTACATTAGTTGAAATAGATTAAAAGATGGATTTCAAATGTGCATTTGTGTATAGGACGTATACAGTAAAAACAGAAAACAAGTAATAGTTCTTGAAGTTAAATAATGTTAAAGAAAATAATCTCAAGACGATTGATAATGCTTTGCGTGTGATGTAGTTTCCGCTACGCTTCTGTTGCACTCCATGTGTCCAAGTACTTCGATACGGTTGTGTTTTTATTTGATAAAGCTGTAGTTATATTCTGGAAGGATAGAGATACTTTCCAAAAAATTCGATATCTATTCAAGACACGAGATGATCAAAATATTTCTATCGACAGTAAACCTTGGAAGCTCAAAAAAGAACAAGATCAACAGCTAAATAATAAAAAAAATCGCCAGAAAAGAGTAAAGTAAATAAATAAATACATAAACGTGGTTATTTTTTAAAATAAATGAAAATGTTTCTAAAATAGGTTATGAGTTTGAATTCAACCAGTATTTGAACCGAACACATAATTTATGGAGTAATTATATCTGAACAACATTAAACTCAATATTTAAGAAGAATTATTCTCATGTCGTGATATTCAGTATGTATTATATTTTATAAAAAAAGAAATATTGAAGAAGAGAAATACTTTTTGAAGTAATGTATTATATTTCAGCTGCTACCCATCGATCTATATCTGACGCAAGCAACATCAAAACAATTCAAATGGAAAACGACTTTATGTCTTCTTTATATACTATTTCGACATAAAGTCTCAGTAAATGCATTGTCTGGCGATAATATACAAAGAAATATTTTTATCCTTAAAGTGCAAAATCATTAAACAGATCTCATTAATTACTTATTGGATGTCATATGAACAAAAGATTTGTCAAAGAAAAGCTTACTGGTACAGAATTTTCGTGCAAAAATAAAATAATGTCTGAGCAGGTAAACAAATTGAATAAATAATAATAATTATAACTATTATTATAAAACTCATTACAAAATTACAAGTAATAATAATTATTACTGTTACTAAAAATAATAGTTTTTTAATTAAAACTAAAAGTGAAACATTTTTTTAAATTTTACAGACACCGAAGTACATGTCATAAACTCAAAAAATATGATTCTAATTAAATTTTGTTATAATTGAAAATAAGAAAATTTAGATGCTTTACTTTTAGTAAATTATATATCATCCATTTATTATAAGTATTTAATTATTTTTCCTAAACCTTTATTTATTAACTTAATTTTCATTAAACTACACATTTATTAGGTTAAGAATTAATATTACTCTATTTTATTACGATTTTAAAAATAATTTTAACACTAAAAAGTATTTGATTTATTTATATTCAAACTATTATCTTTTAATAAATCATAATGAGTCACGAAATCAAATTTGACATTCACTATATGAATACTAAAGAAACAAATTGCGCTCAATGGATTTGTACAATAGAAGCTTTAAATGAAAAAATGGTTTTATGATGGCTGAAAAATTATATTATTAAATATTAGCTCAGTGGAACGAACAAAAGTAAAATAGAGATAACAGATATATTAGATTTCATAAAAAATTGAAACATGAAAATTAAATTGAAGTAAAGAAAAAACGTCTGTAATGTAGTGTGCACGCGTAGGTGTGCATTCAGTGTGTGTTTGTACGTATATGGAGAAAAGTATAATAATTTGACCGTTTACAATATGATGTTAGAAAAAGAGCCGTAGCTCTAAAACGAGAGCTGAAGACAGAAATAACTTTACGGGTCTTATTGTACTAAGAACTAGATATTGTTTAAGCTATAAAACATTAAGTTTAATGCTTGTAGACATTTCCTACAGGCAAACTTAGTGTTTTTTTTTAAAAATATGCTAAATTCCAAACATGTAAATCTGTTACAAAACGTTACTTAGTATAGGATTAATGATGACCAAATATTAATGAATTTTTTATATTTATCCTTTATGCTTCAGTTTCAAATATTTATTTATTTTACATTTTTAAATTTATGATAAAAACCTAAAGAATCGTTAAAACATTCTTTTAAATACATCAAAATGGGAAGCTGAGGGAATTTTGTTGAAAAAAAACTCATTTTTAGTCAGTTTTGAAAATTAAAAAAATTCTACAGACGTAGTCAGAAGCTAAACAGCCAAAATTTTGGCTATGAACTTTTTTTACACAGTACTTCTATAAAACAATTGACAATAAAATTTTTTGACCCCTCAGCGTAGAGATTACATTAAAGATGAAAAATTCGCTGAAATGAGCCATATTTATATTAACGGTAAACAATTAACTTTTTATATTATTAAAAGTGAATATATAAAAAAAATATTTTTTAATTTATAAACTTGTTTATATCTATTTATTCTACATGTAAGGAAAATTTATGTAAATAATAATTACGTTTTTTAAAGACTTCGACAACTATATTTTTATTTTTTCTTTGATATAGGTAATGTTAAGTCATTTAAAAAAGAAATTATTTCATTTTCATAATATTTTTTTTAGAAAAGTTCCAATTACATGTTTGTACATTTATATAAAACCAAATTCTTTGTATAAAAATGCTTTCATAAATTTCATTTGCGAATTACAACTATTATAATCCCTTATTGTATTTTACCAGCTTGTATTTTTTATAATTCTATTAACATTTTAGTAACACAACAAAAATATTTAAATTAGATTTTATTAACAAATATTTATCAGAATTAAAATTTTTAAATACATTTCTATGCAACTGATTGAATTAGCATTTTAAGTAACATGTTTGAAATTATAAAACTATTTAATTATTTAAGTTTAAAAACATTCGATTTATATAATTAACTCTAACATTCGAATATGAGAGTCAAATATTTTTTTAAGTTTTAAATATGAAAATTTTGGATTTTAAAGGTAGACGTATTTTAACAGCTTAAATGTAGTATAAGCTTAGCTAAGTTTCTTTTAAGGAGACACACTATTTACAAGATAGGTAGTGCAAAAGTTAAGCTGAGAAAATGAACTGCTGAACATGCTAAACAGAATGTATTTTAGTTTCTATAAGACTTCTATTTTAAATAGTGAATTTACTTACGTTTCATGGAAATAAAGAAATATATAAAAGAAGAAAAGGTAGCTGATTCAACAAATCAAAGTAAAAAATAAATTAATAATATAATAAGTTACACAACTGGTTAGTAAGAACAGCCACTGAGTAGTAAGTAAAGTAAAATAAATCAATTAGACTTAATCTTGACGACAGTAGGGAAAAGGCATTTAGATTTAGCACAAGCGAGAAATTGTATAAAAGTAATTTCTGAATTTTTCTGATAACTACAAATCCAAATGAAACTCATCTCTGACTTTTACTAGCTTCAAGTAAAATCATCAATCTAAATTTGAGTGTTACCTAAATTATTTATTAATGATAACCATAAATAAATATTATTAAATAAAATTATTAATGGAAGTTTTTAATAGAAACATTTTAAGGTGAGTTTTAGGTTAGTTTAAATTTTATATCCTTTAAATTAATAAGTATCATCATTATTTTCAGTCATATAAGATTAGAAGTATATTAATAAAAAAATTACGTTGTACTTGATTAAAAGCTTAAATTATTTCTTCTACATATGTAAAAAATTATTTATAAATAATTTTCTTATTGCTATAAATAATAATAATTTTTTAGAAGAAACGTATAAGTTTAAAGCATATAAACATTATTGAAAGAATAACATTTCGATATTTCGCCTAAAAATCGTAAGATATTTAATTTTTTTTTAGAATGCAAAATATTCAGCAATAGGGCAAGATTGTTCCCAACGAAACCATAATCTACATCACTTTCTCTTTCCCCCCTTTATTCTCCTTCCACACTTCTGCATCTTGGGCTATCTTTTTTAGTGTCATGATATCTTATTCTACCTCGCTGTTTCCTCTCTTAAACGAAAAGTGAACGGTATGCATATCCCGATGATCCAAGAATATTAAATCCTCTTTCGTCGCATAAATTAAAAGATAGCGGTTTCTACTTTAAGTTCGCATAAATTTAGCAAACTTACACAAGGAAATAGTGAGGAAAAATGAAAAGACCAAAGAACTTTTCTTCTTTTTATTTTCTCTTTGCAACTTCAACCTTTTTTTTGTTTAAAATCGATCTATTTTTACTTCTAAAAATAGAAGAATCTGATACGTGTTAAGTTTTTAGTTTGGTTTTTAGTAATTCTTCAAAAAAAATATTTTATTGTACTTACAACGAAAGTGGCTGAGTTTTCTAGTATAGCATAATACTCAAATATAATTCATTTGAGGCGTAATATAATTGCTTTCAATCATTTTTATCACAGAATGTGTACAATATTACGATCATTACAAAAAACGTACATTAATGTATTGTACCTCATGATAAAAATATTAGAAAAAAAAGATTATTTAATGCATAAATAAATAAAATCAAAATTGCTCGTTATACAAAGCTCTTGAAAATAAAGATGTTATATAAACTATGTGATTCTTTGGATTAGAATTTTGAAAAAAACTATTTATATAAAAAAATTTGTCGCATTGATTTTATTCTTAAAAGATTTTTTTCATTTAAACAAAATATAAATAAAAAGAATAAATTTTCAAAATTTTTTTTTTGTTTTTCATGATTTTTCTGCAATTTACTCATCGTCACTTACGACTATGCAAACGTCCAGTAAACGGCATTGAAAAACCATACATAATATTATTTATTCAACTTTTTTTATTACACTAGTTTTAAGTAGGCGATAGTGATTTTATAATTAATCTTTCGATATAAAATAACAAAAAGATATAAAAAAAACATTATTGAACCATCTTAAGGATTTATGATGCTAATAAAATATCATGTTAATAATAAAAAAAACATTTTAGGCGTGTTCATTTGAAAAATGATTTATAATTGTATATTAAAAGTTTTTCTTCTTCTTAAAACAATTGTATTTAAAGACAAAATTAATACAATAAATATAAATATAAAATAAATATGTTATTTTTAGGTACTATTTAATATATCTGTTTTTGTGAAGTATTTTTTGCACGTTATTATCTAGTTTTTAATGTAATCTGTTTTGTTAGTAAACATGAAAGTCTCATATTGGTGTGAGTTAATTAACGTTAAGAAATATTATTTTTAAATTGTACTGAGGGAATTTAAAATATCTTTTGCTTCTTTTGCTCTGTCTCTTTCTTTATTTTTATCTCTTATGACTTTCTCTCTCGATCTCTCTACCTCTTTTACGTTATTATTCTCTTTCATAGCATTATAGGACTCAGTTTGGTAAGCCGTATTATTGCACAGGATTAAAATACACTTAAAATACAAAAACTAGTACTCTTCGGCTACGACATTACAAAGTCGTGAAATTTACGATTTTTGCTCGGAAGCTCATTGTTCCTATACGACCAATTTCACTATTATAACGAAAAATAGTTATCACTGATTCATGAGATTTTCAAACGTGTGCAAATTTTCTGTGATACAATATTCTATCTGTCTTAAGCTATGGCTACATTACGTCATAGTTTTTTTATTGAAAAAATAGATGCTTATAATGTACGCGTATCATTAAAGCTCATTTAGAGAAGTTCTTGCTATACATTTTTTATGTTTTCGTATATCTCAATGTCTTTGCTCTCTTTAATTTTTTTTTTTAAGATTCATTTTTATAATATTTATCTTTAACTCTTATTATCAGCTCCTCTGATTTTAAATGTATAGTTTTCAGATTTTCTCATACGACTGTCTCTTTCATCTTTCCCAGCTAATCAATCTTATTATCTCTTCTTCCCTTATTCTCTTATAATGATACAGATAATTCTCTTTAAAAAATGTTTTGATTTTTCTTTTTTTAATCATAAAATAATATTAAAGAAAAAATTTCGTACCCATAAAGAAATATTACAAATAGAGATGAGTATTAATTATAGCTGCTATTATTAATTTTACATAATTTTTCTTATTATTATTGATATTATTATTATTATTATTAATTTTACATAATTTTTCTTTTTTTTTATTGACATTACTTATATTATCACATATACTCATATTATCTTTATTGATCTCTTTCTTTATCTCTTAATCTCTTCTACACGTGCATGCTAAATATGTACGAGTTATACATACCTCTATTTCAATTTCTTTAATTTGTAAATTTATTGAATGACTGAAAACGTTTTAAGCGCAAAAAATAAAATTTGTTAAGTTTTAAAAATTTTGGCGTTGTATAAATTGATTTTTTAAAGCAATAAATATATAAATATAAAAAAACAACATAGGGTTTAAAGTGAGATTATAATAAAGGTTGGATGCACAAAAGAGAAAGGAAATGAGGAAAACAGCTTCTCTGCTCTCTATTTGCAACTCCCGTAGATGAAATAATGTTTGAGGAATTTGAATATCAGCCTCCTGTCTCAGGGGTTAGTATCTTCTGGTCCTTTTTCTTTGGTTTTAATGACATTGCTCCTTTTTCCCTTTTCTTCTTTCACATACATGCATACCCTACCACTTTCATTTTTTTTCGTTTTTTCAGTGAACGAATAGTAATACTGCCAGTATCATTTGAATAATACTTTGCATTCAAATGCCCAGTCCGATAAAAGAAAGTATCACCCAACTTGAAATATCCTATTACGCGTCATTATCTTTCTCTAGTCGACCGACGTTTTTTTTTTCTTCATATTTGTATTCTAGCCTTCACTCATTTTTTTCTATTCTACACTATTCTACTATTACTTTTGATACTTATTCAGCAATAGTTGATCGTAATAAGTATGTACCCCTAAGTTTCAGCACGTTAGAATATAAAAATATAAAAAGAAAGCTCAAAAACATACAGTATTGAAAGTTTTATGAAGATATAAGACACAAAAGATTATATTGAAGTAGATAGAAATAGAAATTATCCAATTTATATCTATTTAAGTACTTGACATTAAAAGTGGCAAACCGTGTGGAAGTCAATCATCGTTTTGCAAATACTAATCTAAACATAACAAATTCAATCTGAATCCAAGTATAGATGATGCACTATTCACTTAAATAATTAATAAATATACTTTTTGATTCATTTATTTAAGCAATTTATTTATATAATTATTTGGTTACTTACTAAATACGATCTGCCTCGACTTTTATTAATAAAAATGAAAACTTACACATATTCTAAAGAAGTTTTCTGTATTTATATTTTAAAGTTGTTTATCATTTTGAATACTGTATTCATTTATTATATTTTATGAAAAAAATTAATTCTTTGGCCAGTTTAAATTATTTTGACAAGTTTTTTTACTAAAAATTAATACAAATTATAATATTAATGATATTCATAAATTATTTTGAACATGTTTTTCTAAAACAAAAACTAAAAATTATTTCTAAATTAATTCATGATTATCTATATAAATAGAAGATGTTTATAAAAAAAGTTATTTTTTAAAATATAAGCAACATTGATTTACAATAAAAATTAGCCTAATATAGTTTTTTAACTGTATATCGTAAATTAAAAGGATTAGTTTTTTATTTATATTCAAAAAAACTCAAAATCTAAGTCAAACCAAAACTAAAAATTATGAGAATTATCTTGTAATCACAGTCTCAATAAACTAGAAAATTATTGAAAAATCGTAAAGAAGAGGTAGAATTTAAAAAAGTATTTAAAATTGCTTTAAAAATAGTAGCTTACTCAATATAGTATTGATTTTGCATAAATCTATAGAAATCATATAGAAAATCATAAACGATAAAAATTTTAGAAAATAGTTTTTTTTTCATTTAACTTTATTAAATTATTATTATTTATTAAAAAAAGCATTTCCCATAATTCGAAGGTATATTAAAATTTTATTTTATTTTATCAATTTAAATATAAATTTAGAAATATAAGTATAATTTATTTAAAATCTAATTGATATTTCTACCTATGAAAATAATTATAATTTTGTTGTATATAATATGAATTCTTTTTTAAGCTTGAATACTCATCTTGTGATAAAAATAATTATATATTATATTTTTTTCGGTAAAATACACCGTTTATACTTTTTATACCTTATAGTACTTTATAGTATATTTATACTTTAGTTTATACTTTATACTAATGTAATACTTTAAATCTGATTAGTGGTTATAAATATGTATAAATGAATAATTAACTTAGTTTCACTACAGGTTAAACGTCCTCTATTTTTTTATTAAAATCTATTGTTAGATTATTTTCTAATTAGTTAAATAAGCTAATTATGTAGAATTTATAACTAATTCAAATATTAAAGTTCTTTTAAAAATGTATTAGTTTTCTAAAAACTAGTAAAATTAGTCACAGAAAAGTCAATGTAAATATTTAGTATAATTTAAGTATTCATTAATTAGTTGTGATCTTATTTATTTATACTTTCATATTAATTTTCAATTTGCGAATTGTATTTCTAAGCTTTTGGAGTTTCGTAGGTATTATTTGAAGCAATCTAAGATTATCTGTAACGTGTATAAACATATTGAATTAGGATTATGATTATTTTTTTCATTGAAAAATAAGTTGATGTAGAAAAATTTGTAAATGCGAAATATAGATTTAAAAACATAAAAAAATTTATTTTGTTGGCTTAATTTTAAAATTAATAACGTCCATTGATATACATTGACATATATTTATAGTTATAAACTTGTAAAGGTGAAACATTAACAAATGCAAAATACTGTTTTGAATATATATGCATATTGCTATCTACCGAGCACGTAAAATAAAAAATTAAGGCTTTAGATAACCGTTCCATTATAAATATTTATAGCAGAGTAAAGGAAAATGACAAGAGATGAATTTTCTGTCTTTTGGCTAGAGGCTTGTAATGGTTTTCTCTATACTACACCTAAATTCCCGACGGTACTCATTCTCATTAATCTACGTTATGTCGCCTGAGCGGTTTAACGAATATGTCTTCCAAGCACAATTCTACTCCTCTTCCTCCTCCTCTTCCTTCTCCTCTTCCTTCTCCTCTTCCTTCTCCTCTTCCTCCATCTCTCTCTCTCTATTTTTCTATACTCTCAAGTTTTATTTCTATTTCTCTCACTTCATATTTCTCCGTCTTTCATCCTTCCTTTACTGCGACTAAATTATCGTTAAGTGTTGCTGATTCTACGTGTTCCTCTTCCTTCCTTGTAGCTTCTTTCAAAAAAATCGTCAGGATCTTTCGAGTGTTACAATGTAGTTATTTCTAGTGTAATTAAATCACAATTGTATCATATTTTAGCAGATATACTCATATGTAATGTAACAAAGTTTTAATGTGCTGAGTATAAAAGTTTTTATAGACTATATTGCGAAACCTTGTATGTATTTTGTTTAAAATTATTTTGAAAAGACATTGATAATTATTAAAGAAAGTAGTTTCTATTACATTCTTACAATTATAATAAAAAAAAAACGAAGCCTATAATCAGGTACTTCATTATAATAAAGGTCATAAGTCAAAAGTTACCCATTCATCACTAATTCGACGTGTACTGCAAAAATAAAAAGCTTCTGTATTCGCAGGCGTTTGAAAGTGCTGTCAATATTGTTATACGAGTTTCGAATCGCACTTAAATTTTAATTAAGTTTCATCGATGGTAGCGTTGCTAGTTATGTAGCAACTTGATTCCTGCGAGCAACTCTTCACTGTATTAATCAGTGAAGCACCTATACATTCATCAATCTTTGGATTGATTACCCTCAGGATCACAGAAATGGATCGCATATATTTATGTAGGGCATGTATTGTCTACATACATAATATCGGAATGGTCTTGATTTGGATTAATGTGCACGGCTAATAAAAATTATGGCTTTGAACGAAATGCTAGAAAATGAGAAGAAATATAAAAAAATTTTTATTTAATTACTATTTTATTAATAATTTTAATATTAACAATTCATACAAATTCAGATAATATTAATAAATAGTTTTTATATTAATGCAGAAAATAAATATAATTAAATTTAATTTACTTAGAATACACCTAATAATATAATTTAATTCAAATAAATTTTTTATTGTAAAAACTCTTATTACAATTACAATTATCTTTTAGCTAAATCGTAACAAATTTGTTAAATTTAACCCAGTATTTCTAGTAAAGCTTTCAATTTTACATTATAAATTTTTTTGCTTATAAATATTAAATTTTCTCTAATTATTCTAAAATGATTTAATATAACTTTTCAAACGTACAATATTAACCTTAACTTAGATTTGGTCAGTTAATCAATTATCTTTTGTTTTCTAAAAATTTCTTATATATCCATATATGAAGCTTGATAAGCTATATATATCCATATATATCTTATATATCCATATATAAGTTTGATTTTACGCATTTTAATAGAAGGTTATTATATTTTAAGATGAAATTTACAAAATGTAATGAGACAATCAATTATTTTCTACAATAATTTAAATTTTTTAATTTATAATAATAATACGTTCAAACATTACCTACAGAATTTATAATACTACACATAAAATATATAATGATAAATAAAACTATCATTGTTAATAAAATGTGATTTATAAAAAATACATTGAATTTCTTTTAAAATGTACTTAATGAATTTACCTTTTTTTATATATCGAATATTTTTTTAGATAATATTTATTACGTTAACACTTTGTAATAAAACGAGTAGTAAATAATAAAATATAAATGTAATAATGATATATGATGCAAATAATATATTTCAGTTATGCTTTGTGCACTTCGACTATTACTGTAATAGTAAAAAAAATTGGTAGCCCAAATTCAGAAATAAATTTTTTATATATGTTACATTATTTGTGTAATTGTCTTCAAAATGTAATAGGTTACGCATATTATTCATAGCCCTTATTATGCTACGTTTATTCAATTTCAATGTTTAAAAAGAACAAAGCAAGGCTAATTCCCATGAACAGACACTTTACTTTTGTCGAATTTTTTTTCCTCTCCGTTTTTTTTAATAAAATTTTAATTAAAAAAGACCAGAATAGAATTGAAAACATTTTAAATTCTTTAGGAACATATTATAACTTTGTATAATTGAAACGTTATCCTAGATGCCTAAAGTAATAGTGTAGCTATGAGTTTCATTACTTGACGTATATGGATCATAATATCGTCTCTGTGCTTGTATGCGTTTGTTCTAAATATATAGGAGTGTTTAGGGATTGTCTGGTATTCCCACTCCAATTCGAGTAATGGAGTCTAAAACATTCCTCTCACACCCACAACATCGATTTCTTACTACGCTTTCATATACATGTGTAGGTGCAATAAGTTCATCTCTATCCTTTTGCTTAGATAATACCTTTTTCATCAGTTGAATTTTTTTAATGATTTTTTTCTTCTTTCTGTTCTTATTAAACTAGATTAGCAATTTCCCGCTGTGTTAGAATTTAATTATCGGTGGTTCATATAAACAGTTGTAGCCTACTATCTCATTGAATTCCAAACTGTATGTGCTATTATTACATGCATATATATATATATAACGCATCCGGTAATTCATCATTATTCGGACAACGGTTGGGCGTAATAACCATATATATAAATTTCAATTGACTGCATAAACTATCTTTTATGATAGTGTCTATACGTAAATGTTTCGTGAATGTAATGGTTTAGTAATGACCATTCGTTTCATATATTTAATCTTAAATTATGTATAATACAAGTACGTGCAAAATATGATTAAAAAATTAAATTGTTCAATATTTATATAAAATTTTTTGTTTTAGAATAAAAACATAGGTATAACATTTTTAGAATAAGCAAATTAGAATAGTTGCTGAAAGAAAAATTTTTGTTTAAAATGTAGAAATAAATTATGTAAGAATAAGTAAGAAAAGGAAAATTGGGTTCACTAGATCAGCTATATCAAGAAGTGATATGACATCCTTCTAGAATGCAAAAATGACTACTTTTATGTAGCCGTTTATTATTTTTTCTACTGCTTAGGTGATAAAGGTTATAAAGGTGAAAGTTACAATTCTCTTATCATTAAAAATTTTTCAAATTATAGTTTAATTTACTTCTTTTTACTTTATTTTTTTTAAGTGTAATAACGAATTATATCACTACCCCAATCTTTTTATTTCTTTTTTTATATAATTTGACCTTTCTTAAATATATATTTAGATACATTAACTTATAATACGCTCAATAGTCTTAATCAGGATGTATCAAAGTATCGTGATAATATCAATACCATGACAATGTCAGTAGTTTTAAAAAGTAATAGAAATGTTGACTATTTTAAAATACAATTTTATGTAACTCTCAAGTTTCTTGTATAATATATAAAAATTTTTGTCATTTTTAAAGATTAAATCATTTTTGTAAGACTATTATTAAAATAATTACAGAAATATTTTTACATATGTTGATATTCATCAATTTAAAGGTCAGCAAATATAGCTTATTATATTAGTAAGTTTAATTTATTATAAAACTTCAGTTTATCATTTACTATTATTAAAAACATTTTCTTTATACTATGACTAAAATAATTAATTAACAAAATAATTACAACAAAATAATTAATAATTAACAACTAAAATAATTACAAATTACATAATAATAGTAAATATACATACTTAAAAATGTATATTATAAAAATTATATAAGGAAAAAGTATTTCTTTTTATATTACACAAGCATTCTAAATTTATGAATATTTACGTACTATTAGAGGCATCAGATTATGAAAATAATCCTTAAAAATTGAAATCTTATAGAAAATGTTTTAATTGTATTAGCACCAAATATTAATTATTGAAATATAAATTAATATATAATTTTTGTGAATAAAATTTAATTTAAAGTTTACGTTTAAATAAACTATTTATTATGTAGAATATATATATAAATGTTTAATATTTATTTTATATTAAATAATGTACTATGTGTAAAAAATTCTAAATTCTAAAATTTTTTAAAATTTATAGAGTATAAAATTACAAAAAAAATACAAAAGTATAAGATTAAATTTTGATGATAATTTAAATATATTCAAAATTTTATAGTTTATCATTTTTTATAGTTTTTATTTAATGCTAGCACTCTAAAATAATAAAATATCTTAGTCGAAATTTAAAAAAAAATGAATTTTTCAATTTAATTGTCTGTAAAATAAGATATGATATTGGTATTTCACACATAAATTTATTGTCGACATAATATTTCTAAACAAATCATTACAAAAATGTTTCTTAAGGTATTGTATAAAATGATAGCACATAAATTACTTACATTTGGTATTATACCAATACAATCATTAACAATATTTTTTTTAATTTATAAGAATTCCATAGATTATCATAATTGTGATATAATAAATAAGTAAATTGCTGATTTCTCAATACATTTGGAATAATTTATATTCCTTTAGAAAATCATTTAATATCATAAGACAAATCTAAATAAATCTACTATTAAAGCTTAAATAATTATTTCAGATGGCTAATAAATATTCGTTTTGCAACAAATCCGATGGTTTTAATTACAAACGTTTCACACAGAATCATTTAGCTAGATTCTTAAAAGTAAGAAAATTGCGATCGATTACTGTCGGGGTTTCTCTTTCAATAATGCTGTGCTAAGCAACTCACTCTTTAAGAAACTAGCGAAACAAGCTAATAAAATATTCACTCATAATTTTCGATCCTACATTTTTTTTTAAACGTTTGCAATTGCGAGCCAATCAGAAGCACATTAATGTTTGACGCGTGTATTGGAAAACAGATGAGACTGCATTGTGTGCTTCAGGCTTTTAACTTCGAACTCGTGGCACGTGTCTACGTCTGTATGTAAGACTTCGTGTTGCGGACACTTGCCGGTATGCAATTAATCTTACCCGGAGACCATGCGGACGTGTCCTGGACTAATTACGCTATAGCTCAGGGCTTGTGACCCAACTATTTACCACATCCCAATATTCGTTTTACTGTCCATATATTGCGCTTGTAACTTCATCGTTACAAAATTTTCGCAAGAGAAGCTGAAGCATCTTAAAGTTTTGTCTCATTTGTATCAGTAATTCTGATGTCATTAATAATTGATAATACAGAATCGATCTTTTCCAATACATACATAATAATGAGTATTGTATGCAAGTGAATGATCTTTAAAAATATTAAAATATTTAAAAATAATATATATTTACAAGAAAGATAAAATTATAAAAGACATTGAAAATTTTAATCTCTTAAAACACCTCTTCCATTAAAAAAAAACAAATTTTAAAAGAAAAAGAAATTTATTAAAAAAAGAACTTTTAATCCTATTATTATTTTATTGTATAGAAGTTTATTAATTTAATTATTATGTATAAACCTACAAAATGAAATATTTTTTATGTAGAACGGCTGAAAATTTTCCCACTAATTGAAACCCATGTTTTGTTTAAAAACAATTATATGAATTGTATGATTTAAAAAAAAATGAAAACTCGTAAGTAGTGTTTAATTTTAATGAAAACAGTTAAAGACAACGACAACAAAATTAAGATTTTAATTTAGTTTATTTATAGATTCAATTTATAATCTTTTAACTAGAAAATTTATATTGTATTTATAATATATAAGTAGGTTTATGTATTCATTACAAATAATTAAGAGTTCGAAGGAAGTAAGCTCATAAAAAATATATTGATTAATATAGTAAAAGATCTGAATTTGTTTTTTAACTACATTTATTTGAATGAAGAATATATATTGCCGTAAATATAAGATATAAATTATAATTTTCAAGATAATTCTTCTTTCAGAGTTTTTTTTGTATACATATTTGTAAATAAAATTATTCTTAGGTACTTTTAAAACGTCTCAAAAATTTAATTCAATGTCTTTTTTAATTGAAACTTGTAAAAAATTGACTTATATATATTATCTGTTTATTTATATACTAAAAAATGATTTTAAATTAAGCATTACATTAATTTCAATTGCTAAGTAACATGGACGATAGGTATAAAAATTTTTTTAAAGCAAGAGAGATGATTGATTTAATTATTTCTGTTTTTATTCATAAATTTAATTCAGATTATTAATATTTTATATGGAATTTCGATTTAAAATAGTATAGTGAATGTTATAGAGATCAATCGGAAGAATAAAAGAGAAGAACAAAGAAAATAATAAAAGTATCCATGCAGTAAATATTAGAAATTATTCATCAGTAGTTATGCTTTGAAATATGCATTAAACATAAATATAATTGAAATACATACGCTCATTATAATATGTGTGTAGTATACTATTTAAAATAAAAAAATTGAAATTGGTCATATGAATTTTCTGTTGTAGATCATACATTTATTATAATATATTTGTATTATACAATTTTAGATTTTTTGCTCTTGTTAATACCGAAAGAACAAAAGCTCTCTACGGTATAATATGTGCTTAGATTTTGAGTAATATATTTCTTAATGTGAAAAATGGATGTATTTTAAAGGTTTTATAAAATTGACTGGTAGTTTATTATAAGAAATTATGTAAAAATAACATAGATGAAACCATAGATTAGCCCAGTGGATTATTTTTTTATGTAAAATTATATTATTTAAATAAATAATTTTCTAGAAATGGTTTAGTCTGTGCTATATTAACATAAGTAATATATATTATTATATTATAAACATATGTAAATCTTAAAAATAATTAATCTTATAACACAATGAAAGCACCTATATTTGGCTTAGTATATGAAGCAAAATACTTGCATTATCGATTTAATGTGGAGAAATACCAGTAGTAGAGAAATACGAATCAGGATGAAAGGACAATTGATGGAGAAGTCGATATTTTAAAGACTGGCACTATGCATATATATGATACTAAAGATTGTTTTCTCTATAGGGATGCTTATACGTACTACAGGATACCTAAACAAGGAGAAGATAGGATATCAAGCGAGAGGTAGAGAAAGAGAGAGACGTATATATATTTAGTGAGATATAGATAAATATAGTAAACTTTGAACTCTACTGACCCATGTAACGGTCTGAACAGTCGTTTCTATCTGCCAGTACTTCACAATCCCAGGTTTTATTGAAATCTCTTCTGCCGTCTCTTTCTCCTATATAAACTCTAAGAGACATTTTTATCTGTCGGATAAATTCTACGTTGGATCATTTTCTTTCTTTTTTCAAGTTCATCTTCCTATTCCCTCTCTCTCCCTCTCTCTCTCTCTCTCTCTCTCTCTCTCTCTCTCTCGATTCCTCTTGCTCTATTCTTCTCCAAACCCAAGTTGCTGGTTCACTCGATTTAGTCAGGGGTACATCTATCTATTCTGCAGACTCTCTTTCTACCTGGTTTCCGCACTTCCGCAAACTGCAGAACCATCTGAAGGGGTGTCCTGGAGTGGAAAAGTAGGAGAAGAGCACTAAAGAATCCTCACTCTAGTGAGATTACAAGAAGTAAGAAAGAAGACGGACGCGTGAATTTTCTTTCGCGCTCGTTCTCTCTCTTTTTCTCTATGATTGTCTGACTATATGTCTCTCTCTCTCTCTCTTATGGCACTCAAGGAGAAATTATTGGTGAGATATGAAAGAGCCCGAGTTATTGCTGATAACCCCTTCAAATAGCGAGCTATGTACCCTTTCCCACTCTTTTTGACTTCATGTATTACCCCTCACTTTTTTAATTCCATCTTTTAACTTTTTTTTACATTCCATACACTGTTATTACTTACTTTAATACATTACTTTAAAATCTTATTTTATTTTTCCTTTAAATTCACATATATTTTGCATAAATAAAATTAATGAATATTAAATGTGAGATATAATAGTTAAACCTGATATCATTAGTATCAAAAACTATAATGGTTTAAAAAAGTTTACCGCTGGTGTGCACCTTCTTAATTCTTAATCAATTCGAAATATTTACAAAAATGATTAATTAATTAAAAATTAAATAAAAAATATTGTTAAAAATAACAATATTTTAATATTATTATTAATGATTAACCTCAATCGTGTATTATTTGTAATATCTAACTTGCATTTTAAGTTACAAATAACTATTTATAACTATGATAACTTGTGACGGGGGTAGAAACACCCGAGGAGTAGTAAAAGTGGTATGGCTGGGAAGGAACTCGCCGAGTCTAGGGTTCGGCGGGAAGAGGGAAAACGGGAGAGAATGGATTAAAATATAAGGAAGTGCATATGAATAATATTAAACAAAATAGCTAAACAGAGTGACTTTCCACAAGTGTGAGAGCACGTTGTATAACCCTCGTAAGGGGATTCAAAAATGAACCTCTGGATATTATTATGATCGGCGTATCCAATAGCCGTATAACCCGCTCTATTAAGTAGAGTGAGGAGATTCTTACTAGACATTCACTAATAGTCACCACATGTTTGGGAACAGAATACCACCCTACGGTTAGCCCGAACCTACAGATTTCAGTATAGTACCCTTCAGTATAGTGTAGCCCTTACTGACTTATTAACTACTACATACTGGTTTTCCAGCATGCAGTTCTTTGAGAGTCATCTCAACAGAGCACCATGATATCCGAAATATATTCACATCATATCTTATCACATTCCTGAAGGCCTGATTGAAGGCTCCTTCCATATTCATAAGCGTTCCTAACACATTCCTTTTCGCCTTCAGTTATTCAGCGATCATTGTGACTGTCCTACGGAGGGTAGTATCAAACTATCTACCAGAGCTGTAGGTTTATTATGGATTATCACTCGTTTTTGAGGATCTCATTTTAGATATAATTGCCGATAAGCCTTTGTTCAACAACATAGATTTGTGGAAAATAATATATGGAAACAAAATACAAATATTTATATACCCATTAGAATATTCTTTTGTATATGATTGATAACATGTAAATTTATGAATAAAAAAATTTTATATAATGTTTTTAATAGAAAAAATCAAATATAAACGAAATATTTTTTGTGCAGAAAGATCGAAATACTTGGATGGAAATCAATGTACTATCACCGATCAAAATTATTTTAACTTAACAACGCACCATTTTTTATAATGATGGTAATAAATTTGAAGTTTTAGAAAAAAATCAGAGAAATAGTTTTAAAGAAAGCTATTATGGAGACGTTATCAATATTTTTTTAGAAGTATGTATTTTAGATTTTTTGGGTTTAGTATATCAACGTCTTATAACTTGAGATATGCAATCAGTAATAGGAGATCCTATGTCGAATTGATCGATATGCAATTTCAATTAAATACAAGATATAAGGATCTATTAATTATTAGTGTGAATATTTTTATGATTTATATACTGAATTTTATTGTTTTTTTACCTATTGTTATTTAAGATAAAATTATTTATTTATGTTATATTTATGTATATACAGATAAAAAAAGACAATTAATAAATAAATTTTCTTCTGGATGACATGTTTTAATGTATTTAACATAGACACAAACGAAAATTATGTAGTACACAAATATATACTTACTTGAAAACACAATTATAAGTGTATTTTTAATGAGATATTTTACTATGAATAAATAAATACTTTTAATGGATAGAGTATATTTTTGTATTTAATTGAAAATTGTCTATATATGCTGTTTTGTTAAATGTTTAATAAACTTATAAGTTCATAAAAGTTATTTTTATGTTAGTAAGCACTTTTGTTTTTATTTGTACATGTTAGATTTGTTCTTTTTTACTTTATTTTAAAAATGTTATTGAACTTTATCGACATCATTATTTCTGTGATTAAATCGACTATATTATTGTTTTATTTAAAAAAAAAATAGAACGTACCAATCGGGGCTTTCGCGCGTTCAATTGTTAATGCAGTGCGTGAGGCAGGAGAGTGGGACGATGTTCGGCCTTGACAACATCTTATACCACACAATTAAGTCTAACTTTACGTTAATTTAAGCCTTTGCTGGGCTCTGTTAGTATTTTTTGTGCGTACTTACGGTTCTTGTACGTTAGACCTCACCGGTGAGGATGACTTTTCCCAGCGACATTTGGCTTTGCTCCTAGCCCACGTCTTCACGGACCTCAACGCTGTTGCCTCTGCCTTATTTTCACCAATGTTTCTTCCACACGCAAATGGAGGCAGTATGTAAGTTGCACGGCACCCTTTATCGCTGAGGGGCCCGCGACCTTCGGAAGCTCAGTACGATCTGAGGTGCGCTCTGACCTCGGCTGGCTCTTTTTCTCTTTATCGGGAATTGCATAAAAAATTTAGATTTGAAACGTAATGTTCATTTAAGTTGATATATTGTTTTTATTAAATCATTCGTATTAACGAATATTTATTATATATATAATGTATTTATCAGAAGACAAATATTAATTAATCAATTTTTTTTAAATTTTAGTTTTTCATATTTGATATATTGTAAATAATTAAATCACCCAATATAAGTCTCAATAATTCATATATCCTCAATTATTTTCATTGTTCCATTTAAAATTTATAATTGTTATTTTAATAGCAGCGTACTTTATTATTAGATTCCTCATTACAATAACATATTATACTTAAAAATACGATGTTCTTAATAGCATTTAATACTTTAACAATGTCTCAATACAAATACAAAGATGTTAAAGATCTAGATTTGATAATTTGTAAAACAATTAAATTAAACTTATGTGTGTGTGTGAATTTTTTATCAAAATTTTTTTAGTTCTATTTAAAATTTATAGTTATAGTTTATATTTATAGTTCTTTTTAAAATTTATCAATATTTATCTAGAACTATAATAATAATAGAAACAAATCGTATCTTTTGCAAATCTGCTACGATTAAAAATCTTTTTAAAAATAAATATCATCATTATTTATCAAATTAAAAAAAGGTATACATCAAATATTATTACAAATTGTTTTTCTTTTCAATATGGCAGTAAATAAATTGTCAAGATTTTTCTGTTTTTATTTAAGTATTATTGTCGTCAAAATGGCCCGATATACGCCCTCGAACGGCGGGGGGGGGGGCGCGAAGGAAAGCGCCGCAGCAAAAAGTAAGTAGTGGGAGGAAAAGAGGAAAATATGAAGGTTGGAAGGGCTCGGCGGGCGTGAGGGACAGTTCCGCAAGGAGAGTTCCGAAAGGAAGTTTCGCTTGGCCGGGCCCAAAAGAGTAAGGACGAGCGAAACCCAAAGTCGCGGCGGGCGGCAGATTGTGAGTGCAATAGTGTGTGGGCGTAAGGCCCGAGTTTAGCAGAGAAGGAAAGGTCGTTGGATCACCATGACCCAACAATAACTCAGACGAGTTTAAAAGCGGATCTCACCGCTGAAATAGAAAGTCGTTGCGTCCGAGAGACCAACGCACCGTTCAGGCACACTTGCAAGAGAGTGTGTAAGGCCTGGGCCAAAGGGTTGGTGCGTGGCGATCCTCAGAGGTCGGGCCACGGCAAGCAAAGCTTGGTGCGTGGCGATATCTAGTGATCGGGCCACGGCAAGCAAACGATCAAAGGGCCAATAGGTAGGGTCTTCCATAGGGTTGCAGGGCGGGATTCTGTGAATGAATGTGTGAGTATGTGACGAATACCTGTTCAGGTGGCGGAATATAATTAAAGGCTTTTTTCTCCTAGGGCTCTTCCTCCGAGGAGGTTTTTTATGCCGAGTGTAAACGCGTGGGCAATAACGAGAATTTGTTGTAAGTCAAATTGCATCTAAATTTATTTAACCCGAATTTCCGCTCCTTCACCCATTCGCGAACTCGCGGCCTAATGAGGCCAAAAATCGCGCGAACAACAAAAAATTAAATTACCTTATTGTTTTGACTACTATTAAAAAGAAATATATTTTATTTTCGGATAAAAACTATTTTATAGGATAAAAGATTGAGTTCGAATTTGAGTATATAATACAAAAGTTGAATATAAATGAATCAAAGTATTTTATATAACTTAAAATATATTTTGATAACTTTTGTTTAATTTATTAATAATTCAACAAGAACTGAAAATTTTTAGCAAAAATGTAATTGTAATATCAAAGTTCATGCACTGCAACTTTGTTATATATTGTTCTTATTTTAGTTAGAACTAAATGATGATTCATAAATAAATTTTAAATCATTTCATTATACTACATTTTTGAGTTTGTGCAGAATTAAAGTAAAATTAAAATAATTAGTGTAAGGTAGTCATTTTTTTAAGCTTAGAAATATAAAAAAATATAAAGATTAGTAACAATCATAAATCTTCCTGGTTTTAATGATGAAATATTCTTCGATGCGAGATCGTCTTTGCGAAGCGTTATAGGTTAATGCAGAAGCTGCGAAAAAGGAGTACATAAATTTCAGAATCTTACATTCATATTAATGCGCTTTTTTTAATTTCTTGTATTAAACGATCCATTTATAGTTTAATCCTATTATATCCGAGGGTAAAAGGGCATTTGCTTTTCTTTAAGAAATTATAATATTCAATTTTAGACTGCTGTTGAATCTGAGAATGCTCTTTTGTTTCAGTTTTCCCTTATAGGTATTCTTTATGCTACAGCTCGTGGTCGACTTCGAACTCTGAGAGAAATAGATAAACCACTTGGAATTGTACATGCGTACTCGCGGCTCACCAAATAAGGATGAAATGAAATTGCGAATCAATCTGACTATTGGCTCTAGCCAATCTGTTACAAATTCGTTAAAGATGCATAAGACAATGGAGGATTTTGATCGCACAATTTGAGACAGGGACTTTCGCAAAAAGATGTAAGATCTGAGATTCGGTGCCCTCTTGTTTGATGGCTAGTCGGACTGTATCGCATTAATTATGAAAATGCGTGGGGCGAATTGCGCTTGCAGAAAGATAATTTTACTCTTCAA
This sequence comes from Kradibia gibbosae, assembly GCA_018907135.1. Classification (NCBI taxonomy): domain Eukaryota; kingdom Metazoa; phylum Arthropoda; class Insecta; order Hymenoptera; family Agaonidae; genus Kradibia; species Kradibia gibbosae. Next base: position 5,176,256 of record JACCHX010000007.1, read on the forward strand.
TGACAATCGAAGTAATATTGATATCTATCTATTGTAACCCCTTTTTTTTAATCTTCTTAATATTTTAGCTGACGCAGTTTCATTTCCGTAAAAAAATATACAAATCTAATCTTTTAAATTCATGTCGTGAATAAGAGCTTAAAAAGTACCGAATAGGTTAAGAATGGTAGATTAGAATCCTATGTTTATATCCCCTATATTTGCATTTTTAATTTTAGATTCTAAATAATTGTTGAATACTATGTAAAATATATTAGTAAGATTTAGTAAAATATTTGCCAAATTATTTTATAAACGTCATTATGACATTTAGCTACGATATTAACTGTAATTTATAATGCTTGACGTATTTCGACAATATTTAATTATTGGTCGAATTAAAATCCTGGTTGTATATTTTATACACAAATATATGTGTAACTTAAAGTTTCTTTGTTGAATTATTGATTTTTTTAATATTATTGTATTTGAGTTTAACATTTATTTTAAAAATTGTATGTATTTTTTAAATTTATCGCTTGATTAAGTTATTTAAAAAAATTATTATAAAAAAAAATAAATTAAAATATACGTTATTAAAAAAACCACTCAAGAATCTTAGTTTTTTCAATATTAATCATGTTTATAAGTATAAAATACTATTTTTTTAAATCAAATTAAAAAAAATTTTTTTGTAAAAAATAATAGGGTGTATGTTTGTTACTTGAATAACGAATTCACATTATTTGCGAATAAGTGTCTTGAATTTTATGCTCGGATAATCTACTCGGGTCAGAGTTCATAAAACAAATCAATTTTTTAATTTTATTTACCTGTACCTAACTTACTGTAAATAAAAAGAATTTTAATTCTAATGTTCATTTGTTTCAATAAAATTTAAAAATGTTAAAAAATTTTTAATTTATTTCATAAAAAATCATATGATTTAACATTTTTGGTAAAATAAATTTAATTTATTTAATGATCATTGTGTCATTTTGGCCCGAATTGCGTCTGAACAGCGGGCGGTTTGTCGGTCCAACAAAGGGCCTGATAAGCGCCCGCACAGCGTACGGAGGGTCGCGAAGGAGGGCGCCGTTGTGAACCCGAGAAGAGATGGGAGGGGAGACGAATAAAGAACAAAGGGTCAGAAAGGGCACGAGAGCAGTAGGAAAAACGGCGTGAAGGAAAAGACACACAAGGTTTTCCCGAAGCGCGACGATTTTCTTGTACGAAGTGTGAGTGATCGCAGGAGACCAGTGAGTGCTCAAGGAAGTCGAAGAGCCCATCGGGGAAGACATCTGTAGGTCGTCGCGACCAGACGACCCAACGGGGAAGACATCTGTAGGTCGCCGCGACCAGGCGATCCAACGTAGCTCCAGAGTGAGCAAGGGAAAGGCTAAAGAGAGGCTGGGTGCGTGGGGATCCGCTGCGGTCGGGCCTAGTGCGGGATATGCAGCGGACGGTCACGGCAAGCAGTCCTTCTTGTAGGGTTTACACGAACGGGTTGGCCAACCACCAGGTAGGAAGTATAAGGGGATTGGGAGAATATGGGCGCGGGGAGTAAGGGGTGTGAATGGGCGCATGGAAGTATGAATGAACTGCGAGTAGCGAGTAGCGAATAGCGAATAGCGAAGGCTTTTTCCCCCTAAACGAGGGGGGTTTTTTATGCCCGAATGTGACGCGGATGGGCAAATAAAAGATATATGTAAGCCCAACATCAATGTGTATTCTTTCATTCCCGAATTCCCGCTCCTTCACCTATTGCGAACTTGCGGCCAGAAGAAGCCGACTAATGCGCAAAAACAATTATAATTAAAAAAAAATTTTTTAATATTGTTTTAATTTTTACAATATTGAGAAAATTGACATTACGTTCACAATTTTTTTACTATCAAATACGTGATATCGGTAATAAATTACAAATCAAATGTAAATACCTGGTACTCATTAATATTTCAAAATTAGAAAATGTTCAATATCCTATGATTCGATTCATTTATAACCCGTTAAACCAATTAAATTATATTAATATATATATCAATGAATATTTTTGTTGATATTATCTCGAATGGTCCCTGCAAAGTTGATAAGCGCTGTATACATGGGCATTCCCCTTGGCGTCCTTTGGTTGACACCAGGCTAACACCAGCCTCATCCTGTATTTATGGGCTCTGAGCCTGTCGTGAGCCGTAAGGATCTCAATAATCCTCTTAGCTCTGCTTCTGACGAGTTCCAGGATAACCTTGGCCCAGCTAGATGCTTTTTTGCAGTCACAATGACCTTCCTATGGTCACATGCTGCTACCTTGTCCCAGGTCCAGCCAGTCACATCGGCTATCCATTGTGACACCACCTCTTTGCTGCGGCTCTGGCACAGTCCGAATACCGGCTCCAGTCCCATAAAGCTACTGTTATAAGCCTGCTTTGCTCCGGTGTCGGCCATGATGTTTCCTTTTACGCCACTATGGGCCGGGACTTACGTCAGCTCTACCTTGCGATCTATTCGCAAGCCTTTTCAGGGCCTGATAGTAGTCTTAGACCAGTATCAACCTTGTTTTATAATCATTGAGTGCCATCAGGGCACTCTTGCTGTCCGAGCAGATAAGTCTCCGTGGGCAGTATGGCCCATCGTATTGACAAAAGCCGCTTTCCTCCATCAAACTACCGACTCATAGGTCAGTCTGGTCCGGAGAACAGCCTCTTACATCCATTTCATCGTTGTCGGGCTAAGACCGCACTCCCGACCTATGACCATTTTCAATTGCCATAGGTTGGCGGAGATCGTCTCTCTAACATAATCCAGGTGCCGCTTCCAGTTCAATTTGCTGTCCAGAATGAACCCTATATATTTTAACTGATCTCTGAGTTGTAATTTGAACCATTCCAGATTCCGCCTGTATTTTTGATCCCACTTATACCTTCTGGTGAAAACGAGGCATTCGGTCTTAGCTTGGTTGATCGAAAATTTTACATTCTTACTCCATTCATTTACAAGGTTGAGAGCTTTTTGCTTTATCCCCATAAGGGAATCCAGAAACGGCCCTCTGGCTATAAGGATATCATCTGCATATCCAAAAGTCATACAGCTTGCTCCATCAAGCTGTCAAGAAGCTTGTCCACCAGTAGGCACTAGATGAGTTGAAAGAGGATGCCACCATGGAGGCAACCCGATCCAACGGAAACCCTCAGTATTATGCCATCCTTGCTCACCACCACACGCTGGTTTCCAAGTATGCAGTCGATCCACTCAAATATACCCTGAGGTATCCGAAACCTGCCCATCGCCCGGTTTATTAACTCTCTCGAGGTATGATTAAAGGCTTCTTCTATATCCAGAAGAGCCCCGACTATAAGCCCTTTGCCCTTAGTTGCCCCTCGATCATCGTGAGTGCCCTGCGCCTGCTTCAAAACCATTTCACTTTTATCTGCGCCTTTAATTTCTTCCATTACTATGTAGTTTGGAGTGATACCCTCCAACCACATGAACCGCTTTGCATACTTCCTTAATATCATGTCTATTCTAACTTCTTTTCTTTATTCTCACATTTGCGCTTCGAACAATGTCAGACTCAAGTGAAACCTTTCCCAACTGCCTTAAAATAACCTATTTCTTGATATAAAGCTTGACATCTATTTGTTTGACATACCTATGAATTCCACTATTTTTCTTTAACTCTTACCCTAGATACTTGATTTTTTTTACATCCTCCAATTCCTTATCTTTCCAGTTCCACAAATCTTTCCTTTTGCTTCCTTTCTTTTCAAGCACTATAATTTAGTTTTTCTTGCGTTCATCTTTTGCATGTTTTTCTTGTTAATGTTCTTTTCAAACCTCTTCAATATCTCTTTTAGTTCCTCTTCCGATACAGCCACCAGCACCATATCCATATATGTCATTAACCAAAACTTTTCATTTTACAACCACTAAATCTCCTGATTTTCCACTTCTCAATTCGGCCACCGGGTTTGCTGGTACATATTAAATCAAATGCAACTCAGTGAGACAGTCCATTGGCCGTCCAAAATTTCATTTCAAATTCTCCATTATGCTCTGTAACGGGGAATGCTGTTGAGAGTATTCGAGACGGGTTGATGTCTAGACACCGATGGATTTTTCATAGAACTCGTCAAATTTAAGTATATCAAACTATTTATTCGTTATTTATAATACAATCCCGTTCCATGTGATCACTTCAGGTTACCGTTGTTTGTCTTTTTTCGGTAGGTCTCAGCCGGATCTGATTCGTCGTCCTCAGGCGGTTGACGTGACCAAATCGGTCAGCTGTGGTAGATCTCTTCGTCGCGACGGAGTGATGGCTGTGTAGAAATCTAGACATCAATGTCAGGGGTGTTTCATGTGGTTGCTTCGCGGGAGTATCACAACGTGTTCACGAGGTTCACAATATTATTCAGGTCGTCTTGGTCGAGAACAAAGTCGAGTGGCCGTCGTCGTCAGGTTTATCGTTGGCAGGGTCGTTATTTAGTGATGATGCGGACATGCGCAAACATCATTGCAGAGCGGCATCGGGCATCATAAATTCCCGTTGAGTGCCGTCGTAGTTGGTTGGGACCGACATGTCGGGCCGGATGTTGCATTGATTGTTTATGTATGTTTCTGCGTGTGCTTGGTTTGGGATGACATAAGTGTCCTATATCAATGTGTCAAAGTGTTCGTTTATGGTTCATCCGGGACATATAGTAGCGCCGGAAGTAGATCGTCTCTGAATGAATTTGAGGTACAAAACGCGAGTGGATTCAGTTCGTAGTGACATGATTGTCAGAAGGATTAAGAAGCAAAAGAAGGTGACTCCGGATGAACTTACTGAGGCGGCACCCAGCCGCTGCTTTATCGCCGACCAGGCTTGTCGACGTCACAACGGAACGATGCACATGGGCACATCATTAATTTCCAGTCGGGCTTTTCTGGTACGCATGAGCAGCCGGTATCTTCACCGAGGGAGACGCCCACCAGTTGTGGATCCCTTGTTCAAGTCGCTGTGGGGTCATGTGTGATTCTAGCAACGTAGGAGACTACAGCCTTACACATATGGTGTTTGTTCTTATGTTGCCAGTATCCTCGTCGTTAAAATTTCGCTCTAAATTAAAACTTTCATTTTATTTCAGTATCCTTCTGACTACTCTATCAAATGCCATAACTAGGTCGGCAAAACGTGTCAAATCCCTCTCCCTTTTTTACTAGCTCTTCATCCACCACAAGCATTATAATGAAGATTGCATCCATACCACCCTACTTCTTTATTCGCCTCTCTCTCTATGGACTTTCCACCTCCTGTTTCAGCCTATTGCTAAGCACCAAGGCATAGATCTTTTAGCCATGCTTATGAAAACAACCAGTCTGAGTAATTATCTACCTCTCCCTATCCGTCTTTTTGTAAATGGGTACAACAACTCCCTTTACCAGTCTCTTAAAATCTTCCCTTCTCACATATTTCATTATATTTCAAACGTCTTTTTTCTCACCTCTTTGGATGTGTATAACAAAAATTTATTTTCTAACCTGCCCCATCCACCAATTTTTATAAGGATATTTCTTTCTCCACTTCTTCTTCTTTAATTCTATGCTTCTTTTCAACCTTTAATATTTTTGACCATGTCTTCCGATCCCCCTTCATGACCTATCCATCAATCGTGCTGCACAGAACCTTATCACTCCATAATCCGCCCTTCACTTTCACTATCATTTTATCACTCCTCCTTTTACTCTTCTTGCTTTCCTTAACAGCTGAATTACTACTTCATTTCAAATTTGCCAGCAGTCACATTTTTACCTTTTTAAACTTTTCATAAAATTACTTTCCTCCAGCCATGATAGTCAAACCTACTCCGTCGCATTCCACGATATAGTCCTAACAATCCTTACCTTTATTTTTCAAACCCGCTACATTCCAAATAGTCACTATATCATTTTTATTTCACCCTCGCTTTTTACATCTCGCCCTCCCTATTCATTCTTTGATTATATTTTTTTTTATAAACTCCCCTGAACCCTCATCTCACTCTTTCCATTAACTATACACACTTATTTTTAAATATTCCACCTTTACTCGATTTTCCTTCTCCCATTTTTCGATACTTTTCTTATTTTCTCCAACATAATTTTCTTATTTTTACTGTCAGGTCATCATCAATATACACCCGCTTTTCAGTTTTTGACATTCATAACTTTTTTTTTTATTCCTAGCCACTGATTCTCACCAGTGCATAATCTTTCTACCCTCCCGCCTGTACAACTGCAGTCTCCACTATATTCACTTTTTTCTTCAGCTCATTTTTTCCAAAAATCCCTCATTTTAACCAATAGCAATCTTCCCCTTTCCATGTCACTCCTTTCACCAATATATTATTTCTTCATCTCTCCCTCCCTTCTCTCTCACTTCTTTCTTTCAGCTCATTTATCCTTGCTGTTCTTTTTTTCCCCCTTCATTCACACATGAACGCACACACGTACATACACACACACACACACACTCTCTCTCTCTCTCTCTCTCTCTCTCTCTCTCTCTCTCTCTCTCTCTCTTCTAACGAATTTCCCTATAATTCACTCCTTAATTTTCTTATTACCTTATCAATAACCTCTATCAGTTCATTACCTTCCTTCTCTAATGTCTTTACACCGAAGTAGTCCAGGGTAACCTCCTCCATCATACTTGTATTTGCCTCGTCATCATATTCAATCGGTTTAATGACTACACATCCCTACACATACTGCTTTTTTTCTTTTAAATCTCTTAAACCTCGTGTTTTTACATCTTTTTAATCATTATATTATTCACTTCCTTGATATGCCGACTTGCAGCTTTCTGCCCTTTTTTCACAAATTTACTATACATTCACCTACGGCACCCACTTACTCCTGTTATTACCGATCCCAAATATAACCCTACAAGTATTGCATGTTTGTTGAATTAACAATCAGAAATTATTTATGTTGAACGCAGTCTAGTACATGTACTTAAATAAGTAATGGTAAAAAAAAATTACGATTGTGGAACCTGTTGACATTAGGGTGATAACATTGAAGGAGTTCATTGCCAAAAAAAATCCACTTTCTCTTCATCCACCACTCATCGTTTTTAAAGTTATAATACTTAATTAGTGGTTCAATAAGAATATAATTTAATTTTTCAAAATATTTGTTTTCCAAACATATTTTGAGTTAAACTTTACTTCGGGCAAGCGATTTATCAATGAAAACGCTCTCATTGAATTTAAGATTAAAGAAATATTAAATAACTATCAGTTATTCGTTAGTATCAATTTTTTTTTCTCTAAGCATATGGATCCTGAAAATTTCAATAGCAGCGGTTATTAAATTCTCCTTTACCTCAACTTTAATACCACTCATTGCATCATAGGCGAAATTTTCTGGCTTCAAATATACGAATTCTGACAGCATCGAAGTTTCAGTTAAAGAAACAATCGATTTATTGAGTCCCGAAAGCATATTTATTATTTTAAAGCGAACTCTTAATGTTTTTTCAATGACTTTTATACATGAACTTTAACAAAAAAAAAACTAATTAAATGGTTACTCAGTTTAATTTTCTGGATATCTTTCAATGATTTTACTCAAGGCAAAGCCTTTTTAAGCAAAAACATGAATATTAATAATTGTCCATATTGAATTGTTTTAAGTGGATTATTTACGTGAATATCAATGATGTTGAAAGTAATTCTGGAAGTGAAACTGAAATTTAGAATATTAAGTAAAATTGAAGGACCAATACTAATGCACATAAGTATAATCTAGTCAATATAACAAGATAATTTTTCACAGCTTATTATTATACTCCTATCCCATATTGTATCATAAACATTATTCTAACAGTATAGTTACTGTTATGTCCGAGAGGCGAGACACAGATACCGATTTGCATTCTGGTTTCTCCGTTTTATGCCTACACACTGAAGTGCAATAGCATGGGATGGAGAGTTTGCAAAAAGGGGCTAATAAGTTTGATTTCGTAAAGTTTTCACAGAATTTATTTAACCGATGATTTACAAAATTGATGGTTCACAAAATTTTAATAAGTAATTTACAAAAGTTGATTAATTGATGTTTTATAAAATTAATTAAACGGCGGTTTGCACAATTTATTAAGTGACGATTAACAAAATTTGTTTAAATGGCGATTGAAGAAATTTATTAAAAATAATAAGAATTAATATAATTTAAATTTAGTTTGACACTGCGCGATGGAAACAGACTAAAAGAATAATACTTGCTTATGACTTCGGTTCCTTTTTGGCTGGATAACTTAATTGATGCCGGATCGTCACAGTGTGTCTGTCACGAGCTTTTCGGCCTCTTTTATAATATGGTAAACTCGGATAATTTCATCCCTACTCTCCTATTTAGAAACTTATACTTCATATGTATCTAACGAAACGCTTACTCTTCCGAGAAAGAGTCTGCAACAATTTTATTGCGGCTTAGTTTAATGTTTGGTGGATGTCGAGTTGTTGGATTGACAGTATCAACATGCGTGTGAGAAATGATTTCAAGCAGAGGTTCGCGTGGTGAAAGAATCTAGCGGAGCGGGGGGATTTTAGTTCGGGCCGTTGATTGGGACATTGTACACACACATCTTACGAATTACAGATAAACCACGCGATGTCAATGAAATTATATTTATGCGTATATGACAAAGAAAATTAATAGCAAAAGTGAAAGTGATTTTTATGGCATCTACTTGGAATTATCTTATCAGGTCGGTAATGAACAATGGCAATGAACTTTATAAAGAATTTATGTTATGTCTTATGGGTGGAAAATATATCATACATCGTCTAATACTTAATATTATATTGAGACTCTATGCAAATGGCATAAAGAGAAAAAGTTTTAGAATATTACGAAAAATGATCGAAGTACGTTCATTAGAAAACTAAGAGGCAATTGTGCCTGTTTTATTGTACTGGTCTAAAGGTAATTTTGGTGAAAAATTTGCTAGTCCAAACAAGGAGTAAAACAGTGGTTATTGGAACGACCCTAAACAACATACTCTACTATATCAGACTCTACATTCACCAGAAGCGTATCAAATCCATTTTACATTGTAAATTAATTAATAGTTCCTCTATAAAATTAAGTATGGCATAAACCGTAAGCATGATATGTTTAGTCGAAATCTTCTAAAAATACATTATAATTTGAGGAAAATTTTACTTCTGTCTCCTTGATGTTTAAGATGCATTCAATTTTAAGGACGTTTTAAAGTAATAGTCTTTCTTAACTTTCTTCTTCAGTTCACTTTTTAAAAAACTCCTGCTAGTCTTAAAGTATTAACGCTGAAAATATATTGTTTTAATATACGATGACTGGCAGTTTTGACAGTTTCATCGGTGTCAATCTTTGCTACTTTGCATAACTGATCAAAAGCTTACGTTCTACATTTTAAAACCGAGAAAGAATTCGATTGATTCGTAGGTTCATGAATTTACATGTTTATTTATTATAGATTATCAATGATCTATGATCGATGAATGATTAAATATATGATATAATGTAAAGAATTTTATTTATACAATGTTATAAATTATGCTAAATTGATTTTTTTTATAAAAAAGATTTTCTATTAATCCTTTCATAAAAGCAATTTTATAATGATTAAAAGTATTGTTGTTTTTACAATTTCATATATATTGTTAATAAAAGTAGAATATGTATTCAAGCAATAGTAAGAAAAGTTAAGATAACAGGCGGGGAGAAATAAATATAAAAATATAAAGACTATGATAATAGCCAAAAACCGATAGATTACAACAAACGCAATCAACACAAGGGTTGAGCAGAGCAATTAAAGCCAAGTTAGGAAAGACTGTTACAACTAAATGTTTTACATGGAAAATACAATGAAAGGGTAAAAAATAAGATGAGTTTGACTTGCAGAGTTGCAAGATAATTTATAAATAGTGCAATTCTACCTTCTACTCAAAACGAGACACTCTTGGCACATATTTGCCGCCAGTTCGGGATAGAAATATTATTTAAACGTGTAGCGATTATTGACCCGTAGGATTGCAATTTAAGGAATGATTGACTTTTGTCACCTCGGGAAAGCTAGCAAAATCAATCAAAACTACCAAAGGCAAGCAAAAATAATATATCTTTTTTAAATTATGTTCTGTTGTATGGAAAGTAAATGGAAAGTTCGGTTATAACATTCAATTGTTTCATATAATATACTAATTACATAATGCCAAGAGTTTAAGGTATCAATATGTATACATTAAATTAATATAGGTTTTAAAAAAGACGACATAAGCAAGTTTATATATATATTATAGATCAATTCTGACATACATTATCGAGTATAGAGAAAAATTTTGTTTCATGGAATTAGATTGTAAAATATTTTTTTACTATATTATTATTATAAATACTAAAGAGAGGTGGAGTTAAGTAAAAAGTTTTTTAAACATTTAACGAAGAAAAATTCAAATAGAAAATTATGTTATTTATATTATTTTTAAATAAGAGACCTTACGTAATACGCATTTTAAATTAATAATAACCGAAAAAAGAAATTGAAAATGAGTAAACTGTGTATAAGTAAACTATATTATTTTCATACAAAAAGTAATGACTTAAAGTTTTCTTCTGAAATAATATTACACAAAGAACTTTTTCAAACAAAAACTTTAATATTAAAAAACTTTAAATTTCATGTGAAAACTTTTTTCGTTACATAATATTTTTATAACTAATGTTCCTAAGTACAATAATTCTTTTTACAATATACATATTTATGAAGATTAAAAAACATAAGAAAATTGGTTTATTTTTAATCTTAATGTGCTTGTCTATGATTTATATATGCTATTGTAAAAATTGTACATCTAGAATCACTGATACTCTCACGGATGATACCCTTATTATCTTGAAAATAAATATAAATAACAATAAAAATATTATTATTAATATAGAAAGTAATGCAGTTGATAAATTACACTAATATTATTATTTTTATTAATAATTTTTTCGAAACTGTAACTATAAATATTCTAAATTTATAATTAGTTATTAAGCGTAAAATACAAATGTATAATTAATTACGAAATTACTTAGCTTAATTATACAAAATATAATATCATTATTTATTATATTGCACTGTTTCGCTTTCTAAGTACAAATCATTGTTATTTTATACATAACAGTTTTATACGTAGATAATCTGGATCTAATTGTTAAATTACATGTTTTTGTTAAAAGGACAATCACAGGTGCAAAGGAAATATTATTTAAGATAATAATTAAAACTTCTGTAATTGATTTATCATTAAGCAATTACTTATTGTATCTTTTATTCATTAAATCTCTCATAAAATAATTAAATTTTTATACTATTAATTATTATTTTTTTGCACGTATATACATTATAAACCGAAAAACTCATTAAAGTGAATATTTTATTATTTATTGAAGCACACTCCTTTCTAATCTAAACAGATCTTACTTCATACAAAAATTTATATTATTATTCGTTTTGCAAGATTCAATTCTTATTAAAAAAAATTTATGCAAGTAGACTGATATTTTGAGTCACACCTCGTTAATCAAAAAAAATATATTTATTAGACATATCATATAATATTCATGAATTCAGATGTTGTATCAAAAAAAGGTACGCACACACATACAATTTTGCAGAAGGAACAGACAGCGGGCAGATACTTTCTTTTCCAATTTTCTGTTGACACAAGAATATAAACTCTAGGTAGAATATCATACGTATTTATTAATTATTTTATACTCTTACTGCAGTCAAGTTTTATAAATATTGCTTATATATATAATTTTTCTCATAAAAATTTTTTCAAAAGAATTCTTCCTAGTCAAATATTATTAATACATCATAAAACGTACTTCTTATTATTATTTATACTTTACTGTATACTTTTAGTTAATAATTTTTAAGCAAATATTTAAATTGTGTAATATTTTGAAGAGCAATATTAATAACACACAAGCTAATTTCATAAATATAAATTATGTAATAATTTTAATTATAATGATTAATAAATAAAAAATAAATAAAAAATATACCATTTACTAAAATACTACTCTTAGTTTATATTTATTGAATTACATTTACGACTAAATTGAAGTAATAATTATTTACATTCAGACACATTTCTCATAAATCACATGTTTGTATACAATACAATATTCATTATTAAAAGTGAGAATATGAGATTTCTTATTATTTTTAACGTTAAAAAAATTAAAATTACTTAAATGAAAATGTTTCATTTCAATTTAATAATTTTTTTTCAGAAAAGATGCAAGTAATAAAGATTTGTTCTTTATTACCTAATAAGAATTATTGAACGAGAAAAGTTCTTTTTGTAGCATAATTCACATCTCCATTTTGTTTTTGCTTATCTAATTGACGCTGAAGAGGACATCTGTCGATACTATACCATTTTGATATTTTATATGTCGTTTCTTGGTTCCCGTTCAGTTTGTCACATAAATCACAGATAATGCGTTGTTTTGGATCAACGATGCGATACTGTTTCTTCCAGTCAAAATATTTTTTGTATTCAGTCACGTTACGAGATAGTTTAATTAAATATTTAGCTAAATCTTTGGGCGTATCGAAGTCCAAGGCATTGATATAAGAATTTGGCGGTGCATAACGACTGTAATATGCTCCCCCATATACAACAGGAACGACGTTATACCTAGAAATAATTATATCATATATTTTTATGATTTATTTTACAATATATCAATTACTCTTTAGTTATTGACATAATTATCGAGGTATTAAATACTATTTAAAATAAAATATAGATTAGTATATACCAATTCAAAGATAATTGATTCCTGTTTTTTCTTTTAATTTTAAATAAAAAACTATACAAATACAATTTATAATTAGAAAATCTAATTTAAAACTATTAATAAAAATTTTTTTTATCTATGCTTGAAAAATTTGTGGCATAAAAATTATGCCCTAGTTATACAATTATATTTGTACATATAAAGTTCCTTGAAAACTATCTGCTATAATTTAATATACTTGATTAATATACGAATTTAAAATACAATAAAAATTAAAATAGATCGTGCAATAAATTAAATGGCAATTCAAATTAATTTGGTATTATTAAAATATTGAATTTAGTAAAATTTAAATTAGATTGTTTTTACATAAATATTGATTAAAATAATGTATATATATACTATTTAAAAATATTAGTAATTTATAATTAAAAAATGATTTTTCTATTGAAAAAAACTGTTTTTAAATTATGTCTGTATGGTATTGTAAATGTAAATAAAAATAGTAATTTACTTTTAAACTAATTAAGATATTTCTTTTTTTCAAAGATAAAAGATACATGGAAATTGAAACCATTCACAATATTGTAATAAAGTTTGAAGCGGGAGAGGAATTTAAGTTTTTAATATGAATGTGTTTAAATGAATCTGTTTGTGAATTTTTTAATTTTTTTACGAAATTAATTTTACAGTATACATGCAAAAGGGTGCAAATAATTCTATTAGGACAAATAATTGACTCTATAAATAATAATGAAATTGTAATAATATAGAAGCGATAGTACATGATTCGTATTAGTGATACAATAAGGGCTACACAGTTGGGTAATAAGACATTACATGTAGATGTGTAATATATACATATTCTTGTCGACGTTCCGAAACATTACTTTTAATGAAAAACATCCTATTATTGCAAAAGTGTTATTTCAGTTTTGGAAATTAACAAATTCTTTGTAAAAAACATTATATAGCAACATGAATGTCAATACTATCGAATAATATTATTATTGTTTTATTTTTCATTTGTCATTTTTCATTTAAGTTTTATCGGTATCAGTAAAACAAAGCAATATTATAATATAACAATGGTAAATTGATAAAAAATATACGAATAGATAAAGTTAAATGCGGTAATGCATTCTTTGAAAAGAAAAAAAATTAGAGTTCATTGAGCGTCAAATAAATGTACTAGCCTTGTACGGATTATCCTTTATTTATGAGTAAGATTCCTTAAATCACTCAAACATTCTAGGGTTTTTACATCAAAAACATATAACGAAAGAAGGGGCTCTGCTTAAGAAGTACCTGTTGTTAGTGTAACGTTATATGGACGATTCATGTGTTATGAGAGAAAGAGAGATAAGCAGAGACTGATTCGCTTTTTCGAATTCTTTACTGTTTTGAGCGGGGAGCAAACTTTTAAGGTTATGTCGTTAAATACCATGGAGCAACAACAACAACACCTAATCATTTTTCACTCGTGGTTTTGTTTAATTGCTTATCTTACATATACGTCGAACGGGGCGGATAATTAAGATGTGATGACAGAGAGTAATTGTTTTTGGATGGCTTTGATACGATGTTTAGTTGCGTAAGATAACAGTAAGTAACTAGTAACACGAGAGTATCATTTTACAATAGGGTCTTTAAACATTTATAATTAACGAAGAGGGTAGTGTAAAGGTGGGATAATAAAGAGCAGGGATAGCGAGAGCAGTGACAGCTACAGCGGTAGGAATGTTTACCTGAGAGCATCGAAGAATTTTTCGGTTACGTAGTCGTTGCAGAGGGAATTTTCGAAAGAGAGGTAGAAGAAGTAATTGGGTTCGATCTCGGTCTCAAAGCAGTTTCTCTTCCTGGGACAGCCCGGATCGAGGGAGCAGCCCCCATATTTGTCGACGGGTAGGTGCCTCTCGAGCTCGGCGACATAGCTCTCGCGACTACTCCTAGTCTCACAATGACTTCTGTACCAGACGGCGGCCTTCCTCTTCTTCTGAATGATTTCGAGGAAACGGGCATCCTCGAGGTTGACACTCCGTTCGGACGATGGCCCGCGCCATCGTCGAGCCTCGTCCGCGTCGACGGGCAGTACCGCCTTTCCGTCTATTCTGTCCTCGACGTCCGCGTAGCTCCAGAGGATGTCGCTATCTAGCTGGTAGCTCATCGTCAGGTTGAAGTAGTCGTCGAAGCGCTTGGGCACATAGCGGTTGGCGGGGCTTTCAAGGGCGACGAAAATGTATCGCTGATCGAGGCGGCGCCGTTTGGGCAAGTCTCGTTCGTCGAGCTGTCCGTTTATCCCGTGGAAGACGACCGCGTCGAAGTCGTGGACGCTTTGGAGAAGACGGTTGTGGAAGGCAAAACAGTTGTCGTATACCGGGCAGTCGCGGGATACGTGGCCCTGTCCGAAGTAAAAGTTATCGTCGCCGAAGAAGCTGTTCCAGTACAGGATCGTTTTGGGCGAGAGGCCGTCCCGGGCGAAGGCGTAGATCGCGAGGGATTTGACGTTGCTGAGGTTCGCGTAGAAGAGGAGTCCGAGGCTCATCCCAAGGGCGAATCCGAAGAAGAGGAAAATACGTCTTGTGCTCATGACTGGGTCGTGAGTCAGCTCGACATCAGTTATTGAGATACCGGACGCGCAGAGCGCGCGTCTACCGGGGACTGCTCGAACGCTCGGTAATCGTTCTACTCTGTACTCGGTATCTCCGCCACTCTCGTCAACATCGCCGCCGTCATCGCCGACCCGCCGACGCTAACACCGCCACCGCTGCCGCCGCTGCCGCCACCGTAGCTACGATAAGGAGTAGTAAATGCCGGAAATTAGCTTGTCGCGTGCTTTCTCCCGGCCTTGCGTAAACTCTATCAACTCTTGAAGAGCGACGAAACTCGACTTCTATGCCTCGGCACCTGTCCGCCTCTATTCTATCATATAGCCCTTCGTTACCTGTCAATTCGCTGTTGCTGTTGCTACTCGTTATTCATGCATATCAGCATAATCAACTCTCAGCTTTTTCAACCAATTGTCCACCATTTATGCAATTGCAAGAGAAGCATCGTTGCACAAGTGACCCATGCACTCCGTGTCTAATAAAGCTACGAGACTGCATACTGAATTTAGTTTATCACAACTTATATAAAACCTACACGATTTATTGCCATAATAAATTATATTCTACAATTTAACTAGAATTCTTCTACAGTTTTCATTTCTTTTCCCATTAAATTTTTCATGAATTTGCATCATTTGTCGTCATATTTTAAACTAATAGATCATGAAGCTCGCAAATACAATAAAAATATTGTTAAAACTAACTTTTTAAAACTCGGGCGGAAGCCAACCTCATAAAACAAACTTTCTGCTGAATCTATATCTAATTGTAAAATATAATCATTCAAAAGTCACCAATATTCATAAGATTCCGAAGTTTATTTTTAACTTATATGCTGAACTTGAGTGCGACAGTTGTCGGATGGAGACCAGTAGAATATATATATATATATATATAGAGAGAGAGAGAGACAGAAACAGGAAAGAGATAGAATAAGAGAGGACAATACAATGCAGTTCACACTTTCGCATAGTCCGCCACTCTTCCAATTCCGGTCGATGCTATTCACAAAGTATCTATTGGAGTGCTGTGTTTCCTTTTTATTGTGATTGTGAGATTCACTTCATATAAGTGGACAAAACAAAGAAACATACTATCATTTATTGTTAACCCCAAGACTAAACTTTAAACACGAGGCGTCTGATTATTATTTTACATCACAAATTTTATCAATTTTATCAAGTAAAAAATGTTATTAAAGCATAAATTCAAAAAGCAAATAAAAATGTACATATTATTTCATTTATATTATTACAACACATTAAATGAAAAAAATTATAAATATTTAATTACAAATTTGTACAACTGCTATGTTACAAAATTAATTCAACATGATAAAAACATAGTCAAATAATATAATATAATAATATCATAAAAAATTTAAGCGATTGTTCTCTGTAGAAAAAAGAGTAAACAAGTAATGATAACCAGAGATAATAAGAAACCGAAATAGCGTTTTCAATAATTTATTTATGCTTTTTATATTAATAAAAATTCATGCATTTCAAATGAAACCTGAATATGTTTCATATTAAAAAATTTGCTCAATTGCTTTATAAAACGCGATGTAATAATATTTAAATTTAATAAATAAATATTGAAGAAAAGCAATTAATAATTAAAATTTTATAAAACATATTAAAACATATCTTTTATTACTAAAAATACAAATTATTAACACACTATTGTTTTTTAGCTCATTCCAATGATCCAATGCCTATTGTAAAAATATCCCAAATGCTATATATTTCTTTAAATGGATATTAACTTAAAAATGAAATATCAAGTATTGATTACAAATATTGAATTTTTTAAATATCCCACAGAACATTATCTTTTATGAAATTATTTTCACTGCGCTTTTATGTAAAAATATTTAGATTGTCCATTTTCATTGTAAAATGTTTTTATTTTATTATCAATTGGTTGGCAATAAAAGTTTTTGGTAATAATTACATATACATTTATATATAAAAGAAAAAGTACAAGATTTTGATAAAATTATTTAATGATTTAATTGCTAAAAAATTGAGTTAAAAAATATTTATTCTGTAGTAGTTACACTACAAGGATAACATAACCTGCTTCTTTTTTAAAGTTTTGCTTAACTAATTATGTGCAGGAAAATACTATTTACATTCATGGACTGCCTCTTTATCTATCTTTTTCTCTCTCTGGATCAATTCCTGTGAATATCATTAATATGTATTTTTTATTTATTTATTAATATATATTTTAAATTAATCTTATAAAATAATAAATTAATTTTTCATTAGAATTCTGAGCTAACATTCACATGTACGATACATAAAATAATTTTTGTTTATGGCATAGAGATTATACACATGAAATTTTTATAATAAATAATGGAACATTCGTTTTTTTACTAAAAAATAGCAATGATTTACTAAGTAAAACGTATACGGAACCATTTATTTATATTATTTGAGGAGAAACAAATGCTGAAAAATATTTTGCTGTCGATAAACTGGAAATGTGATGTATTTGAATAACGGACCACTGAAGTTTTAGACTTCGACTGCAATATCTGAATGAAATGTCCAGCCTTTATTTGATTTGGCATTGGCTTCTCTTTCTGCTTGAATTTATTTGATACAAATATGTCTCATGATAGTAAACTCACGCACAGTAGTATATATTCATTTAGGAATAAACGTATTTATTTATATTTCTTAAATATAAAGTTAAATATAAGAACTTTTTTATTACATTTTTTTACTTAAAATTATTTAAAGGATACAAAGAATTGAAAAATCGTAACATATTCTAAACCTGATTTACCTAATTTAAAACCTAATTTTATGTCGTTTTAAAAAATAATAAAAATACAATATAAAAATAATAAGGTTATATTAATACCTTATCATAATGACCTTATTTCAGTATTAAAAGAAGAAACTTGGCATTTGATTAAAAATATTTTTTCATATTTTATGGTTCAATGCAGTTTAGTCTAGAATATTTTGTTTTTAATATTATTTTTCGTTATATCAAGCAATAAAAAATATAGAACTTAAAACTAAAACACTTAAGAAGGGATTCTTAATTAGAAAGCCAAAAATCGTTATTTTTTGGGAATTTTTTTGAAAGAGAAGAAAGTGAAATAAGTAATAGATTTTTTTGAACATATTGTTCTATGTCTTAACTTTAAACAACTATTTTTTATTAAAAAATATTAATAATTGATAAGATGGTGACCATTTATCGGGTTCTACGCGTTAATGCAGTAGCTAATTGGGGGCGGTAAAGAAGGTCGCAATTTTTATCTGAAATGGTCCAAACAAATATATTAATCAATAATATAAGTTTTTTTATATTAACTGAGAAATATCTATATGAAAAATAATTCGGAAAAAAGTGAAAAATGTTTAATTTTTTTTATGTTAGAAAAAAGTTTACTATTTAAAAAAAAATATTTAAACAATACTATTGTAAAATTTTCAGAGTTCATATAGAAAATAATTTCATTTTGAACAAAAATCACCTTGGCTTATTTTGATCGGATGTATAGTTTTTTTGTTATCACCTGTGCCAATTTATAAAAATCGTAAAAACGAAAACTGAGAAATCGTGCTTCAAAGTTTATCTGCTCGACGCTCGACCACTAAAACCGCTATAAATTCAAAAATACTTAAAATTTGCCTTTAAAATTTATACCACATATTTTTGAATAGTTTTAAAATAGATAAAGCCAAAGAAACCGATTTTTTGAAGCCTCTAAATGAGACTCTCCCCTTAAATTATTCACATATTTGGCATTATAACATCATATATCATCTCATAATTTTCAAAAATTTATGAAAACAATATTAGAGGAACATCAGTGACTTATCAGTCATCAACAAATTACTAGTGTGAATGTAATTAAAATTTATAACTTGGTCTGAAAATTAAAAATGTTATGTATTTTTTTTTAAGAAACAGACAGTAAAATTTAAATCTAATTAAAATGAATACCAAAGATTTTTTTATAGAGAGCATTTAATATTGCCTGAAATGTTTAATTTTAATAACTTTATTTTCTATTCATATGGCAGTAACATTTCTAAATTACAAATTTCTCTATAATATTTTACTAGCATCAAGAAAATAGAGTAGAGTGCGACTTGTGTTGTTACTGTTATCGTTTATTTTTGTTACTTGTGTTTAAAATCGTCTAGGCAATTTTATTATTATATACTAGTGTATTATATGTATTATTATGTATTAGTATATTATTTTACAAAATGCATTCAATATTAAAACTATCCCTCAATAGAACATATCTTAGCGTATTTAATTTTTGCAGTATTTGTTACATATTATTATATTGTGTTTTATTAAGATTCGAATTAATTTATTAGTAAATGTTAATTTTTCCTTTATTGTATTAGATAATAACGGATTATTTGTTATTAAACTAAGATGGTAATAATAAATAGTTAATAATATTGCGTTAATAGTTTTGTAATACTATTTTTAAGTTTAATTTTACATTAATAGAAAATTATTCTTGTTTAATGTATATTTTGCATTGTATAATACCATATATTTATATAAAATAAAATATACATTTACTATTATATCATTAATTATATTCTATTTAAATTTATATTCTATAGTATTATTTTATTATAATTTTTATAATAAAATAGTCAAAGAAATTGGATTATTTAAAACGTAACATATTTGATTAAGAACACTACTTTATATTCTTTTCTTATTTTTAATAAAGTCAGTATAAAACTACTTACGAATAGAATGTACATTTTTAAACCAAAATTATACAATAAAATTATTTTAGTGGTATATATCATATGTATTTATATATTTGTATACGCACAAGAAGACACATAAAGTATGTATGAATTGGCTATATGTTAAAGATCATATTATCTGAAGGATGTTTGGTTTTTAAAAAAGAAGAAAATGAACGAATTGACAATGAAGTCTGACAATGTGTAATCATTCTTTTTTAAAGTAAGCAAAACGACTTCCGTGCGGGTTCCTTGCATTCTTAACAAGCCCTACACATGTCGCCAAAGAGTAATTTTTCTCATACATCAGATAAGAATCTTAAAATAAAAATTGAACTCAGTATCGATTTTAGTACTTATCATGATCTTTATGCACAGTTTTAATTTTGCAAATAAATAAATATAATCAAATATGTCGTAATAATTTATGTTATATTATATTTATGGAAACCCTTATATTTATGGACTATATATTTGATACTCAAATCCATATATAACATGATAAAAAAGTCTTGACGTGATGCATATTGTTATGTGAATATGGTTTACAAATAATTAGTTAAATGAAAACAATATTAAATGTGCTCATTACTATACATATTTTATTGTATTTGTTTAAGCTATTCACAAAATCTAAATTAAGACTCGTGTCTTGACCAAAACTTTAGAATTTGTATACGAAGTTCGTTTTATCCAAAAGTAATTTAATTATATTGGTTTTAAAAAAAAGACGACGAATTAAAAATATATGGAATTTTACGTTTTATTAAAAGATATTACTAAATTATATTTACATATGGAATCAAAAATTAAACCACTTAAAATACCCTCTTCTAGCCGTGGAATTATCACAAAATTTGTATTACAGTTATTTTATACTCATTAATATTACTTTTATTATTACCTTTATCGTAAAATATCTTTTTATGTCTTATAATATTTATCTCTTTCTGTATCCTTATCGATCATTCTTTCTTTTATCCATCTGTTTCTTCTTCACACACTTCCCTTTTTTGTTCATTATTACTGTAGAATAAGCAAAAATTTTAATAACTAAATTAAAATTAATTTAAAGTATATATATGGAATATCATAAATATCTGAAACATAAACATAAATAAAATTTTGACTGTTACATGTATGTTTTTGTTTATAGCAATTGTTTAAAAATTTTATTATAATTCATTCGTTAGCGATATTTCTACGCTTAACTACGATTTTGAAAAAAGAAAAATGGCTTCTCTACTTGACTGAGTTTACGAACGACGAAATTTTTGTATTCGACATAGATTTTTTCTCAATTAATCATACCAATATCTTTTTTTATGATTAAAAGTTTTCTTACATTTAAGGGATTCTCAAAGATTAAGAACTTGAACTTTAAGAAATTATAATTACTATAATTTTTGTACACTTTTTTTAATATATTCTTATTTAATTCGATTATGTTAAAATCATGTCGATAACTTTGAAAAGTTTATTATAACAAATAAGAAAGTATAATTAAAAAAAATCTATTACTGTATAATATAAAAATATTGATCAATAAACCAAAATTTTGAAAAGCAGAATGAAACAACTAAATTAAAATACTATAAAGTTTTGTAAATAGTACGATAATTTAATGAAAAATAGAAATGAAGACAAATACATAAATTCAATATCGGTAGATAACCTAATGCAAATATAATAAAATTTGTACA
This sequence comes from Kradibia gibbosae, assembly GCA_018907135.1. NCBI lineage: Eukaryota > Metazoa > Arthropoda > Insecta > Hymenoptera > Agaonidae > Kradibia > Kradibia gibbosae. The sequence continues at coordinate 5,198,120 of JACCHX010000007.1, forward strand.
AATAATTGAAAGGTTGTTTGTTCGTTCATTTTCAATAATTAATATCATGGGATGATTTTTAAGTCGATATACATTAAAGTTTTGATATAAATTGATTTTTTTTATTTGCAAATGTAAACTATGTATCAATTATATTTATAGTATAGTATTTTATAGATTTAGATTTAAAGATTTAAGAAATCTCTTTTTGTTTAATAGTAGAACTAAATTAGTAAAGACATTAGAAGATATTAAATAATATTTAAATATGCCAAATCAGATAAATTCAATAGTATTGATTTTTAATTAAAAAATTTCCAATAAATTAATAAGCAATATATTTGAACAAGGCTCCATGAAAATTCATATTCCTTTCATTCCCTATATAAATTTTTAATAGCAAATTAATAAGTCAGTGCGTTCATATGCAATAAAATTAGAATTGTAAATTTTACATTTTTACAAATCAGAAGCCGTATTATTAAAAATTAATGTATAAGAAGATATTTTTTTGAAGATATTGAAAAAGTTTATGTTTTAGCCTTTAAATAATTTATACTAAATTAAAAAATGTTATTTCAAAGGTAATGTATTTAGGTTTTAAATTAATTAAATTTGCAATATTCTGATTATATTCACTTATATATTTATTATTAACAATTACGGATTGCATTATTATTTTGAGAATTTTACTTCTAATATTTTCATGAATATGATATAATTAGAAGACCAGAAAAATATCAAATATATTTCATTAATTGTATTCTCAATTTAGAAATGTGGTAAAAATTATCGAAGTTTTTAAGTGGGTGAAAGTAAGTTCATTACGAGTTAAAGCAGTAATAAAATGATAAATTCAAAATTCATACTTTAACTTTAACTTAAAGACTTTTTAAATAATTTGTTTGCCGTATAAAACAAAATGAATTCGAAGCTATTGTTTAAAAATTAACTTTTTCTAAAATTTAATATTTTTTATAGTCTAATTTAATTTTTTCAAACTGATAAATAATTTTTTTTGAAAAGTATTTCTAAAATAAAAAACAAACTTTAAATAATAAATTTATATTTATTTATTAAAATAATACAATGTATATAAAATTAGAAATTTACGTTTGACTGTTCATATTATTCTTTTTTTAAGTAACCTAAATTAATTTTTAAAGTTAGAAAATATCTCTGAAGACAATTTGTTTTTATTTAATAAACATCTTTAAGAACATAACCTTGTAATAATTATACCGATAAGTGAAGAAGTAAATTTAACGTTTTAACAGCAGTTAAAATTTAAAAGATTATTCTTAGCACCTAAAATTAATTATCGCTTAATTATTTTCCGAGTTGCATCGTTAAAAATTCTATATTTTAAATATAATAAAACAGTAATTAAAAAAAATTAAATACATAGTTATCCTGAAGTAAATTCTAATAAGTATAAGATCCTTTTAAGTATAATATATTCTAATAATTAATGATAATAAATGTTAGGATCCATATAAATACAAAAAGGAATAATTTAATAACCTGATATATTTTCATGTTCATGTTACAGCTGTGCCGGATAAACCAACATTTGCTGAACCTATACCAAATGTTACAGTGGCCCTCGGAAGAGATGTTAGCTTACCGTGTGTGATAGAAAATCTTGGTTCTTATAAGGTATGGATATTTCAATATTTTATCATAAATAATTTTGATAATTTTTTTCATATATATGTACATTAATATTGAAATTATTATTAATAAAAGAAATATTTCAAATAATCGTATTTTTATTATTCATTTATTATTGTTCTGTTCTTTCATTATATAATTAAAAAAGATCTTTTTAAAATTTATTCGATTACATTTATCGTTCACAATTTTTCAGTAAACGATATTGTATCGAATTGATCATTATTATTGTACATAAATGTCGAAAGTAAATTTAGAATGATCCAATATGAAGTTTTTTTACGTTACATAAAATAATGATCATGTTTAAAGTATAAGATACTTGTTTGAAAGAAGGTAACTGCAACTTTTTGAGTAAAAGCATGTGAAATTAGACAAGACACGAACCTATAGTTTTTAAACTTAAAAAACTCAATATAAAAGAGAAAACAGTACAAAATGAACAAGTAACCACCTTTGTCTATTATTTTTAAGCTTTTTTTTGTTATAGTACTATGTAGGTTTTTCTTATTTCATCTCTGTCCATTCATTAACTTATATTGCCCTTAGATCTAAAAAAAGTAATCATTTAAGCAATTGTAAAGTTTTTGGAATTCCTGTGAGAAGTTTACACTAGATTGAATAGTAGGAGAAAAAAAAATTTAACAGCCATTAATAAGCATTAGTTAATATACTTTGACTTTATAAATTACAAAGCATTAAGTGGTATTCCTTAATGAAATTTTCCAAAATTTAATTTTGATTTCTGTTTTGATAGTTTTGATTTAAACAATAAACTATGCTTTAAATTAATACTATACTAATTTATTAATATTAATTGTAATTCTAATAAAAATAATAGTTGACTTACAGATTATCTATCTGTTACAATTTGGAGAAAATTTACTTGAATGATGAATATACTAAAAAGCAAAAAGTATATGAATAAAAATTTTAAATGCTTTAAAATATATTAATAGTTTACACATTTGTATTATTAATTTTTAAACAAATTAATGGTTTATTATTATTTAATTAATATTAATAATCAAGAAAATACTAACAATTGACAAAGAACGTATGAAATATATTTTACAGCATTTGTATTTGATAGTATATTGATAGTAATATATTATATTACAATATAGATAGTATACAGAGTCAGTCAATAACTATGAAAAATGTGTTAAATTAATATTTTTTTCATAAAGCAGATATTTTTCGCACCCATTACGAGTATAATACATAATAATTACTGAAACTGAGTTTCTATAACTTTTTGCTTACTATATCTTATCTGACTTAATATAAATTACGAAAAGAAGTTCAAAGGGACTTCTAATCAGATTAAAATAAATTTTTTTTTAATACAAGAAGGTGGTGAGTTGACGCATTCTGATCTATTAATATAACGGTTTCAATTTATTCAAGTTCAATTGATGCTGTTTTTTGGACAAACGTCGAAGTTCAGGTAGTCAGAGATTTTTAAAAGTTTTAAAAACGGTTGTTAGTATACAATGGAAATAAGAATTTGCACTCTACTTAATGATTATTTATTATCGTAGTTACACTATTGACGTTTACGGTTCAGTATAATTTTACAAAAAGTATTGATGTTAAATTTTTACAAGTAATATTAATAGTTATAAAAAGATCCATCATTATGTTAAAAATTTTATCACAATCTTTGTAATTTGAACATTTTTTAAAAAAATTAGATGATTTGATTTTAAAAAGGTCAGATGTATATCCTAAATTTAGAGTGAAGTCAGGAAACTTTCCTTCCAATATTTATATTATCCTCCATTTAAAAATATTAAAGCACTTTCAAAATATTAAAAAAAAAATCATCTAAGAACCTTATTAATTAATTGATAACAAAAATAGAGTAGATTTAAGCATCAATAGTTTGAAATATAAGCAATATAAAACATTGAGATTGATTTTTTGGAATAGAAAAAAAAAATTACGTGTGTTTAAAAACTTAGTTCAAGATAAGAAAGACAAAAAGAGATATTCTCTCGATAAAAGAGTTTGCGAGATGAGACTCGAAAAGCTAAAAGTGAAAAATTTTAAAGCTAGCCGCTATCATTCGAGTAGACATTTCGTAAGTTGAAATACTGAACTACTTTTTAAGTGGAATAAACTGTGTACACGCCAAATTATGTTTACCAAATCATTTAAATACGTGAAAGTACACAAAATAAAAAATATAGAACTAAATCTACTTTATCCATTTTTTTTATTTTAAATCGTATAACAATTTCAAAGGTTGAGTCAATTCTTAATTAGATTATTTATAATTTTTTGTACATTATTATTAAGAACATGTTTTAATCTTTAAAATCACGTATTTATTTTTGAAAAAACATGTTTATGTCACGAAATTTAGATTATGTTATGTTAGCATATATTACATTAAATAATGAACAAGATAATTCAGAACGAAAAAATCATACAATTTTTTTAGTAAAGAGGTATTGTTAGAGTTGTCCTACTATTTTATCTTATAAAATACTTTATGAGTAATTGTATAAAGTTTTTTAATTATATAATAATGAATAAGACAATATTAACCGGTAATAATTTTTTTAATACTGACAACACATCTCTCACGTATAACTACTTATTTCAATCCGTTAACGACACTTTTAATGTGTGGCACATATACTTCTATTAAAGGAGTAATCCGATCCATATAATAAGACTACGGTAAAGCAGGTAACCCGAAGCCCATGGGCCTTTTAACTTCCTGATGGATGCGGTAATTTACTGTCACGGGATGATTAAATAGGAATGGAGACTGCTGTATTCTTGCATACAATGTCATTTTATTTGAAAAATGTCTCAATGGATTTATAATTAATTTGGAAAACTTCAGAATTAAATAAAAATAGAATCAGATTTTGCATGTCTTACCAATTATCAAAGTTCAAACATTTTTAAGCAAATCTTAAAATGCAGTTTAATATAATGTATGAGATTAAATATCATACATATAAGAAATACATTTATTTACGATAGTTTAAAAATTTAAAGATTGATATATTTATTTGTGATGTTTAAATAATAAATTAATATTAATCATTTTTGAAGGATAAATGTTATACGTTATATGGCTTGAAGAGAATTGAATTAATTTAATATAAAGCTCTTCTTGCAACTTCAATCAGATAATACATATTAAAAAAAATAAACTGCTACTAATGTCACGCGTATGTACCGAATACAAAAAGTCATTAAAATGCATACCAAAATTATCGTTACAGAACCTATTTCTATTATTAACAAAAATAAATACTTTTAGTTGCGCAGCGACAACATACTTCTATTTAAAAAATATCTGCATGTTTATGGAAGAAAGGTATTTTTTGAAATTCGTAATGAAAATATTTATATAGTTATTCTATAAACATAGGAAGTAATGATATTTTAGTTATATAAATAATTTAAGTAAATAAAAAATTTATATAAATAAATATGATTTAATTAATAATACTTTTCTATATTTCGATACGAATTCAGTAAATTGAAAATTTATAAGGTGATAATTTATATATTCATGTTCTTTTTTGTATATACTAAACAAAATGAATGCTTATTTTTAAATATTTTTAGGATACATACATGATAAAGCTTTTTAAGTTTTTTTTTTATAAATGTTCAAATAATTTGTATAAAAAAATAAATTAAAAAAACTAATTTATAAGTATTAAGTATAGAGATTTCGTTTAGACTTTTTTTATTATTAGGCTTATATTTCTTAGAAATGTTTTTTATACAGACTTTTAAAATAAATTTTAACAAGAAAAATGAAAAATATTTAAATTTGAATTTGGGTCAGTTTATACAATTCATAAAGATATATTATATAGTAATTTTTGTCTTTTATAATATAATATAACATAATATAATTTAAAAATTACATTGTATAAATTTTTATATTTTTGTTATATTTTTGTATATATATATATATATTTGTAACAATCGTCCGCCCCCGGTCCTCTCCAATCAATTGCGTCATGCGAGGTAACTTAATTGCCTCGGATGGCGCAATAACGGTCAACCCGGAACCCGGAGGGGCCGAGGGAAGGCCTTCCGCACCGGGAGGTGTAGCGACGCCTCCGCGGAAGCACGAAACCACGCGAGTGGCCCTTCTCCGAGACCCAACCGCCGGAGATTTAAATTCGGCCAACCCCGGCGATGGCCGGAACGAAACGGCGGCCCGGGAGGAGGGCCCCGGAACTAAAATTGAGTTCCGGGAACTGAATAAGGTAGGAACCGGAATAAAAGGGAGGATCCGGACGCAGCAAGGGGAGACCAAGAAGAGAGCGAACAGAGAGAGGACGGAGGAGCCGGATCAACGCGGAATCCTGGAGCCTGCGACCCCGTCTCCCCTGCAGCCAGATCGACCAGGAGTAGACATAAGGATAAGCGGAGGACAGCGAGCACCTCCCCCTGCCGTCGAGGCCTACCGAAGGCCGCAGGTGTTACCGAGAGCGAGCGGCTCTTACAAGTACGTAGTTTTAAGTAATAATTGCGTCCAAAATTCGGGCCGCTAACCCGAATTTGGAAATCAGCGGGCCTTGAATACAGCTAATCACGAGATCAGCTGTCACCAAGGCCGGGCGTGGACAAGGCGCTGTCCCCCCCTCCTTTCCGCTCTTTGTTGACATGTCGGCGTTCGTCAACCGTCGCGTGTAAACCTACGAGGTAGCCGATCCGCCTCGCGACCCCCGGAATAAACGCGAGCAATTAACGTGTAAAATCTTTTATTACGTTACATCTTACCCGCAGTATCGACCCAGGAGTAACCAGGTAGAATGCCCGTCTGCAACGTCTCCGTCGAGGGCCACCTCATCCAAGCCCTCGTCGACTCAGGAGCGGCCCACTCCTACGTAAGCAAGCGGGCCGCGGATCTGTGCCGGCAACACGGGTGGACGGAGAGCCACGAGGTCTCTCTCGCCCGGCTAGCGAACGGCACCACCTGCAGCCTTTCCAAGGTCATCGAAGGACCAGCGCGCGTGAATGGGAAGGACTGCAGGTTAAAGTGCGTAATAATGCCGACCCTAGCATACGACATGCTGCTAGGAGTCGACTCCTTTAAGGAATTGGACATCCACCTGTGGATGGGAGACTCGACTTCGCTCCTGAGCGTCGGGCTCCAGGAACTGAGCCCGGAGGAAGAAGCAGATTTGACCTCCCTACTTAATAAATATAAAGCCGACATGGAAAAAATCAAGGGTCCTACACCGCCAGCGACGTGTCGCATTAGGATAAAGAATGTCGCCCCGATTAAACAGAGATACCGTCCGCGTAACCCGGCGATGCAACAAATAATCGACCGAAAGGTCGAGGCTATGCTGACGGAGGGCGTGATTGAGCCCTCTGAAAGCCCCTGGAGCTCGCCCGTGGTGCTCGCGCGGAAGAAGGATGGAGGCTATCGCTTCTGTATCGACTACCGGAGGCTAAACGAGATGATAGAAAAGGACGCCTATCCGTTGCCTCATATTCAGGCGACGTTGGAGAAACTACGGGGAGCGAAGTTTCTGTCAACGATCGACCTGAAGAATGGATACTGGCAAGTAGCCCTGACCCCGGACAGCAAGCCGCTCACCGCATTCACAGTACCCGGGCGGGGTCTAATGCAATTTCGGGTCATGCCCTTCGGCCTTCACTCCGCCCCCGCGGTATTTCAGCGGCTTATCGACAGCGTTATTACACCCGAGCTCGAGCCGCATGTCTTTTCGTATCTAGACGATATAATCGTTATCTCTAGAACGTATGCCGAGCACAAGGGTCTGTGAGAGCGCGTGCTACAACGCCTAAGTCAGGCACGGCTAAAACCAAACTGGCAGAAAAGTGTGTTCGGCAGAAGGCAGCTGGTTTATCTCGGGCACGTGATCGATCACAACGGGGTACATACGGACCCGGGGAAGGTCTCAGACATTTTGGAGATACGCCCTCCCACTACCCAACGAGAGCTTAGGCAATTCAATGGCCTGGTCTCGTGGTACCGGCGTTTTATTCCGAACATCTCCACGGTGGCAGCCCCGCTAAATTCGCTGTTACGGGGGAAAATGAAATGGAACTGGGGAGCGGAGCAACAACGGGCGTTCGAGGAAATCAAACGCCTGTTAAGCAGTGCCCCTGTCCTCACATGCCCGGACTTCATTGCACCTTTCGTCTTCCAAACCGACGCCGGCAACGAAGGTCTGGGAGCTGCCCTGACACAAACGATAGGGGACAGCGGACGGATCATTGCATACGCGAGTCGGACGTTGAAGCCCGCTGAGAAGAACTACTCGGCCATGGAGAAAGAGTGTTTGACGTGAAATGGGGCATCTGGAAGATGCGAGACTACCTGGAAAGCTACCATTTCACGGTGATCACGGACCATCAGGCCCTGAAATGGCTACGCCAGCTGGACAATCCGTCCGGTCGGCTAGCGCGCTGGGCAATCGAGCTCGCCCAGTGGGACTTCGAAGTAAGATACCGCCCTGGAAAGGAAAATGCTCTGGCGGACATTCTCTCCCGGCAACCCGAGGCGCCAGAAGCTCTGGCCGCGATAGCCCCCAACCGGCGGTATGTCCCCGTCGCCGAAAGAGACGAGGTGTTGCGGCTGAACCACGACGTGGAGACGGCCGGACACCTGGGGACCACGAAGACACTGGCCCGGATAGCCCGGTATTATTACTGGCCGGGCATGAGGGCCGAGGTCGATAGTTATGTGCGGTCGTGCATCTCGTGCCAACAGCACAAACCCCGGCAGGTCCGACCGCCTGGGCTTATGCACCGGACCGATGTCTCCCGCCCCTGGGAGATGGTCTCAGTGGACCTCGTGGGGCCGCTACCCAGATCCTCGCACCTGCATACGTGGTTATTGGTGATGCAGGATCGCTTCACGAAGTGGATCGAGGTAGCCCCGCTAAGAAAAGCGACGAGTCAAGCCATCGCCCGCGAGTTCTACGAGAGGATCGTGCTGCGTCATGGGTCGTCACTTGTCGCGGTAAGCGACAACGGCCGCCAATTCATTGGACGCGAATTTAGGGCAATGCTCGAAACTTGCGGAATCCGACAGCAGCGGACTCCACCTTACACCCCGCAATGTAATCCTGTGGAGCGAGCCAACCGGGTCGTTAAGACCATGCTCACGCAGTTTATCCGCAGGAGCCACAAAACATGGGATCGGTGCTTGCCTGAACTGCAGTTTGCCTACAATACTGCCGTATCGGAAAGCACGGAGAGTACCCCCGCCTTTTTGAATTTGGGAAGAGAATTGACTCCTCCGGGTCAAAATCTCGAAGAGAACGAGGTAACGGCGGATAAGGGTGAGAAAACGTGATTCCGTCGCTTGCGACTGGCGATACAGCGAGCGAAGGACAAGCTCGCGCGAAGCTTTGATCGCCAAAGGAAATATTTCGACCGGAGGAGAACGGACTGGGCTCTTCGCCCCGGAGAATTTGTGCTGATAAAAACGCACACACTCTCCAATAAAGCCAAAGACCTCAACGCAAAACTCATGCCGCGGTACGAGGGGCCGTGGCAAGTAAGTTCGCACATTTCCCCGGTAATCATGAGGATCCGGCGGGGAAAAGAGAAAAGGGAGGTCCATGTTAGTGACCTCAGGCCCTACTACTCGAGAAAGTCAAACTCGAGCATCGCCAATACGCCGAAGGAGCGCGACAGTATTGAACAAGATGCGGACCCCAACGGTACGACCCATCGTGTACTGTGGACCACCCAGACGGCCGATCCTGAACGTGGAGGTCGACGAGCAGCCGGTGGCAGCGGTGGTGAGTTCAAACCAACTCATCACCACCGCGACTCCGGAGTTTTTCGAGCACCTGCTCCAACGTGGTGCGGTACCGGAGGAGAAGGATCTAATGCTTCCGCTGGTCTACGGGATCGGCGTGGAGTTCCACCTGAGTCGGCGAGCCCAGGTGGAGGTCCAGCAGGGCGGACGCCTAACCGAGGTAACGGTGCACCGGTTGGCGGTGCAGGAGGCCCCCCTAATCCTGGGACTGGATTACGTCCTGGACTCCGGACTCCCAAGGACCCATGCAGCGTAGGAGGTAAAACCCGAACGCTTATTTTTAAAAATACTAAGAATAAAACCCGCGCTACGATTGAGGAGCGCGGGACGGTTCGACGCTCGACGCGTCTCGCAGCCGCGCCTAAACACGCGACCCTTCCCCCCGCACGGGAAGCAAACATCACGATGATGAGTGCTGACAGCGGCGGAGGTAAACAGAGTTTACCTTCGCAACCCGTCCCCGGCGATGGCCGGAACGAAACAGCGGCCCGGGATGAGGGCCCCGGAACTAAAATTGAGTTCCGGGAACTAAATAATGTAGGAACCGGAATAAAAGGGAGAATCCGAACGCAGCAAAAAAAGACGAACAACGGTTTTCCTACGGCCTGCGCTACAACTATGAGGCTGGACGTGATCGCGATTAAGCATTTCAGCATTTTCCCTCCTCCGGGACGATGGAGGAAGTCGTCTCTTCTCTGCGGCCCTCAGCTTCTCTCCCAGTTTATGTCGTGACAGACCTTGATGTTTGTCCAGGTTGTCTCCGCCCTTACTGTCGTCAATATACTTTTCACTTGCAACTGTAGGTGGGAAAGGAGCGGCGTGCATCCCTTCTTACTGAAAGGGTCTACAACCTCCGGCTCCTTCGGGAGCGCGCGCTCTCGGCTAGCCCGGGTATTAGCATACCCGAGTATACGCCCTGTTCTATCTCATTGGGAGTTGTTTTTAAATTCAAATTTGCAACTCCCAAATGCTGCTCGTTGGCGATCAACGCGGAGGTCCGGTTGATCACCGGATCGTACGCGCAAGTTGCGCCCAGTTCGGAACGCGTGTCGCGTTTTTCGAATATTTGTCGCTTCCCGTCGAAGTTCTTGAGGCATTTTCCTGCTACCCCTCGCTATATCACGCGCCTCAATTCCGAGTGATATCGTTATTTGGTACGACTATTGTGTGCTAAGCATCGCGTATGCAACACTCGTGGGAAGGGGTGCGGTGTGACGATGTAGTAGGACTCAATAAAAGCTAAAAAGTATTGAAAAGGGGTTTGAGTGCAAATGTTTGTAGTGACACTTCTTAAGTATAGATAACCCATGTGAACATAATTAATTAATTTTTACACAGTAAATCATTTAACAGATCAAAAAAATTTGTCAATAAATCATTTAAAATTGTAATAAAACATATATAAGTATTAATTTTTAATATAAAAAGAATTTTTTAAATAATTTTTAGTGTAAAGCAATAAATAATCATTAAAATTATTTATACTCATTTATAGAAAGAAATATATAATACTTTATTTACTTTTTTAATTGGTATTAAAAGATAAGTACGTTTAAATATGATGCATTATAAGAAATTGATATTCAATCTATTGAATTTAAAAACAATATATGTAGTTTTCAGACTAGTGTATAATTTTTAATTTATTGTTTAGGTACTCAAAGTTGAAACATGCGTAGAATATATATAAAAAGGGATTGAATAAATTCAATACGGACAAGGCAACTCTTACATTTGATTGAATTCCTAGATATGTCCTTGTCTAAAAACAAACTTGTAACATTCAGAGGTTTATTTTGTCGAATTAATATAAATTAAATATATAAATTCAAGTTTAGAAATTAAAAATTTTTTATTTTACATCTTTAATAAATATATTATTTATATATCTAAATTATTTATTAAATATGAAAAATTAAAAATCTTAGAATTAGAATATCAAAATAAAATTATTTTTTTAAACCAAATCGTAGATTTCGTTGAACTGACAAATTATTAAATCTAGGTTAAAACATTATCATCATGAATATATTACGTTATTAAATATATTATTTTAATTACTTAAAAATACATGAAATGCAAACACGCATTATTAATTTTATTAATATATATATTATATACATATATATATATATATATATTTTTTATATCATTATGAAAAATAAAACTTTTAAATTCACCCAATTTATAAACTATTAATTTTTTATTTAAAAATAACAATTAATTAATTCAAAATAATTGTATAAAATTAGCGCAAGAATATTAATAACGGCTTTAATTATTAAAAAGCAACAATTTTAAGTCTGATTAGAAATTCTTCTTTATAAAAGTATTTTTTTCTACAAATTTATCAAATTTATCTCCAATCGATGCTTTTAAAATATGATTTAAGATAATATTATACATTAGGTACAAAAACTTTTCAGTATCATTTTTTATAATTAACTAATTAATTTCAGTTATTTTCGAATCTATATTTCTAATAATTCATTGATTGTATTAATAATAAAAAAATTTTTTAACAAGTTTTATGCAAAGCTTTGAATATGGATTAGGCATATCTTGTCATAGCTTTAAAATTTTTTCTGTGAAACTTGAAGAAATTGTATTCTTGCAAGCAAAGAAATTGCACTTGTTATAAAGCAGTTTTAGTAGTGATAAATATAATATAGTTTACTTGTAAAAAATAAATAACATTCAATAAGTAAAACCTAATTAAACGCAAGAAGAATAGATAAATGTCGATTATATAAAGGAATGCATTTAATATTATATTAAAATGTGTTTTTTTTTATATTAAACATGAATCTTATAAATATAGATTTTTACAGAAAACATGTTATACCTGAATCACTCATAACGTAATTTTAAAAAATTTATCCCTTGTGTAAATTTTCAAGGAAAGTAAATTTTATTAATTACATTCTTTTTTAATCACAAGTTCTTAAAGAAATGTAATTTTGTGTCACTATTCTCTAATTAATTAATTACTTAACGATTTTTAACTAATTTTATAGCTCTTCAACAAAGATAGTTTATTTATAGTTAGTGATTAAATTACTTATTCTTAATCGTTTATAAAAATTTAGATAATTAAAATTTATTCAATTTTTAACCTATAATGCATGTAATCGTAAATAATATAACTAGAGAAAATAATTTAATAAGTTTCTTTGAAGCGATAATAAAAGTAAGAAAATTATTTATTTGTTATAAATATACCTTACTTTTTTTTAATTTATAATTTATACATTGCTTAAATACTTACGAAAATTTCTAAATTAATGGTTTAAAATGAGTAATACATTCAATTAGGTAATAAAAATCAATTGATTCATGCGATTAAATGTGATATGCAGCTAAGCGAATAAGATACTATCTATAAAAAAAGCTTTAAAATTGTTTCTTCAAATCAAGAGGTGGTTTCAATGTTAAAAATAGCAAACATCGGAAAACTGTGACCCATATTTAAGTACAATCTGCATGTGTAATAATAAATTTACCTTTTTATTATTGTTTATTTTAGAAGAAAAAGATTCAACAGTTTTAGTATTACATTTTTCTTATTAATTAATTGCTAATTCATAAGGAAAAATCTAATATTAGATTTAGCGAATGATAAGCATTATAGTTTACAAATCAATAATGTTTTTGACATATGTAATTCCCCTGCATACAATTTTGAGAGACGATCAAGGTAATACTATTTAATATTCGAAAATAGTAAAATAGTTTACGATCATAAAGTATACAGATATAAAATATTATAAGTGTTATAATTTTCCAAATCGCGACTTGAAGTTTATTAGCAGAAATGCTCTTCTACAAATCGCAAGATTCAGCTCAAAAAATATTTTTTTATTTTTTAATGAAACATAAGTAAATGCGAATCGTAAATGTCGAATTATTCAAATTCACACAAGAGACATTTTGTAAAAGCAAAATCTGCCAGGGAGTGCGTCGAAGTTAAAAGTCGATTTCTAGTGCGTGCTTTTATCATGAATTTGCTAGTGAATCTAATTCTATTGATTTTGAAATAAGAAGAATAATTATGAGAGATTGAAAAAGTACTCAAACATAACTTTTACGCAACCCCATGTGAACCTTAATAAGTTGAAGGGTTGTAAGGGGTGAAGAAGTAAAGTGGTGCCTCATAAAGGATTGCCACTTAGACTAACTTCATGATATGGTTCTGTACATTGAAAATTTTCATTAAAATACCAGGAATAGTTGAGGGAGTTCTAATCGCTTTCAAGAACGTATGCGCACACTAAACGTTTCAAACATCCTACATCTCATTGCATTAAATCAATACTGTACATTATTTATTAACTGTTAATAAAATTAATCATGTAATGCTGTTACAAATTTCAATTAACATTATTTATGCATAGGTGTTAAACGAATTCGAATTAGCTGTATTCTCTTTTTTAAAAAGTAATGATTATTAATTGCATTGCACTGAACTTTAAAAAGTTTTTGTGCGCTTTCACTTAATTTTTTATATTAAATCGAATTTAAAATGACAATGGCAAAATTATTATTTAAACAAAAATAATTTTTTTTTAGAATAATAGATTTTTTATTTTTATCTTACTTCATTTTTTTTCTTATTGATTAATAATATAGTCCTTCTCTCTACTTATTTCTACCTTTCTATGTATCAAGTTAATTTGAAGAAATTAATCGATAATAATCCAATTACATTTGTATTTTTTATATCAAGCAATTAAACTATTTTTTAATTAAAAAATTTATTTATAATGTCTATATTTTAACAGGTTCCAAATTAAGTTGTAATAACTGAACTTCCATAGGACTAAATATCTTTATTTTTCAATAAAAAATGATGAACTTCAATCATTAAAAGCATTTTATTTTTTATTTAAGTATTAATTATATGAGATATATTATTGCGTCCGTTTTGTAATTATAGCTTATGCTAAATTTTGTAATAAGATATTTTTGGTTTCCTTTGGAATAAAAAAATTGCAGATATAATCTAATAAAAGTTACATGAAATTCAAAATCAGGAACATTAGTACTATATTAGATATTATATTCGAAAAATTGATTCGCATAGGACAGAGTAACAGGAATCAAGCGGATTTACAGTATTGATCATACAAAACGTCCCACAGAAATCGGCACTTCAGCTCTACCAACAAGATCGAACTGTTATATGAATTTATGACAGGTAGTACCGAGAAAGCCGATTATCCTTTTGAAAATTCACATATTTTGAAGAGAATATGACTGTGGCTATAGATATTTTTTAGCCTCCCTTTCAGCTTACAATTATCTCACTTACTATCTGTCACAGTGTTTCTCAACCACTTTCTAGCTCTCTGCGTATGTTTGTCTTGATAAACCGCATAATACATGCACTTATAGATACATATATATATATATATATATATGTATGAAGTACATAAAATGAAAAACGAATAAGTGTGAAAGAACGAGGTAGAAATTCATAAACAGATAGGTAAAAGTATAAAAAAATAGAGGGATGAAAAGAAAAGGTGTTGAATTTGGAAAAAAGTTCGACCCATGGTAGTTTTCTTATTTGAACCGCTGCCAGAGATTTCAATCGAGCTTTCATGACTTTCTCGTGGAGAAAGAACGGGTGTCGCAACTACTTCGAAATGCAAACGTAATTTCTTCTATTATTTTATTTTTTCATCAAAACGCTATCAGAGCTATTTAGAAACTTGATCTTCACAATAAAGATTATATCAAATTCCTTTTTATGCAAGAACTTTATACTTCTATATCTATTTTAAGATGCATTTAAAGACGGTCAATATAGTGAACTCCATACTCGGTCCTTTCTAAGAAATGCAAACTTACAGTAATAAATTACTAAAATTCTTATATATTGCATCTGTAAGTTAAAGCTATGATCTTCAATTGTTTCATTCATTATTATTGTATCGTTTAGTTTTGAAGAAAATTTATATTCAAAACATACTTACGAACTCATTTTATATATATATAAAGTATCACGATATTAACCGTGTTTTTTCCAAAGAGGAAGTCAGGTTTTCGTTCTGAGCGATAAAATTGTTGAAAATATGTCGTTACGTAGTTATCTAAAGAATTGAAGATAAAAGCTTTGTCAATTTACATTCAATCTCAGCGAGGACAAATAAAATAAAAAACATAAATATGCAATGATAAATCATAGTACTCTAGAGTGAAAGATGAAGAAACGATTTGTAGAAAAAAAATTTTGCCTGTGTTTCGTTACCGACACATGCAGTCGAGATATAACTTTAGTTTATAACTACTGGCAATAAAAATTGTATCTATTTATTCCTCTTTTCTTCTAGTATCACTGATCAAAAAAGTGCCACAAAATACAAAAACCTTAGTTACATTTAGCGATGAAATCGGAGAGAAATTACACAAAAGAAACAAACGCTTTTACGTAATTGAAGCCGCCCTTCAAGCTCGTGGAAAACTTTATTTCCTTTTTACAAGTTACAAGCTCATGAGGTATTACTTAACCCACCAAAGTATATTTAATACATGAAAAAGAGAATTTTAAACACAAAAAAAGAAAAATGAATAAGATTCTATACTGTGTAAAAGATATAATACATAAGTATTTTTAAAGTAGATAAAAGACCATTCAAGAACACTGCATTTTTTAATAACACAAAATACAGAAATAAATATTACACGCAAGAGTATTTAAAAAAATGGAAGAAAAATATGTGAAGTTTATTTAGTGTTTGAAACTACAAAAAATGCGACTAAGTAGTCGTTAACCATGATAAAAAAGTAATTTATAATTTATTGTGACACACTTTCGTAGATTATTTCGTAGATTCAGAATTATTTCTTGAATCATTTCTTGAATTTCAGAATTGTTTCTAATTTTCTTTAAAAAAAAATAAAGATACTTTATTATATGACTATTCAGAAGAATTAAAGAAGAAAAGACAGGGAGTAAAGAATGGTAGGAGAGAGATAGAAAGTAAATGCGTACAATAGTATATAAATCACGCATTTGGAGTCATATTTTTCTTTTCTTTTGCTTTCGCCCTGTTCGGTTAAAAGTTACGCGAGAATGCAGCATGAGCTTTGTCACAAAATAAGCTTAGTTAAGGTGAAAGTCGTCTTGTTGACCTGTAAAACACTGTCGTAATGCCTTTGCTTCTGAAAATTCAGCTCTTATACTTTCACTAAAACTTTTACCTCTTAATATATCTTCTTTCATGGAAAAAGATTCATTACTTTGTTATTACCTACATATAAATACATATTAAAAAAAATTTTAAACCACGTAAATGTTACAAAACAATCACAATATCCCTAATCCATATTATGTATTATTATTTTCATTTGCGAATATAATAGTCTGAATCATCACTTATTTTACTAAAAAATAATACATATATATTTTTTAAAATAAACAAGATTAAATACTAAAACGTTAATACATTAAATATAAATTTATTATTTCATATTTTTAAGACATATTATTAATATGTAAAAATGTAATTATTGTACTAATTGTTAATAATAATTTAAAATATCTTCGATATTTTTTTCTGTTTGGTCAATACGAAATTAAAATGATAGATTATTCATTTGTAATGAACTTTAAAAACAATCATTTTCCAAATCATAAATGGTTGTGTTCATTATAAATAAAAGGGAAAATGATTATTTAATTGTCCTACTTTTCATTTAAACTTAAAATATTTAAAACACATTAAAAATTAGTACAAAATTAATGATAATTCGTAATTAAACAGTTATAATTTAGATGTTAAATATTTTAACATCTCTAAAATAAGTAAAGTATCTAAAAAGCTAGAATTTTTGTATATATATACAACTTGTATGTGTTGTATATAAAAGACGCAATTTGTTATAAAACTAGTTTTCAATTTTTTGAAATTTAAAAGTATATATTTTACTCAATCGAAGCTTTATAAGATATTTTAAAAGTTTTTTTCTTGAAAAAATATAAAACACATTACGGGTCATCATATAACAAATTTTTATGCACGAATAAAATCGATATCGAGTATTTATTAAAAAAGGCAGTCTTAAAAATAGTATAATATCGGTTGTGAAAGTCAGAACGATATCGATGACAATTGCATCTGAAACTGATCACTTAACATAGAACAAGCGTAATTGAAAGTAATTCTCTCCCTCGAATACTACGCCTTTTAATATATATATCATAATACAGTATTATTGTAATAATTAGTTTCTTAAAAGAACAAAATTTAAAAAGTATATTTTAATAAAATAGAATTGTTAAAGGCTTGAAAAACCCGATTTTATTTAACTTAAACCGAAAAAAATATTGGATGAAATATATTAAAATCTTTATTTATTTTGTATCAAATAAATAAGGAACTGCAATTCATAAGCGTACACTACTTTTAGACTATCATTTTAGACTATTACAAAGAAATAAATTGATTTTACAATTATTTTAATATTTAATGATACAGTATGGTATAGAAGAACAAATAGTCTTACAGAAATTAATCTTTTTTCATTAAACAAGTATTTCGATGAATTGCTGTAATACAAATATGAAATAACAATGTAATCGGAAGAGAAATTAAAAACTAGTATTTCAACATCACATCCAACTCTTGTATAGTAGCTTTAGAGAAATCTAAAAGATATAATGCAAATTTCGTAAAACGACAAAATGTTCAGAAATATAGATGACTTTATACGAAGTATACGAAGGTATACGAAGGTTATAAGAAAAAACATGATTGATGGTACATCCATAAAAATATTGTAATAACATGAAACTTAAAATAGAGAAAATTTTTTATAAAAACTAACGAAGTTAAGAATATTTTAAATATATATTATTAGAAAGGTAATAAAATTTATAAACTGATTATAATTATTATCTAGTGAGAATGAATAAAGAATAGTGGGAAATAGAATCCAGAGAATTAATAACTAAATGATTTATCAATGGTTTTAATGATATAAATGACAAACTATTCATTAAAATAACCTTATTTACAATTGTGAAAACAAGAAAAGAATGACTTACTAATAAGACTGAAGTATTTTATTATTGAGTACATAATGCGTTTGTAAAAATGGATCCATGTTTTTCAAATATTATGTAGTAGAATATTCCTATTACACGAAGATCGTATATATGTGAATGTGTTTGATTGACGATGAAGCGAGAAGCTACTTATTCTAACAGTTGGTATTTTAAATATAAAATACTTTGAAAAAATATAAAACATGATTTTCTATGATAATTAAAAATTCAGCCAAAGATAATACAAGATTAATACAAAATTTGATTTTATTAAGGATTCAAATCTTATAATTATTATCCAATAGCATAAATCATTTTTGATATCTTGTCCAAGATATTTAACAAAAAATTAACTGGATTTTAAGTATGGATTAATTAATTATTTAATCATATCTCATGTATAACATTAAGTTACAGTATTGAAATATAGTATTGAAAATCAAAAAACAGAAAAAACTTAATAAAAAAAAAAGAAATATTTTTTATAATAATATAATTGCTGAAGCGTTTTTTTGATAAATAGTTTTGATAAAATATAAATATAGAATGAAAAAACTTTTTAATTTATGGTTACTTTAGTTTACCTTATGATAATGAATACCATAGTGTTTAAATTAGCTCGCATGGTAACTGTTCAAAGCTAGCAAATTTTATAAAAAAAAAACAAGTAAATTTGTTTTCTTATTTTTCATTACATAGTTCAGAAATTTTATCACAATTTAGTGTTATAAAATTGCCAATAATATTTAATATTTTAAGTATTGTTATTTGGTTAAATTTCCTATGTTATAATACAGAAATTTAATATTGTTTTTTATTAATATTGAATTAAAAATGGTTAAATATATAAATATGATATAATATGTAATAAAATGAATAATAGGTTTATCGTAATAGGTTAATATATATATATATATATATATATATTTGTGTATAAATATCAGACTACGACAAAAAACATCATGTACATTTATTTTTATATACATACTATTACCCAAAATTTTATGTTTCTTAGCGTTCAACACATTTATAAAAACAAATTATAATGTTTTACAAGTTAAATTCGTGGAAGAAAAAAAGCAGTACATCTTAGAATTAATTGAACGTGAACACCGTAATTTAAAATTTCTGTTAATTCGAAATTTTTCGATTGGAATTGTTTGAACATTAAAGTGATCTGGAATACTTTAAACAAATTTGTTGAGTTTTTAAGCTCTTGCTGTATGCACAAAAATGTTCGAACATGGCAAACCAGTAAATTGCTATATTAAAGTTTCTTTAACAAAGTGCGGATCAAGCATGATGGTCAAAATTTACTTTTTTCAGCATTCAAACAACTTTCAATTTGTTTGTTCGCTTTTTTTGCAAATGGAAGTAAAGATATTTTATTAATTGTAATACGAAGTATCCTTAATAGACTTTAAAGCTTTGAGGAAGCCTCAGTGAATTCTGACATTAGTGTTATACTACATCAGCATATAATAATAGAAGATCGCGAGAAATAAAGTAATGTAAAAAGACGTGAAAGCAGACGGACGGGAAAGAATCGTTTTCTTTAACTGCTATGGCGCTGGCC
Organism: Kradibia gibbosae; assembly: GCA_018907135.1. NCBI lineage: Eukaryota > Metazoa > Arthropoda > Insecta > Hymenoptera > Agaonidae > Kradibia > Kradibia gibbosae. The sequence goes on from JACCHX010000007.1 coordinate 5,218,196, forward strand.
ATTTTTCCGAAAAAGCAATCTCGACAGCAGCTGTGTCGTACCAACGCGCGAAAATAAGAAAACGTTCTAAATATCATACGATCGGGTGACATCAAGTTGACTCGTGCCGCTATATATTTCCGGAGCCTGTCTCTCTCTTTCGCTTGTACTTCCAATTTCTTCTTATTTTTTTCCTCTTCTCCTTCGTAAGCTTTATTCTCACAAGCAGTTCTTACAGGAATAGCAAAATCATGTTATACTCTTTTTGCAGACTACTATACTACTCGAGGCGTGAAAGCTAGAGGCTGACGGTTCCATTGAAGAATTTTTTCATTCTCGTTCTTTGCGCCTCTTTTTCGTTTGGTATTTCTTATTTTTTATTTTTCCATTTTCTTTTAATCCACAAAACTACGCTGTATATTATTTTATACAGTATTGTAAATTATCTGCATATTGTTGCTCTGATTTTAAAGTGATACTGGCATTTTTTATTACCCGGCTTTAACAGGACATTTTTATTCTATTGTTTTGTTTAATGAATGAGTGGGTGTGGACGGGTAATGCATAAATATTTTTACATCAAGCAAACTAAAAAGAAAATGCACAATTTTGGAATTTTAATGTTGGCTTACTGTAGATTACAATTAGGCTCTGAGTTATATGACTTTTTCTCAATTTCGCCATCTGAGTGTATATCTATGGCTATTAGTAGAAAACTTCTCTCACATCTTTTGGTTATTTATTGTTTTAATATTCAAAGGATTAACTATTTCAAGCAAAAGTTTTTATTTATTTATGTTTTATAATTTTAATTTATAATTTAATATTTTTACATATTTTTTCTTTAACATTTATTGAAAAGTCATTTAGGTTATTAGTGAAACTATAAGTATTATATTTTTGTATGATTATAAGTTACATGCATAATAATAGTACTTTCATGTATGGGCTATAATAGTGAAAAATACTAAACATGTTTAAAAATAAATAAATAAATTTTTATCCTTATACTTAATTTTCTAATATTTTAAAATGATTCCATTCATGGAAAAAAATCCTTAACTACATGATATTCGACCATATAAAGTATCAAAATTTATTTCTAAACAGCAAGTATACTTAATATTGTATATATTTTTAATAAATAATGAAAATGTTATCAAAGTAAAGTACTTAATTATTTCGCACTAATTATTTTTTTACAAAGAAAATATTAGTGGAAAACATCTACAAAAATTTTATAAAAGAAACAAAATGTCTAATAAATAAAAAAAATTTTTACTCGTAATTTCTTTGAGAATAGTGTTTTAATACGATTTATTTAAATTTATTTAAGGGAATGAGAAATATGTTTATATACATATTTTAGTTTTTGTGGACAAACAATTAACGCTCGTACAGTAATTAAGAACATTTTATTCTCGATAATGTATGGTTACGAAATGCCTCGAATAATGAACTCATCAATTATGAAAAAGTCAAAGAAAGTGTAACTTTCGGAAAGTCACGGGAAGAAAAAGAAACCTTTATTAATGAGGCATATCCCTATAATTCTCTCATTAATTACCTAATACAAATGAATATGCAACTATAATCTCCCCTTCAAAGAGTTTTTCCACAATTTTTCGCCTTTTTCCTTTTTCTTGTAGCAATATTAAATCCTTTCCAATTAAATTTTCATTCTTTACCATTGAGCAATAAATTCTCTGATTTTCTGCTACCTCATATTAAAAATGTATAAATCTAAAAAGCAATAAGTGGAAATAACAATCTCCTTTGAACACATTATTTTTACTGTTGCAGGTTGTCTGGTTTCACGTTGGCAGACAGATGCTCGTTTCAGTCCATAAACATGTAGTAACGAAAATGTCAAGATTCTCCGTGTCAAACGAGAATCACAAGACTTGGCTAATGCACATTCGTAGTGTGGAGCGGCAAGATCGTGGATACTACATGTGTCAAATTAATACGGAGCCGATGATGAATCAAGTTGGTTTTCTGGAAGTAGTTGGTGAGTTTATATATTTTTTGTACTTTTCTCTACTTTATCGTTATTAAATAACATATTCATACGTAAACATATAACAAAAGAGTATGAGTAAACATTTTCTGTTATCAATTAGAAAATAGTATTCAAATTGTTACGTAATATACAGACGAATTGTATTTGCCAATTTTCAAGAAGAAAGGACAAATATTGAATGAAATATACACACACTGATATTAATTTAACAATTTTCTAAAGTAATACTTGTAATTATTAAAATACAATTAAAATTGTTCGCTATTACAGATATAATTAGAACAAATATTTAGCGATTTTCATGATAAATAATATAGTGATTGCTTACAACAATTATTTTAAAAATTACATCACAATCTGCATTACGAATATTTTTTAAAGAGTAAGGCAGACAAAGTTAGAAAGTAAAAGACAAAAGTAAACAAAAGTTAAAGTACGCGTAGAAATTTTACTATAATTGGAAAGAAGGAGAGAGAGAAAAGAAAAATCACATGCTGAAGGTTAGTAGGAGATCAATAGATATTGATAATAGAAGTGCCTGCAAGTAATACTAAGGGTCAGGAATTAATTCGCAGGTTTTGTAACGAGATAAGCTTATGTTTCCAATTGCAGTGCCCCCGAATATATTGGACTCGCTGTCAACGTCAAGTACCGTAGCCGTGCGCGAGCACCAAAATGTCACACTCACCTGCAAGGCCAATGGTTACCCCACCCCTAAGCTCAAGTGGAAACGTGAGGATAATCAAGGGATACTCGTCGATCGCCGAACGAAAGGTAACCTTCGCCACACTATCATTTAATAAATATAAAACTTATAAGTATAAATATAATAGTTATATATATATATATATAACAGTAAGTCAATAAACTGGAATGAGTGACTAGCTAGCCATTTTTTCAGCTTGCATTGCAATTATTTATTATTAATAGCAAAAGTACGCAAAAACGCGATAATTCTTTCAAAGCATAATATGATTTTATAAGAATTTTAATGTACTGATATTAGAAAAATAATTGACAGTGATGAGCTTGTCACGTTAATAACAAATTATACGATACCTTCGGTTTTTTATTCAAAGGATGATTATTAATAAATTCTATATTTACAACACTTTATCAATAATTATATGCTTAAACAAGATATTTTATTTACATTTTTCGGATTTCATAAATAAAATAAACATTTTTTTGATTTTTTAAAATCAATATTTTTTTGCTTTTTCTTATACTAAATTCATAATTATTATAAATTTATAAAAGTCCCTCTTGTAAATTTTGTTTTATTAAAAACATAAAAATTTTTGACAGTATTTTTTAAATTTACGATGGCTCTACTGACCGGTTACACATAAAGTATGTAACACCTTATGAAAGCAACTTTTACGTACAAGCAATAATAAGTGCTCATGCATTCATGAATGTCCATTATGAAATAAATTAAATTCTTTCATCTTAATGCAAATATACTTCCATCCTTTCATCTTAATGCAAATATACTTCCATCCTTTCTACTAATAGAAAATAAATTTGTATTAATATTTTATGAAAAAAAGCTAAAAATTTTTTTTATTTTATGAAATATTTCATAAATTATTATTAATTTAATTGTAATTTTTTAAATACATATTTTCAAATTTATTAAGTAGGTCGGTAAAACATAAACAAAGATTATAACTTCACATACTTCATTTTTGTTAATATTAATTATTTCAAATTCTTTTTTAGATAGAGTTTTAATAAAACAATATTGTTTTTAAATTCATTATTAAAATAAAACAAACAGGTTTATTAATTTTATGGATCCAAAAGTTCTGAAAACGTGTACAATATTTTCGTATATCATCAGATTTGCGAAACTAAAACTAAAATGTCTACATACACTTAAAGTGCATGTAATAATTATCTTGTGTTAACTAAAAATTTTAAAGAACGTTGTAATAGAAACACGTATAAATAGAGCATTCAATTAGTTATAAAAATTTCATGCTTATAAATAATTATACATAAAACTGATAAGTGCACATCCATGCATATACGAGTAAAGTGAATATTGTAACATGAAGAAAGGTATACAAATATAACTGATTGTTTATCTGTATATACTCATCCACGTATATTCATAATTTTATAAATGTATGAGATTGAGAGAGAGAGAGAGAGAGATACTTATCATGTTGTAACAATCGTCCGCCCCTGTTCCCCTCCAATCAATTGCGTCATGCGAGGTAACTTAATTGCCTCGGATGGCGCAATAATGGTCAACCCGGAACCCGGAGGGGCCGAGGGAAGGCCTTCCGCACCGGGAGGTGTAGCGACGCCTCCGCGGAAGCACGAAACCACGCGAGTGGCCCTCCTCCGAGACCCAACCGCCGGAGATTTAAATCCGGCCAACCCCGGCGATGGCCGGAACGAAACGGCGGCCCGGGAGGAGGGCCCCGGAACTAAAATTGAGTTCCGGGAACTGAATAAGGTAGGAACCGGAATAAAAGGGAGGATCCGGACGCAGCAAGGGGAGACCAAGAAGAGAGCGAACAGAGAGAGGACGGAGGAGCCGGATCAACGCGGAATCCTGGAGCCTGCGACCCCGTCTCCCCTGCAGCCAGATCGACCAGGAGTAGACATAAGGATTAGCGGAGGACAGCGAGCACCTCCCCCCTGCCGTCGAGGCCTACCGAAGGCCGCAGGTGTTACCGAGAGCGAGCGGCTTTTACAAGTACGTAACTTTAAGAAATAATTGCGTCCAAAATTCGGGCCGCTAACCCGAATTTGGAAATCAGCGGGCCTTGAATACAGCTGATCACGAGATAAAGATAAGATACAATGCGTGCAGTTCTATGAGTTATACAAGCAAAATAAAGACTTCTTTATATTAAGTTTATTTATTAAATAATAATTACTTTCGCAAATTACTAGGAAAAATTCTTAATACAATTCAACATTTTGTAAGATTGTAATACATAATTTAAATTATTATCATGTTATATCTGACAATAAGTAAATTTGTAATTTTTATTTGAAAAATACATTACCATTGACTCTAAAGTAACAATTGTATTTATGATAAGCATTGAAAATTTGTTCAAATGTTTGTTTTTATGAAAATATTTGATTTCTACGTGGAAATAGTTTATATATATATTATGAACATGTAAGCTTACTTTATTACATATTACTTTTTCATTTAAAATTTAATTAAATTTAATCATAATACTTAATCTATAATAGATAATTTTTAAAAGAACATTTTTTAAAATTAATATTTTGCTGACTTTGTAAAACTAATAAGCTTTTATGATAGTAATTAATCAACCATTATTAGGTGTTTAAAAATTTATGGTAATTTATTAGAAGCTGGTAACTATTCAATTAAATTTAAAATATTAAAAAATTTCACACATTTATTACTAATGGATCTTTGATAATACATAAAAGACATCAGTTTCTGTTAAATTTAATTAAACAATATATAGTTAAACAAAACCGATTTATTTTTGTTTCTATACTACTTAAATCTATATTTTTTTTACGTCGGAATCGTCATTAAAAAATTCACCTTCATCTGTAATTTTATCATTTATTATTTTTTAAATTCTTATATTAATTTCAAAAATGAAAACATATATAAAGAATTTTAATATTTATTAAAAATAAAAAAAAAATTAAAATAAAAAAAGAATTGCCGCCAAAATTCTTTTAAAAATATAACATATTTGTATTACGTAATAGTTTTTCTTGTTCTAAATGAAATTTTAAATGACAATAGTACAATAGTAATGAAAATATATAAAAAAATTTTATTTGTTTTTAATTGTGTTAAATGACCACGCAATGCATTATATTATAATATTATTATTATTATATTGTACATTCAGCTACTCTTTTAAAAACAGTATAAATTGATACAATTGTCAATTAGGATGATTAATTCATTTATATGTTTTGTTTACCACTAATATATTGACAACTTTATTACTGTTGAAACTTCATCATACTTTATATAGCATTAATAATTATTCCAAAGGTTTTAATTCTAATTATATATTTTTTTTTGGTCTGCAGAAAATATCTACGAAAAAATGCATACATTAAAGTTAAACATTACTCAAAATAGTATTGATATGACAAAATGAAGAAATAATATGACCCTTATTGGGAGAGTGAAGTCAAAATCAAAACAAATTTTTCATGATAGTTCGAAAATCAAAAGAAAAAGAAAATTGCTGATACAAAATCATGAAAGTTAGAACCTATGATAAAAAATGGATAAAAATGTTTTACATAATACTAAATAAAAATAAAAATCACTCATACTGGAATAGCTCATACTAGAATACAGAAAATCAATTTTTCACTTCAAAAATTATAAACATATTGTAATTATGGGTTATACTAATACACTTATTTGCGAAAATTTGTCAAATACACAGTCAAAAAAATATTTTTTTCAATCTAATTTAATAATAAATACTCTGTTAAATAATTTATCTTTAATAATTAATATTTGCTATGCTATGATTAAAAAAAAAACTTATTTTATATATATTAATAAATGATATTATTAAAATTTTCATCATGAAAAATGATACAATTATAAACAAAAAAAAAGTTTTTAGATGTATAGATATAATAGTTATTTTAATATGATATTCTTGTGTTATTAATTTTTAATTATATTTTGGAACATTCTTGCATATTTTTTAAATTTAATACGTAAATAAATTAATTGCAAATATATTCAAAAATAGAATTACATCTTATATTATCTATTTATTATGTTTTTAGGATTTTTATAATTATCATTATTTTAGAATAAATTTCATGTGACAAATATTAATACATAATATGATCTCAAATATGTAAGAAATTTTCTTTATAATTAAACAAATAAAAATATTCTTTTTAAAGCATGTTGAAAAAGAGGAAAAAACGTATTTATTTAATGAAATAAGTATATTTAATGAATAAATACCTAAAAAATATTATATTTGAAACGTTCTGCAATAAAATTATAAAAGCTCAATGTACAAGGAATCTAATTATATAAAAAATTGAGGTAATTGCCGTAAGTATATATATATATGCTTAAAATGAAAAAATAAATATAAATAACATGACTTTTTTAAATAAATATCTAATATATAAGTTAATATATCAAATTAATAAGTAGTTTTTTATAAATAAACTTTTCTGCAATATTATAAGAATTTGATAAACAAGCTCATTATTAGCACGTTCTTCAAACAATCTGGAAAATCATATATCAACAAGTACTTACTTGTTGTTTGTAAACCCATTCATTTGCAAAGGTATATCTCAAATTTTAAAAATTTTTGTATATATGCTGCTTATGTGCACGAGAAACCAAAGTATAAAATAAAAAAAAACACATAGTAGGGAAGCAAATGTGAACGTGTCATTTTTTTCCAAGTAAGTGAGTCTCTCGTTTGTAATGAAAAACTTCTGAGTGGCGGTCTTTGTTACGCTATAAACTTATTAAAGGAGAAAAGAGAAGATGAGTGTGTATCGTGCTAGGCATGTTAATTACATATTTATAACTGCAACAAGCACTAAGCCTATTCACGATGTCATTAACAAAAAGTTCTGCTGCAACCATGTTTAAAAGCGGAGTGGAAAAAGATTAACTTTTCAAAACAACAGAAGTGAGTAATATATTTAAAAATATAAAATATTGATATATTTTCATGAGTTGATAAATAATTATATCATACATAATTAAGAAATAGAACCTTATAAAAATAAAAAATTTGCTTAATCATTCCAAGTAGCTTAAGAATAAATAAATATTAAGTTTTTTTTTATTATGGTTTATGATACTTTATTATAATTGTCAAAAAAACTATTAAACATAGAAATACAATATTATATTAATATACAATACTATATTAATATATACATAGAAATATAACTATATTAGCTATAAATATATTTTACTTGTATTCAAATTAGTATTTTTTTTATAATTTATGTACTTTTTTAAAATCAATTTTTATATTACAAATCCCTATTATCTTGTTATAAACCGTATTATTAACATTAATAATAGTAAAAAAATTGTTCAAAATATGTGATAATTTAGGATCTTAATTTAGTTACAGCTAATATCTAATTACATTAATAATTATAAAAAAGAATCTGATTTCAAATAAACTTTTTTAAAACACTTATAAATGATTATCTAAGTTGTTCATAAGCTAAATATTTATATAGTAGAAAACAGAAATATAAGTCTTTTTTGAAAAATCGAGTCCTAAGAAGTTTTAATAAAAATATATTTGAGTCTATGGTTATTATCTATCTAAATATAAATCAGGTATTTAACAATTTAAAAAAGTTTTAATAAAGTTAAAAATAATTATAATTTTTTTTTGATTTTTGAAATATTATTATCCGTTTTATCGTAATAAAAACAGGTCAGTATTTTAAGAAATTTGATGTAAATTTTAATAAATTCTAGAATTAAAATAGTTATATAAATTTCAATATTATTTTTTTATAATGTTATAAATAATCAATGACCAATTTATAAAAAAATCAAAATTATCCTAAATTTTAAAAATTTGTTAAAAGCATAAGTTTAATAAACATGTATAAAATACATACAATATTTTTTTTGTTAATGTACGTTGTAAACAAATTTGGAATAAAATCACAAAAGTTTTTTTCATGTTGTATAACAATACAATATATAAAAGAAATAATACTTGATTCAAACATTTTTTTTGCTATTCTAAATCGTCAACTAAAATATCGTAAAATAATATTTTATTTATTATGAGACATACACGAATGACTATGTTGGATCGACCAACACCTACAAGTCAATAATATATCTACAACACATGATCGAATCAAGGCTTGGTCTATTTGAGAACAGCCATCTGAGATGAATAGCTTATTCGAAATTCTCCATTTATTGAACTATTTAAATCCATTTATTGATCATTTTGAACAGGATAGGGTAGATTGAATTTTTATTTATTTTAGACTTTCTTAAACTATTTCCGTCTGAAACATGATTAAAATCGTCACTAAACGTAATTATATGTACAACTCATTCAGTAAATGACGATCAAACTTATACAATTATGTTAATGAGTTGTATTTATTTAACCGAAATATCTAATTGGGTGTATATGCTGCAAAGAAAATTTAATACCTGGGACCGATTTGTATGTTAAAAACTTTATTTATAATTAGTATAATCAATTGAACGTTTACTTTATTAAAAATGATTTTTTCTTTTGTAACCTTCAATTATTTATTTTATTCATTATTCAGAAGATCAATATTTACTTGTCAATTTTTAATATTATTGACTGTTATTTGAATTTGAATGAATCATCATTACAGTTCCAATAGTTTTTATTCGTACGTCAAGTATAAAAATACATTGAAATTTTAGATAATTTTAATAATTGGATATTTTCAATAGTTGATAAATATTTAGCAAACTATCAAATAACTAAACTTTTGGTAATAACTATTTTGAATTCAGAATAAAATTTTTTATTACTACTTATTTCATATCGTGGTACCCTTTCTTCAAAAAGTATTGAAAATTGTATTTCTCCACGTTTATATTAACAAAATAAAATATATGACACTTTGCGATATAAAAAATGTGAATATTATAGAAAATATTGAAACGTTAACCAAGGTCTTTATTTATTATAATAAAAAGGCTATATCTGTTTTTAATTTTATAGTTGTCAGATTAAAAACAACTTTTAAATTTTAATAATATGAGAACCAAAGTGTATTAATCAATTTTCACGTGCAAATGATTATATTTAAAAAATAAAAGCACTCTTAGCTATAAATATTAATTTATGTTAATATTTTATACTATTAAAAATATGAAATAAAAAATATTGAAATTAATCTCGCAAAAATAATACAAATTCAATGAAAATTTTAATATTATTTATTTAGTATTAGTTATATAATGAGAGTATTTTTAACATGTTAATGCAATAAAAGCTATTATTGTAAAATAAGAATGAATTTTAAATTTCCAGGATAATTTTTTATAATTATTATGTATTTGAATAAAAAATAAGCACCAATAAATATTTTAACATCCTAAATATTTTATGAAAATATTAAGATTAAATTGTTTCATCTAAATTTAAAACTTTACATAGTCTAATCAATTAATTAGTCAATTATGTAATTTTTTAATCAATTATTAAGTGTTTGTTCAAACACCTTCTTATATTCATTTTAATTTTATTATTCTAATATAGAATCTAAATACGTTAGAATTATAGTGCCATCGACTTTAATAAGTGATTTTTTTAGTAGTACATCCAAAATAATTGTTAATTTTATAACAATTCATTTATACTGAATGTTACAAAGTCATAATTTTCTAAAAAAAAATTTCATTTTTGCATAAGCTACTCTATTTAACAAATTTAAAGTAATGTCTATTTAAAGATGCTTATGAGGTTGTAGAATTCGCAATCAATGAATTATTATTTGTAAAACGAATAAAAAAAAAACATTCATTATTTAATAAAACTTGCTTTTTCTTGTTCTTATGGTTAAGTTCTAAATTTTTATATTGTTTATACATAAATTATTTGCTCTATAAATCGAAATATGTTTATAAAAAAACATATACTTAGAAATACTTTTATAAAGTTATAAAAAATACATTTTACTTGAATAAATTTCTGGTTATTAAAATATAAGATTACATCAATCATATTTCATGATATAAAATATATTACAATCAATTTCGAATATTTTCCAGTTTTTAAAGCAATTTATGTTTATAAGGTCATCAAAGGTATTAAAGTTATTAACAGAGCTTAATAATTTAAGCGTCAAAGATACTAAAATTTTTTTGAATGCTATTAAATAAAAGCTTCGAAAAATTACAGTATTGTAAATTTATGAAATTACGTATAATGATATGAGAATGAAAGAAAGATTATGTTTTGAATTTTAATTTTTTAATAAACTTAAGTGAAGAAAACGCATTAATGTCACGTTAATTGTCAAGTAGTATTGCAAAGAGTTATCCATACATTACTTAGTATTTTTACAGAAAAAAGGAACCCTAATTGAGCTACACGTGGGCATAAATCGGTTCTTTTCCGGAATAGTGAAGCATTGCAGAACCCACCGTCATCATTAGCTGTACGCTGAGCGTAGCTTTTGTGAGGACGGGGATGTGAAGGGCGAGATATGCGAGTGGTGCTGACGGCTACTGTGAGCGTCCGCATCGTCGCTGACACTTGGCTGATTATACAGGATAACCACAACTTGCGATGGGAAAAAGCTGCGGTCTCGAAACAGGAACCGTACTTTTCTTTTCCTAAGCTTGACACTCTAAGTCCGTCTACATGTAAGGATGCCACATGCAGCCAGGGATCCTTCACTAGATTACAACCGGAGCATTGTTCCATAAACATTTTGTTAGAAGCGATTAAAGCTGATCGTTTCTCTAGGAATTCATACTAATAAATTTAGAGTTATTTAAAAATACGGCTTTGCAGTGTTGAAAAATTCAGTTTTATAAACATTTTCTACTTTATAGGTACATAAATAAGATTATCACACAAGTATTTACGAAAGAATTGCCTGTATGTCTAAAATATCGTATAGACATAACATATTTTTTAATATAGTTTAATAAGAGATTAAAATTTAAAAAAAATATTTTACAACCACTGTTTTCACGTATACTTTGAACAATTGCTGTAAAGAATAAAAAATTCTGCAAATATTTTTATTAGTTTTTAAAGTTGAAAACGCCTTTAACCATCAAATTTATATGCGTTTATATTAATTTTTTTCTGAATATCATTTTATTGACTCTTCGTTAACTATTAATATTAATTATTCGCATTTATAGTCATGTGACGCGGGTGTCTCCACCCGCGATGCAGTAAAGGGGGTTGTGCTGGGTTGGAGCTCACCGGCTCCAGGGTTCAGCGGATGCGGAGATTCAGAGAAAGTGGTGTTAAGGGAGGAGGAAACCAGCAGGATTATTAAAATAATGATAAACAAAATAAATACATTTTTTAAGCCTTCCGTAAGCACGATGCCGGATCATTGTTTTTTTATACAAATATAAAAAGAAATTTACAAAAGGATAATAATTAAAACTAAATAAACATTACATATAATAGAAAATAAGAATTAGCTTTAATGTTCTGCTCTCGCAATTTATGTACAGACGCAAAGAAAAAAAGAACAAAAATATATAATTTGATTTAATTTTTGTGATTTCAATTTGCCCGCGATAACAAAATAAAGGTGAGACTATCCCGACGCTGAGCTATTGCTAAAAATTGATGCATGCTCATGCTTCTTATACATTACACCTTCGAAGAGAGGGGGGAGACGCCTCTTCCCAGCAACTATTGGCTTCGCTTCCGGCGTACGTCTTCGCGGACCTCAACGCTGTTGCCTCTGCCTTATTGTCATCAATAGTTCCTCTACACGCAAGTGGATGCAGTATGGGAGTGGCACGGCACCAGTTATCTCTCCAACTCCTTCGAGAGCTCAGCACGATCTGAGGTGTACTCTGACCTCGGCTAGCCCAAATTTCGCCAACCCTGGGTTATGCTCTTTTTCTCTTTTTTGGGAATTGTATTCAAATTTAAATTTGGAACTCCCGAATTTTGCTCGTTGGAAACGAACACAAAGGTTCAAGAATTTAATTTTTTATATACAGCAACATTACATTTTGCTTATTATATATAATTATTAAGAAAATTAACATTACAACTTCCAAATAAAAAAATCAAATCTTAAAACAAAAAGAAAAAAAGCGTTAATATATTAAATGCCTTTTTTGTATAATAATATATAATCGAATGACGAAAAAAGCTTTATAGTTCTGTTATGAGATAATTTCTGGAATTTATCGTTTAGTTATAGTGATGCACGAGATTTAAATAAATCTCGAACATCCCGCTCAACTTGGTTGATTATTAGCGAACAACATTGTCACTTTGGAGAAGGGGCAAAACCTGTGTACAGGTTGCAGCAGTTTGGTAAAATCTGTTTTGACCGAATGACGAGAATCACCTCATCTCGACTTGGAAGAGTCTGAACGATATGAAGTAAGGGCCTTTCCATGCTACAAGGTGGCAGATGAATAAATGGGAGATGACCCAGACCTACTGAAGATAAATTGTTAGACCATTTACTTTTCTGCTGTTAGGTGAGAAGATACTCTGATGACTATCTTCTTCAGAATATCTGCTGCTTTAGTTGCTAACTGTGTATTGGTTAGGTGTCACGTAGATCATGTAGAGAAGGCTAGGAACTAAGATCATAGAGACCCCTGTGAGGAAGTTAGAGGGAGTCAGGGTAGAAAGATCTGAAGGGTTATCACTAAAGGAACAGAGTAGCCAAGTAATACAAACAAACGTTGATTTTAGAAAGCAGCGCATCAGTTTCGTAATTTAATTCATCTACTAAAAGAATTTGTATCAACTAATCCTTCAGTATCACCGCTTCTTCCACAGTATTAGCACCGGCCAGAATATCGTTTAAGTATGTGTTATTGCACAAAACAGGAAAGTTGAGTGGAAAACTAGCCTCCTCATTCCGAAGTAAGCTGACGTAAGGTACAGTTAGCTTGGTAGGGAAAATTGGCCAATCTGTAATAAACAATAAAAGTTTAAGAATCCGAAAAGGGGTGTTTGCCAATTTACGACAAACTATCTGTTGATAAATCTGGTGTTCCAGATGAATAGGAATTTGTCGTAACATCTTTTCAATGTATGTAGAAAATTCAATTCTGAACATGCGCTAGCGATCAAGAATATAAAAAAAAATCCCCTTGTAGTTAAAGATCAGAATGTAGGCAATCATATAGGCTTATTGAGAATCCATTTTTGGCATATAGGGTCCATTCAACACGGCCTTTAGTTTTGTCTTGTTACCATTGCTTTTAAGAACACCATAGTGTAGAAGAAAAGAAGAAAGTCGAGGGCGTCGTAGAAAAGATCCTGCTCGTTGAGGTAGGTTTCCTCATTCTGCTGAATTAATTTATCAGTAAAGTAATTAAGTATGACATACTTCGATTTCCCCCATCGTTTCGCTCGAGTTATTCTCGAGACTTTTGGCCCATTTTCTTCTTTAGATTAGTAATTAATTAAATTACGCAAAACATTAAATCAATCTCGCCAATCTGCACCACCATAATATCCTCCATATTGCAGTTATACAAGTAATGTGGAAGGACCAAAATGATCTAAGATAAAATAAAAAACTTTTACGAATCTACTAGGAAAAAATTATCTAAGAGATGGCGAAGGAGTTAAGAGAGGAGAAGTGAGAACATTACTTGGCAAAGAAGGCGAGTCGCGAGATTGACTCATATTAGCAATTTAAGCCGTACGTATGTGAAAATAGAACGAGGCTTGAGAGTCATAGTAAAGAGGCTGTACTTTATAATAGCTAGAAGTAGCCATCAGTTGAGTGACAAACTTCTACGGTTATTATAAGTGAAGCAGTCTAATAGTACAATGACTGTCGTCACCTAGCTTATGAAACAGGAGAAAAACCACAGGAACTCAATAATTTGCCAATATCGGGACAGTAGAGAAATTGGGGGAGGAGTGGTCCTTGCAACGCGGTCCTTGACGTGCGAGATTCGATTGAATCTCAAACAGGTCCATACTAATGGATTAAATTGCCTGAAGTGGCTTCTTTCAAAAACGCAGGTAACAACATTTTTTTAAACATGATTAAAACACTTATCTTAATAGAAAATGTCTGACTTAATAATACTTTCCACTTCTTAGCGGGCTAGTAAATTGTTGTACATTACTGTATATATAATTACTGAGTAGTTTGTGTAACGAATTTCATACACCGTGAGATTACAAAAAGTGGTAACTAGGTTTCTGGAGCGGTCAGATTTTAAAAAAAAAGGTTAGTTTTTGCTCAATGTACTGTTGCATAATAATTATACAATTATGTATTATTTTGAAAACATATATATATCCATTAATTTCTGTTGTCAATTTAACAGCACGTAATGTTTATCCCTTAATTTTATGAATTCTTTGATTGCCTATTAGAAGGTTGATTTTTTCCAAAAATCTTTTTTTTTTAAATTTTTAATTCTTAAGTATACAATTTATCATTGAAAGTATACGAGTTATTTTCACAATAAAACTTGAAACTTATTAGATTTGTCCTCCAAAAAATTTTACTACAATTAATTAATGTAAATTAATTAATGTAAATTTATATACAATTTGCTTTTTCCAAATCTTATATAAAATATTCCATAGTACTTCTTACAATTTCATATAGAAAATTTTTGTTTTTAAAATATTTAAAATATAATTTTTTTATTATAACTTCTTATATCTATAACAAAGATACACGAGTAAATATTACTTTATGGAGAAAATTTAGCTTAGATCGTCAATCATAATTAGTCATAAATTAAATCATTAAAATCTAGACAAAGTATCATATTTACTCACTGCAACCACAACATATCTAAAAGGATATCTGATTTTACGCTTCTCCTTTAAATAAGGTAAAACTTAGTTCTCTGAATACATTATAAATTAGTTTTCCTGTAAACTTTTTGAATTTTTTTAAGAGCATTAAAAGTGTGAAAGTAATACAAACTTTTAAGAGCTCTCCAAATGTTGACGTCGCGGAGAATAACTTTACTAAAATTTGATTTGTAACAGAAATAATTACAATTAAACTTTATGTCACCTATCAGTTACGTTGATTGCATAAAAAACTTTAATACTATTCGTAACTCTCTATAAATTATCATGAAATATTCGCTAAACTTCTTCAGCTGCAATGAAATAAACAGTGATTTCAAAGAAATCTATTGCTAGACTGGCAAAGTTTAGGAGAATGAGTCTCTGCTTAAAAGCGTAAGTCTATTGCGGAAACTCGAATTAATATGAATTTTTTCGATAGATTCTTAACTTCAATACTCAGTTTCTTCAAATAAAAAGTATCCAAACGATAATAAAAAGCTGAAGTTCAGCACTCGTTTATAGCACTCAAATCAGCACTTTAATATATATATATATGAAGATATTATAAAATGATCGAATACGTAGCGTACAAATTAAAAGCCTCTGCAGTTTATTGCAGAATTTTTTTAGAAAACTGATAAAATTGTAGATCGTTAAAAGTTGCCTTCAAGATTGTGTAAGTTATTATATATTAACATATATATATATATATATTAAATAATATATACATATATATATATATATATTATTACACGATTTTCTACTGCAAAGTTATAAGAAGAAAGAGAAAGAAGAAAGATTAGTCAGAAACTAAATAAATTCAATCAGGTAGTTAAACGGAAAATATGGAGAAAGTAGTTGACGAATTTCATATGCAATGATAATTAATTTAATTGATATATATTTATGTACATAAGATATTTTAAGGAAAATAATAATTAGTTCCTGTGGTTTTGAAATCGCGAACTCATTTTTACATAATTTTTAATGTTTAAAAATTTTTTAATTTATTATGTACGTGATGTATTTATCTGTTTTTTTAATAATCACATAAAAAAATTTTTACTTATAAACTATTCAGAAATAAAT
Source organism: Kradibia gibbosae (assembly GCA_018907135.1). Classification (NCBI taxonomy): domain Eukaryota; kingdom Metazoa; phylum Arthropoda; class Insecta; order Hymenoptera; family Agaonidae; genus Kradibia; species Kradibia gibbosae. The sequence continues at coordinate 5,234,795 of JACCHX010000007.1, forward strand.
TTTAAAAACTGTAGTATGTTGCTACAATCTCTAATGTTTTAAAAAGTCTTTTTTCTGATTGGGGGATAAATTTTTCAGTCCGCAGAAATATTGAAAGTTTATACAAATACATCAGAGATCATACTCTATATTCCCACTTGGATACGATTATCACCTACTTTCAAGCACTTAACCAGTTCTTCGTAGTGAAAATATTAGTCCATTATAAATTTGATTGATCTTTTCCCACCACCTTTATTTTATACCAAAATTATAAGGCTTCAAACATTTAAATGTAGAAAAAGTAAATTTTTTAAATTATTTGATTAGACATCATCAGAATTTAAAAATCAATAAAAGAAAGTTAAATACATTATTTTTGTAGAGTCTCGTAATTTAGAATTTCTATCTATAGATATTTTTAAAACAATCGTAATAGGTAATATGTAATTTTTAAGTATTGTAGTTTTTTAACTGAGTATTCTGAAAATTTCCAATATAGTAGTACATGCGTTAGTTGAATAAAAAATCAAACATCTTTACAAAATATAAATGAATTCACGTAAAACTGTAGATGTATCTTTACTGTTTGCAAATAATAAAATCTGGTTTAACTTAACGGATAATTAAATTAATATCTAGTAATGGGACTACGTTGAAAATCGTACAATGTGTCCAAAGATGCTAATGCATCGACTAAAAGGGAAATAGGATTCAATGAATCATTCGTGTTTATAGAAAATCGATACATCTTCAATCAGAAGCTCGTTAAAGTATTTCAATTCTGATTATTCTAAACTTATAGCATTCGACAAGTAAAAAAGAAATTTAATTTTTAGTAATTATAAAAATGCTTAAAAATAAGTACTCTCGAGAATTCTTTGCAATATTTTTGTTCTATCGTAATCCTAGAAAAAAAATCTTGAATTTTCTTTCTAAAGATATCAAAAATATTTTTCATACACATTGTAATTAGTTTTCACTCACATTTTAACAAAATAATTAAGCTTACTTGCAATGATATCAAATTCAAACTAGCAATAATTAGTAATTTTATTTCTGAAGTTTTAGCTAATTAATAATCTTAGCTTTTTCTTACAGTTGTAATATTTAAAATTCAATTACAATACAAAAATACACCAACAACCAATAAAATATATAATAGTTATGAAAAAGAATTTTATATCAATATTTTAATTTTTAGGAACATTATGTTATAATGGAAAATTGAAAAAAATGTTATTATCATCAATTCTAAATAATTTATTATAATAATTAAATAAATTCTTTTTTATAAATAAAATGAAAAAAAAGATGTTTAATCAAATTAAAAGTCCGATGTATTTATAAAATTTTATTATGAATTAAAAAACAATTATTTTAAATAATAAGTTAATACTACAGAGTCTGTGTTTATAGTTACATTTGGGACATGGGTACTTATACCCGCGATGCAGGAAAGGGAGGTTGTGCCAGAATGGAGCTCGCCGGCTCCAGAGTTCGGTAGGAAGAGAAAAAGCGGGACGAATGGAGTAGTATAAGGAGGCGTGTGATTGAACGAAATAATAAAGAAAAGATGATATTTAATAATGAATGCATATAAAGTCGCAGAAAACGAAAAGAAAAAATACTAACTAATGTTATTCTTTCTGTTGCTTACGCTATTGACAAATTTTACAAAACAATGTTTTGAAAAGAGATCACGGATCTCGTTAGCCCGTTCGCAGGAGCTTGTTAGGACGCACGGTGAGGTGGACAGACGTACCGGTATTTGGCCTCAGTCGGTCTACCAATTAAGTGAATGTGGCACATAGAAATGAAAAAAAATAAAAAAATATAAGTCGCGTTGATACATTACCGGCTTTCGCTACGCCTCGGTATTAGGGCGAGATATTTATTTGCGATTCGCTTTGTCTTCAGCGGTTTTTCAGGTACCCATGTGGTTACAATTCTTTTCGAATGTTGCGAAAGTCTCTACCTCTATAGTCATGAACGGTCCCTCCGCGACGTAGGGATGACAGGGGGGCTTAGGGCAATGCTCTCACAATGTTTAGTTGTACGCTCACTTTATTTGTACTCACTATTTGCGACCATTATACGCCTCCATCATTCTTATTGGGAGTTACCTTCGAATTTTAATCAAGGTAACTCACATTAATACTGTTATTAGGCGGTGCGACTTGATATATTTTGATATTAACAAAAAAATAATGCTAACACATAATAGTTTAATTCATTTAAATAAAGAAAGTAAAAATAGTTCAATGTAATAAAAATTCCATTTAGTTTAAATGAAAACATTTATTGCTAAAATAACGAAGCAGTCTTCGTTTTATTTTATGAAACTGCATCTTTTATGCGAAATTATAAAATATAATGATGGCTTATAAAATATAAAAATTTAGTGTTAAACCATATCACCATATCGAAATAAGTTTTGCAACACATTAAATTAATAAAAGTAAATCGTTATAAATTGAGCTAAGATTTGTAGCAAAATTTAATAACAGTTTAAAGATTAGGAAGTTCGTTATCGTTATACATTAAGTTGCTTCTGCCATTATGTAATAGACAGGAACAAGAGATAGCGCCATAATTATAAAAGAAGAATAGGAAGAAAAGTAAAAATGCATCGTCTTTCATTGCGAAGCTAAGGTAAATACATAAATGATAATTAGTTATAAATTCATGGATTAGATACGATACAAGTATACAGGTCCTAAATAAATGAACCGTATTGATCTCATTGCAATTAACAAAAAGATTAGTTATTAAATCATATTAATGAATAAATAGACTTATACTTCTATTAATAAAGTGTGTTTAATTTGAACTCCACGGTGGAACTAACTCGTGCCCGACATACAGTACATTAATTGATCAAGTTTGATGCATAAAATACTTAGTATTTATAAAATGGAGAGGGAATGTTATGCCTATAAGACACGTAATGATACAAATGACATAATAACATAATTTTCGGTGCGGCTAATAAAATTGCAACACGAATATATGGAAACTGTTTAAATTTACAGAAACACGAGGCGATGTCAACGTCAAAGAATGTCTATATTTTACAAATAGTTTTTTCCAATTATCGTTGCATTGCCTTTTTGGCTCATCAAATTATAGAAACACTAGCTTCTTTTATTCTTAATATAGTTTTTGTCTGAACACATGAGTAAAATCATAAATTAAAACAGATAACAAATCTCAGTAAATAAATTGTGCTAAATGTGGAAAATTGAGTACTTTAGTTAAAATTTGTTTAATTATTACAATGGAATGGATATATAATAACATAAAAAACTCGAAAGAAATTCTTAATAAAAGTAATATTAAAAATTAGTATCGCAACAAAATATGTATTGTTTATTACATTTATTATAAATATTAGATTTCATACAATAACATTAAACAAAGCATTGATTAATACATTATTAATATTCCTACAGATAAATATTATGTACCTATTTATCTATAATAATGTGCATATTTTTTTAATAATCAAAGCTTGAGAAACTGAAATTGAAATATTAAAATGGAGTGTATATTTTTTAAGTTATAGAAACTAACATACAATATTCTGTTTTTAAAATAATTAAATTACAAGCCGAAAAAGTAGGGGAATCAAAATTAGTAAAAAGTAGTAAAGTTTACATTTGTTATCATTGTTGTATGTACTTTAAAAATCATTTTAAATTGAAAATATTATAGCTTATTTCTTATGGATGAAATTTCGGCACATCGAAAGATTTCGTTTTAACGTACCTTTAAAAGTGTAAATCAAAAGTTCGATCTCTGTTTCACGTGCATAATGTAATCGACTATATTTCTTCTTCTGTTATGCGATTCATCATTAAGTCGTACCACCTGCTGAAGAGACGTCGCTTTCGTCGAAATGACGGTGATGTACGGCGACGATATACACTTGATTAAATATCTCAAAATCAAATCAAATAAAGAGTGAGAGAAATACAGTAAAAGTCTGTCTAGGTAACACAACTTATATAGTGAGAAATAATGGTGAGTTATTATCGAATGCTGCAAGTAAAATGATTGGATACGAACTTCTCTAAATTGTCACTTAAAATTAAAAAATGTACAATAAATTTAGGATTAAATTTCTTTATCCCTTTGTATCTCGTTTTTCCACTATTTTGTCTCTCCTGTTCCCATTAAATTTTCTTCCAGCAAATTTTTCCTTCTTCACATTTTATTTAAATATATATATAATATTCATCTTTTTGTTCTCGAATCATCCACTTATATAATAAAAATAATTTTCGATTTAATATTTAGTTAATATAAGATGCATATACAACTGTACTTATAACGTAGACACTATGCATAGATATGAAAGCAGCAACTACATTAGAAAGATTTGATAAATATTTTTAAATTTGCAGAAACCATTTACTAATATTACTTCGAATATTAATCATAAATAATGCTCCTGTTTCTAGTTATGGGTCACATTCAACATTCATGATTCTGCATCGGACACCTATAGATATAGCATTTGTAAATAAATTCAAAAGTTTTTTTAAGATTATAAATGAATGCTAAAATGAAAACTGTAAAAATTTAATTATTTATAGAATGTTTGTCTTTTTACTTATAATATTAATCATTTATTTATATATTATTGTATTAATTATATATTGTATTTCATAATTATTTAAAGAAAAATTATAAAAATATTATGATAGTAAAAATTTAAGGCATCGTCTTTAATTATATATTTAATTCTATTAAAAATGTTACTCTAACGTTTGTAATTAAATATTGTAGTATACAGTTAAATATTTTTTTATAAATATTAAACTATATACTATAAATCAACATATTATTAATTTATGGGATTTTTCATAATATTGCAGTGAATGCCTTAGAAGGGGAGCAGCTGAATTTAACGAAGATAACGCGAAGTGAAATGGGAGCCTATTTGTGTATAGCAAGTAATGGTGTACCGCCTACGGTCAGCAAGAGGATTATTGTCGACGTTGAATGTGAGTTTTATACATAAATTAAGAATTTTGTATCATTTAATTTATTATGTGTATGAAAAGTATTCGTTGAATTTTTAATCTTTTGCAATCGAATGGTAAGTGTCTTTATAAACATTGCTACACCTCAAAAGGAATATATTTAATATATTTAATACATCACACATACTGTATAGAAAAAAGTGAAATTTACGAATTTATATTTTTTAATAAAAAAAAAACAATTCCTGCGTATTTTATTTCATGTATTTTATGAACATATTTATTAATAATAATAAATAGTATCTTACGTGAACCTACCTGGCTATTTCGGAGCCGTAACAATCAACTGGAAAAGGGTGCTTATAATAAGAAGCACAAATTCTGTAAGCATGTATAATATAGCTAGTTTCCTTTTTTTACGAGATCTGCAGAAGGCGTAGTGTTCGCTGCGGTTAGCCGCAACCGTTGCTCTATATATGCTCTGTATATATTGCTACAACTAAGCGCTTTCGCAGTCATACAAATACATGATTATTCTTGTACGTCTATAGTCAGTTTATAGAGCGATTTCGGACTTCGGAATGTTGTAAATAGAATTTCAGTTAAATTTAACCAGAATAATCGATTTGGAAAACGATGTTAAAGTGATAGCTGTTGATAAAATCCCGTTGCTTATTAATTGAATATGAAATATTAATGCCATTTTTTGTTGAATAAATTTTAATAAATTTGTAACAAATTTTTTACAATTACTTCATAGCCGAGAAGAAATATTTTCCAATAGTTATTCACAACTTAGATTGACAAGCCCGAATTTTAGAAAAGCGCACTATTCGAATTCATTTCGAATGTACTGACTTTAACATAATAATATCATAAAAAATAATAATAATCTTAAATAATAATAAAAACAATAATCTTCTTTAAAATTCAGGATCAAGGTTATTGATCTGAGCTTCCTTACTAATAGGTAAATTTTATTCGGTTCGACGGATCAGTGTTACAAAACATGTTCCAGTAAGTCCAAAATAAGCTAGTCCGAATGAAAAATATGAAAAGATGATTTCTAATCCGTATTCGTAACAAAATACAAGTACGTGATGGATGCTGCCGCTTGATAAATTTTTCAGAAAAGAGCGAGTTCATTGGTCTAATATAATACTGAAATGCTTCTCTTATCATCGACAAGATTTTTTAGATTTTTCCTATTCAAAATAGCACGAAAAGTATGCTGCCATGTACCTGTTTCGTATTTTCGAGCTTTTGTTACATCCAAAATATTTCTTTATATTCTCCAAGGTATCGGAGCACATGTAGTGGAAAAATTGCGAGGAAGAAGTGAAACATTCGTGCTGATAAAAATACAAGTACATATATTAATCAACAGTGCTTAGGAAATGGTACTCGGAGAGTTTAGTTGCATTTTTTCATCGAGTTGGCTAAAGCCCCAGGACTTAGTGAGACTATTCGTGAGTACGCTCACCCCTCTCCCCATTCTCGAACAGTATTCTGTCTGTATATGTAGGTAATTCATCCTCACATGGTACAAGGAATTGCAAAAGATCAATCAACAATAGTGTCTTACATTATTTTTTACAATTCTTTAATAAGTGTTCTAAACAACATTATTTTTTTGAATCAGTATGTTTTGTATAGGGTTAGCTACAAACCTGGAATGATATTTATTATCCGTACTGATGTATATTTTACATTTGTGAAATATTCGAGAAATTCAGTGTGCTTACGGAGGATTGTAATGGATAGTATGCAGCTAGTTGTGAGAATAACCAAGAAAAGTAAAGTCAGAAAACTCTCTACGCGAGCATTACAATGCTTATGATAACCTTCTTATGATTTGGTAAAGAGCACCTGTGACTACCAGCTGCCTTCTTATGATTTTTAATACGAACTATTTGATAAAATTTTAATATGTTATTAACGTAATTAATCTTGCACATGTTTCAAAGATTACTCATGTTACTTTGTGGAACATCTATTGGCATCTATTGACAAACTACGATTTCGCAAATTCAATTTTACTTTTAGATTATTTTTATTTTTATAATTACGTTCACCTGTAATTCATATTATTTATTGTAAATCGTTAATGTTTATAACGCAAAAAGATAGGTAGTTGTATTTATCTTGTTAACTGATTAATATTCATTAGTTGCTTTGTTGATCGAATACATTTATACATAAATTCGATCATTTCATTTTTACATTCCATGAAATTCCACAAAATTTCTATTGGGAAATAAGCTTATAAATGATACATGTACTAATTATAATTAGTGGTGTCTCTCCTTGCCATATTTTGAATTTCAATAATTCATTGCAGTAGCGTGTATAATACGGTACTATTTTAAACAATGCACTTTGGGAAAATTAATGTTTTTCTTGAATACCATTACCTATTTATATTAAATTTAAAAATTTTTGAAAATGAATTTGTAAGTTATAAATAATTTATAGATTTTCCTGCAAACAATAGTTTTGAATTATACGCAATATAGAATATGAATTAACACGTATGACTAGTTCTTGTGTTCATTTTCATAAAATATTTCAAGCGTAAAATATTTATGGTATCATATATAAGTAATATATGTTGTTTAACATAAAAGCTAAATACATTTACATAACTTTAAAAAAAAATATTTCTATAACATATGAAAAATTTTCTTTTATTTCTTTTAAAAAGGAAACGAGTTATAAAACAAATATACAAACTTAATTGAAGTAATTTTCGAGTCTGTTTATAATATAAAAAAAAATCAGTTAGCATTCAATTATTACATTTCATATCTTTTATGTATTCAAATAAGCAGCTTCCATCTTACATCTAGTAAAAATTTGTTTAATAATGTATATTTTATATAAAATTTGAAATTACTCAATAAGAAAATTAAAATCGAAGTTTGACACTGCAGTATCACTAATCAGTATGAAATAAATGTTTCAGTTTTTGTCATCCATGTATGATGAAATAAATGTTTGAAAATAAAATTATAAAATGGTTCGTGTAAAAGTTGTAATGGTTATTAGATTTCTTAGATTTAGTAACAATATCAGGAATAGATAGAATGTCTTGAGATTATGGGATAAGTATCGTAGCTAAGAACCATAGTAGCTGACTAGCAATTGCGGTTGAGCTTAAGCGTTCGAAATTCATTTGGGCTGACCAAATTCGATCCTCGACATCCCCACGAAATATTAGATTGTGTGTTTCCACTATCTTTAATTCCAATTGTATTTCAATACAACTAGTGAAATTTAATTTATTGTTATTGATCAGAAGTACTAGATTACTTTGTAAATTAAAAAGTTTAATATGTTGTTTAATTTAAGAGAGGCATTAATTTTGCAAGAATAGAGTTTTTAAAGTTCTGAAAGTATAGAATATACAAGAGAACACATAGTGCTACTGTATTTATATCAATATAACGCAGAGATATAAGAGGAGTCCGTTTGTAAAGCTCTCCTTAGGCCGTCACTTTCTTTCTTCTTCATTGAACGAACTTCATTGACGAACAGCCACTCCGTTGAAAAGTTATCCTTTTCCGCGTACCTTGTTACTTTTCATCTTCAAAAAATGCAGCCCGCTGAAGCCCATCTATGGAGGAGTCGATGATGTAAATTCGAAAGCATAGTCTCGTGCTGACAAACTGGAGTCGCATCGTGAGCAGGAGAAGGAGGAGGCAAAGGTGGAAGATGCGCTCGTGTTCGCGTGCAGTTCGATGGCTCTGTATTGTCGGCGACAGGGGAAATCCTCTAGTCCATAGAAAATACGAGCAGAGTAATTTTCTCCCGAGAGTCCCGCAGATCCGGGTCATTTTTTCCATTTATGCGTGCTATTCGTTTGTGTCATTCGGTGAACGATAGTCCGTCAGGACGTGTCGGAGCATCCACCGTGGGCTGCGTAAACAGTTCCGAAACTGAAAGAACGATGAAAATGTTGGGGCTTGATCTCATGGGATAGCCATCGACGATGGCGCATAAATCATATTCCGGTGACTCACTCGATACACCCTTCGCTTTTTTGCTCGGCTGAGATGATACCGCCAGTCGAAAGGGAGCATCCGAGTGTTGAAATCCGAATTAGCCAATGTATCAATTTAAATGTGTGCTTCACCATATTATTGCAGATCCACCTTGTCTCGTGCGACAGGAGGGTCAAACAATATTCATTAATATTCAATGGCTGCAAGCATGATTTAGATATTAAAAAATATTTTTAACGCTAATGGCTGTAGGGATCATAGTGTAAATGCCATCACAAACTGTTAATCTTCCATTGCTCATTAATTTATCACTTATCGGTAAACTAATGTACTCTTACATTCATAGAAGTTTTTTGATATTTTTATTTTCCTTTATCTGCTATCTTCTTTCATTTTTTTCTTCTTTTTTCTCCAATCAATGCTCATAGTATTAAATACGATGGGATTGCACCAATGGAGAAAGTTTACTTGCGTAAAGATCCAGACAAAGAAATAATAGTTTAGACGTTACTTGATTTCTTGAGAAAGGAAGCTCATTGAAGCACGGCCCGCTTCTCAAAGTAGCTCTCCGCTTCTATAAGAGTAAATTTTGTCGAATTAAGTTGTTTCTTATAAAATTTTTATTAGATTCTTCGAAACCCTACAATATCTTCTCTTTCACAACGTTCGGAACTCGAACTCTCTAAAAACTGTACAAAACATTGTACACTAATGAAATGATAAAGCAAAGAAATCATGTTTTTTTGCATTGATTCAACGATAATCCATCATTGTATGATTACTCACGCGAACTGTTCGCAATTGTTGAAGCAAAAAGCCGACGTTACGCAGATTATTAAAATACAGGTAATTGCAGAAAAGCATTCTGAAAAAAAAATTTTTTAAATTTCAAAGCAGCTGTTTAAATTTATCAAGCATTTTGCTTAAAATAATTATTCACTTTCAAAGTTTTTCTTGTTTATTTTTCTTAGCATGTTAGTTTTTTTTTAAATTCTCAAAATAGATCAGCAAGCATTATTTGTAACTGATTTTGATTATTAATCTCAGAGTTAAAATAATGAGATGGTACTTATGATAGTACTAGAATCTATCATTGCTCATCAAACGGAGTTAAAGCTTTTTTCAATAATAACGGTAATCACTGACTGCATTTGTGGGTGAGTGCATATTCAGATTTTTATTTCAAATATCAGTGGAAGACAAACAATTAAGTACTTATGTATATTGCTTTCCTCCCTTTATATATTAAATATTATTATTACTATTATTAATTTATATATAATAATATATAATTTTATAAAATAATATTATAATAGATAATCTTAGTAGGTAAGAATAATTTTTCGATTTGTTTTTTTATAGTTGGTCAATAAATAAAACATAAAAAAGATTTAAATCAAATATATTTTAAAGCTATTATTGGAAAAAAAAGTTTTTTAATCGAACTTAAAAAATACATTTTGAAAAAACAAATTAACAATACGAAAAATGTTAATATTTTGTTTCTAAAAATGTTTTTAAATCTTATAAGACATTATACAATCTTTTATTCTAACAACTAATACCAACGAGTATTAAATCGATTTCAATTCTTGACAGATAAAAAAAAAGAAGTAGAGTTGTCATTGTATGCCCAAAAAATAATTTTAGACTTATTACCTAAAAAAAATAAGAACTTTCTTTATTTATTTGTAGATCCATGGCTGTAAAATTGCTTTTAGGTTCAGAAGTATTAATCAGAATTGGAGTTTTATACAACAATTTACACAATAATTTAATGTTCCAGTGTGTTTTTGAAGTTATAGTTAATAAACATTTATGGGAGTAGAGACTGATAAAACCGTACTGATTGATATATGATTTATATGAATTATTTTCTGGTTTACAATCTGATTTTTAATTTTTGTTGACTTTAATAATTAAGTATGTTCATTCATTTTTCTAATTTTAAGTGCCGCGATTTCAGAGAGTATTTTTCAAAAAATTTTTTTTTTATTTTAAGTCTACGATTCTCTAAACATCATTTATAATAAATTTTATTTCTATTGATTTTTTTAAATAAAAAAGAATTTTTCTAACTCCAAAATTTATATTTCAATTTTCAAAAACTATCAATTGTAAAAAAAATGATACAATTGAATAAGATAATACACGGTAACATAACTTTTGATACATTTTATAAAACCTACATTTTTAATAACTGCGAATACAATGTGAAAATTACAAGTACCTTATTTTAATTTCAGTTACATATAATTTTTAATAATAGTGCTTTTTAAAGAGAATGATTTATTTCCGTTTAAATGTATTTACTTTTCTTACGATGTGCTTATAATTCCGCTGAAAACAATATAACAAAGTTATACAACGAATTTATAATAGCTGAAACTCAGACAAAGTTCCTGTAATTAATTTGCTTTAAATAATTTATGAAAGTAGAAATTTTTCTGCTATATTACTCCTTAAAGTATTTATAAATAAATTATAAATCCACGACAATGCATTATCAAAATATTAGAAAAAAATTATACTTAAATTTGATTTAAAATTTATTCTCTAACATTAAAAATTTTTTTTTAAATTAAATTAATTAAGACAAACAAGTATTGTAATATGTGCACGCAATATTTGTAAACATATAATAATTATACATATGAACGAAAAAAGGCTGTTTGATACTAAATTTGATACTGAATTTTGTCACTGAACAGTCAATTACAAATACTTAGTACAAACTTCTCTCCTTATACGGCTCAAGTCGTATTAAGCATCTTGAACTTCCTAGTGTACCCATATTCAAATACGTTTAAGTACAGATAGGTTGGTTTACTAAGATTTATGAGTAATTGACACTTAATTAAATATGTAACATTATTAAGTAATGAAGCTCAAAACTAGGCAATCCTAAATTATTTTACACGCGTGGGGGTTTCGTAAAAAAACTTTTCGTTAGAAAAGATCTGTTGAATAATGAAAAGGACAAGACTCATACTATCTTTCTCTTACAAAATAATCACGCATTCTTTTTTTATATATTTACTTTGTACCCTCTCTCTATTTTCTAGGCATAATTATTTTCTCTTTCTCATGCCTCCATGATACTTCTTTCTTTTTTTTCCACACGTATTCAATGTCCGTTTCGCACAATATCATAATTATGATCTTGGACAACTCCCATTTTATATTCCTCTCTATACCAATTAGCCAGCGAGACGAAGGCAGGCCGGATGTTTGAAATAATTGTTATGTAATAGAATAAAAGTAGTAAATAATGTTTGATACGATTTCAGAAAATGAGTAGGTATTTGTTTATTTGATTAATCTTCGAGTCCTCTCCCTTTCTCATTTCAATAATTGTCTTTTTTCAACTTAAATTAAAATTGCTTCAATATTTGGTGCCCCAGGTAAGGATATTTTTCTTATGGGGAAGCACATAACTGTATTATTACCAAGTGTAGCTTAAAAAAGTGTTAAAAAAAGTGTAGTTTAAAAAATGTTGATCTGTGCTGCGTAAATTGAGCATTGACAACAATGTTGATTCGCTGTTATATGGGCAGGTATATGGGCGAAATGAATATTTGTTTAAATATAGGATTCAAAGAAACGGTTAACCTACTTATTATTACAGGAGACCATTTATATAAAGCAAAAATGAAGAAACAAATTACTTAGTTTGACTTAAACATAGGCTGAAGGGATTATGTCATCTTAAACATTCCCCTCGTGTTAATGAATACAATTAATAGCCGTCGACTCCATAGAAAAATTTCCGATGATTCGGTGTCTATCACTCATTCAGTACATGATATTGCAGGGTTCAAGGGTCCCCATTTTCGCGCTTACAAGATCTTTAAGATTTTCTTTGCATTTCGCTGCTGTCGGAGAAGATTGCTATTGGCCTGTACTTTAAAGTAATCGTAGTAGAACGTAGTGTCTTTACGCTATGTTCATCTTCACCTTTAACCTTCGTAGCGAGTTTATTTGGTAGCACATTCCTATAACGATTGGTTTTCCTTGTTGGTCTTGAAATTTACACAAAGCTAGTTTAAGCAGAGGAGGAATAGAACATTGAGAAGGAAAGGGATGGGAATTAAGACACTGACTGCACTACAAGTGAAAATGCTAGCGTGCGTGCAGACCATGTATTTTGTGACGCGGGTGTTTCCACTAACGATGCAGTGAGGGGAGATTGTGCTGGAATCGAGTTCGCTAATTTCATGGTTCGGTGGAAAAAAGGGAAAGCGGAGTGAGGGGTATACATTTATTCATTAAAATAAAGCTAAATATTGAACAATAATTAATAATTAGTATACAAATATCGCTACTGTTACTGCTAATTTCATTAAATACAAAGGATCGGAATATTGTTATCCTATTTCGTATCGAACGAAATAAAATAAGTAATTTCGAATACTTTTTTGCTGTTATTTAAGTCACAACAATATTTTTGTCTAGATAGGACGCTCGCATATTATTAGTGGGGTGAGGAGTGAGATAGCAGATCGATGCGTGAATTGGTCTCGGTATTAACTGATAGGCCTTTTTTAATACTAATAAGAATTTCGCGACACTCCTCGGACCCTCGCTTGGCCGTGGGATAAAAAAATATATATTCACATCTCGATATCGATTATATATAGGTACAGGTAGATGCTCCTTCCTGACGACCCTTCCAGCTCCTATGACCAGGATTCGTCTTCTCGGTACCTTGCCGTCATCCAGGTCATTGTTACCTCCTGCTATGGGTTCCCTGGCTCTTACACCACGCCACTCTAGGAAAGCAACTCGCTGAGACTTATTGTCAGGGTATTTTAGACTTCTACTTCCTTTGGGAGTTCTGCGCAATCTGAGATTAAAGCGCGCACTCCGAACTCCCCCAGTCAGGGCTGTTACCAACCTGGGATTACGTCCTTTTTGCCTCATTGAGATTTACTTCAAATATTTCATTTGCAACACCCAACTTTGGTTCATTGGCGACCAATTCGAAGGTTCAGTTGGTCGCATGTCAGGACATCATGACACGTGTTTTCACGGTCTCTCCTCCATTCCCTCATATCCCTCTGCTCCGAGTGATAGGAAATATTAAAGCATTAAATGGAGGAAATAAATTAAGTTTAAAGCACTCGATTGGTAGAGGTATGATGGAACTTCAGTCGATACAATTTAGAAGAAATCTCGTGAATCAAAGAAAAAATAAGAAGTTCGGATCTAAACTCCATAACATTGTATATCTTGAAGGCCAGGTTCGCAGATGCAGAAAAGGTTTGAGAAGCTACCAAGTTCGGCTATATGGAAATTACTACGTCGCAAATTAGCTCTATAAACCTCTATTTTACTGAAAATCCTATGAAAAAAATACACGACACTTATGAGGAGGCTTGAGACGTGCTACTCTACGAGGATGTTGACGGCATGTTGAAAGACTCTCAGAACAGCAACTACTTTGGTGGCCACCACTTCAGAGTTCTTTATACAATTATTACTACTAAATAAGTTACAGAAATTGGAATTACATACATGTTTTACATGTTTTGAGGATTGGTAAAAGTAAAGTAAAGGTAAATTGGTAAAGTTTACGGAATTTTTAAATTTCTCTGCTTAATAGCTCATTACAACTAGACCAAGTGACGATATTCGAATATTTAAAAACCTGCTTAACGGGTAAAGTTTGCTACCTAATTTAAATACTGCGATCACTATCCCGAATTATGAATTAACCTGACTCGTGTTGAAAGCAAGTTTTCACAATCTGCGAGCAGTGATTGGCCATTACTTGGATTACCTTATCGCTCTTAGATCGCTAAAACGGGAGAACAGAGATGAGCGGTAAGATTTCATAGATGCATTTGAAGAAATTCGTTGGTGGTTCTTCAGATTTCAATTCTGGTCGTACATTATATGCTTTTTTTTACATCATCTCGTAAACAGACTCGACGCGACTATACGCAAACTTTGGGAAGACAAACAGAGCCACAGGGACCAATAAACTGAGCTAGACGTTAACTATTTAATGATTCGAGTAGCCCTGCAATATCATTCTTATGAAGAAGTTCTAAGTTTATAGATATGAGGGCTCTCTAAACTGATGCACAGTGTAGCTGAGAAAATACAGCACAGGTTATGGGAGCGCATTCTGGATCGGGTCAAGGGTCTCGGTACGCTCTCTACGCGTTTTCAGGTGAGGTATGCTCAGATTGTTCAGGTCTTAACTCGATAAGTAAATGGCAGATGGTTAACGTTCCATCATGAACATTAAGCGGTCATACATTGCGTCCAGCTATATTACAACTGTCTACGATTTCAAAAGACGAGTAATTGTCTGTCAATATCCCATAGTTTATTTGTCGGATTTGACACCGACGGCACCACAATTTACTTTACAATAGAACAGAGAAGCACTGATTTAGCCCGACTAGGCAACCAAAGCACTACAAAAAGCGATTATAGGGCCTCCAAAGGCAGATTAAAAACGGGAGGTCACGAGAACACGTTTAGAGAAATGCGCAGTATTCCGATGCATGATTTTTCTCCCAATCGCTTAGGTGGCAGTATTAAATGGATCGGGTGATACCGCAGGTCAAGCCACTTTTTGTTCAGAGCTCAAAGGTTTCATTCGTCTCGGAGCTATCGTTTAACTATTTGGACTCTGAAAACGATAGGTGGGAATGCCGATTATGGGGATTGGTGCGAACTCTGTGGGCATTAGCCGAGGCGCCACCGATTTTAAATTACAATTTACAGTATATTTTGACTATGAATTTGAGGTGGAAGCATTTGTTCGATTGACCTCCAAACTTGCAGTTGGTGACTTAGTAGAGACTGATTTAGGTGAGACCACAGACTTGGCCTTTTCAGATACACACTTTTACCAATTAGGCCACGTAGACCTCAAATTAAGAGCAGATTGGTACGGGTGATTGTTGTGCCTTGGATTACGGATCTTTTCAACATTCAGGGTTAATGGCCCATGACACATAGATCTTTGCGTCTACTTAGATTTAGTATGCAACCTCACTGCTGCATTTGAAGGTAAGAACATAGTGGCGTAGTGCCAAAAATAACTTGACTGAAAGCAAGTTAGTAGTGCTTCGAGAGTATAAATATCCACCTGTTAAGTAGCCGTTAAAATAAATATTGGAAGTGCAACCAGGACCGACGGGTTGGTGAAGGTCATAACAATCAAAAAAGGCACTAGCATCTTACGTAGGCATGTTGTTAACCTACAATAATGGACAGTTCTCCCTCGGCCATAACAGGGGAGAGAGGTTGTTGGTCAGCAAGGTAAAGGCATCCGGGATGTTTGAAATAATAGTCCCTCTTAAGGGAAATTTTTTTTATCAAGGCCCCCCACAAGCTAGAGTCAGATGACAAGTGAAACGCGTAAAAGGTAGGGGCACGAGAGCCTTATCATAATTATGAATACGGACCACTCCCATTTTGTATTCTTCTAACACCAATTAACCAGCAAGATGAAGGCAGACGAGATGTTTGAAACAATAGTAAGGGAATGAACAAGACCTCCTCCTAACAGCCTCAGAAGAGTGTGCGACACTACTAATGTTCAAGCTACCTGAATCCGAGGTCGATTGAATCTAGGATAGCACAAGAAGCAATCCCCCAGAGTAAACTACCCCTCATCCTCATCCAGGGTAGCTCGGCAAACTAATCATAAGTCTAATAGTAAAGGTTCTAACCAGCGTGTGGATCGAGCAAATTCCATTGTCCATTTTCCATTAACACACCCGGCGTACTAATAATATCGAGTAAAATGGTAGTTTAACATATAGAAAGTACACGGCTGTTCCCCTCAATGTGAGAAAAAATAACGGAGGTTTTTTATGCTATAGAGTAAAATTAGTAAATAATATGTAATACGATTTCAGAAAATCAGTATGTATTTGCTTATTTGATTAATGCTCGATACCTCTACCTCCTTCATTTCAATAATCGTCTTTTCTTAAACTTAAATTGAAATCGCCCCAATACATTTAGAGTAACTGACACGCCCACGAAATTTAGATATTATGGTAACATGGAAGTATGTAAAATAAACATCCTTATAGAAATACTACGTGACTTTAGTATGCCTTACAATTTTACATTCTTTAACGGCTACATGGAAATTTAATCTTAATGACGTTTTTTTACAGCACCAACATGAATTATTATTATGGCATCCACAAATGTATCATTAAATGTACTCCGAAACTAAATAATTCCATTATATCCAATTTTCTTTTCTATTCATAATTATTATTTCAGTACCCTCTATTTATATTATAATTAAACGTTAAATACTAATTTTTAATTTATCTCGAAAGTGAACATATTTATCATAAAATACTTTATAGAATTATATTACGAATAAGCACGTAATAAATATTTCTATAAAAATAGAAATTATAGTCTTTCACTGAAAAATGTTTTTAAATTTGTAAAATAATATATTTTCCACAAATACTTTATAAATTTATCAAGCAGTTGAAAATTTTGTTTTATATTATATTATATTATACACAATATATTCATATTAATGTTCTAGTGTATTTAAGTTTATAAAAAAAACAAATTTTCTAATCATAGTGCCAGCGTAACATTAATATAAAAATATTATTCATTTGCTAAGTTTATGTTACTTTTAAAAGTGATAAGACTTGGCTTAAAATAGTTGACTCTTGTAAAACTAATTATATAAAAAAGTGAGTGCGTAATAGATACAAAACGTTTACCTGTATATAGATTGACATAAATTTTATGTTACTGCGCTTAAGTATTTTGGTAAATTTACGAAATAATTCGTAAACAAAGAATGTACTTACAAAAATAAATCAGTAATTACACTCTGCATTTTACATTTTCTGAGAACCATTAAATAGATTCCAAGTGCCTGTATTGCACTGATTATGCATTCGTGGTTTTGATAAATACATTTTAATGAGCAACTGAAATAATTGTAAATGTTAATGGTGATGGTAAGTCGCAGCATGTAGTTTCTCATTGTATTTTATATTTACCTCTGCAGTCTCCCCGATGATTTGGGTACCTAATCAACTGGTGGGTGCACCGTCCGGCACTAACGTCACGATCGACTGCCACACGGAGGCTCATCCACGAGCGATCAGTTACTGGATGTTCAATAACTCGATGGTCCTGTCGACCGATAAATACGCCTCCGAAAATGAGGAAAACAGCTACAGGACACACATGCGACTCACCATAAAGAATTTGCAGTCCGGTGACTTTGGCAATTACCGATGTATCAGTAAAAACTCCCTAGGGGAGACGGAAGGGTCCATAAGATTATACGGTAACTACTTACGACACATTTTTTTTCGATGCATTTGCATATTTTACATTTTCAATCATTTTTTCTTTTATTTTTATATTTATTCAGCACATTTATTTTATATCATTTTTTGTTTATCCCTTTTTTTGATAATTTATAAAAAATATAATTGGTTTAATACTTTCATTGGTAAAATCTATTTTTGAAGTCAAACTTTTATAATATAAAATCAAATAAATAAGATGTATATTGTAACTATGTAATTATTTGGAGCACGAAACTTTTTTTAAATTTAAATTTTAAATTTAAATTATCAAAATTTAATTTTTTGTTACTTATATATAATAAGAGATTAAGATAATAAAATTATTTCAGAATCCAGTAAAATAAAGTGGTTTTGTATTTTATAATATGAACATCAACAAAATTTTTAATCCTTTACACGGTTAACGAGGATGAAAAAATTTAAAATAAAACAAGAAAAAAGTTTTTGATTGAATTCGTTTATATACTGCACCAAGAAACAACCAATTATGCTAAGCAAATGATTTGAATTAAAAATGTATCTAGAACATTTAATAAACAATTTTCTGTAAGATACATTTAAATTTCTCAACTACGACGAATAAAGTAAATATTTATTTGTATATATCTTTATTATTTTTAAATTTCAGTTCATCATATTTTAAAAGCGCTCCTATTTCAGATTAAGCTTTATGTACAATACTTATTATATAAAAAATTGGTAATTGAATTGGGCCAGTTTGACAAAAAATTTTCTCTAATATTTAATTGTAAACACTAAAAGAAATATAAATATAAAAAAATGATAAAACTAGCGTACTAGCAGTTAGTCCGACGTACACAGGGGAAATGGAGGAGATGTGCCCGGGAGGAGCTCGGGGGGGGGGGGGAGCAGTAGGAAAAGAATAAGGGGAAATGAAACACTATTTTAATTTTCTCCGGCACGGCCGGAATTTTTTTGTTTATCAATTTATAAGGATAAAAAAATAATATAAAATTAGACTACGAAGCGCTCTACGATGGTAATTTTAAGTAAAAAATAAATGCGCGTTGATCGAATCGCTCGTAATTTACAATAGTCGTTTACGACTCGCGGTTATCCCGTGGCCCTCGAGGGACTAATCGGCCGCCTCGTAGGGGATGGTTGACAGATCAAGAAAAAAGGGGGGGGACAACGCTTAGTCCGCACCCGGCCTTGACGACAGCTGATCTCGCGATCAGCTGCGTTCAAGGCTCGCCGGATTCCAAATTCGGGTTATTCGGGTTACTCGGGGCCCCGAATTTTTTACACAAATATTATGTTTAGTACAAATTGGAATACATATATTGGAGTCATTCGCTCTCGCTATTACATCTATGTCCTCCCGTAGGCCGTGGTGGCGGGGCGATGTACTCTTCGCTTTCCGCTCTCCAGAACTTCGGCAGGCTCCGGATGCCTCGGATCCCGTCTTTGCGGATCACTCCTGTGGCTCCTCTATCACGCTTCAAGGGGGTTGAATCCTCGGATTCCGGTCCCTCGCGCCTCACTTCTCTCGTACTTGCTGTGTTACTTCACTTCTTCCCCTTTCCAGCGCTCGATACGGCCGTCCTTTTATCTTCCCGGGTCGTCCTCGCGACGCTGCCAAATTCGCCGGGCCCTCAGGTCGTCTTCTTCGCTCATTGGAAGGTGTATTTAAATTTTGTTTTGTATTTAAGTTTTGGTTCCTTTGGGAACCAAAGGTTGCCGAGGTTGGCCAGATTTAAAGCTCCAGCGGTTACGCCTCGGAGGAAAGCCGTTGGCACTGATTCCGCGTCGCAGGGAGGCGTTTTCGCGCTTCTCAGCGCGTCAAGTTCACCCTCGTGCTTTCGGTGTATACTCCCCCCCGCGAACTTTCTAACCGTCGTTAAAATCGTTATTTCGATACATAAGGCAATCGCCTTGCCTTACGTTTATCAAGAGACGCAGGGGAATCTGGTACCGCGATATTAGTAACGTTCGTTACATATTAATAAATTTAATAAATATTTATATAAAAATTTAATACGCTCACAAATTCTTGGATTAAATGAAAAAATTACTACGCTGATCATAATGTAACTTATATAAAATTAAATTCAATTACTTTGAAGCTAATAATATATATTAAGCATCAAAAAACTTCTTTTTAAGAAATATTTTATTGATTCTCCAAAGAAAAAATGTGTAAACCTAATGTCTAAAGTTTGTATAAATTATTGTTTATGGTTATTTGGCACGTGTATTTAGGGCTATAAATCAAATTACTTCGGATCAACTTTTATGATATTATATATTATTGTATATATATATATATATATATATATATATATATATTATTATTAAACTAGTTTCGGAAAGTCGAAACGTCTATTGTACATTTTGATATTTATTACAGTAACGCTGCAATACATGCGGACCACGAATAAACTAAAAAATTTTTTTTCACTCATTATATAAATTGCAGGCATATTAATAATATTTATTTTGTTGTTTAAAAAATAAAATTATATTTTGTAACTATATAATAGATCTTAAAATTTGTATGAAACTAAATACAAAACTTCGTATATTATACAGTACTGTAATATTTATCTATGTATGTAATTTAAAAAATTAATAATAAATTAGCGGAAAACATGTAGCTTGATTAAAAATTAATACTTTAATAAAGAAATTATGATGTTAAATTAATTACATTGCTTTATATTAATCTTTAAAAAAACATGATATTTGATAATATTTACTAAAATTACTGCATAAATGTTTTAAATTAAAAATGGATACAAAAACATGAAGCAATATGAAGTCGCGAAACAGTCGCATACCTTGGTTAGAGGAAAATATTGAAATTTATAACTCAACAAAATTCTAAATAAAAAAGAGAGAGCATTTCTGCCATATTGTAAATAAGCGTTTTTGATAAAAAAATATACAATAATAATAAGTAAAGTACTTTAATACTTTGAGGAAGTCAATTAAATACTTTGTCTGTTTCAGAATTTCTAAAACCGTCTGTGCCACCTAAGGCCACGGAGATAAAGAGCAGCGCAAACAAAGAAGGTGAGATGCATTATGTTATATTTTACTTTATGTCTTCACGCAGAAACAATAAAGCCATTTGAGATAGAGTTGGATACCACGCAAAGAAAACTTGGTAAGAAACCTCGGCCTTTGCGCAACTCTTTGATAACAAGAGAAATATAGTGAGGATGTATAAGCTCCATAGGGGGAGGATTACTAAAAAAAAGATGCACGTCTCTTTAATAAAGCTGCATTCCTTATGAAGTTTGAGAAAGTTTTTGTTTCTTTTTTCTTCTTTTTTTTAATCTTAGCATTCGGTACAGTAACTACAAGTACTGTATATCTGTAGACGTAGAGACGTGCCTTGCGTCGCTGGCATTTTGCATTACTTGTAGTGGCGGGAATAATCTTCATATTATTCGGGAAATGTACAAGTAGCTTACATTATTAAGAGATAGAATAAGTTATGCGAAAAAAGATTAGGTCAGCTACCAGTGGTTCTCCGCTTCTCTCTATTTGTTTTTCTTCTCTGTTACTCCCGAATTTACGCTCTGAACTCGCTGAAATCAGGGAATAGTAAGTAGGAGTTTTTTGTAGTTTCACGAATTTCTATTATTATGCTGACACCTTCTTTTAATTTATTATTTTAATTGATGAACAAACGTTTCATTCATGCGAATACATTAATTCTGACTATCGTAATAATATACGTGCTATATATTATTTAAGTAGCTTAATTTATTGCTAAAATATGTAGCAATTATCAAAGAATCAAAAATTATATAATTTAAATTGCAACTTTAAAACAAAATTATAAAAGTAATATCTTTTAGTACTTCATTATATTTAGTCGTTTCATTCATAGCTAAATTCTAATAAATCAATTATACTATACTAAATTAACTAGAACAATCGATTAATAATTTTTACTCTACATTGATTTAGTTAGACAAGGTACAAAGGATGGCTATCTACTCTCTTGTAATTTTAATTTTTAATTTGTAACAACCTTTATTCCTGCTTACCTCGAATCGGCGAATTTCCGATCCGTTCACTTCACTGCCATATTACACCGACAGTTTCCACTTACACAGCTTCCTACAGAATGTACAAATGTTCTCTGCGCTGGACTGTTCAATCATTAAAATTGGAAGGAATATTCCGCAAATACATCCTTAAAAAGCATGTATTTGTATTCTTTTTAAACAATCAATAAATTACGTATTGAACTTAATTGAAATATATGTACATACAATACTAATTCACAATTTCAAAATTTTGCCAGTATCTGTATTCAAATAAATTATCTTTAACAAATTTAAACAATTTATTTGTAAATCATAAAGCACTAATATCTGCAGAGTGGAATATTATAAATTTTTCTGATAAAAACAGTTTAAACGATTTAAAGCTTTACCTATTTCATATAAACTTAAATTGCATTAGTTTATTTATGAGCAGAAAAATGTAGTAAAATATTAATAATTTCTACAGTAATTGATCTTTTAAATTTGTATTAATTTGTTCGATAGATAAGCTCCAATTACGAGTTCTTAATTTTATGCATCTGTAGTTCTAATATAATTCCGAAGCTTTATTTATCTTCGAGTTTCGAAATAACTGCAGATTTTTTATATAGTTTTTTATTTTTGCATACTTATAACATAGCTTCCTACTACGCATTTGCATTGATGTTTTTTTGTATCTAGAAAAAACACAGGTAGAGAGAGGGTAAGATGCAAAAGGCCTGGTAGATTGGAAAAGATAAAATAAGTAGTGGCAGAGGAGATGTGAGAGAGGAAGAGAGTAATCTCAATATGCTACCTTATTAAAGCTATCTTGCTGCATGTTTTATGCACCCTGAAATAGTACACTAGAGGGTTTCATTCTCGCACACTTGACTTGACTCCTCTACGTCCCCTTCTTTGCACATACTATCAGGTGCGTTATTCTTCCCTTATCACGCGACTCCGCTTGCTTGCTTGCTTGCTTGCTTAGAAATATGAAAAATGGCTTCAACAATTATAAGAGTAGTAACTTGACATAGAGATGGTGAGAAAGAGCGAGCAACAGAAATAGCGCGAGAAGAGGGAATGTGAAAAACAGAAGATAGAAAAGGACAGATATTCTCAATGGTGCGAATGAGGTTGATGATGAGTACTGATGAGTATGTGATAGTTATTTGGAAAAAGAGAGTATGAGAAACATTAAAATCTGTTCAGTTACTATTAAAAAAATGAGGTACGCAATATATATTTTCTCATATATAGCAATTTTATAGTACCTATCATTTGAAGAAAGTGAAAGACAATATAGTTTAATGAATTTCAAAAAATGTTGAATACTTATATTAATATGAGATAATAACTGTAAATTATCTTATCTATATCTTTCATTCATATATCATTGTAAATTTTTTTGAAATCTCATATAAAAGTCATGTAAAACAGTAAATTATTCATTGAATTGAAGAAAAATAATTTTTTACCTAGACTTTCTTTTGAATTTATATATTTTTGGTATATTTTTTACTTTGGTATAATTTTCTAAGGAATTGTGTTTTATTAAATATTTATATTATAAGAATAACAATTATTCCTTTTTTTATAAATATCAATCATTTATTTTGTATTATTTAATAATATTAAAAATTTACAGTATATAGTAATAATTTGGATCATATTTTATAGGAACATTCTACTAGAATACAAATATGACTGTAAAACTCTAATATTAAATGCGATACTATTCATTACTCTACAAAACGTAATGTTTTAATGTTTAAATTGGATTTACGTACATATTAATAGTTATATTATCAAAAAACGTTTTTTTAAAAAAAAAAAAAATAAAGATTTTTGTGCTTAATTACAGAATTTTTTAAGTCTCTGTAAATTTTGCTATTCAAATTGAATGAAGTTAATCTATAATTTAATAAAAGCAATTTATAAAGCACTTTCTTCTTAATTAATACATATCATTATTACTTGAACTAATTAAAGTATGAATTATTTTTTTTTTAATTAACAAAAAATAATGTACATATAAATCTTAATATTAAACTTTATAATTTAAATTTTTTAATAACTTTTTTACTTTATTTCTGAATTACACACTATTTAAATTTATCAATAGATTATTTAAAATAAAAAATATTTTAGCAAATTATATATAGATTAAAAATTGCTTCCATCATTAAAATTAATAATTATATCTTATTTAATTGCTAATTTTAATTGCTTATTACTAATTCATAAATTAATTCTTGTACCGCATAATTTAAGTTCATAACATAAACCGTTTATATGTATATATACAAATTTCCATCAATAATGAAAAAGTTTAGTTTTGATAATATTATTAGAAAAATAATTTATTAAAAAATAATTAAATGATTATTGAAAGATATTTTAAAAGTTCAATATAAAATATTTGACATTGTTTTGAAATTATTATACTTTTGACATTACGCGTATAAAATTTAATGTTATCATTAAAAGTGTTGGAATATATTTACGTTTCAAGAAATACTAGTAAGACTGTATTAATTATTCAGATGACCATCTTGTCTTGATACTAATATTTTAAAAATTTCTATATTACATTGGTTGAGTTTAACAGGTGACTTAATTAAATGCATTTAAAATTCAGTTACCGACGTTGGATAGAGGCTCAGCGACAGTCGGCTAACTCAACGAAGGAAAAGAGAAATTAAGTGAGACGGAAAAAAGATGGAAACTTTATTGTACGGCTGCGAACGTGCCATCGGACAAATGTTCGCGTGTGATGAGCGTCTATACACTCATACACATGTTCGCGCTTTAGCTGCATTTGACGTATATGTGTAATAACATCAGTATGAGTGGATTTCCAAAATACAAAAATTGAAAAATAGATATAGGATCGAATTAGATATAGGATGGGAGAGACAACAAGAGAGAAAGACAGAGAGAAGAAAAAAAAGACAGTACGTAATCCATCTATTGTTTTAGTGTGCAGCGCAAAGCAAGCTTTTTTCTTTTACTATGACAACGAATGTACATTGCTCTATTATTTTCTCTAATTTAGTAACTCTAATTTAGTAAATATAGTTTTTATGCAGCTCTGAACGTTACTAAAAAGGTAACTATTAAACGTATATACGTTATCAATCAATCAGTTGACTTACATATGTTTTAATCATGTTATAGTGTTTTGTTTTTAATACAAAATAAAGCAGTTTCATAATATAAAGGACATAATTTTTACATTTACCCTTTTCTTCAAAATTGGACGCACTGTAAGTATTTCCTTTCACTACAACTTCGCAGACGAAGACCAAACTTAAAAGTCACGAAATTCCTTTGGTATATTCAAATATACATATAAAAAATATAAAATATTTCTTTTTAAAGTTTACCACTTTACCCATTTTCTTTGTAATTTATTATTTTAATTATTTGGATAGCTTTACAAAATAAATGTTTTGTTTTTACACTGTAAGAAGTAATCAAAATAACCTATTAAGTAACTTCTACGTATAAAATTATTTTTGTAGATAAATTATTTATTTTTGAATTAGTACTCATATTTTGGATCAATTTTATACTTGACGAAGATGATCATATACTATTTGTTTTTATGTTTCAAGATAAATCATTAGTTTATGTTCGAGTAATTTGTTTTATTGTAACTTAACCGGCAGTGAATAATACGATCACATCTCAAAAACCGCGTCTCAATTCCAAATCTTAGGTATTAATAAGAGTATTTTCTCAAATGATTTTATTTTAACATACTATAATTTAGGGAAAAACATCTACGGAAATCATTCCGGTAATCGCTTTGAATTTAATGTTCAACACTACATTTATGATTTCTCCGGCTATTATTAGTACAATTAATACAATAGTTTTACAATAAGAACTGTATAAATAGATTCTATGAGCAAAACTAAAGTTTTTATATTAAACTTCTCGAATTTTCCTGAAAATTCCTCATCTGTAGTTTACGCTCTTTAATACGTAAAAATTTGTACAGTAACCCTGTTATAAACATATTAATTTCAATTCGCGATTGAAAATGTTCTCAGAAGTTGCGCTTTTTTTATCGATCGGTATCCTTTAATGGAAAAACGTTCAGACTGGAAAGTTAGATTCGACTTGAAAATCAGGAATAAAGACAGCGTTTTCTCGCTCAACCAATAAGGAGCACTAACATAGTGAACTTAATGTAGGCACGTAGCGGGAATGAAATTAGACCATCTAGGTCGAGGGATGTTTAATAATGAGTGGCTCTGCTCTCCATGGATGCCCATAGATCATGTAGCCATAATTAATTATCGCTATGATACTAAACCATGCGCCAGGGTCGGCGTATGTAGCAGAGAATAATTTCGGACATTTGTCGCGGGTGAGGATCGCAGGCGTGACGAGAGATAGATGGCGTTGAGGAAGGGGGATGTGAAAGTGTCAGAGAAGTGAGAGCAAGTAATAGAGAGGTAGTGATAGAGAGACAGAGAAAAGAGAATGAGATTAGGATAGACAGAGTAAATGTGAGATAGTTAAAGAAATAGAGAGACATGCAGGATGCCTAGAGTCTGTCATGATCGCGTTAGCTTTAGTGGGAGGGACAAAATTCGCTCGACATACATTTCGCGAGAGCGAGAACAAGAAAACTGAAGAGTGTGAATGAAAAGGTTAGATCTGGAAGGGAGAGGAAGGTAAAGGTAAGGGAGAGGGGAAGTTAACCTAATTGATAAGTTACTCCCGTCTGAATGAGCTCTGAATGATAAATTTGAAATACGAGCTGCGACATATCTGGAATAATTGGTTCGTGTGCGGGATAATTTATTGTCAGAAGCAATTTTAAGATAACATTATATCCCACCGTAAATTTATTCTTAGATTTCTCTTCCTTTTTTATACGTTTTTTGGCTCATTCAACAGCCATTACTTCATTTTTTTTATTTCAATGAACGTTCACTATCAGGAATTACCTTCAAAATTGTGGGAATCGTTTACATAATACATTTAATTTATTACAATTTTAAAGTAATAAATAAAAAGTAATTTTTTTATATCCTTATTAGACAGCATCGTTCTTTTCATTAATTTCATTTTACAATTAAATAAAATTCTATATTAATATATAATATTCAATTTACATAAAACTCAATTAGGGTAAATAAAATTAAAAAAAACTAATTAAATATTGTAGCTATTTTATAGTTTTAATAACACAAATTTTCCAAACAACCGTACATTATACCTGAACATTTTTTAATTTATATTATTTTAACACATGATGTATCGGAAAAATATCAAATAAAAAGATTATATGTGTACAAAGCATTAAAAAAATTCTTTTAAAAACGTAAAATGTATTGAAAGTATATAGCTCAATAAATATTTTTTTAAATTTGAAGTTTCTACAATTGAAAATTCAAATTTGCTTTTTTAATCAACAGTATTTTTTACAATATTATAAACGCTTCAATGTAATAATAATTAACATGTAAAAAATTAATAATTTTTATTTAATTATGGCAAATAGCATAATTTGAAATTTATATTGTGATAATAAAATAAGAATGAAAATAGTTACAAAAAGCATTATAAAACAGCTTTTTTAAATTTCATGCAGACTAAGTAATTGAACCTACTGAATAATCGTATGCATATTTATTTTCATAATCTACTATTATTTAAAATGGCTCGTCAAAATTACAAATCCGATTCTTAATAAATTATACTGTAATAATTTACACTCATTCACAAGGAAGAACAATCATTCTACATAAAGTTGACGTTTATTTTTTAATACATTATTTATCTTCAGAATCCTAACCATAATATTTTAATTGAATGGCTGAAATTTTTACAATAAATCATCACACGTTGAATTGTTTTCAGTAATCATGTATGAAATTAAAAAAGAAGTATTATAAAGGTATTTAATGAGACATTCTATCTAAGAACATCTGTCTCAAGTCTGCTTAGTTTCAAGGATGTTTTCGATAAAGCACAGATGCATGGAAAAAAATGATGAAGGCATTTTCCAATATTCTTGTACTCTCATTGCTTCTAGATAAATTGTAGAAGCATATTTATCCGAGAAATTGAATAACTTTCAATAGATTGCAAAAAAAAAAAATAAAATATATAAGCGCAATAAAATTATGTTTAATTGTTAGAAAAAATTTTAATTTATATTACAAAGTGCATTACAATATTTCTTGTAAAATCAATATTTTATTCTGACCAAAAGTTTTTAAATTTTTTATTAAGTTTTTAATGAATTGAAATTTGTAGATAATGTAATATGAAGTACTAAATATATTTTATAGAAAAACATATATACTTAAATAATAATAATAATAAAAATAATCTTCATTTATGATCAAATCTTATTGAAAGGAATAATATATTGATGAAAATACATGATATAATATATTTTAAATAATATTTTTTTTATAGTAAAAAAAGAATTTTCATGTTGAGAACGAAACACTAATAATTACAATTGAAGTTATTTTGTATGTGAGTTTATACATATTTATTATAAATTTATTTTTAATGAAACTATGTTATAAAACTAATTGTCTGAACCATAACAGAAAGTCTGCGTATCGATTTTAACAAAATTTAGACATATTAAAGTTTTAATGTTGGAATTGTCGTTTTATACTTTATTTCTCATAATATTCATAAAGCAAATTGGTGTAAGATTCATATTAATTACAATTATCTATTAATGTAATATAAATAGATTTAATCATCGAAATTTATAATATTTAATACTTCAAAACCTAGATAAAATTTCGAATTTCTTTATATTTTCATGCGTGCAACTTGTTTTTATTTTCATTTTTATTTGAATCTGAAAAGCCAAGTTCCATAAAAATATTACGCTTTCTTCTCAAAAGTAAAATCTTGCCATTATAATAAACTTTTTACGCTAGTAAGGTCTCTGGAAGATTAAGTTCTTTACATTAATTTTTATACAAGATAAAAAATTTTTTCCCATTTATTTCGAGAATCAAGACTTTTGAATCGTACTGAACACTAAGTTTATGTTTAACAGAATATTTAATAATTTATTCCTTTTACTTAGGATAAAAGCTCGAATTTATTTTAAGTAAAGTTAACCCTTTCGCTAAAGCATTCGTTTCGAGGTCTACAATGGATACTTGAGCTCATCTCCATTGACTTTTGTTTGAACGTGTTGGCTCTAAAATTAGAGCTCGTATGCGCATGGTCACAACGTTTAATGAAAAGAGAATATGGCTTTACAGAATACAAGTATTGTAAGATAATTTACACAGGAGTTACGGGTACATTGGATGAAAGCACTGGTGAGTACGGTAATACACAATTCAAGTACCAAAGAGGATCTTACGTTAATGTACGCGGGTTCTCCGGGCACGAGGCATCTACATGCAAAGGTAGAAAAGCTTCAAGGAATCTAATAAATAAGCACCATCGAATCTTCAGACAAAAGCAGACACTTAGACGCGGTTACTGACAGTTGCGTTTTCTCTACCCTTGCCGTTTGTTTCTTCTAATCTGTCTAAATGTATACATATATTTATTCCCAATAAAATCTTAAATAGTAATCTCTATCTTTGTAAAACCAATTCAATTCAATAAATTTTCAATAAATTTTCTCCTTACAACATCGATGTACCTCACTTTATGTTTGACGAGCTGTTTAATTATTGAAAAGAACTGCTCTTCATATATTTATGATTATTACCTTATTTTTCGATTTTGTATAAAAATTAATAAATAGTGAAAAAAATTCTCATTTCTAACTGAAAAAAATAAATAATGAAATTCATACATTATTAAAATTATATATTTCATTACGTAGCTTCGTGGACATTATTTTATAGATCGATAAAAATGTAAATTACAGATAACTATCGTAAAATATTTTCAAGTGAAATATGTGTTTTACAATACAAATTTAAATTTAATAAATAACTGTTTTTCGTATAAGATTAACATAAAATTTGTGTTTACAAAATTGACTTTTTTTCTGAATATACAAGTACGTCAAATACCTTACTATATTTACTGTATTTTTAATTCTGTCTAGTAATTTTGTTTCACTTTGCTGTCTCTGTCTCTCTCTATTTTAAAAAATATCTATTTTTTCGTAAAAAATACACCCACGTACGTATTCTTTAGAGACACATTTCAACACCTTTATGAATAGTGTTTCGCTTTCAATGTATTCATTTGTTCTTAAGGTAGAATCTGGGGCCGGGGGCTATATTTGTTAGGGAGATGTTGCGCACGATGATTCGCTCTTGTGCACATGCGGCCTCGACGAGGGTACATCATCCTCAGCAAAACAAAGTTTCCCGACGGGCGTATTTAAACTTTTATTCGAAAACTTTTTTGTGGTTTGTACTCGCGTGAGTAAGAAAGAAACAGTCAGTAAGATGGGAAGGCGAAAGAAGGAAGTCTTCGGAGAAAACGTGGTTCATGCAAGGGTCACCGGTAGAAGACAGCAGCTAGGTCTTGTTCGTTCTAGTTTATTATCTTTTGTGTTGCGTCGAGAAAAGGGAAGCGTCTGAAAATGAAAGAGGTATAGTGAATAAGAGAGCAAGAGAGAGAGAGGGAAATCTCGACTCTGATAATGCATTGCAAAGTTTTTTAAAAAAAATTTTCACGGTAAAGCATATAAAATATTAATAAACAGCGTTTGAAAAAAAACTTTTGATAAAGATGTCTTTGCAATTTATTAATTAAGCTAATATAAAAATGATTACTCGACGAAAAATTTTAATCAATTTTATTCTCAACAAAATATAAAAAAATATTTACAAGACAATACAGTACTATTTAATTAATGGATGTTTTTATTATATTTATTAATAAAAAACTGGAAATATCAAACACTTAAAATTAATTTATTTCTCAGTTTATTTTAAATTTTAATATTCAGATACGTAAAATTAATGGAAAAATAAAATCAATTGTCTTGTAGGAATTTTAGACTAACATCATTGAAAATGAAAATTAAAACCGAGAAGCCTTAAGTGCCACAGTCTTGTCGACTCTATTCATTTGTAACAAAAATTACACTATCAATTAGCCCGTGCATAAATTTCTGGTAAAATAACAGATAAACAATTGTAAATGAGAAAATTAACTATAAAATAACTTTTAAAAGTAATTTACCTTGAATAATTTAAATATTGATAAAAATTCTATCACGATGAATTGTTTACGATTAAGCTATATTTTTAATATCACATAAGCAATGTTTCTATAATTCCATTAAAACATTACAAAGATAAAGTACGAAAATTACATTTCGGACTTCTAATTAATTCGTACCGAATGCAAAGGCAATAGGTTTCGGGGTCCTTTTTACTCTCTCCTCGTGCGCAATAAAGTAAAAGGAAGGGAGTCGTATGTCTGTTGTTGGAGATGTGCACTCAAATGTGCTACGATAATTGAGTGCAACAAGTTGGACGATTTTCAAAAGTCAGTGTGTAAAAGGAAGGGGGGAATTCAGATTAGTGAGCTTTCAACTCGAGAGTAATTATTCATGCTTTCAAGCTTGCATGCGCGCATTATGCCCCATCTCTTGTATAATTTCCTTCTCTTTATAGATTTTGAATTTCTTTAATAACGTATAGTTCTATTTTTCAAGATAATTAAACATCATCAGTTCAGTTTTCGTTATTTTGACAATGATATTCTATATTGCTACATTTGATAATGTGAATATTAATGTTATACAGAAGTCAAGTATAGAAAACTAATATTACGATAAACACTATGAAATTTTAATATATTTTAAATACTTTAGATTTGTAATGAAAAAAAAGATTATTGCAATTAATACAATAATAAACGAAATGGAAAGCTTTCTTTATAGTGAATTTAGTAAAATCAGTAATTTATTCTAAATTAGAAACTTAATGAATTATTTCATTTAAAAAATAAACCAATGCATTATTCAAATTAATAAAAAAAATCATAAATTTACAAATAGTTTTACAATATGTAGTATTTTTTAAAAAAATCATGAGAATCTGATAAAAGCTGAATTAAAAGATTATTATTCAACCTTGCAAATTCAGTATATAAAATTATCTAAAATCTGGATCGTTAATTTTACTCTCTCATTCATCAATGACAAAATCAACAATTAATGAATGATATATTTATATTTTTCATAAAAGCTTCAATTGATTTTAATATTAAGTTTTTAGATTATATGCTTATATATAAATTCAAGATTGACTACGTTAACTACTACAAACTTTAACTTCCATTCAATCTATAAGAGTTCTTTAATAGTTCTTAAATATTTTACTTTATACAATATTTTATAAATATTATCTGTTTCATAGATTATTTGTCAATGATGAATTATTTATAAGATTTAAATATATTTATATCACACGATTTTACAGATAATAAACTAAATTCACATAAAATTTTTAATTTAATATAAATATGTTCAACTACTATTTATTACTTTTTATATATATGGACTTTCTTTTAATTAATTTTATTAATTAAGATATAAAGCAAAACACAATAAAATCGATGATTTAAAAAACTAGATATCGACATATTCAATGATAATTGTATTTAATTAAAAATGTAAGAATGTAAGTAAAGTCTATTTTTTTAAACAATTTAAATACAAATTATTTAAGTAAAATTTTATTTTATTTATTTTAAAAGTTAATAATGAAACCTAATAACATTTGCATCATATATGTGATTTTTATTTTTCAAAATGTTAGAAATATAAATAATTAACAAAAAAGTAGATTATAATGCTTATTTTATAAAATATACATAAAAAAAGTAAAATAATTTTATTATAGATAAAGAGTTAACCTAGAAATGTTTCATTGAATTTTTTTATATATTCAATTTAGCGGATTTCATTTCTGCAAACTAAAATAGTATAAAGTTTCTAAATTTTGCTTGTATTTTATCAGTATTAAAATATATTATACGAACATTAATAGAATATTAAATAAATATTGTTAATATTATTGTTATATTAATTATTGTTTGTTAATTACCAAAAAAATATATTTTTTAATACAAAGGCTGAAACATGTTCATTAGCAAATAATGTTATAAATTTGTATCAAATTATTTTTATTCATCAGATCTCATAAAGTATGTATACAAACATTTTTGATGTTAGGACATTTAACTTTTTTAGAAGGCTATTCAGAAAAATAGGTTTTTTATATACATTCAAGCTTGGTGTTACTTAAAATTCTTCGTGGTTCTGTACTCGAAGATTTTTTTTTATTTTTCCAGTTTCACTCACGTGTAATATAATTAAACACAATTATTGTCACATTCATAAAAGCATCTAGTTTAAAACGAATGATTACCTCGTAAGAAATGGTTGTACGTTCTAATCAGATCTTCTCGAGGTTATTAATATACCTTGTCCGAACCGTCCGTGCAATGAAACGACATCTTAGCTAAAGCGAAGCAGAACGTACGACACATTACAGCTATTATTAGGTCAGTCGATATGGACTATATAAGGATAAACATTACGGAAACTCGAACTCTCGAGCCCTTTAACGACGCGTCAATCGTAGCGGAGAGGCAGCATAGACGTGTGACGTTCGCTGAAATTAGATAAACCTTGTCTCCTAACTTCACTTCCCCGCCCGGGCCCCGTGACTTTGTACGGTGTGGAATAGTATTACATTGAAGTGGTCGGGGACCCGCGAAAACGGCCAGAGTTTTTGGCGATCTGCAAGAAATTGTAGTACTCGTCTGTATTTTCCAGGGCGCAAGAGTACCGCGGCCCCGCCTACCCCGAGACGCTCGACGACCGTGTGGCCGTTCCCGTATTCTCCTTATTACCCGAGGCACACTGAGAGGCCGGCGATGCGCGAGCCCGAGTACGACAGGCCGAAGGAGAACCGCGACACCGGCCTTGACGCTGCCGGCCAGAGCACAGGTGAGCCCTCATCACCCCCTAACCCCGTAATCCGCCTGTAGTCACAAAGATAGAGAGAGGGTGATAGAGCCGCGAGAACAGGAGGCAGTCGACGGGCCTGACGCGCTTTTACCGTCACCTATTCTGCACCATGTACTCTAAATGCCTATTGCTTGATTCAATCCCTTGCACCGTACATAATCCGACTAAAAACGACGCTACTTGTGGAGACCGTGATGCTGCCTGGCCGGCTAGTGATTTTTTCAATTCAAAACCCTCACTCTTCGTCCTCCACACTTCCCTCTTCAGCACGACTTTCTCCTCTATAATAATTCAAAGGAACGGGTTATTTGGCGTGAGGACTCACATCGAAGGAACGTTCTAGAACTTATAATAATCCTAACAGTATATTTAATTGATCGATGACGCAGATTTGTGTACATTCGTCAACAACTATTACTTATAGAGCTGTAATTACCATTATATATATATATCTCATTTATAATATTAATAATATATTATTTTCGTTTTTAATTAGTCAACTACATATTTTTTTTAGTAATGGATGAATTGCGCCATACTTACGGATATGCTTTTAAAACTTAATAGAAAAAATTGCTTTCTCATATTCGATACATTTTATTTCTGTTAGTATGAATGAATCTGTAGAACAATTTTGAAAAAAAATATATATATAATGATTCTTATTACGTACATCTTCTTATTACATACATCTACTTCAAATCAAAATATTATGCTATAAACATTAGCTCAAATTTGAGATGTATAAAATTTTTATGCAGTTTATGAAAACGGAGACGAGAAAAGTTCGAAATTTTTATTATTGTATAGGTAAATAGTCCATTCTAAATGAAAAAAGTAATATGTAAGTAAGACTCTAAGTAATATGATCATAAATAAACAATAACATATTTTATGGTGCAATTAGCTTATTGCACCATAAATAAATTTATTACTAATAAATTTTTGGTTTATGTATTTTTAATTTTATATGGTTTCAAGATTTAAATATCAAATTTTTATATTTTTACTAAATATTCTCTCTACCATTTAAATTATGTATTCGTTTCATTTGCCATATTCTTAAGAAAATTATTGTTAAAATTGGCATTGGCTTAGTTTTTTGTTTAAATGCGTTATTTTATGGATAACCTCATGAAAAAGAGCATGATTTATGTAAGCTAATTGATATCGTTTAAAATAAGGTATGAAATTATAGTAATGATTGTATATATCGTGAAAAAATATAATATTCCTAAATGTATCTGTAGTGAATATTTTTCAAATAGTAATTTAAACGATGATGTGCTCAACTAATGATATTTAAAGATATTCTATACAAAAACCACAATAAGTGTCTTATAAAGTAAAATAAACACGGTAAAAGAATGAAGCGGATAAAACGAATGATTTGATAATACTGGTGTTTCTATCCGTAAATGGCTAAATAAAAACTTCCGACATTGCAGGTTGAAGGCAATTTGCGAATTCTTCGATCATTAGCCATTTTACAGAAGTGGGCGACCGACTCGATTTTTTATATTGGTAAAGGTACAGAATAGTGCAAGATATCGTGCATGTAATGGTCAAGCCAGAAAGCCCTGACATTCAAAACTTGGAGTAAAATGATGTGAAAGTAAATGGTTGTAGCTCGTATTAATATATTTCCAATGGTATCAGTGTTACGAATTCGGTTGAATGAGGGAATGAGACAAATCGAGGGCTCTCACACACACCCACCAAAGCCGTTTGTGAGAATCCCTTGCTATCCAGGCCTTTGCCCCGCACCCTCCGGCCCGTTTCTCAACAATACCATTCCAACACTTCTACCTTTTCCAATACAATCTAATCTAAGCCTCTTCCTAGAACCCGCACAGTACTTACCTCTGTCTCACTTTAGCCACCGTAGTTAGTTCATCTTTAACGTTCACGCGATGGCTCGGCCAGGGGTGTTTCTTGAGCGAGCCGTTATTCGAATACGTATGCTGCCATCCGCTCACGTATACACGTCCAAGCATGTGTAGTTGCCTGTGTAGGTGAATGTGAATACGCATTCATTATAGGTGAGGAGAGTGGCACCGTCAGGTGGAGAAAGATGCAAAAAGAGAGATCAGCGCTGTCTCAATGATAGAGATAGGGCTCTAAAATCCCCACTTGTGATCCTTCTCACCCTCGCTTTTCGGTGCATTCATCTATGATTTCACGTGATCAGGCGCGACTAGAAGGGAGAAAAGAAAGGTGGGTTATAAACGAAAGAAATTCCTCAATGTGCTCATTCAAGAGCCAGAAACCCAATCTGAAATATGCATGGACATCTTTTACTCTGTTTACTGCTAGCATGTACATTTTTATATGAATATATATATATATATATATATATATAAACGATATTACGTAGCAACAACACGTGCCACTCTTATAGTAGCCCCTTAATATTAACTACGCGAGTTCCGCCTCCCACGTCCGCTTTTTCCTCGTCTTCGATGTGCTCGGAAAATTTGCGATCTTGAATCTTGTATGTCTAACGATATGTAATAGGTATTGCCTCTGTCCCAACACTGAAAAATACATTTGGTCGTCCTGCATTTTCACTAACTCTACAATCTCTCCCTCGCTTATCCACCTCTATTTCCTGGATTAAGTATTGAACACATCGTACGATTTATTACTCGAGCATTATTCCCCTTCTATACATTACAATATCATACTATATGGATTATGACATACATGTATCCAATACATTTCAGCATTTCTCCTGTTCAATCATTCGTTCTTCTCGTTTTCAATTGTTTAATTTATTGATGCTTCTATCAAATAAACTTTCAATTTATAAACGGCAATAGAACCTCCAGGGTATCTGACACACGGAAATAAAAATGATCAAGTCAATTTATCAATTTATGAAGCACGTATAAAAATTTTCTACCAAAAATTTGCTGATTTATGTTTTAATTTGGCCTTATATTTCTTTCTTTTTATAGAGGCTTCTTCTATTGAATTATAGACTACTTTTTTAAAAAAAATAT
This sequence comes from Kradibia gibbosae, assembly GCA_018907135.1. Taxonomy (NCBI): domain Eukaryota; kingdom Metazoa; phylum Arthropoda; class Insecta; order Hymenoptera; family Agaonidae; genus Kradibia; species Kradibia gibbosae. The sequence continues at coordinate 5,272,078 of JACCHX010000007.1, forward strand.
TTAAAAAATATTATGGCTTGTAAAATTTTAAATTATAATAATTAGAAACATGATAACATGATGAAAATGGCGCAGTTCACTAAAGTTTTAATAGAGTTCAAAAATTTTATTGATGCAATAATTATGTACTAAATTGAGTTTTTGCTAGTATATACGTATATTTCTTTGTACGAATATCTATTTTTTGATACTGACTCATTATAATGATACTCATTTTGTAATCTGTCTTAAGGAATTGATTAAATAGATTATTGAACTAGTGATGGAATTTAAAGAATAAATCTTTAATAATAACAATGTTTTAACTAAATGGGGCTTATTCTATGATTTATGACGATTCTATTAAATGATATTGTATAAATGTCGATTTCGTTTTAATGACGATCTGCAAAGAGATCATGTCTTCCGTAATTAACAGTTCGAAATATATCTAGTATGTAATACATCAAATTTGTCTTTGTAGGCAGTATCCACTTTTTTGTATTCGATTAATTGACGATGAGTAACTTTTTGCCAAAAAGAAGCAGAGTAGTGGAAGGGAAATGAGATAATCGCCAACTTATCATACTTTCGAAATTCCGGGGGAGGGAATTAGCTGAAATATATATTCTTAATGGTTACCGGCGTGGAAAGGGTGAAAGAGGACTAAAAAGAGGATATCCTCGTAAAAAATGTGACAAGTGTACCCGTTAATTATTATGTTGTTTAAATCGATTAATGCTTAACATGGGAATACGGGAGCGTCAACGACAAAGTTCACAGAAGCGCTTTTGGAGTTTACGGAACCTCGCGGCCGGATTATGACTCTTCCTTCTGTCTTTCTGTCCATGGCTGCCAAGAGATAGACTCTACAGATTTCTGCATAGGCTGTATGACCCGTCAGCTGTTACCTTTCGTACTCCCGTCAATGGCAGTCAAATAGCTATATAATCTGTCTCAACTCCCCTCTGAGAGTAAGCACGAATTACAAACACTGGCGGTTATTGGTTAGCACCTGCCTCACTCTGTCTCAGTTCTCACTAGCATAAACCGTTCTCGCCACTGTCTAACAATCAATCTTCATAATAGAGTATTGCCTGACCCAGCGCTTATTTACTCTCATGTCCTCAGTATACTTAGCTCATAAGCTCCCTTGGCTTTCCCCATTCGAATTACTGAATACAGACCGACCCAAGACTCTCCATATTATTTTCCCATTTTTCTTCCCTTTTTCTTTCACTCCATTTCTTTCTTCTTCTATCACCTGACTCATATATTTCCGTTTTCTTAATAAAATACCTGTCCACGAAATACTTTCTACCCGTTATTTACTTTAGTTATATAGTCACTAAAGTTACAACTTATACTACTATAACTATCTACTTTACTAATTATATCAAGATAAATGTGATATTGCATTTCGAAAAATAATCTGAATGACAATAGAAAGATATGTATAAAATAATAAAACACGTATTAAATTTGTTGTGTTTAATTAGGATATAATATATTCGGAAAGTGAAAAGACGTTCTTTCGACACTTGACATGCAATTATTTTTCCCCAGCTTTTATTTAGCCTTAATTAAAATTCTTTATACAAGCTCAAAAAAAGGAAATAAAAAATATATGCAAATTTAAATTTATATTGTATTATTATTCAATTAAATTTACTAATCAGTAATGCAAAAATACGTGATAATAATTTAATGTACAACATTACATAATCATACAGATTATAAAATAATTCAATTAGTACTTAATATTAATGGCTATTTGTCACCAAAACCAAGTAAAGAAAAAAGTGATTATCGTAAGTATTCATCAAATTTTCAGTAAAGAAAAGCCAAGTATGACAAATTTTATATAAAGCTTTTATGATACATAAAATCAACTAATGGATTTATAAAATCTAAAATAAAAATTAATAATCTTTTTGTACTAACTACTTTTTTAACTGAATTTTTATTATATAATTCATATCATTATAAAGTACTTTTTTAATTTAATATAAGATCAGTTAAAAAAAAATCATAGAGAGAGAATAATTGTAGGAGAAATGGACACGAGTGAAATAATAGAATAGATAAAATATATTTATAATAGAATAAAACGATTATTGCTTCCATTAATTTTGAGCATCACTGACTGTATAATATTCTTAAATATAATATAATACTCTTAAAACATAGATGAAAGTTTTTTACCAAACATAAGGAAATAATTTGTTACATCCAACATTAAATTTTATCTTAAAGCTATTGATTACAATTTTTAATACATTATCTAAGAAATTTCTAAATTTATTTTATAATATTAATATAATTTATTAGCTTAAAATATACATGAGCTATTTGACAGGAGTAGTAATATTAAACAGAATAATAAAAATTATGAAAAGATAAGTAGGTATAGCTTGAACTAAAAAAAATTTAGTCCGCGTAATCTATTTATAAAGCGACCTGTGCATAAAATACAAAAATAAGAGTCGCAACTTTAGGTTAAAAAGACATACGATGTGTAAACTTTTGCCAAAGAAAATAATCAATAGAACAATTGAATGTATCTCGAGAATTCGAATATAAAATAGATAAAAGTTTAGTATAAGAAATAAAGAGTAGAAAAAAGTGTAAAGAAAAAAGGAGGAAGTTTTTCATGGACGACTTATTTTTCGACAAGATTTTTTGTAATTTCTTAGAAATTACTTATGTAACTATGTTTTTGCACCGATATACGGGGAGAAGGGGATTCACACTGTGAAACTAAACTTTGCACGAAACGTGAACGCTTATCGCCTCTTTCGTCCAAATCAGTGTCAGGAATGGAAAACTTGCAGCTCACAAAACTTTGAGAAATCGTGACAATATCAATATATATAAGTTTGCTTGATATTATTTTAGTTTCACTATACAACTATTTACTCGGGAGCGACGGACGTAAGGGTTCTCCATGGAAATTATTCGGATCATAATATTCAGGGGAGGTGTTTTAGAACCTCCACGAGGACAATTGTCGAAGGACGTTTTCTGTTATATTTTTCGAATCGTAAAGGATCGACATACTTAAGCCATTAATAGATTTTAAGACCTTTTACACAAATCTGGTTCACTTGTCCACTAAAAACTGATAACAGCGCTAAGCTTTTTGGTCATATACACCGAAGCAAGATTCACATTGTCTTATTGAAATTAACTTCCATACATTAATATTAAATTCAATTTTCTTATCACACCTTTCTCTTTTTAAGCTTTATTTACTTTTTTACCTCAATACTTTTAGTTTGTATATCTTCTTTGCAACATTTTTAAACTTTTTAAGTAATCTTAGAATGATGATTTAAGTTTCAATTTCTTTAAAATTATGTTCCGATCGACTCAGAATACGGTTCAATATAAATAAATAATTCTAAATAAAATATATGTTTATCGTTTTCTAGTTTTTAATTGAAACGTTATTAATGTCAGAGCAATTGAATTTAATTGTAATAAACATTAAAAGATATCTGAGAAATAAATGAAATAAAACAATTATAAAGATATACTTTGTATGTTTTTAATTTGTAATATTTTAATATTAAATAATTTTTTTTGCAAATACTATAATTAATATACCTCAATAAGATGCTACTTATTCCAGGGACACATCTTTAAATCGTTATTAAACAGTAATATAGTTCTGGATAAATTAAAAAATATAAGATAACAATTAATTATGAATCATTTAATAGAGAAGTAATGAGGTTGTTATTGCTTATTATTGATATTTTACTCTAAGACTTTACATAATAATTTATAATTTAGTTTTAAAACTAAACTTCACGTTCAAAACTAAAGTTTATTTTGCTAATAATAATTTTTTTATATAATTATATAATCGAGCTGTAAAAAAAATTAAATTTCAAAAATTTGTTTAATGTAATATCTGTCGACAAAACATTGAATACTGTTTAAATTTTTCCAATCTTAAATTTGAGACACAATAATTTCTCGTTCATAAAAAATAGACACCGAATTCTCAGCACGTTCATTCTCAATTCTCATACGTCACACAACTTATATATGTATATATATACACACGCATACATACAATATATACATACATAAAAGGTTAAATCCGAGGAACACTGATAATACAAAAGAGAAATGTCATACCTATTTTTCAAACCGCACATCCTTCATTCCCTCATTCCATAACTTCTTGCCTCGCTTCATTTCATTTTATACCTCCTTCTCCATTCTCAATCTCGTCTCATAGCTGGGTGACGTCGTTGTCTTTATCGTCTTCCTGTTTTCCCGAAAGATAAGCGTCAGGTTAGCGGATGTGACAAGGTTGGGATAAGATAATCCCCCTCCTCGTTATTATTTCCCTGGAACTCATCTTGAGGCTGAAACAAGATGTGAGAATTTGGAGGGACAGCGAGGAAGTTTTTATACCTGATTCATATTTGGTTTATATTATATTAAGAGGAAGCCAACATATACATATATCTCGATACAAAGCAAGGTAGAGAGAATTTTTTCCACACTAGCAAAAGCGCAATTTCGCGTAGCGATTATTTAATCGACGTCTACAGACTCCAAGATCTATGCTGCACGTGGATTCACCGCGAGCCTAACATGTTTTCTTGATGCACAGGGTAATCTTGCGTGTACCACGCAAGCTCATCCAATCAAAATAGTAAATAAGACGTGGAATAGCTTCCTAAAGTATGCCAAGGCTTTCTAGCTTCTAGGGCCGTATACGTGACATTTCCAAGTGAATTTTCGACTGATACTGCATCATTAATTTTTCCATTTTATCTATTACCACTGTGTTTAAGTCAAGGAGGCTTTGATTTACTATACCTTCTATCCAGGCAACTTATTAGTGCAATAACTATGAGCATTTTTATTGTTTACAAAAAATGAACCAATACTGCAAAAATGAATAATCTAATATTCTTACATTAAGTTTAATACAATATTTCAACGCAATTTGATATTTTACCTACCGACATCATTTTTCTATTAAATTTGTCATCTACTTATACATTTTCATCATTGAAACTGATCTTTTCTTAATAATCATTCAATCTGATTTTATATATACATATTTTAATAAAAAATACGTTAACAGACGATCAGAATAATTTCAGGCGTGCGAAAAGTTGATTTTTTAATAAAGAATTGTTTTTAAAAGCGTTGTCATTGCAAAATTTTAATATCGAATTTTAATTTTAATATCAATATTTTAATATTTTAATATAATCATTATTGATAGAGCAATGTTTAATAACGGCAAAAAAAATGTTAATATCCTTCTTTATAATTATTACTTTTTAAAATATTTTCTTACAATGACAATATATACCATATCGTATTTCCAAAAATAAACAATGATACTGTGTATATACAGTTATTATAGAGAAAATATAATTTGTAAACAAATGAAATTTATTTTGCTTTCTTTCTACAATGATACGTATAAGCGAACAAAAAATTTTTATTTAAATATGTTACGTATTATCTTAAAAATATTATTAAAATAAATATTAAATATATTTTTTTAATGGAAAAAAGTACTTTTGCAAATGAAAATTGAATGGTGTACTTCAAACATAATTAATATAACATATATTTTTTTTGCAAAGTATAACGTAATTGCAATCACTGAAATAATTGAGCGTTTGGCATTAGAAATTAATTGTTAGTACGCAAAAACTCTTTCTAGTAATATATATATATATGTCAATAAACATAGTTTTCTTTTGAATCCAGCCTTCTAGGATTGATTCGTTGGAATCCCCATAAGATCAAATGATCCCACGGGTCTGCGCACGCATTCTGTTTCATCAAATGCTATATTATCGAAATACCAAAATTCTCTGGATTACGTGCCTATACGAAAACACATAAGAAAGGAGAGCGACTGACATTGATCCCCAAAAGGAAAGAAAAAGAATTGTTACATTTCGTTTATTTTTCTACTATAATTGTGTCTTATTTTATCTTATTGATTAAATATAATCTATTTAAGTATATTTATATATCAGATACGTATACAATAAAATCGTACATACATGTAATCAAAAGAAATATTAATGTACAACAGTTAAAAATAGTACTCTATTAAGATATTTTGTAATTAGCTTTAAAAATTTGAAACAGTTATAAGCTGAATAGGTAATAAATCTGAAGTGTATATTACGTTTTAATAAATTGCTTACACACGTTATTTCTTATAGGTATGAGACCGTCAACAATTCAAAATATTCTTGTAATTGCAAATTCCAACATCTCAATCACGTTTAATAGCAACGTAAATTACAGGATTATCAGAATTCAACCTCAGAGTAAGTGAAAAAACATCTAAAACAAATATAGTTAATACTCTTTAAACTTGCAGTAAAAAGAATAAATGGTCTTAAAGCTAATTTAGAAATTGTAAAAAAATACAAAAATTGGTTCCCAAATAACATAGACATCTTCAGAAAAAATATTATTATATACATAATACAAGTTTATGAAAGTATTTTTTTGTATGTAGATAAAAGTTTATTATGTCTGAAATGGATATTTATGTAAATGTATGTAAGTATATATGTGTGTTTGCGCATATCTTTAAAGTTGGCTGTAAACTTGAGACTGGTCCAATTTGAAATAAAAATCATTTTTAAAAAAAGTACATTTATCTTAACCATCTACGAATCTTGGATTAAAAACATGTGTTTCGAAAAAATAATATTTACAAAATTTAAAATAAATTCTTTGTATCAATTAAGAGTTAAATTATGAAAATAAATTAGATATGTATAAATTTTAATATCCAGCCGCATTGAATTCTTATTCAGACAGAAATTTAAAAATCAATACTTTATTATTCATCATTCCTTCATTACCCAGAAGGTGGAAAATATTTTTAAAAATGAATAATCTTTGGCTGCACTCAGCAGCTAAGAAGTTGCAATGATCCTCCGTTACTGAAGTATATGAAGACCAGATGTACAAGTTTCCACGTGATCTGTTCTTTAAAATATAGCCCGGCATTATGGAAAAGGCTTGCGAAGGGCCGAATACCGCCTTACAACCGCACTTAAGCGGTGCGCACACCAAGAAGAAGTTTCTGAAATTAATGCCTTGGCTTTATTGCGTCTCATAAAAAAGAATACAGTTGGCTCACGCCTCCTTCCTTAGTCCAGCCCCGGGCGGTAAGTCACCGCGAAACAGCTTGAGGTATCGTTGCATTTGAAATGATTGCGACGGAGTTCGCAAGAAGCACCCTATATGGAGTGAAAGGGAGGAAGAGGAAGTGGGATGGAGTGAGAATACGTTAGAGGAAGTGAGCGAGTGGGAGGGGGAGCAAGGAACGATGGAAACCAGGGAGAGAAGGGACTAGATCCAAATGACAAGTCTGTACACCCACATACGCTTCGATTTACGCAGTATCACATTTATTGCCAGCGCCAAATTTCCCATGAGTGCATACCCGCTGAATATCTACTTACGATTAAGAGGACCTCACCAACCTGCACTTTCCAGATGAAAGATTATCTATGGGTTTCAACGGTGCGATCGCAGCTCGCATAATTCAATTTCTCCGATGTTTGTTTAGAAAATATTTTGTATACGAAGATTTTACTATCTAAAATGTGCTCAAGTTTAAGCCATCGTAATATACCGAAATATTGAAAACCATGGCTGGAAATTTAAAAGGTGAGCATAATATAGCATTTGTACAAACTGCAGCCAAGTATATTTTACTGAGATCACTTAAGCTTCCAACTTTTTAAATCTCATCCTACTATATCACATTTACAATGTATGTCATGTCGAGTACCAAATATTATATGATCAGTATATTCTATATTTTTTAAAAAGTACTTTAAGCTCTACTTCGCATATCTGCTAAGTTCTTTTTAGAAAGCGGAAAAAGAAATATTTTTGACCGAATTGCATATTTTTACTTAACAATAGCATTTTAGCTAAAAATATTTGCAATAAATAATGTCTGTTTTGTCTAAGCATTTCAAAACTGAACATACTGACAGAGATTCAATAAAAATACTTATGTTGTCTTCAAAATGTTTCTTCCTTCTAATAAAAACATATAAAAATATTTAAAAAATCTTCAATACTGTCTAAGCTTTTAAAATTTTATATATTAAGTATTAAATATCAGATTACACTTCACCAATGGATGTATCATACACTTAAAATTGCTTGTATTTTAATAGAGCCAAATTTATATTTCATACTGAATAATTAACATGAACATTTTTTTTTTTTTTTTTTATTATATATGAAGTTTTCATAAGCTATGCTCTATAAAATGGATTTCAATATTTACTCGAATTATTAAAATAAAAAATATATAATGAGTATTTGTTTATATTTTTTTAATTTATTTGATTTATTACTATGTACTATCATATCAGTAAATTTTATTTCTTTTTCTATCTGTCAATTCAAATTAAAAAAAAAACTAATTTAAACCTCAATTCATCTATTAATATTTCTTATGAATAACTTTATTAACAAGCTATTGTAAATGCAGCATATTTTATGGAGAAATAATACATCAAGTGTTTTTAATATTCAGTCTAAACAGTTACTATACACGATCTAGACGAAATAGATAAGCTGATGATTATCTTATTTTCGCTGAAACTGCCGAAAATTATAACGGCATGCTAAATCGCTGAAAAAGGAGAAAAAGAATTACTTTATTAATGTTTTCTGAAATTCATCTGTATAATTATAGCTTGAAACCATAAAAATCTTCCAAAATATGTCTGACGATTCATCTGTATTTAAAAAAAAATAAATTTTGTATGCTTTTTATGAGACTTGATATGTCTCTCCATGAGTTATGAGAAGTTTTTACGGGAAAAATGTACAAGTACGTTATAATAAAATTTATTATAAAAATCTAATAATTCTGTTACCTGGAAAGGAAAGGTTACATTACTTTTTAAAATTAGTCCATCAAGCTTATTATATACTTAAATATCATATATACTTAAATTATCATATATAATACATACTGTTTTAATAATTTAATTAATTTATAACTTAATTTATTTACTATTTTTTATTGATAAAAGATAATTACCTATTGGTAAATAAAATTTAGACGAAACGAGTAAAAAGTTAAGAAGAATTTGGACTGTTTGAAAACGCATGTTTTAGAGTTTTTCGAGATTCAGGTTCCTGAAAGTTTCTGAACACTGAATACATTTCTGAAAATTATACATACTAAGTTTCCTACAATTCTAAAATATTTTTTAAAGGGTAGTGAGAAAAAGTGAGTGAGGCAGACGGACGAGAGAGAAAGAGCCATGTTATGTGAATGGTATACCAGCACGTTGTATACAAAAAGAAAGTTTACCATTCGATGAAAAGCTAGAAAAGTCTTAAAATTTTTAAATAAAATTATTATCATATATTTCTAACACTTTTTTAATTAAGTTTAATAGGTCTTTTAACGATTATAAGGAAAAATATTTATCTATAATAACGAATTTGAATGCATTGTAATTTATCTATAAACATACATAAATTTGTATGTATTGCTGTTATATTTCGAAATATTTACTATGAATGTACTAGCTGTGTTAAAACTAAGTTACAATTTAATTAGTACTTGTCCCCGAATCAACACAGATTTAGTAAACCTTAACTTCGATTGAAGTAGTACTTACAAAATCTTTGATTTTTATGGAAATTTTGTAATAAAAAATTTTGTACATATTTTTTCAATGAATATTATATTTTAGAGGTACACAAATAACGAATATAACGTATAAAAATAAGGTAAGAACAAATTTGAATAATAAATTTAGAAGTTATAGGTCTTAAAGCATTTACGGATGGTAATTTCTTACTAGTAGTTAACGTTGACTATCTTAATCGCTAATGTTCTGTGGTGATATTCTGATTATATAAGATAAATATAAGATAAATATTGTCATATACTATATTATTAACACATGTTTAAACATAATTATTTTTTAATATCTAAATGCTGCCAATCTAAGAAGTTTACGATAGAAACAAGAAAATAAATATTAAATTGACTTGAGGCTTCATTGTAATTGATATCTTTTCTCGGTGAATTAAAAATAAAATATTTAAAAAAACTCTTTGAATGCAATATTGGGAATATAACATTATTGATAGCTTGTATTTTTTAAATGTTTTTAGTATTATTAAAATTGATATTTTTAGAAGGCTTTCTTAAAACGTGCATAAAAACAATACATTTGTTACAATTATCAATATTATATAATTGTAATTTCGAAAGTTTCTTAATGATTTTATAAGGGGATAATAAAATGATAATACGAGGATTTATAATATGGTATACTTTAGAAATGTTTAGAAATAAAATTTCTTTTCAATGTAAGAGCACTTCTAAATGTCGATGAATAACCATCGTAGTCGTATCAAAATTATAATCAACTCGAATAATCTGAATAACCAGCTCGTTTATCATTAATTATATTAATAATAATAATTTATATTAATAACAGTTATTGAAAAGTTGACAGATTTATAATCGCGAGTTTTTTAATTGTGCCCTCCCTCAATCAGGCTATTGTAATAAAGCACTAGGCAACCTCTCGCCACCTTGGTCTGTACCTTCATCGGTCCAGAGATAACACAACCAGTGGGAGGAAAAAAGAGAATCAGAGAGAGCGAGAGAGAGAGAGGGTGAGAGAAGAAACAGGATTTATGTATATGTATATGTGGGAAGGGATTCCAGGGAGAGATTAACCTACTTATTCCAAAGCACTAAATCGCAATAAAGCGAGACGCCACGATGGACACACAGTTATTGGGAATTTGGTCCTCGGGAATGATAAAACTTTCTTGAGACGCAACCAACACTCTGCGCATAAGAAGCCATGCCCTAATGTATGCGATTCATGAACTTTAGGGATGGGTTGCAGTCAGTGGTGCTTACGGCACTGCAATTTACTACATGATAACCTAATCTCGAGCGAGTGTTATAATTAATGGATCTAGCGCGCCTCCTTGGACCTGTGGTCCAAGATCCAGCGATTAGTTGTTACTGAGACTTTTACTCTGGGGAGGAGCAACAACTCGAAGCAGACTTCGTATTATATATTAACTTAGTGCTCTATTTTCTCGAGGTCACATTGTGCCATACTTTACGACTTTGTATTGTCTTTATTATTGAAGTAAATAAAATTCGTCGAGGCTGGGTTAGAACAACGAGAAAACAGTGAGCACTGTCATATTTGTTCATTTAATTATAAATTCCAATTTCGCTCGTAAATGACTAGTGACGTAACTTATTAATTCTTGAGCGTGTAAAACAATGTTCGGTTTTCTTATTGGTGCTTTCAATTAGTACTGTTTCTGTTACTTTATATTTCATTATTATAGATCATTTAACTAATCTAGGCTCTCATTCAGCCATATTCTTCACTTCATTTAGAATTATACATTTAACAACTATTAAAAAACTTAATTCAGCTGTAGCATTCCACAATATTATACTATATGTCGATACCATGAGAATTTACTTAAAACAGCATGTAAAAACGTATAAAATTCTAAAAAATATATTTATGAATATTCCTATAATTGCTTTTATGCAATACTAAAATACTAAAATGTTCTTTTTAATTTCATTAGACAAAAATTTAAAAATTTAATTACATTTTTTATAAACATTGCTAACAATAATTACATATTATAAGTAATAAATTGCATAATTTATAAACTGTTTAACAAAAATTTTACTTGTTTCTATATATAGATATTTAAGTAACTAATATCTATGAAAGGAAAAAGAATAAGTTTTTAACTATTATAAACTTTAGAATGTCAACTTAAATAAGTTATGCAATAACAGAAGTATTTTAATTTGGCCTAAATATTAAAGTCGAGTTTATAGTTATCGGTGGATAATTTTTAAACCGATTATTAATTGAAATAAAAATTTGTCAATCGAAATACAATACTGGTACAATACTATTAGCTAGTATTGTTTAATACCAATTCTATATTATAATATTATATTACAATAGCATTTAATCGCAATTTACAACAAGATGTATAGATTCATTAGTGAATATACATTTCCAATAAATAAGCAATAGACACTTTCACTTTTGTCACCTTGTGCTTGCAATGAAAGTTACAAAGAAGCATCAATCAAGTTTACGTAAAATAGTCAATTTCGTATAATGTCGTTCGCTTCAGGAGACTCGCTAAAAATTCCCATCAGCCAATTGAATTTTCGCATAGTTATTCCACGGCGATGCATAGACATTGCGGGAGAACTGTATTTTTGCCCTCTGGCCGAATTAAGCATTTGTTGGGAAATTGTGACAGGGAAATAAATCGGATCGAGAAGGAGGAAGAGAGGCAAATTTGAAAGCTATTGTGCGATTTGGAAAATTGCACTCATAGAACGAGTGTGAGAGTCTATACAGTAGCTCTCTTGCCGCTTCACCGCGGAATCTCGTAATTAATTAGGAAAGCATTCGATATATGCATGACAGAGACATGGAAACTAGTCTCATAATCGTAATTCGTATGGCAACAGATGAGTGGCGAGAAAGGGGCGATTGGTCATAGGTGGTATGGATGGATTAATCCTCCCTCAGAGCATACATGCATGCATACTCGAGCCGCGAGTAGACTAGAAGTATACATAATAGATTTGTCATGGAGTATTAAATTCAACCATTTAGGCTCTTTGATTAGCATTAATAATTTGAATACTGACAGCGACGAGAATGATAATGTACTTCGCAGATGACGGGAAGATCATTGGCGCACCGTCACAAATGCTCCATTCTACTTTATGCCAGAACGGGAAATTTCAAAACTGCCATTCATTAGCGTTATAAGTTCTAGAGTAAAATAAACTTAAATTTAACTTAGAATTTTGTGAAGTAATGATTGTTGAAGGGAATAAACTATATTACTTTGAATTGTAAATTATGGATAAGATGTTCTTACTATATATTCTACAGAAATTTTGCAATTATTCACAGAACTTGGTTATTTTTAAGTATAATAATAGGTAATGGGCTAATTACTTAATATTCTCTTAAAGTTCTATTCTAGCTCTTATGCAACATAGTAATTCATCTTCTACGTTCGAACTTCAATTAACTTTCCAAAACTACGACCGTATTATGTAACATCTCAATTATTAAAATTAATGAAGCTGTCTACGTTGTACCCATAAAACATTGCCACTTTACGCATCTTCCTTTTCTTAATTTTTTAAATTATCCGTCCACCTCGACTAAATATTTCATTTTATATGAATATTTAAAAAAAAAAAATTTCCCCTTTTCTTTAACTGTTATTTTCTTATCCCTTAGGGTGACATTGTAGATAAAGCTTATTTTTCTATTTTCAACTCTTCTATTAAGTAAAATATACATTTTTACCTTTGGTAATTTATAAAAACCAACTACTAAAATAGTCCGTAAACATAATTAAGCCATTATACTTTAAAGGAATTACAATTATTTTGCTTAATTGAAAACAGTCGTATTATTTCTTAAAATACAATAAATCTTAAAATTAAATCTTAAAATTATAATAACGTTTTATTCTAATAATTAACCATTCTTTGATAAAATGAATTTAATTAAGTTAATCTTGTCACATATTTAAAAAATTTGTGCAAGACTACATAAAAATATAATTATGTAAGATTGTTTTTACAGCATTTTTATTAACACGATAAAAAAATTGTTTTGATCGAATTTTAATTGAAACGAATATTTCTAATCGGTATTATATAATTTTTATTATTTTACATTATTGTACTAAAAATTATTACATAAAATTTTTTTAGAGATGTTATACTGAAAATTCATATTTTTGTTACAAATATAATCGCTAAAACTATATTATACGTAATCTACGTAACTGTGAAATATGTTAATTTAAACATTCTAATATTTAAAATGTTGCATACTCTACATAATCGAAATATTTTATATTCCATAGTATTCTACTAATGTGGTGAATTATTTTATCCTGCCTTTGCAACATAAAAGAACATCACATAATTTTTAACATCTAAGATAATGAAAACGATTTCCCTTAGGTAGAGTATAAATTTAAAAAAATAAGCTTCAAGTCATTGAAAGAAGGAGAAAAGCGAAAAGCTTCAATGCGACCCTCGACTTTTAATATTTTGTTCTTACATTAAACGAATTCTAGGAAACGCGTGTTACATATGCGCATAAGTTTGCGCGAATGCACGAAGAATATTCGAATGAAAAAAGGAAGAGCGAAAATCTGAGAAAAATAAAGTGCTCGAAATAAGTTTATCTCAGCAAATAATTTTCGTATAAAAAGCTTCATCAGAAACAATTATATTGGTACATCAATTTCTTTCATGGCTAATAAATTAATGTAGATTTAATGTATTATGCTCTCCTTTATCTTACGTAGTTTTTTATTTATTTACTTATTTGAATAAAACAAATTCTTCAAATATATATGTCTTTCAATTCTTTATTATGTGCATGATTTAAAGAAATTTATCATTTTTAGTAGAAAAAGAGAAATCATATTATATGTATAAAACAGAATTTAATACAGAATTATTTTAAATAAAAATATAAAGATTAAGATATCAGATAATATTTTTTAGATGATGAATAAGAATTATGAAGCTGAATATTTCATTTTTTGTAACAAATATTATCATTTTACAATTCATTCTTAAGAAAATTGTTTACTTCACCATTCTCTACTAATTTACATAAACGAGGAAATAATGCATTATATATAATTTCATTAAAGTCAGGAATCATTTGTGTTTTTCACTCATTTATGGTAAATTTACAAAAAAAATATATTTTTATTTTCAAACCTCTTTAAGGTTGAGTTAAAAACTATTAAAACAAGTAATTGATATCAAAGCATTGTAATATATCTTTCGTTTTTACACATTTATAAAACTTAGCAGGAATAATTTAACCGATTTCTTGAAACGTAATTAATTGAACGCAAGTAAAAAATAAAATAAAGGTAAAAAGCTATTTATCGCTAGTTTTTAGAACTTTATTCACAACACCAGCTAAAAGCGTTACATAGAGTAGGTAACGAATATCAAAACTTCAAAATGTAAATAAAGATTGAAGATGAATCCGGTGTATTTTATGTACATTATAAATAATTTATTTTAAATAAAATCACTTATGTGTACAATGTGTAAAAAAAAATTTAAATAAATACGAAGGGAATAAAGAAATGTGAAGGAATGAATCGTTAATATACAAGTATTTAATTATCTTCATATATTTCGTCTTTCCCTTCCATTTCTTTATCTACTCATCACATGAAATCTCATTTGTACGAAGTCGAATTCAGTGTCTCTGTCTTAGCCCTCGGGCTTTCAGATTTCGCTAGTCCCTGTTTGTATCTTCTGTTGCATCTTCTGAGCAGACGATGTCGACTGGACAATTAAGTAAGTAGCGAGTCATTGATCGTAAAAGTGAGCCCTCAAACTATGCATGACTTTGGAAATGCCTTTACCTGCCCGCAAACCATTTCCACTATTTCGTTTGGATGACGAATCATGAATCCTCGCACACCACGAATAGTTTTAGTCATATTTTATGCGACACGTAAACGAAAAATTTGCACTGAGCGAAATTTTGCACTTAGTATTACGGCTCTCTATACCACCACCACATCGATCTAAATACCTTTTTTAAGCCAAGCTTTGTTTTCTGAGGGTACATGTTAGAGTGTTGATAAGAATAAATCGTAGATTACAGTTATAATAATATTCATTTGAATGTCTTGAGTTTAATTTCAATGTTTTTCGGTTGAAATTATAGCCACTGCTTTTAAAATTGAGAACTTATGCATTTGGTTGTAAAATGATTCATTTATAGTTGTACGGATTTCTAATAAATTTACTATTAAAAATTTGTCAATTATGTGTTGATATATGACAGTAATTAAAAAAGAGCTATAGTTTATATAAATCAAAATTTACTTTTAGTTTATGTATATCAAAATTCTGATAACTTTCAAATATGCCATGATGTATTTGATTAAAACTTTCTATAATAGTACACACTATTGCTGTAAGAAGAGGCTATAAATTCCATTTTACATAAATCGAGACAATTTCTTTTAATTATAGTCGCATATTGATTTTATAATCAAACGAGGGTTATCGTATTTTATCGTAATTATTTTTATTCAAACATTATTTAAAAAATTATTTAATTCTTTGTCGATTTTCACGTTGATATGGTAATAAATTTAAAAATTTTATAAGAACAACTTATTTTCAATTTACCATTTTAGATAGCTCGTTTAGTAGCTGCAGTATTACTCATATTATTACATTTTCATCTGATATAAAGAAAGCGCTCACTCGCTTACCGAAAATATATAAATACTATGTTTTATCATTGAATATTCATTATGAACTCGTAAGAAAATTTGGGAGTAAAAAATTTACATTTTTCAATAATAGTACAATCGGTGAAAAACTGTATTAGGTGTTGGGAAAGATAAGCTTCTCGTTTTAATTTAAGTATAATGACACTTAAGGAGGAATGAAATTGAGCATGATAGTATAAAATTGGAGAGTGATATTATTCAAAAAGAGCTTCGTCATTTACACTAAGGTACATAAAGACTAAAAATGGTGGTTAGACTCGTAACCTGTTACCGGAAATAAAATAGTCGGCCATGAAATAATCTCGTAAAATTAACCACTCGTTTTGATGTTTAACTTTCATAAATAATTAAATTCATTACCCGGTCGTTGGCTCCGCTAAGTGCGCCAAGTTTGCTCCGACAAAAGCAATAGACGCACTTCAAGCATTCGCTGAGCGTCACTGTGCGGTTTTGGCGGCTGTTGACCGTCACGGGTTCTAGTAACGGGGAGGGGTTGGGAATAGGATACATGTTGTCGGAATTAGAGGAGGATGAAAAAAGGAAGGTCGCAAGAAGTATAGGCTATACAGTCATCCCTCTGTTTATTTTTGAGTAATTATATACTTTTGATCTTTTTTCTCTTGCTCACTTGCCGTCAACGTACTCCAGGCTCTTCTTCGATTGCACGGCCGCTCCATGTATTTCCACTAGCAGTTCCCTTTTCCGGGGCTTTTATTCGCATAACCGGTCGTGTGTCTGCACTTATATCCGAAAAGCAGCCGAGCGACTGCATTTCTCCCCGTGTAAGAGCTTTCCTTGCATCGCGGCTCGAAAGAGCGATGCGCCGCTAAGTCGTTTTAACGAAAAGCCCTGCACCAGCTTTTTTCACATCGCTACTCTGTATAATATATTTAAAGTGATAGCGCATAATCCGCAATGTTAACCGTAGATGTGTATGCAAGTGCGTACACCTGAATGTCAGCTTAGATGTGGTAAGTGCACAACTGCCGAATGGTTTGATTTTCGGTAAGTATGGGTGAGCGAGTGTAGGTGACGGGGAACGAGAAGGAGAGTAAAAAGTGAGAAGAACTTCAACCAGGTCGGGCCAACGAGAAAATAAAATGAGTACGAGAGATGAGTTCACTTATTTGCTTCTTTTTCTTACTTTTTTCCTACGTCTTTTATTATAATCTAATATACTCACTTTGAGTTTCAATGAAGTGACTATACTACAAAAAAATAAACTCATTTTACTAAATCTCTTGGATTTCTTTTGCGGCTTTATATAAATATATGAAAGAGAAATTGGAAAACGTAAATCTGAAAAATTGGAATTTCTTAATTTTACAAGTCCTGTGTATTTTTTAACAATGCCTGATAACCTAATTCGGATAAGATGAATGTTGCAACTTTTCCAATGAAATACATAAAAAATGAATTACGAAAATTTTCTTCAAACGTATAATCACAGTTGTAAGATTTTCATAAGACTACCAATTCTGAAGATTTTCAAAGTTTGGTCCGTAAATATTCGCAACTATTTGTAGTTTAATATTCTACAGTAAAAAATGGTATGTATCTATTTACTTTTATACGTTTCCTATGTTTCCAAGTCTTCGTTATGTGACTTTTGAAAACGTGAATTTTTAAAGTTCTTTTAAGGAATGGAATCACTTATATAGACTTTGCAGCTTTAGTCACTCTAATTTGAATTAATGCAGTTTTTTTTAAATAGAATGTTTGATACATTAAATATCAGCATAAGTGTAATAAATTAAATCGTCAAGGTTTAAACGCAGAAATATATCTATGATTTTACATCAATAAAATCAAATAATACATACACCCATAAAAGGAATTTCGGTTATTATACGAACAGGAAACTTTATAAATATTGACCTCATTCTAAAATACACAGGAATTTTTATTGTAGATTTTAAATTAATTTATCATATTTTAAAACTACGTTTTTTAAAAATTAGACCAAAGTAACTCATTAAATTTTTGACTAAATAAGACAATGTCGTAGTCAATAAGAAGGTTATTTTGTTTTCGCACCTCATTTTTCTTACTTCGGTTAATTAATGGAACTCCGTACTGCAAGTGACGGTACAATAAAACTCATAACAAATGTAAAGAGCATATATAAAAAGAAAAAATGAGTAGCTGGAGAAAAGTAATAAAGTAGCTGTAGTCGGAAAAAGGAGCTTTTAGGGCTTGGTCCTTAGAGATTAAGGTTCGCGCAATAGTTAAATTTGGAAAAATGATAAATGAATTTTATTCTTTTTGACAAATCTTACCCTCACTTTCTCGTAACTATCAACCACAAGTAGCGTACCTTTTGTCCCTCAATGATTACTCCGAAGGACTTAGATCGCGATTCCAAGAAAAATTTATAAAAATTTGCCCTGATCGCGTGAGGAAATGCGGCCAAACGAGCCTCAGAATTTTTCTGAGAATCTCAGAATTTTATATATATATATATATAAAATTCGCGTAAGGAAATGCGGCCAAACGAGCCTCAGAATTTTTCTGAGAATCTCAGAATTTTATATATATATCACATTATACATTTTAATGTATAAAAAGAATCTTTTGTTATTTCAAGTACAGATGTTATAATATCTTGATCTTTGTAAATACAAGTATAAAATATACCGCAAAATTTTATTTATCAAGATTTTCATTATTGTTCTTAAAATATTTATTATTATTATTGCTTGAAATTTTATTAATTATAACAGTAACATTATCAGAAGCTGTAACATCATTAATCTTTGTACAGTAGGGTGAAATTGCAATAGTACTAAATGCCTTACAATTTTCATCTATAACATAGAAGCCCAAGTGATTCAAAGGCTCTACAATTTCAACTGTTCCACGCTTCCTTTACTCTCTATTATTTAATAGAGGGTATTAAGCAACATTTTATTCTGACGAATATATTTTTTTGAAGTACAATGCAGGCCCTATTTTTCTTCTTAAATGGCATTTTCATCTAATTTCATATGTGGCCAATCTTTCTTAAAATTGAACTTAATTTTTTAGTGAATCTAAAGTATTACGTTTAAAATTATACATTACTTTTAAATTCGATAGATGATAAAATACATACAGTGATAATATTTAATATAGTAGAAAATTACTTAAAATTCTGAACGGTAGACTATAATGAATATGATTCTTTTGATAATGCACCGTTCAGAGGAAAGATATGAAAAAAGTTCGTAATATTCCATTTACCTGACCTTACTTTATGTTTTGTAGAAAAATATTTTTTAAATAAATGGATCTCTTATTATCATATTAATATTGAACGTGTGAAAATACATTTTTTTTATGGAATAAAAATTTCACTTATTGAATTTTACTTTAAATTATATATTGATATAAAATTATTTATTCTCTGAGCAATGCAATTAAATTTAATACGTAATTTATGTATTTTCAAAACGTTTGTAATTTTTAATACTATCCTTAATAATAATAAACAAATAATAATAAAAAATAATAAAAATCTATAATATTTATAATATTATACTTTTTTATTTTATATTATTTATTAAAAGGTGTAAATATTTCAGAAAAATTAAAATTTTTATACAATCCACTATAATTTAAAAAAAATATTATTGTACTTTCACTATTATTTTATATTTTATAATATTTACTCTTTATTTCATAAACGACATTAAATCATATTTTTCATTCAATTGACTTTTTCTTTATAACAATCAGGTGCTCGATATTGCAAATAGCACAAAAGATAAAATTTGTATAACATCTTTAACAAAATTAAATAATTCTCTGCCATTTTCGTAAAAAATTAATATTTTGGTAGAAAGATAGTAACGACAAATATTGAAATAATGTAAACATTGGATAATCTACATTTTACCGGTGAATATGTATAGAATTTCAAAAGAGTAAAAAGGCTTTAACATTGCGTTTAATTTTATAAGATTTAACTAAAATTTCAAAAACTTGGCTAAAGTGTTATTTCCGAACAACTGTGTATGTATGCGATGAATAGAATAATCAATGACGAGTATAATAATCACCAAATGCACTAAATTTTAAACATGCAAAATTCATTTTCTGTTACAGGAAGCTCGTACATAATCAGATGGAGTGCACCCCAGTTGATGATCGTCGCGGTACAGTACATCCTGACAGGACCGTACATGCCGCCTTACGTTCCTCAGGGTGTGAACTGAAATTTAACTGATTGGTAAGCTTTACGAATCCGAGTTTCAACTCAACGGCTTCATGAAATCTTATGAAGAAAATTGTTGTCTTATGAATACAAAAAAGGGCGACAGCTTTCATCAAGGGCTGCTTTTCCGATTTATACATTGACAATATTTTGTTAGACGATTGAGAAAGTCAACCGTAACCACTAGCCTTTAACTATCCAACTATTAAATATCCAATTCTAAGATACGTGTTTTCCTATAGTAATATGCAACATCTTTTTGACTTTTATTATATAGACGGAAAATACAAATTGAAATTTTATCTTAAAAAATTAAAGTGCACATTGGTTGATGTATGTTTGATTCTCGGCGAAGTACAGGCAGTAAATCTTTTTACGGAGTAAGAAATTTCTGAATTAATACTGATTTTATTTAACTATTAAAAACTTGCAATAATCTGAAATTGATTGCATTTTTGGTATAACTACTACTTAATATTATAATATTACTTTTGCTTATCTTATCATACAAAGTTTTTATTATTCATTTTAAAAGTGATTATAAATGTTTATTATCTACTAGCGGTTTTAATTTCAATCTATTTATATTTATTAACTATTAATTTTTAAAAAGTTTTCTATTGCAATAATTTTTTGTGATTAATGGAGATACAATATTTACTAAAGAATTTTATGTTTCTATCCTCATTTTAAGCCAGTATTTTAAATAGCCTATTTATTTCAATTAGGTGACTGTTTAAAAAAAAAAGATTGCAATCGATAAACTATTTTAATGACATGATTGCTTTAAATATTTTAGTTATTGCTTTAAATTTTTGAAGACATAATTATATAAGATATTTTTGTTATACGTGCATATTAAAATATGAGAGATAATGTTTAAATATACTTAATTTAAATATACTTAATATAATTTAATTCTATTCATTTAAATGCTTGTATGAAGTACACGAATATTTATGTTTAGCCCACTCTATTTATTATAAAATTTAACTATTCAAAGTAAAATGAAAAGAGTAAATTAAATGTACTTTAATACACATTTCAATTTTTTTTTAAATTAAATAATACTACTCGATAATACTACTGGAATATATTCATTAAGTAATACATTGATAAGATCCAATGTACACATACATTATAAACGTTTTATCAGATGAACCACCGAGTAGAAATATAATCTAATATATTAACTTATTTATTATAAAAATATGAAAAATAACAGAATTCTTTAATAATACAACGAAGTTCATCACTGATCAATAATTGAATTGTTTAATTAAAGTTCATGCTCGTATGAAATTAATACTTCAGTTTCAATTATGACCTTTACTACAAATGCAAATATTTAATATTATATTCAAAGTGCTTGAATTTGAAAATATAGATTAACAAATATTTGTAATAAATTATAAATTTCCAATTTAAATTGAAGAAAATGAAATACACTACTGGTGAAAAAGTAGTTCTTAACATTTATCGATGAACGAAAATTTTCTTTTAATGATAAGCTTCGGTAACATAGGTAACTTTCCAATTATCTGTTTAAGCTAAAACAACTTTCTCCTCCTGAATCAACGGAATCACGTCTCACTCCGGATTTAACATCGTCACTTCTACCCACAGACCTTCACGGAAATCCTGGTAGCATGAAAACAAAGCAGTCTATATTAACCTGGCACCAAGATTTTCTCTATATATGACGATCTAATTTCGTTACGGATTATTTAGAATTCCGAGGTGAAACATCGGTCTAAATTTTTGAATCATCGAGATTACGACGTAGTGATTCAGCAAGTAGTAAAAAATCGTATTAAAAACTGGGAATAATGAAATTTTCTATGAATTTATCGAATGTGTAAATAAATTTAATAATAATATTGCGTATGATTCAGAAACTATTAGAAATTTAATAATATAAATGTTATTTTAAGATTATTTGTCTTTTAATTATTTTTAGTATGATTTTTTATGAATTCATAAATAGCTTTCATGAAATTAATTTTTTGCTTGAGAAAAATGCATTTTAAAAGAAAAAATTTTATTTATTTTTAAATATTTTTAAAAAGATATTTTCTGCTCTGAAAATGCATTTTACTTATGCGCAATAGAATCTTATAATTATAAATAATTTTTTATTCTTAGAAACTTATGTAAAAACCAATAATGGTTGATTTAATAATATGCCCTTTAGGTATTATATTACCGCTAAGCACTATGAGCATTATTATTAATATTTTATGATTTTTGAAATTTTAATTTTTTATTTTTTATTGCATTAGGAAATCGAGATAAATCGACGAGGAGAAGGTTAATTAAAAAAATACTTTTATAAACAGATTTTGATATATTTATTACTGTATTACAAATCGGCAGTGATATTATAGATCATTAAATGGCTTTTATGTGACTGGTAAAAATGAATTCATCTTCCAGTTGTATAGATACAATGCATATTTTTATAACTGCCCGATAGTAAAAAGAAAAAACAAAACAATGAAAGTCATTAATATTGTTGTAAATTAAATATAAAATTTATAAGAATATACACAGTTGAATATTTAAGAAGGAAAAAATAATTATATATTTTTAATGATATTTTAATTATTGATTCGAATCACAGATTGAAAAATGTGAAATCATTGTTGCATTGAAAACAGCTATATTAAAGTTAAGCATTTTTCTAACCACATAGAATGAAAATATGTGAAAAAAGAGAATATTCAGAATTTGCCCTTTTATTCGGCTCGATTTATCTCGATCGGCCTTCGACAAGTAGTACAATCCGCCATGAGAAACGAAAAGACGCTTCCCCTTCACCCTATTGAGAGTAGCTTAATACAATACTCAATACCTTTACTCAAAGAACAGATGAAATAAGATTATAAAACGGTAAAAAAGCAATAGAAAAGAATATCGGTTATAACTCGTGCTGATTGTCGGAAGGCTCATGGGATCTTCGAGTTTGATTAATGCTATAGGGGGATTTTGTGAAAAATGACAGATTATTCGCGGTTCACTTTACTGTAACCTTCTCTTTTTCGTACCGAGTTTTAAAAGTATAACCGTGAACAATGAGTTTCATCGTATAAACAAGAGAAACGAAGAAAGAGAAAGAGCTAAAGAGATATACAATTATATTAAACGAATCATTCGCATTCATCGGGTTAAAATCTTGACAAACACTTCACTTGTTTTCGATTCTCGGGCTTTCCTTTTTTATTATTTTTTAACGCTGATAGAGAGAGCAAACTGTATCGGTCGTTGGTTTTTATTTTATTTTTTCATTTTTAATTTTTTTTTTTCATCAATTTTTCCATTTAGGCTTAGTTTTCTTTAATGCATAATTATCGTAATAATTATTATATATTCAAACATCACCGACAAACTGACATTTGTAATAGAGCAGCAAAGGGTTTTTTCAAAAGAAAGATCAAATTTAAAAAAGAAGTTCATCGTTCAATATCGGCCGAATGTAGTAGTTGCGGAACTCGGGGACACGAATAAAAAACTCAAAAGCTCGTCAAAAAGTCGAGAAAGTCCGATACTTGCTTCTCTGCTGGACTCGCTACAAACGTAAACAAAAGCGGGCCAATAAGCATAACTGGACGACGGAAATACGTAGAATAGAAGGCTAGTAAAAAAGTGAATACACGCACTAAGCTGTCGGACAGTAATCTATGTAGCATAGATTGATCCGTAGGACGGGGTATTATATTAAGCGACGCGTGAGCCCACCATAGTCTAGGACAATCGAGGCGTAACAGAGATATTGCCTCGTGCCTCCGTCATATATATCACGGGACTCGATTCTAATGGGCCCGAGGTCGCAAATCGGCGTCATGTGGACCCTGATTAACATGGAGGAATTAATGAATTATGAACTAATTAACAGGCTCAATTTCGTTTTGATCGTATTCATTATATTTCGTACTTTTGGGCAACGCGCGGCTTCCTTTTTTTCTGTCTGTTTTAGAATTGAAAAAGGCAACCTTTAAAAGCGCTAGCCATTGCTACGTCAATGATTTCTCATGACTAGAAATTCAATCTACTTTCGATTCATCTTACCCCTGCCAATATCAATTTGCAACGTTTATCTATTTTTTTGCATCTAATGTCCACTACTTATTATTATTTTGAGCTATGATAAAAAGTACATATATAAGATTATCTTTATTCAACTAAATTAAATCTAGAAAAAAATATATATATAATTAATAATTATTTATAACCTGAATTTAATTTTTTTTAAATATTGCATCAAATTTATTCCACAATTTCTATTCATCGTTCATTGTTTATTATCCATTTACATTACAAATAATTTATACATATAATTAAACAGATATCTAATATACAACTTTTGAATTTTAGTTAATATATATAGTTAATATATATACTTTGTATATAAATATAAAAATTATGTATGCATTTAAATAAATTATTCTCTCAATATAATAATAAAATATCATTAACAGTAATTCGACAAATATATTAAAACTACCTGTTGATTTACTTTTAAAAAATGATTTAATTGTAAAAACATTTTTTTATCTAGGTTATTTTTTAAAACCATTTCAATATAATATATATTAAAATGTATTTAAAAATTTTTTTAAACATTTAATTTCTAAAGAATATATACATATGAATTTTAATTTCTATTTATTGCATGAGAGCTTAATATAGTTCTATTAAACGTATTAAAATTTTCAGAAATTTCAAAATTTCCATTGAAGTTAACAAATTAATTTATTAAGAATAGTATAAACTTTAATACGTAAAGAAATCTCTCGTATATTAATAGTACACTTTTCTTTGCATATCCTAATATAAAACAAATTATCTTTAAGTCATCGTAGATCTAATTAATTACGGATTTTAGTACAATGACATGAAATATTCATCAAAGTAAAAGAAAATATTGAATTAAAATAATATATGCATTTTTGTAAAACTTGAAAAATAAAAAAAAAATAATATAATAACTAGGTTATCAAGGTAAAAAAATGTATAAAATATGAATATAAAGAATTTGTTCTAGAAAATTTCGTGTCATCGTCAACTATTTCTTATCACCACTCACAGACTCTAGTAATTTTTTAATCCAAGCCTAACGCATTTGAAATTCCTGCAATGTCGGTAATCCGGAAATGAGCCACTTTCAATAAAATAGTAGATGATACTTAGTGCATCTGGCCATACTTCCAACACATTACTTAAATTCAGCGAACTGTAAAACAAGAGGTGCGAGAAAAATATCATTATAAAGCAGCGTAGCAAATCCTATGCGTCAACTCAACCACCTACACGTAAAAAGCATCAGTAAGACTATTTTTGTACGGTGCAATGATTGCCTTTCGTGGCTCGAGAGGAAGGAAACGGCGACCGTAAAACGTGAGTTGCTCAAACACTTGACAGAGCTCTACTACTCCGAAAACGTCGAGAGCTCCAGCTATTTACGACCTGTCGCTGCTTGTCGATTGTGGGCTCGGGAGTTAAGCGGATGGATGGTAGAACGTCGTATATGATCGTGAACTCAAAAGCTCACACAAATTTTATGGTGAAACATTACCCATCCACCGGATAAATCGTAAGATTCCTGCAAAAATGTTTGGAAGCGTGCATTCGTTTATTATCAAAAAGCTAGTGATGTTTCCTTTAATTTCAAAAAGGTAAATAACGACTTCATAAAAAGTTAGGATTAAGTGCTGACTTAAGAATTTTCAAGAAATTCTTGATATTCTTGCGCTCTTTAAGATTTATAACCTTTGCTGCTAAATAGTATAAAGCAAAATTTTCTATTATCTTCCATTGCTAGAAGCTTTCATAAAAAATTTTAAATACATGAGCGAAAAAAGAAATTTAATTTAAATTAGATACTTTACGAAGACTAATGTCACAATTGAAAAGACATTAAGAGTTTAAAAATGCTTAAATAACTTAAATATTTCCGATCAATTAGAGAATTTTATTCAGAAATAACATTTGAAATTATATATGGAATTAAAATTTAACTTAATTTTAAACAAAAATGTAAATAAACCAATGCTATATTACTGCACAAAATTGCTATTAACTGTATTATCTATCTCAAATTCATTTATTTTAGTGAAAATGTATTCCTAAATATCTACGAGATAAAAAAAAGCAAAAATAGCTGCCGCTAAGAATATTAATAAAAATTTTAAATACTCTGTATGAATTGCCAGCTTTTTCTATTGCATATATTAGATATTAGAAGATGTATTTAGTTATATAAAAATGATAAAATATATAAAAAAATAACATCTTTTTATTTTCTTGAATTAAAAATTTACAATTATTTTCTTAATTAATGCATATTAGACTATTGAACACTAATTATAATTGACACTAACATTTGTAGCAAAGTGAATAATTTTTAACTTTTCATCGATAAATTTATTATTACATTATGATATTATTATTAATGCAATTCATGCATTGATAAATAGATTCTTTAGATTCTAATAAAATAGAAATTTTAATTAACATTAATATTGAATAGCAATTCATTATAATACATATTTCAAAGCTTAAATTTTATATATATATATATTATAATAACGTTTAAATATTAACTTTTAATTTAAGCAACAATCTCTTATTGATTGATATTAGTTGATTAGATTAACAATATATTTCATGCCTTTAAGTGCTCATAATACTCTAAGCTAATCTGGTTAATTTCATTGTATTAGTCCACTTTATAAATACGTGGTTCTAGAATTTCAACGAATACTAAAGTTTTGTGTAACGTATAGTATCTTAAATTTAATCCCAAGTAAGTTTCAAATACTTTAAAATGTTTGCAGTGCAATAGGTAATGATATATTAAAACCATTTTCATTTATTTTCATTTCAGAAAAATATATTATTATTATAAGAATCAATGATTTGAGTTGAATCTAAATTATAGAGACGTTAAACATTTTATACTTAATGTTG
Source organism: Kradibia gibbosae (assembly GCA_018907135.1). Lineage (NCBI taxonomy): Eukaryota > Metazoa > Arthropoda > Insecta > Hymenoptera > Agaonidae > Kradibia > Kradibia gibbosae. Next base: position 5,299,628 of record JACCHX010000007.1, read on the forward strand.
ATAAAAATTCAAAAATAAATTTTCTTAGATCCACAAGTACAATCAAAGTATTATTCAACTAATGTTTAGAATAATATTCACAGTAAATAAGAGTATCTTCTAGATGCCTTGTCAGCATTTATCAAAATCTATTAAATGTAATTTTAATTCGAGAAAATTTCTTGCATTTAAATTGCGATAAATAAGTTTAAATGCAACTAAATTAAAAAATTCAAGAATTATTGACCATGAATTTTAATAAATGTAATAGAAATTATAATTTGAAACTTTCAAGTAAGTGCGTATTTTTGCAAAAATAATAAAATTAATTACAAGAAAAAAAAAGTTTATTAAAATTAATTAATTAAATATGCTAAAGCTTTTACATGTATTCACCACTTAATAAAATTATAAAAAACCAATATTAATTACTTTAATAATATGAAATAGCTAAATATATGGAATGCTAACATGATGGAATAACTAATCAGTGGTAACGACGATAAAATGAAACTAAAGGAAATTTAAAAATAAACGTTAGCTTATATTTCCTATTATTAATAATTTATTTTAATGTCCATCATATTATGCAAAAAATTTGAAATATCAAAATTTTTTTTTTAAATTATCGATACAAAAAAATATATTCGTTTGGTAAACAATGAAATACAGTACTGATGCAATTAATGTGTAAAAAAATTTAATGAACTCATTATGTTACACTATTTATAAAGACATATAATAATATAAAATACTACACAATAATGAAAAATCTGTGTCTTTAGCTATGTATATAAATAAAAAAAAATATGGAATAAATTTTTCATGAAGTAATTTTTTTATAAAAATTTGACCGTCTTCATACTATCCACACATTGCATTAATATAATTCTGACATTTTTGTATAAACGTTAAACGAAGTAATTGGTTTTATCTTCCAATTTAATTTATTATTATTATTTTTTTTGTTATTATTATTATTATTATTATTAAAAAATTTCTATTTGTAGTTATTCAAGAGGCTCATATATTCGGGGTATTAAAATAATTGCATAGTATACTGCGATCACAATCAATATAAATCTTTAAGATATGGAAATTATAATTATATTAATTATTAAGAATCTTTTAAAGTAAACTATTAACGCTTCAAAGAAATAAATATTAATGAGTATTTACATGATTAATATACTCAATACGTCGGTTGATAAATCTCAAGCGAATTGCTCTCAAGGGAATTTATACATTTTCTGGGCGGAATTAAAATATAGTAATGTCTGTATAGATATTAACATTATTAATACGATTTTCTGCGACTTTTTAAATAATGAAATGTTATATATGTCAATTTCAAATTGAAGCCAGAATGCGAAGTAATTTTTTGAATTTTCCAGTCTTCCTTTTGTACTAAGAAAAATAGAGATACCCTAGAGAAATTATAAAATATGAAAAATCACATAAACATTTGCGATTGGTATATTAAAGTTGTTTAAATGCATTTAAAGATGCATAGAGGACAATTCACTCAGAATATATTTGTCTTGAGGATATATTGGGGTATCGGTGATAGTAAGCGGGTCTGCGCGTCCGACAAAAGATTTAACTGCCGACTGCGCACTTAGGCATTATGAATTGCCCTTGTTAAACAAGGCGGGAAAAGCTCGTGTCGAGTTGCGAGGAAGCAAAATGATAGCAGGGAAAGGCCGCACGGGGCTCTTACATTATTCCGAATAGCCCGGGAATGCATTTGTGTCAGAGTCTGTGTTTCTGCGTATGCATGGCTGCGCTGGTCATGTGTACGTATGTGAGCTTGTACGTTTGCGCGAGTGTATTTCATCCCTGTAGTAAAGGAATAGTGGCCTGTATATTACGCCAGGAAACAAAAGTCCAAGTTAATGCACAACATGTGTCATTCACGAGACTAACACTATGTGCACGGTCACGAGGTCGTCTTTTTTTCCTACAGTTTCCCCTTTTTCGCTTCGCTATTTTCCACCTTTATTCTTCTACTTCTCTCTCTTTATCTCTTCTTCCTCCGCTCTACTTATTATTTTCTTTTTTTAATTCTCACTTATTATTCCTCATTCGCGCTGTCTTAATGCATGTATAGCGAATTAACGCCAACTCATATAAACGAGAGACGAACTGCATACATCTCTTTTGTTCTTTTTTTAACCTTTCTATTTTTCTTTACAACGAAGCCTAGAAAAATCAGGAATATATAACGTATGTCGAAGAATTACCTTTATTTTAATTACATTCAGCCCTGTACCTTTTTTTCACCTAGAGAAAACCCTATTGTCGAAGATTACATCTTTTATTCAGAAAAATAAATGTTATTAATACTGCGTATTACTATAAAACATGTTGAAACATATTGAAATATATCACAATTCAATATCATCGAATTTAAGATGACGATTTACAAATCCAAAAAAGATCTTTGACTGAAACACTTTAATTCCAATTTTATAAAATTAAGTTTTTTGTTTAATAACATTATCGAGAATTTTGATGATCTTAAGCTTATTATGCTGATAATTTGGCTAAAAAATATATATATTAAAATGCTACAATGTAATAAATTCTGATTATCTGCTACAATTTTTTTAATGATAACTGTGTAAAGAAATATAATAAATTTTCAATCATAATAGTTATATTAAAAATTATTATATCGTATTCTATTGCGAGAAAAACTGATATATATATATTTATATATATATATAAATATTTATGTAGTCTTATTACCTTATGTATTTTAAATTTTAGAGAAAACGAATATAAAATAATTATAATTTTATCTGCATTATCTAGCTAAATCTATGCTTTATAAGGATATATTATTGTTTAAGATCATCTTGTAAAAATAAGCTGGAAAATGTTGGAAGTTTAATACTTTTGTTACAAATAGATCAGTGTTAATCCTATACTGTAATTACATGCACAAAAGTTCTTACATTAAACTTCTAAATAACTAATTGCATAATAATAATATTACTATGGCACAATAGTAATAGCAATACTAATATTATTTTTGTATAATATTAATTAAAGCTATATATGTATACATATATGTATTCAGTTTAAAAACTTTTAGTTAAATTGAATAGTTAAATAATAAATAATTATATAATGCCTTATTTGAGTACTAGTCTTATTAAAAGATTGGTACTCCCTATTTCTATATGGTAGAATTTATATAAATATTTATTAAAGTATTTACTACACGAATCATCTGCAGGCTGCTAAAAATATTTCGTTAATAGATAATTAATAACATGGAAATTTACAGTATAAAAAATTTGTTTACGAATTAATTAATTTGATCCTTTTTATAATATATTAAAACCCATAGTTTCATGAATCTAGTCTCGTATTAAAAAACGTAAATTTTTAGTCTGAATCAATTCACACAAAAGCGCAAAAAAGTAAAAGTTGATGATATGATCACTACATGTTAATGAATGGTATGAACAATATATGATACAATGAATGATATGAATAATATATGACGCAATGAATTGAATCGAGAGAATGTTAGATTGTTTTAAAATAAAGAATGACAGAATATTCAAATAAAAATGAAATGGAGATAGCAAGAATACAAAATATAGTACAAATTCCAGTAAACCGAGTAATGAAACAGAGTTGCATAAAAAAAAATTTTTTTCCATGTATACACCCGTAAATGTATATAATGACAGCGAGGAAAAATAGCATCTTTTTGTATAAAATTATTCCAAATATTGTTTTCGTATAAAATAAATTATTATAGTAACTATTTTGATTAAAATAAATTGAATACTTTAATAAAAATCCAATTGTCTACATAATCCAATAGCATCAATTTCAAGTACTTATATATGTATATATAATATACGTATGATGTTTGGTCGCATGTCAAAATAATCTGAAATCGTAAGAATGCTACTGTACTTCCATATTATTCATAAAACTTCCTGAAAAGATTAAATTTAAATATTCTTGTATAAAATTTTTATAAGAATATGTATGCTATACTTCATTTTAAAAAATACGGACAAATCCTTTTTCTTACATATAAACTAATATAATGTCTATTTTCCGATAACCATATTCTCCTCCATTAAATGCCTCTTGCTTTCATTCTGCTTCGGTTTCATATGCGTGTGTAAAATGATAACACTTTCTCTATTTTATCTCTCAGTGCATTAAATTTTTCATACTTTAAAAATACAGCAAGGCAAGAGTTAACTCGACAAAATAAGGCAGACGGGAAACGCTTACGTTGCGATGTTGGAACAGCAAACACGTCACTTTAACAATTCCGGGTTCGTGCATTTAATGATAAATAGTACCCTTAGTATTTGCAAACAGTGGCAGAAAAACAACTGCACTAATATCGTAATTATAATAGCGTATTCATCTTCTGCCTATTTTATTTATTTATTTCAGTTATATAAGATATACATATTGATTATCCATTAGCAAACTTCTAAATGAAACCTTTAGAAGGCAAAAATGTATTTTACATTTTTACTATAAATAAATTACAATATGTAAACATTCAATTTATTAATTATAATCATTATTTATAGAACTTTCTGAAAGCTACTATCAATACTGTCTACAACTTTTAATTTTAAAATGTAATTGTTTTTATTATATTTCATTATTAATTTTTTATCAATATTTTAATTTTTTTAAGCAACAGTAAAATCACTTTTTTCCATTTTTTTTTGTTTTTATTTAATACAAAAAAAATGATTATTATGAAAATATGCAAAGTTTCTAAATTTTTTATGAGCCAAATATTTTACTATATAAATTAAAATTACAAAAACATAAAAATATTAAAAAATAAATCTCCGGATGTATTTTGTTTAACGTATTTTTTCATAATGTAATATTTTAATACGTAGTAGTTTGAATTTAATAATAAAAAATAAAATAAAACTATTAATAATAATTTATATTAATAATATAAATAAAAAATAATTTGAATTAACTTGTATGGAATTTTATTAGAAATATAAAATATTGGTATAAATCAGATATGAATTTAGGCTTCTTATAAATATACGAGATTTATGTAAAAAAATATTCAAGAAATAAAAATATTTTAAAATTTTATAATTTTTCTACTTTAAATTAAACAGTTTCATATATTGTAGAATGATTGTAACTTTTGTTTATACGTAAATATGTGTTTTTGTAAAATCACGTACTTATTCGTATAAAAACTGTATAATTATCAAATCAGCAGGCTTATTTCTAAATTATGTCTGTAATAATGCAGTTAAATATGTTTTAAATATTGAATATCATTTTTTTACATTTGTTCAATAATAATATATTAATAATAATTTAATAATAATAATAATATAACTTATTGACTTTAGCTCAGTTGAGATTTGAATTATTCATGAAATGTTTTCTTTATATGTGACTTCAGTTTTACTTACACTTAAATCTCCTGAGTACATGTGGCAAAGATTAGAAAGGTGATAAATAATGAAGGTCTAATTAAGAAACAGTCGATTCTTACTTAGCGGGAGCTTAAATGAATCTTCTGTTTTCCCAATAGATATTCTCCAAATTATGTCTAAAATACTATTTACCAATACTCGGTTTTATTGCAAATGATATTACATAGATGTTGTATGTCAGAAATCTGTAAAAATAGTAATAACTAGCGAAATATACTATCTTACTTAATCATGTAGTAAAAATTCTGCAATGATTGCACTATGATAATTATAAAGAAAAAATGCATGCTACCTCAATACACCTAGAACCGATTATTTTTTAGTAATTGGAACTTTATTTCTGATGTTTTTAATCTTTAACATGGCGGAATATTCAAATTAGTTTTCAATAATTTATATTTTTTGATTATAATAATGTAATATATTTCACAAAATAAAAAATTTTGAAATAAGTAGATAGCTAAAATTTGATTGAAATATACTCATTAGATTACTGAATAATGTAATTTCGAACATTTCAGATATTTTTATTTCTAATTGGTATTCAATTTCGTACTATAATTAAATTGTAAATTAAAACAATATAAAACGAGGGGTTGCGTTCTGCATCATTGGAACGAACCTTTTCTCTGTCGATAAAGCCCCTATAAATTTAAGAGGCAGTTGCACGTCTAAAAGAGTAAATGAAATTGTCGAATACTTCAAACGATCTCCTTCACCGTGAAACCGACGAATCATTGAACGGGGGCACCATTTAAATGAAAAAGAAAAAGATCCAATAGTTAATTGCGCGATCTCTCAGCTTCAATCACAGTAATTCGTAACGACCGTTAAATGGAATTTCCGGGGTTCGCGAAAATCGGAGGTCAACGACGCAACGCGGGTTCAAGGGTCCAAGGAGAGTTTCCGACGTTATAAAAGCCCCGTAAATGTTACAGCGGACGGCTAACTTCTTGCGGTCGAGACCATGGGTAAAAAAGGTCGTCTGGCTTCGCGGCAAGATGCGTTGAGAAGTGGGTATGGGTCGAATGTTGGTAGAGGGTGAGGATGAGATGCACGAGACTCCAGGAACTGCGAGATAGGCAGACTCACAAAATCCGTTTTCCGAGCTGAGAATTTCACATAAATAAAACTTTAGCTAAACGCTCCTCTGTTTGTCTTACCCCACCAATACTGTAATTATCTCTCTCTCTCTCTCTCTCTCTCTCTCTCTCTCTCTCTCTCTCTCTCTCTCTCTCTCTCTCTCTCTCTGTTGCATTTTTTCCATCCTTCTTGTTATTTCGTTAAAAAGTTATATATTAAAAAAAGTCTCGCTTTGCGTACGTGTAGTGTGACTGTCCGGTGAGGGGTAGACAAAGAATCGATTGAATTGATGTGACGCTGCGTTTCGTTTCTCTGGCGAGGAAAGTCATTCAGAAAAAGAGTTATATATTGGCCTAAGTGAGTTTCTTTTCTCTATTAGAATAATTGCTATAGTAATATGAATAAAAACGCTAACATATGGAATGCTGAAAAGAAAATAACCTAAAATTTAGCTGAACAAAGTTAGCTTATGCCATAAAAGTAAATATTGCAACAGCATTGTTGACATTACAATTATTGTGTGTAAAAGTTTAATATTTATTTAAAATTCGGTCAGTCCTTATCAGCAGAATTATTGGATGTAATTTAAATACAAAATATCATTACCAATTAAATTAAATTACCAATAATGGTTTATTAAACATTTTTTTGTTCTGTTTTAAAGAAATTACTACAGTGAATGTTTTTTACGTAAAATAATCTTTAATCAAATATTAATTAAATACTATAAATTTGTTTCTATTTTTCCAAATTCTTAGTCACTTTCCTCAATTGTACTAAAGTTTATTATATTTTTGAATTTCTCACCTTCAGAAATGCTTATTAGTAATTAATAAACACCTGAAAATTATATTATGAGATTTGTAATAAAAAATTCACATTGATGATAATTATTATACTTAGAAATTTTTTGATACCATTAATTTATAAATACAATTAACCAAGTGATTGGCACTGGTCATTGGTCAATAAAGAAATCTATATTCACTTATTCTAAAATAGTAACACAAAAAAACTACTTGAAAGTATTACTTTTTACTTTAAAGTATTGTAATATTTGAATATCGAATGATGCTAATTATGTTAATAATATAAATGATCATAATAATGATGATGATGCTGGTGATGATATGATGTAGTATAAAAAACTGAAAAAAATTTTTTTGGTGCTCAAAGTTCGAATATTAAACGAATGAAACATTTTTAAAAAATACTTCGATTGTGAAATGTTATGATGTTAAGTTCGTAAAATGTTAGTTTATATTTAGTTATATATATATATATTTTATAAAATATAAAGATAAAATTTCAGTCCCATATTGTACATAGTTTATATTATTATTTTTTTTGTATACAAACATTATTATTTTTAGCTTTGTATACAAATACAAATACAAAAAGTATTCTACTAATCGATTTTTTTATTGGCCAAAATAAATCGAATACATATGCTAAATTATTAAAGATAAGAAATATCCGACATTTAAGCATTTGAATTGTCGTAAAAACATGCTAATTAAATTCTTGGAAGTAGTGCATTGTATATATTTTACATAGAAAAAGTGCCAAAATAATTAATGAATCTTCCTTAGAAAAAGTGAAATTTGCAGACGTGCATAACAAAGTTGTCAATTTTTATTGAATTTTATGATCTCTACGGATAATGAAAATAACTAGTCGAAACAGATGTTAAAAAATTAAAAAAGTAATCTTCCTTGCGTTTATTTATTTTAATTACTAAGGATTTTTACTAAGTATTATTCTTTGATGAGTGAATTTACATATATATGTATTTATCATAGTCTTCTATTTCATATCTTTGTAAACAGCATCGAACAAAATTAAATAGTAAACTTTTTACCAGTTACGTAAAATTCCATAAAAATAAAATAAAAATATTAAGTTTATGCACAGAAATAACAAAATTTTGTAAATATAGTGATGTGAATATATTTGTATGGAAATCACATGCTACGCTTCAAAAATATAAAGAGAAAATTAATAGAAGGAAATATTATAAAGTACTCTTGTACTTTTTAATATGAATCCTATAAAGCGCTCTGTATGTACAAAGTAACGAATCCGTCAGTGTCGCTATGTTAAAATATTATATTAATATCGAGAAAACAATGAACGGCATTGAAAATCTGATTCTGTTTGTACAAATTAAAAAAGTAAATCTATGATAATATTGAACTAATACTTTTTTTCTGAGTTTTAAAATCGATATATTCTTACTTAAATATAGTTTCCAGCTATTTACACATAGTTTTCTTTGTTATAAATTATGATAATTTTACCGGCACAATATGAGTATTTAATTTATTCTTTAATTGAATATATATTCGGTAGAATATTCTAAATTAATAAATTAATCAATTCAATGGATAACTTTTATACTGTACCATTTGGTAAAAAATTTAGCACTTTATTTTCATTATTTAGAATAATTGTTTTACATTTATTGATGGCATTAATTTTTCATTAAAAAATATTTTTAAATATTGTTTGTTAAATTGTGACATTGATCTATTCAATTATAAAATTCTTAAGTTTTGAAATTTTACTGCTATCAAAAAATTAATTGTGTAAAGAATAACATATTTAGAATAAACAATTGAAAACTTATGTGTTATAATCAAGTAAATGTAAAAATGCTTAGGACCATATATTCAATAAAAAATTGTTCAGATTTTATGAAAAGAGGGAGTTTGTATATGTTTTGTAATTGTCTTTTCATTTTATTTTCATAACACATGATTATATGGTAATAAATAAAGTGATGGAATCGAAGAAAATATATAAATGAGAAGCATTGAATATTTATTATCATATCCTATGATCAAGAATGACTGCGATCCCGGAGAAATATACTTGGACGTACTTGACTGAATTTTTTTATGATATAATAAGGTAAGGAAAAGTTTCTTTTTCAATTCCTGTTATACCAATATGATGCTCTTCATTTTACTAAATTTTTTCACTGAAAGTATTTTGAAAAAAGTTTTGAAATAAAATACTTTCGACAATGAAGATTTCAATGATACGAACCGAAGAGTTAGCTACAGTATCTTGAATTCGAAAACAACATCTTAATGTGAGGCTGATCGGCATAGAAGCTTAATTTTTTTTAAAACCGAAGCATTTTGAATATTTGTACATTAGGGAATATCCAATACTTTTATTACATAAAAATTATATAAAGGTGGGTAAAACGAGCATAAAACCGTTAATATCAAAACTTGATTCCTGCCGTCGAGAGGAAATCAGCATCTCCGTTAAATTCTTACGATATATCAATTCAAACGTATGCGCTACACCCTTCGGACGTAGCAATTCATCTCCAGTTTCATATATACTCCATCTTGTCACCCCGCAATATATCATACTAATGAAAAAAACTTATATCGCATAAAGCGTTTGCTAAGATACTTTAAACGCAGACTTTTATAAGTGCTGATTGAGGAGAAATACTAGCAGGTCCATTCCTTGCTCTCGGTGTTTCTTCAACCCTTTTATCTCCCTCTCACCTTCGGCGAAACGCCCACGTGGCCCCCGCGAAACGCAAAATCGACGGATCGTAAACTCCTTGACCCTAGCCTCCTTCCATCCTGATTGCCTGCCAACTCCTTAGTGTCCCTCGATCCACTTTTGCCCGGCCAATGTCGACTCGAAAAGAATATGCGTTTTGATACTGCGCTATCCTCCCGTGCATCCATCTATTATCATCCTGCTCTCTCTCTTTCTGTGCGAATCATTTGTATCCTCCTCTATTTTACTTATAAATTATCGAATTTTCCTTTGAAAAAGTATGCCATAGAGTCGCTTACCAGGTATCTATGATGATTTTTAAATCGTTTTATCTTTTATCTATCGAAAAGCGTTTACTGTGTTGTTTTTGTTAATTTCACGAATTGGGAATATATTTATAATAGTTAAAATTGTTATTTGTGCACCTCAATGTAATATATGTATTACACCGGACAAACAGTACCCACTCTCCCACATACGCAAAAATATTCATTATTTCAATATGTTACTCATATAATAGCCCTAACTACATGAACCATTTTTAATAGTAATTTTTACGTACCTAGCTGATTATACAACGCGTCACCTCGAAAATTTAAAGATTTATCAATTCTTATAAGTGTGTCCGAGGAATAATAAAAAGTTATTTCTAATTTTTTATACAAAAAATTATCGCTTGTTAACATAAGTTATAATATACGGATTATGATTGTGAAAATACTTTAATATACTTTACGTTGCTTTATATCAAAAAATGTATTAAATATAAAAATTTTTATTGCTTAACGTTTAAAGTATGATGACAATTCGACTATAATTTCGTACTTTAAAATATTTAAATTTATGTTTAAAATTTTTAATTAATAAATTTTTAATGCATAAAATCCATGTGATTTTGTGTCTTTGAACACATTTTAAATTCTATTATGTTTGTATATAACTAATTTTAATCTTGATATGTCATTTTGATGAAGTAAATGTCTATTAAAATATGACAAAATATTGTATGAATTGATTAATAAATTAGTAATCTGTTTCACTTATCATTGGAATATTTTATTTATTTGATATTCAAATAACAAAATAATATTTTATTATTTTTTATTAAATGTTATCAACCTGCCATGAAAAATATTATTACGTTATTATTGGTGTTGTTTGTCTTTTTATACGTCACATTAAAAATTAATATAAGTCAAATCAATATTATTGACTATTAATTATTGATGATTCGTCTAGTTTATAACTCTTTGTTCAGTAATCGATATCATAGTATTAATCACAATTAAAGCCTACACAATATTTATTTTGTAGTTTAAAGAAGATTTGAATTAAGTTATTAATACAACTAGTAATCTTAGTCGAATTTCAGTGAGTAAAAATACAATGCAAAATCTAATAAAATTCAATAAATTAAAAGGAAATTTCTTTTCCCATTCTCTTTCAATTCGTCGACGCCGAATAAAATTCGAATCATTATTAGAGCATAATGACATTTCAACTACCAACTTATAACGTCGAACGTTTTAATTAAAATAGTTCTATAGTACTCTCGAAAAACTCGCGGAAGTATTGAATCATTTTCCGCGATCAGAGCGCGATTCAATGAGGAGGTGGGAAAAAGTGCGACGATAATGACTATGCATAAGAGGGTGCAAAGGATTTCATATAAATGATAATGTTCTCGACAACGCGATTGCTTCCCTTTACACTCTCCAACATTCGCAGCGTACACACGCAACATATATACATTTACGTGGAAAATTTTAACGTACATTATACAGGCTTGCAGGTATAGTTCAAAAGAATTACAAATTTTTATATATAAAATTGACTATTCAATATATCGTAAATATAATTTATATAAATGGAAAATAAAAATTTTAAACAAAAATGTAATATTATTTCAATCAATTGTCGTCTACCTTACATTGAAGTGGGAAGCTCAAATAACCAATGATACTCGATAAATTATACAATACAAGGGAAAATCTTCAATAATTTGACACGTAAGGCTAATAGTGAAAATCGTGCTAAATTTATTTTAACTTTTATTTTAACTTTCTTCTCCATGCAATGCAATTTTAAGTATAGTCTGTTAGGTATTATAATTAGAAATATTGTAGAGTTATTGCATTTATTTATAATGCTTATTCGTTTTTTATTACAAAAAGATGAAGACAGGCAGATGCAGAAGTACTGGAAAAAAATCAGGGAATAGATCAATTCAAAACCCGAGAGTGAGTTTTTGTTCTTATGAATATGATATCCGGGTGTATTTTAAAGACGAGATCCTCAGACATGTCATAGGCACGTACCGATAAATCTTTTCGTCAACATTTGTCCAGCCGATCCAAGCTCATATTATATGCCGAGTGTGACGACGATGCGCGACACGGAAAGTTCCGCGATGCGGAAAAACATAGTCGCAAAATTTCGTATTTCCGAACATCCTGTGGACTTAAACAGCTAGAATAAAAAGACCAAATTCCTTTTATTTATTTTTGCATGAAAAATATTTTAAAGGTTCAAAAGAATGTTGATAAATAATTTATAATTTAACTTCGACTATAAAAATTATAAATATTTATAGATGTATAAAAATTTGTACTTTTTTAAAAATTATTTCTATTTTTGATAATCACCTTTTTTTAAAAATGAATTTCATACAAAACTTGATGTTTATTAAAGTAAAAGCAACTGATTAATTATTTATCGAAATTATAAAAAATTATAAAAACTATTATATTATATTATAAAAATATTATTAAAACACGCATTAAATTAATATCTTAATAAAAATTAAAATTGAATTCCTAATAAAATTTAATATCTTAAATGATTATTTATATTTTTATTTTAAATATAAAAAAATACTATGTTGAAGTTATATTTGGAAATTAAGCTATCGGAATATAATTTATTTAGTAAGTAAAAAATGTACCTTTTTTACCTTTAACCGCAAAAGTCCTTCAATTAAAAATTTTAATTGATACATTATTTAATTAATACATAATATTAATACATTTTAAATAGCTTTATACATTTTATTTATGTGGTTATTATAAATTTATTATAATTACTTATAAGTACTTATTATAATTGATTATTTATTAATTTAATAATTAATAAAAATTATTAATTTAATTAATTTTTTTATTGTTATTTTTTTTAAACATGAATGAATAATCATTAAATTTATAAAAATTAAAAATCTCACTACCAATTAGTAAATTTACATACAGAGAAGTAGTGAATAATTATTAAAAATGCAGTTCTTAGAACTCCTGATGTCTAGAACTTTAGATATCAATAGCTATGTTTAATATCTTTCATGCATCCAAGCTACTTTTTGTCGATTACTTTAAATATTAATTGTTTTATAAAAAATATTTCAAACCTCAAACAAGACATTCAGATCTTTTTTTTAAATATTTACAATTGTAGTACTTACAAATGAATTTTGTATTTAATTTATTTGTGCAAGAAGATTTTTATGTGAGCAAAATGATATCATATAAACAAATAAACATATTTCTCAATAAACAAAATTCCAATGCATTTAAAAAGCGCTTCAATGATCAGGAGTTTTTGCGAAAAAAGAGATGGCTGAACATCAGAGTGCGTTCAAAGCATGTTCATCAGTTTCCACTGAAAGTTGAATTATCAATCATACCGAATCGGCAGCAAGCGGAGAAGTAGAGGAAACTTGCAAGTACAGCAACTTGCACATAAATAATCATTGAAATTCATGTGGAGAAGACAGGGCACGATCAATCGTCAAGCACGAGGTCAGTTGCAGCTTGTAGAGATCAGGAGATTGTTAACAATCTGCAGCAATTTTAATTTTTCAAAATTTACTTCATATAACCTCTAGATCCAATATTTCGTACGTATCCGTAATTCCTTCATAATCCTCTTTCAGTCTCGTTCACGGCTCTCTCTTCCCATACGCATCCACCAGGTCATTCGTATTGCCATGTGCTCTCAATACAGATGAAGACGCCACTATGGACAATGGACTATCTACAATGGACTGCCTTAGGGATACTTGTTCAGTGGGGGTTATTCTAGGGGTGAATCGGAAAAAGACGTGTGCGGCACTCGGTCAAAGGAATTCCGATATTGTCCGTGTACCGCGCATATACAACAAGCGTTGCCAGCGTGACTCCACGAGCTTCGATGCACATCCTGCGCAACAGCGCCTTTAAAATAGAATTACCGTTGCCTATGAGTGGCCCTTTTGATCCTCTTCTTCAGCCCCAACTTGTCTCCCCTCCAACTCACTCCTATATATCAATTGCATCATTGTAATCCGACGCAAATGCTTTCCTCTACCTTTCTTGTTGTACTTTTGACGCTCACATATTTTTCCTCGGTCACAACTTTCCACAGACTTTCAATCGATCTCGATTTATTGCTCTCAATCCATTGGATATTTGTCTGCTACTTTATGACTCGAGCTAAAACTTTACGAGACAAGCAACTATTTATGATCTTCCTAGGAAATTCGATATTAATATAAATATTGAATTTTAGAAAATAACTCCTATAAATTTTTACCATTACGAAGTTTATACGTGCTTTCATTACTTTTATACATTGTATCTCACTATTCGTGAACAATACTTGTTTTCAAAAAATTATGCTAATTGCATATGTTAAGCAATTTTAAAATTACTTGTCTCAATATTTACCGTTTTTATGCAAATAAAAATCAATTAATATTCCGTAAGGAAAACGATATTTATATCAATATTCTTAACAGATACATTTCCTTTTTTTTAATAGCTGTATAAAATTTTATTTTTTATTGTTAACTTCTAATTTTTTCATTTTTTATAACTTATTATTCAAAATAATCATTATTCATTCGTACAACAAAAACACATTTAACTGTATTTACTTATTCCACAATGATTATTTATCATATACGTAACGAATTTAATGAAAAACAGCAAATTTTGTTTTTTAAATATCCCATCAATAAATCAAAATATTCTAAAAGTACTTACTTTACGATAAAATATGTGAGTTTCAATAAGTTATTTATTCACATGTTACGACAAAAATTGCAGTACGTTATACACAGAATATTATATTATAGAAAAAGTCATACAGTAATCATGCATTGCTTTTAAAAACGTTTTTTTTTTAATATCGTGTTTAATGAATCGTTATTTGAGAAAAAAAGTTAATTTTAGCGTTAGACATATTTTATGAAATATTAATGTCCATAATTATTTTTATAGAAAATCATATGAAAATAAAAAAATTATATATTCTAAACGAAATAGTAAATTTTAACTTGAAATTATGAAATAAACAGTTCTTTGCTTAACAAATATGTTGTATTTAATTAATAAAAAATGACTCATTGTTGCAACAATATTATAATGTTAAATACAAGAGTTGAGGAAAAATTGTGCTTTCTTTTTCTAACATAAACTGATAGCAAATTGAAAGACATTGCAATTTTGAAAATAGCCGATAGAAATCCGTTTGTGTATTTACTAGCACTTGAACCTAACATTGCGCAAAGATTGTAAAGGAGTAGGAGATTACGAATTCCTTCACTACAGCTGCAATACGTGATAGCTATTTCCGAAAAAACAAGTAGAGTTTGAAAAAAAGGTTTAAAAAGGAGGTCATCGACTTAAAAAATAATGATAAATTATCATGATGAACAGAGCATGAAAGACAGGAGGTGGCCAGAATAAAATACAAGTGTTAAAATTATTGCTTAAGAGTGAAGATCTGGTAGAAGTAATGGCAATTGAAAGATGAAAGACACCAGTATACAATAGTAAACAACTGTGTTTACTATTTTCTACCTAATTACAATAAAGCTTGGGGATCACCAGTGCATAGCTGCACAAAAATTAGCTACTCTTTGTGTGAAAGAAGCTTCCTGAGTTCAGATGAAACCGTACTTGAACTCGACGAAACCTAGTCCTCTGCCTACAACTTATGACTAAACGAAATTTATTAGTGGCCACAAAGTGAGTCACTTTTCCAATTCCACCCTTCCGAACCCCTTCTCAACCACTCACAGCCCAAGACAACGCCCAAATTCACGATGAGCTTGAGAAACATCTTTAATTTCTCATCTTTTGCATTATACAGTTTTGCTGTAACCGTTATCCCGTTACTATTATTCTGCCTAAGCTCGATGCAAATTTTAGTAGATCAATGTACTTTCCTCATTACTGGCTTCGAGGTAATAAAGACTTATAAGCAAGGCCACATTTTTTACTTCACTACTGATACAACGCACTTCCAAACTTCTTTCGACTCTTCACATTTCAATTGGTAAATACTAATCAATTATCAACCTAAACTTCATAATGCACACCGCAAATTATAATCAAAACTTTCAAATTCAGTCTCGCGAAAGACAATTTTTAAATTATTAAAGATCTCGCTGATTATGAATAATATATTTTAACAAATATGATTGCAGCAGGTAATTCCATTAGATAAATTCATGAATATTTATTAGAATAATTAATAATTGAATGCATAATATCGTCATAGAAATATAAGTTTTTGCTCTTCTGTTAAAAATACAATGCGATGAATTTAAATATGTACACCTAGAATGATATCTTTAACCATTTAAATGAATATTTCTTGCGATTAATAACATTATGCATGTAAATATGTCAGTCAAGAACATAAAATATATTCAGGTTTTATTCCCGTTGAAATTACATTAAAAAGAAATTACAATTTTTATTCATAGAAAAATATGAAAATTTATCCTAAAAAATAATTTTCAAACACTATTCAAACAATAAGCTTTTAAATTATAATGTAGTATCTCTATGTTATTTATATTTGCACATATTAATTCATTCACTATGAATAGATCAATATAATTGACACAGTTACCAAAATTACCAATAATGATTTCTATAATAAAAACTTGATTATACGACATGATAAAATATATACATGCATTCCTACACTTGCATACCATGTATACATGTATATATTTTTTGTAAGATATTTGTAAAAAAACTGAATTTCTGAACAGTTAAACTAATTCTATAATGATTTGAATAACATTAATATTTATAAAATTATAATTCGTGGCGTGTAAAAAAATTGGATATTAAATTAAAAATTACTCAACATTTCTACAATTAAGTTCAAGAAATTATAATATGAAATTGAAGTGAAACGAATAGCAGTCTATAAATGGGAATTAAATAATTCAGTGAATCGCACAGGCGTAAATTGTGTAGAAAAATTTTTTTAAATAATTCACGCGCAAACTTACTTTTGCATATACACATCAGCTCGAGTGCAAAGAGAGAGTAAGTTTAAGTGATGAATTGACTACGTAGAATAAAAAATAAAGTACTGTTAAAAGTAATATAATGTTTAAAAACACTCGAAGTAATAAAATAACAAATGCCACTCTGAATTCCAGGCTCACTAAGCACTGTACAGGAAAAAGGAATAGGATTATTAAATCTGGATTAAATAAAAGGAATTATTTAAAAGCTCAATTATCAGCTTACTGTCGGTCTAGATGCAGGCCTTTCGAAAGGGAGAGACAAAAACCAGGTGCCTTACCGGAAACGCTGGACTTTTATATTTTTCTCTGTTTCAATTTTCTCCATCTCGTCACTTTATAATCTATAACAAAAATAAATGTCTGACTGTGGGAAAACAAAATTATAATGATGATAGCTAAATGATAATTGTATCAGTACACTCTTTTTTATAATTAGCCATATTGAATACCAATTCCCTATTAAATTCATTAGTAAATTTTCATTAATAAATAATTTGCAATAAAATTTTGCAATAAATGGTTAAATTTCAAGTTTTCAGCAAGTATACACATGTGCACTTGAAATCAATCAGTGTTCCTCATTAATTCAACATTTAGCTTTTAATAAATAAGTTTCATTTATTTAAAAATCATAAGTTTATAAAAAGTGCATATGAAATTTAAATTAATACATTTTCGCTTTCGTAAATTTACATATTTTAATAAATAGATAAATGAATAGAAAGGAAGACAGTGATAAAGAGAGAAAAAGATGAACGACAAGAGATGTAATATATTCTTGCGAAACACGTGTATCTTACTTCTGATAGTACACTAACAGAATATACACACAGTATGTAATATAACTGTGTGCGTGCGTGCGTATGTGCGTGTGCGTGTGCGTGTATTTATATATGTATATTGCGACTCGTCTGATGTCTCTCGGAAAAACGTAGAACAGCTCCGTATGTCATGAATAAAAATACGTGAAAATCCAGGATGGCCTGACAACCTGCAATAGAAGAAGCCTTCATGAATGCATTCCAGCGCGCGCCTTTTCTACGCACTGAATTTTCAAGCTGCTTGCTTCAATATGCAAATTTTTGGAAACGCAGCGACCGAGGCGAATAAAATTTCATATTTATATAAAAAAGATCATTTTTACTTTATTTCGTAAAATTAATTTTAATTGCATTTTTAATATCCGTTTAATATCCTTATATTCAATATCAATGTCTCGACTTTTGTGTTGACATTGTAATAATTTCGGGTAAAAAGTAGCTTTCTATATTACTTTCTCCACTACCAACCTTCAGCTCGACTCTTTGGAATAAAAATCGAGGCAGATAAATAAATATATAAAAAAGGAATATAAATAAATAAATAGCGACATTTATATTTGCAAGCATAAATAAATACACTTAATTGATAAATAAATATGGTTATTATTATTTTTTTATAACACCTTATAATATTTATTTATATTATTATTTATATTATTTACAATTACAATAATTATCAGTATAAGTAATAATAATGTATTTATTACTTCCAGCATGTATTTTTAAAATTTCCACAAATAAAATCCTGAACTAATACCTATAATAAAATATAATTACGTAAGTATTAGTAAAGTATTAAGATCAAAGACGAAAACAATAATTTTATTTTTGGTAAACTTTTTTACCGTATAGGTTTTAAAATGTACAACTTTAAATATAAGGTAATACGGTGAACAGCTCTTAATAACAGTCGATAAACATTTATTTAATTTTGGGTTAAAATACTCAGTGAAGATCTTAAATTGATCGCTCATTGATCAATAAATTATTTAGCATTCTGTCATCGAAATAAACGACCTACTTTACTACGCCGAAAATGACTATAAGTTTAAAGCAATTGCTTCGTTCAATTTCATCATTCATTTTTCAGAATTCTAAACAAACATATCGGTCTAGTAAACATTAAATTGATTCTAAGTTTTATTACGAACCCGAGTTCCTTTATACTAGAAAAAAAGATTTTATATCTAAATTGCATTTATTTAATAGCTTTCTATAAGTTCCAAGTAGCCAATGTTGAATAAAAATAAAAACAGATGATTTATTGTTATCTTAATAATGATTAAGTTTTTTTAAGTATTTATTAATTATTCACTATACTAACAGTGTTCGCGCGATTTCTGGCCTCATCGGGACGCGAGTTCGCGAATGGGTGAAGGAGCGGGAATTCGGGTTAAATAAATTTAGATGCAATTTGGACTTACAACAAATTCTCGTTATTACCCACGCGCTTACACTCGGCATAAAAAACCTCCTCGGTAGGAGGAAAAAGCCTTTAATTATATTCCGCCACTTGACCAGGCATTCGTCACATACTCATACATTCATTCACATAACCCCGCCCGCAACCCTGTGGAAGTCCCTACCTATTGGCGGTGTTCCGGCCTCATTCCTGCCCTTTGATCGTTTGCTTGCCGTGGCCCGACCTCTGAGGATCGCCACGCACCAAGCCTTTGGCCCAGGCCTTACACACTCTCTTGCAAGCGTGCCTGAGCGTACGTTGGTTTCTCGGACGCAACGACTTCAGCGGTGAGATCTCGCCTGAGTTATTGTTGGGTCGTGGTGATCCAACGACCTTTCCTTCTCTGCTAAACTCGGGCCTTACGCCCACACACTATTGCACCCACAATCTGCCGCTCGCCGTGGCTTTGGGTTTCGCTTGTCTTCATTCTTTTGGGCCCGGCCACGCGGAACTTCTTTCCGGAACTCTCCTTGCGAAACTGTCCCTCACGCCCGCCGGGCCCTTCCAACCTTTCCATTTTCCTCCCCTACTTACTCTTTTGCTAACGCGCTGCCATTCAAGGGCGTATATCGGGCCATTTTGACGCCAACAAACAGAATTTTCATAATTTGTGTATATTAATACTTAGATACTTCGATTCATCACAAATCATTATGCAGTTATTTAACTCTTCATTACTTGTGAAAGCCCGTTTTATTATTATATCTTTCAAATATTTGTAAAAAATTTTAATCAACCTTTTTGCAATTACTATTTTTAATGTATAAGTTACCCTAATTTAATACTTTATTATTGTAATGTAGTATTATTCATAATTATAAACATTCTATAATAAAAGGGAAAAAATTTTAATAGAATCCCAATGAAAATAAAATGTCCCAATGAAATTAAAAAAATCTATATTTTTACATATGTTACGTCCGAACGCAACATAGGCTTGCGAATGCGAGTCTATACCGACTCGCCCTCACAAAATCTCCGTTTTGTGCCTGCACGGTAAAGTGCAATAGCACGGGATGGAGGAGCTTGCAGGAGGGGAAAGAAAATTTATAAGTGATAGCATTTTACAGAAATTTTATTATTAGAATAAATAAATAATAATAATTAAATAGTATGAGTAAACATAATTCTTAATTACCTTTAGTCTCTTTAAACAGGGAGAGAAATATGAAAAAAATAATATAATATATATATATATATACTGATTACTAATCTACGTCTATCAACTTTGGGATATCTATTTCAACTGACTCGCGAAATTGCGTCGCAATCAATCAGTAAAATTTTTTTTACCGTTGTAAATTATTCGCGGAATTTCGGCGAAAAAACGCGCCCAACCGTCAACAAGGGGGGAGGGCGAGAAGGGACAAATGTCTTCCACTTCCCCCACTTAACGCGACCTTCGCGGCGCGTAACTAGTCTTTTTAATAATCACCCATCCCCACCACTACGCCTTTCGCGGCGCTCGAATAAATTTTTGTATTTCTAAGAATCCCACCCCTTTTTTTATTTCCAAGAACTGGGGCCGTAACACATATATACATATAAACATATTCTTTTTAAGCACTATTCATAAAATATATTAATCAAATATTTTTTTTGCATCAGTATATTTAATTATAAAAATTAAATGGTATTTCATTATATATAAGGAATATTTATTTAGTAATACAAAAGTTTAATTTTGTGTCAAAGACGTTCTATTTTTTTAAGATGTGAAATATAATAAATTGTAGATATATATATATATATACTATTTATTAACCTGAATTATTATAAAAAAGCTTATAAATTATTAAAAAATACATTTCTTTTTGTACATAATTAATTTATCAATATATGTAATATTATTAATTATTTATTATTTTAATTATTTTTTAATTTAGTTATAGAAACAAATTTTTTTTTCGATTCTTTTACATATAATTCATGAAAATCAATTACACTATGAGTCATAATTTGGTATGTACACAGATAGTAAAGTTATATAAAATATATTAAACAGCTGCATTTGAAAAAATTACTCAATATTGATAGATAATTTTAAACCCATATTAAATTTATAGTAGTACTTAATTTTTTTCACTTAAGTTTATCCTATAAATTTTTAAATATTCCTCAATTTCTTTTTTCTACATGTGATTTTTATACCATTACCAACATTATTTTCCTGACTGAAAAAACACCTTCATTGAAGAATCCATTTGAAAATACAGATATAGAAAGATTTTTTAAATTATAAACTCAAAAATCCATTCTTTCTTAGATAACATGCTTACATTATAACCAGTTGTGTATAGAAATAAATAAAAGTTTTGTGTGCATTTAAGCTATATTATACATATTTTAATTTAACAAGCCATAAAAACTATATTTCACTACATCCATTTCTATTCAATTTAACAATTATTTTCATTACTACGAACTGATTGAATACAAAAAATTAAAATGAGAAAATCTGTACATATAAATAATAAACATAATAGTGTAATTAAAATTACAATTCATTGCATTAGTTGTCAATTTGCATCGACCAGTTCACTTCGTAGAAAAGCATTGGATATTGTAAAATGGATTAAGAAATTTAATTGTGAATAGAGTTTAAATTCCGAAAAAATGTCAAACGTTAGATATTATTGTTCTATTCTTCGTAGATGATGCCATAAAATTTATTGATTCAGTAATATTCATTTATAAGCATAATCCAAAATTAAAATTTTTCTATACTACATTGGACTTTCTATAAATATCACAAGAAAGTGAAATTGACATGAAATTTTAAACGCATACAAAATAAAAATAAAGATGATGAAACACTAAATAGAAATTTATCATTATTATGTATAAATATATTATTAAATTATTTCGCTCATTTAATATTTGAATTTTATAATAATTCTTAAATTAATACATAACTTAAGCATTAAGAGTTTTGGATCCTGCAAGATAATGAAAGTAAAATATATAAAGAATTTGCGGAAGAAGATAATTATGAAAAAAAATCATAATTTTAGGAGAAAGCTAATATCTATTTGATAAATCAGAGTTTTTGAATTCAAATGAATATATTTTATCGTTAGAAATGACATACATTCGCAGTATGAAACCTCGTAGTGTATAACATAAAATTTTGTCGCACATACGTTTATGCGCTTTGAAAACGTATCAGCTGTATGTGACTTGACGACCGCGCCCGACATCATTGCTGCGGTTAAACAAGCTTGCCATCGCTGTAATTTAACCACAAAAGTCTTGATTTATGAATATGTATAAGCTTCAGTAACCTTGCTAACCCTTAAATAGAAATCCTACAGTAAGTAAATAGTGAGAGAAATAGGAGCTAACATGTAATGACGTTGATGCGTAAAACATACATTGCTGCTCCTTTCTCGGTATTTATCAATTGTTAATACATAATTTAGATATGTTTAAGCATATAAAAGATTGCTCGCATATTTTTTGAGGAGCGAAGGAGATGGAAGCGAAGGTAAATAAAAGGGTATCCTAAAAGGTAAATAAAAGGGTATGTCTAGCCGAAAAGTCGAGTAGTTCACTACTCGAATATTGGGTTTGCCTTCGCGATGGCAACACTCCCGGCACTTAGTCGTATATTGTCGAGCTGAATAGAAGTTCGGTCCACTGCTTGTCCTCCCTCTCAAGCTCACCAAAATACTAAGCCGCTTTATATGCTTTCTAGGTTTTCGTGATGAGTCCGCGAAGAAAGTTACGCGTCGACGATCCCATGAGCAAATTTAGAAGCTCTCGCACGCAACAAGAAACTTGACAAAGAGAAGCAAGGGCAGAACTCGCATCTATATAAGTTCGAGTCTTCGGGATTTACAGAGACGTGTCCACCTCATGAATTGTGCAAGTCCCTTACTCTTTCTACCGCTTCAGGCTAACCACTCCTATTTTCCTTTGATGCAAGAAAATATGCCTCTAGTTACCCACTCGATTTTTCATTTCTCTATCTTCGATCCTAATGATTTTTTCCCAAAAATTTTTCTTAATTCAAAGATTAGACAGCTAATCTTAAATAAAAATATTTTTCTGTATCTGTACATGCTTATTAAATATTTTAAGTATGAAACTTCATTTCATTTTTAAAAGATTATATCTGAAGTACGGGTAACTATCGACGATCAATTTTTTTTTCGTTAATAGTTAATTAATTGTCTTCAAAATGTTCTTACATTGTATATGAATAAAGCTACAAGTAAATTATATTCTTAATAATTGTTTGGAAATTCAAAATACGTATGGGGAGTTTTATTTATAATTAAATATTTTATTTTACTAATTTAAATAGTGTAGATATTTCATCTACTTCATAATATTTATCACAATTTTTTCAAGTTTCCTATAATATTAATTATATAAATACATAAATTACAAGAGTTAGAAATAATTTTTATTTCCTAAAAGCAAGAACGGTAAATTCGTAAATTTCTAAAGAAATTTTTCTATAGAGGTAAAATAGTACGAATCATTTTTAAATATGATAAAAAACCTCAAAGAAATAAGATCAATCTTAAGAAATAAATGTAATTATATAAGAAATATATAAAAAAGAGGAATGTAAAAAAAATTATTCTTTAAATTTTATCGACCTAAATATACTTGAATTAACAAGTATTGAACTAAGAATTTTTAAATATTAAATTGAAAAACATTTTCAAAAAATATTGATACTTTACCAAAATTTAGATGAAGATATATATAATTATGATACTTTAAATTATAGTACGTAAATAAATGATAGCATAAATAATTTTATATCTGTACATAGTTTTATCATACATTTTTCTCCACAAATCGCCCGGATATTACTAGTAGGCTTCTTGGCGGTATAAGACGCGCATGGATGGTAGATGGATCGTCCCGATCCAGCTACCCTTTCGTTGAACTATCCTTTCGGGCATTACGCCCACACACATTCACACACACAATCTGACGCTCGCCGTGGTATTGGAGTTCACTTGTCGTCACTACTTCGGGCCCGGTCGTGCGGAACTGTTTCTCACGCCCTCCGGGCCCTTCCGACTTCCGCATTTTCTTCCTTTCCACCTATTACTTTTTCCTACGCCACGGCGTTTTCCTTCGCGCCGTAGCCCCACGCCATTCACGCGTCTATCGGGACTTTTTTCCCCGAAACTATTAAATATCACTATCAATTTTAACCATGTTGAATATCCTATTTATAGTTTATCAACAATTTGTATCGTATGCATATTTAGTTGTATAATAGCTGTAGTAAAAATAATAATAAATATGATAAAAAACTTTTTTTTTCTTATAGGATAGTATATCAACGAGTAAATAATTATTTTATTAAACACTGGC
This sequence comes from Kradibia gibbosae, assembly GCA_018907135.1. NCBI lineage: Eukaryota > Metazoa > Arthropoda > Insecta > Hymenoptera > Agaonidae > Kradibia > Kradibia gibbosae. The sequence continues at coordinate 5,324,624 of JACCHX010000007.1, forward strand.
CTTTTCTCTTAATTGATTTATTCGATAGAATTAATTAGTTTTTTGTCTCCCAACTAATTACAGATCATTATTAATATAAAATAGTACTTAAAATATTACTTGAAATATAAATATAATGTAGTTTTATACACAATTATACTACAGTTTTTATAAGCATTTTTCTGTTCAATATTATTCATACCATTAGAAATTATATTACAAAACATTAATTTGAAAAAAATTAAAGAAAATAATTAGTGCAATGATAATATTAAATTAAACTGTATTTAAAGCAAAAGTATATTTAATCTTAAAATAATATTGCTTTAAATAAGCTCTTCTTTATTAAATATGAAAATTTTATGTACATATTAAAAATTAAAAAAATTAAATAAAGAAACTATTTAGCTTTAAAAAAATTAAAGCATACAAATTATTACATATTTAATTTTAATTTGTATTTAAATTTGAAATTTTAAAATATTTTTAGTAAATATATGAAGATGTTGTACGACTATGACCCTCTCGTACATACTTAAATGATATCATATTCCAATTAAAGTTTAAAAATCGGTTTAAAGTTTATGCAAATATTTTTATAGAGTGCTCACATCATGACTTAATTTTCATTTTTTGACTTTTCATTCACGTAAAACATCGATTTTCACTTCTTATATCTTCACGAGTTCTATGTACCGGTTTCATTTTATCTATTCAACCATTTTATGTTTTATATGCTAATTATGTACAAGCAGCTACACAAATTTAAAATTTATGTATACAACGAAAATTACATAATATGAACTAATTAATATTTACAATATATGGTATGTTTTTCAGTTATCAAAATCAAAATTTTTTCAATTATCAAAATTTTTTTCTAGAAAACAGTCTAATATTATTCTGCATTTTCATATTTAGTAGATAACATTGTAAATAAATCATAACAAATGTAAAAATATCGTTACAATAATGAATAAAACATTTTGACAGCAACTTGTTATTAAAAATTGAAAATAAGGGATTCAAAGAAAAATGAAAAAATTTACATGCGTACGTTCACAAGAGACTGAAAGCCATAGTTTTAATTTTTAAGATTTAACAACTCGGGAGATGTTTCCTTCGATACAGTCGATATAATGAAATATCAGAAGCAGTCCATCCAAAAGGCTAAATTCTCACTTTATTCATACATCTCACCTTATCGAGGAAGAGACTGGAAAATGTTGATAAGGGGTGAGTAGAAGGAAAAATGTGAAGAAGTTCGATAAGAAAACAAGTAGTCGAAGAAAAAAGGAACAGATTATAGGCACGTATTGGCGCATCGGCCCCTTGGGTTCAAGCTATGCGCGAGCTGCGCACTCATAGCAAGAAAGTCTCGAGCGGGGAGTACATAAATGTAATCCAGAACCAAACGTGCCGCACATAGTTACCAGCACTACCTCTCTTTATCTTTCTCGCTCTTGCTCTTTTTCTTTCTCTTGTTCTTTCTCTGGTTCTCTCTCTCTCTGTCTCTCTTTGTCTCTCTTTGTCTCTCTCGATCTCTCTCATCATCTCTTATATCTCTCTTTCCTTCATTACTTTTCTTCATTACTTTTTCGGATCCGTTCAGTCCAGGTGCGCTTCTTTGATTTTCTCCTGCTAAAATATACCCAAAGATCTTAGTGCTTCATCTTTTTTATTTCTCACTCAAACTCATTCGGCTCCAACCTTCATCGCTGATGTTCATAAGTTTCTATGTAAATAAAAAGAACAAAGGAGCGCAATACTTACTGTAATCCATATTTCTTATACGGTTATTATATGTGGCGTGAAAGATACGCAATGGTTGAGTAGGATCAAATTGTTCTTAAATTATTGATATTTATTAATCTTAACGATAATGAGCCCGAAATATTGAAAATAAGTTGCGGTTCGCCTGCTATTAATATATTTTATGCCGATGTTAGGTACTTTTTGGCTGTTTTTTCTATATAAGACTGTATTTAGAACATTTATAGTTACATATTAAAACTACTGTATTAAATATATTCAACAGTCGAAAAGAAATATATGGAAAGGCATTTTTGTATAATCTTTTGAGAAGAAGTATTGGTATGTAGATATTTATATATCTGATTTGAGATGATGTTTTTTTTATTTAATAGAATTCTTGAGTATTACAAGTATTTTTAGTTACACTTGATTAAGATAAAGATATTATTATTATATTATATTATTACTATTATACACTTTAACGTAATCTTTTGAGACAATAGAAGTTGATATATCATCTTTAAAATGCTCTGAAAATAAAAATATTTTTCAATAATTGTAAAACGTTCAAATACAATATTATTTTTTCTCTCCTTTATATTAAATTTATAGTATACATTATTGATGGTACCATTATTACCTTTATCTAAACAAGAATAATATTGATAAAGAATAATCAATAGTTAAATTTAAATTATAATCTTTCTTCTTAAATATACGTTTTGTTCTTAAATATGCTTAAATTGAATATAAATGCAATTTAAATGAAATGCCAAGACTTTTTTAACTGAATAATCACATAATAATTTATTATATTTTAATAAGCTTATTCACTAAAAATACAGTAATGTAACGTTGTAATATTTCAATTTTGTATATATTTTTAAAAGATATAGATATATATATATATATATATATATATATATATATATATTCTATACGCTTTATTTTAAATGAAAATTTTATTTCAAAATAATAATCCTAAAAGAAAACTTTAAAAATTTCCTATACATTGATAGCGTTTCATATGAAAATTACTGATTGCGGCGATGAGAAATACTAAGTAATAAGTTTAAAATAGAGTCTAATCACGTATCAAAGCGAACAGCAGTTTTTGAGAAGAGAGAAAGGAAACCATGTCTTCGTTTGGCTTAATCTCATTAAACAATAAAAGTCACTGAAAGAGAGAGAGAGAGAGAAATAGAATGGACAAAGAAGTGTAGAAGAAAAAGATGAAAAGATATAGGAAGCGAGAAAAATTAAGAGATAGAAGAGAAACAAGAAGGCAGCTGGTTTTCGATCAAGCGATTGGTGGAAAGACTTGGTCTACTGTCCGAAAATACTGTTCGACAAGGAATCGCATGATTCAAAACGCAGGCACGTAAGCGCTTAACGAGCGTGCTCGAACGTATGGAAGAAAGATCAGGAGGGTAAGACGAGCCGAGAAAGAATAGAAGAGAAATAAATCGAATACAAATGAACGAGTTGAGGAACTGCATGGAAAAATGTAAGGAGGACCCAAGAATGAATGTTCTATAGAACTTTTTTATAGATTTTATGTAGATGTGTGGGTCATTTTTACAGCATCGTGAAATATTGAAAATTGCATTCAGTTAATTATATACTTTAACGCAGCTAAGAAATAATGATTCTTGAGAAATTCATCGTATATTGAGCAATGTTTGTTGAACGCATGAATTTCAGCTTGTTTAATTTATGTTTGTAATGTAGTACTGTAAAATATGTAATGTATAAAAGTAGTTGCAATTTTTTTTATTATTGTGGTCTAAAGATATTTACCATATGATCAATGGTGTCATACATAACGAAAAAATTTGATATATTATTCCCATAAGTGTGCTCAATGTGATGCACATATATACCTTTATACAGAATATATTTTATACACAATACGCAAACTTTATGAGATAATCATTAACAATGTCAATGTATGCAAAATTTGTTTATTCCTACCAATATAGTAAAATATAATCAATAAAAATTGTATATTCAGATAAGAAGTATCATTCAGATCCGCATAAATTCAAATAAAACTTAAAATCGATTATTAAATTTAGGTATCAAAGTTGTTCAACGATTATCTTCAACGATTTGTCCTAATAAGAACCAAAGTTCTAAAATTCTTAAGTAAAATATAACTTTACTATAAACGTGAGTAAAATATATGTATTTATGATATAATTATGAAAATTTCATGTATTTGCTCCTCTCATCATATTTTTATTTTTCATCTTTTCATTATATCTTTTTTTCTCTTATACTCCAAATGGCTCTCAATTTCTTTCTTGAGCTTGTATTTCCTTAAGAAAATGGTCATACCACAAAAATTGTAGAAAAGTATATGTGAGTAATATTTTTCATGAAAAACTAGGAATTACATCCTTATCAAACCCTCAGTGAATTTGTATAGGCACTATAAAACACAAATTGGATCCAGTCAACATTTGGATACGAGAGCTATTAATATCTATAAACTTGATAGTCGCGCCAATTTTAGACGAGATTCCTATAATGCTTTATGCCCAATAAAAAAAAAACTCTCATATAAATGACAGTAAAACAAAATGATGAATTTTGCAAGTTACATTCACTAATTAATATTATAAACGAAACCTCGTGATAACATATTCGTCAACCCAATGTGAAAAGCTGTTAAAGCGCTTCCCTACTACTTTCTATTCATTCGCGTATGTTTTTTCATCGTTACGTGCTCGAACGAGAGGTTTTTGGCACTTTATTATACTACTAGGCACTACTTATGCCCGGCCTATTTCAAACCCAACCGTAAAACCGATGGATTATTGAGTAATAACCCTCGTCTACATGTTAGACTAGCCGAGAGCTTCCTACCCTCTATCCGTCGCACCGACAGCCTCCCACTACATTTCCCCGCCACGCATCTTCGGGAGCCGACGCTCCCTCGTTTTCATTTTCTCCCTCCCTTCTCGGTAAACTAAACTAGCGCCTCACAACTCATACATTTTCATTTCGTTCATCTATTATTATTTCTTCTTTATTTTTTTTTTTGTAAATTGTTTTATCCTAAATTATAAATTACACCCCTTACAGTTATAGTTCTGCATTGGGAAAAAAATTTCAGAAGTATTTACTTATATAAATTTAAACACAGGCATTTTATTTATTCATTACATTCAAATATTATAAAAGCAATTTTATAATTTAGCCGAAATAGCAAAATGCAACAGTTGCATTTAGTCTCTTACCCATCCATTTAAAAATTATTTTTGTCAATAAATTTTACATGTAGCTTTAATTTAGTACATTGAAAATTCATTAAAATAACGTTAAATTCAATGTTACTTAATTATAAAATTCATCATCTGAAAATTTTCTACACATAATATAATTTATATTATAATATATACTACACTGCTACATTATCATATTTAAAAGGTTGTTACAGTACTTAATCTTTTTTTCGTTCTATTCAGAAATTTATAATTTTGTTGCAATAATAAAAATACAATAATATGGTTAACTAAAAAAAAATAAAATTTTGGTTATTTCTCTTAATACTAATTACTTCGCTAATGATAATAGACGTACAAATTTCTAAATTAGTGATGACGCTTTATACACTACAAACTCATTTTAAATTATATTGTCAATTTTTATTTTTATTTCATTATATATTCATATAGAATATTCTCATTTCTTTTCTATGTTTACTCATTATTAATCACTAACAAAAAACTGTTATTGACAATACTAACGTATTTTTAGTAATCTTACTGTAATTCAACTATACCATAAAATACTAATTTTTCCTAGAAGGAAAATTTTTAGCTTTAATACAAAGAAATTAAAAAAATATATAATTTTGTTCACAATGTCGAGTTAAAATTTTGAAAATGATTGATAAAACGCACTGCTATTATATTTCACATATTTGTAAATGGTTAAATATTATGAGTAAACTATCTATTTTTGTTTTAATTGTGCTCATAATCTATACCTCTCTAATCCTGCTCAATGGAAAATAAGTTATCTGATCTCCCTTGCGCGCCATTTACCTCGTACCTCCACCGAAAGTAGAGTTAATTTTCCATATATCATCCGCATGACGAAAGCCGAGTGTTAAATTATATGTTCCGTACTGATGACGCTTTAAAATAATATGTTACTGCTTTTGGAAATGAAAATATTTATGACCAATTTTTGAGTCCTTACTATAATAGATTATAATATATAGTATTATTTAAATTTATCAATAAAAAAAAATTAATTTATAATTATAACAAAATGTCAATAAATACGTATTATGTTTTAACTTTTTTAAACAACAATATATTAAAAATCTATAAATAGGAAACTGACTAAAATACGTAAAACATTTATTAAAATGTAACACATTTTAGTTACCCAAATATAAATTACCGAATAGTTATGTAATAATTATAAGTGACTATTGTAAAAAGTACAATATAACTTTAATTTATATACTTTATTCATTTTCGAAAGCTTTATTTTTTTAAATGTTTCTTGGTAAATAATTATCAATTGAAACATTATGATTACTATATATATATATATATGTGTGTGTGTGTATATAAAGTATTGTTATTTACGCGAGTGAAAGTGCAGGCTTGAGAGCGTCAAATCGATGCAAAATAGATCAGTTGGTACGACGCAGTGTTTTAAGTGTGCGATTGTTGTTTCTAAACGGTGTTTTTACGGTAAGGTAAAAAGGATCAGGACTATTCCAAATCTGTATGCGTGTAACACAGCAGTTAAACCTGGGCTTACGATATTTACGATCTTCTACGATTGAGATACGGCAATCAACCCAAGCGAAGCGAAGTCATTGGCCGGCGTAGAAGTAGTACGGCGCCGCGAAAATAACTATTATAAATCTAATATCGCGGCTCGAATATATACTAAGTGGGGTTCCTCCATCTGTATAGGGATTTTTTATACCATTGAGCGTCTAGGTTCTCGGGGGAAAAAATGTTACCGTATTAAGTTTGTTGCGTTTTGTTTTAATGTACCTCAACCGTTCGGTTCCCAGTCCCACTCACGGCTCCTCCCTCTTAAATGCGCTATCGATATAAAGAGTCTCTCTCTCGCATTCATGATTACATACATTCAGATGGTTTTTTTCTAACAATTATTGATTTAGCAGCTCGGTTCTTTCTAACGGGCAATTATTGGGGTCGGTCACTGGTGCTAATTTTCCTTCACACTTTGCACACACTTTTTTACAAGCCATCTTCCCACGCTCACCCATGTTTCGATAAGGTTTAGATGAACTGACGTCGCCGTATTAGCGCTAATAGCGATACCTAGCCGACAAACTGAAAGATAAATTGACCGCTGCTAACGCCCACAACTAGAAGATGGCGATTTGGCCATTTACAGGTTTTATCGGATCATAGTTGAGCCACCTAGCCGTGCTCGCTCATATTTAGGAGGGGCTACAAAATGCAGTTGGAATCCAGCATGATTCCGTAGAGCATATTAACGCTCGGTTAGTGAATGTCAGAGGCAACTGAAGAGAGGCCCGCAGCATCGACGCCGAAATCATAGGAGCCAATTTGGAGAAGACAGAGCCGTATTTCCTAGATAACGTGAAGGGCCAGATGCAGCGATTATACGATGTCACTCGTGATCATATAATTAACCTCTTACGTGTGGCGGAGAATAGTGGCAGTACCACTACCTCCTCCACGGCCAACTCTGGGTCCAGCAATAGAGTGTGGCCAGCAAAACTACGAAAGCTAGCATTACCGTCTATCAAAAAATCTCCAGAAAATACGAGGAATATGAAGTGTTCCACAACCTGTTCCACTCACTCGTACACTCCTACCCGCACCTGGACAAGTCAACTTTTTATTACGTTTTTATTACGCTTCTATTCTTCCCATTACGCACTTCTACAACTCGCAGGTCCTGATGGGTGGGTATCTGAAAAGATACGAGGAGCTGTCGCAAAAGCCGCGTGAATCGAGGCCACTGATTTAGTGCTTTGAGGACGTTAACGAGATCCTATGAAGACTGCATGGTCTATTGTCGCTGAAGGAGCAACGTGAGGCCCTAATAACGTATAACCTGATTTAGCAATTGGATCCATTCACTCGGAAAAGCTGAGTGGCATAGAAGACGCGATGAGGGAGGCGTCAGGAGATGCATAACGCCCTGTGCTCGCTTTCGATACCCGACCTACAAGGAGCTTAGGATGTTCCTGAACGGTCGGATCATGATGTTGAGCCACTGCCAGGAGGACCGCAGAACTCTAACCATCGGACCGACGAAGGTAATGCCCAACCCGAAGAGGTCGCTACACCCAACTGAACTATCCTCGAAATATTCAGGAAACCATACGACGGGTAGGTTCTCGCAGCTTCTCAAACTACCCAACAATAAACGCGTGATAGAGGTGAGGAGAAGAACCTCTGCTTCAACTGCCTAGGGTATCATAGAGAGCGTAACTGCACCTCCATGTCGCAATACAGGATATGTCTGCCACAACACCACACCTCACTGTATCATGAGCGTGAAAGTAGGGTCTTAAGTGCCCCGCGAGTAGGTAACAATATATCAGGAGCAGTGCGGCACACGAAAGCGCTGAGTCATAACAAGGAGGTGCTCAAGCGTACTTTAGACAGTGTAGGGAGGTACGCGGGACCACCGTACTAGCGACTGCAAGGGTCAAAGTAAGATCCGATGAAACAGCATTTACTCTGATAAAGGCGCTCCTGAATCAGGGCTCGGAGGTGTAGTTTGTGTCAGAAACGATGATCAACTACTTTGAGCGGCGCCGAGTATTCGTTCTCCACACTGCCATAGGAGCCAGCTCAGCGGGAACATAAACAATGTCACCGACATCATCATTAGATCTTGGGCAATCCCAGGTGTGAAGTTGGAGGTGAGCGTACACATTTTGCTCAAGTTAACCACCCAACTATGCAGTGGTGAGGCAATGGTAAAGGACCTGGGATGACTCGGGCTTAGTGGAGCCAGATTTGTGCAGTCCTGGGCCCATCGACGTCATAATGAGAGGCGTACTAGTATTGATGCGTACTACGCCCAGGACTGATCCATTTGGACGATTCTAACGGCTCAGGAGACTTCGCTCGGCTGGATCGTCTCCAGTCGATCCGAGAAGGTTACAGCGGGCGACTGCCTTGATGTCGTTCGGGAGTCAGACTACCGACCCGGAGGAAAGACTGACCGGAGGACTGTGTCAGTTCTGGGAACTGGAGGAGATTCACGACGAAGCCGAAAGGAGGAAACCCCAGGAGCAGGTCGTGGAGGACCTGTTCCGAGAGATGCATCATCGCAACGCTAAGGGGCAATTTGTGGAACATTGTCGTTTGAATTGTTAAAAATTGTAGTGTTTTGTTTTAATTGACCTAGACCGTCAACTTCCCACACCCACTCACGTATACTTCCTCTTAAATTTGCTAATTATGCTGTTGTTCAAAGTATTAAATACAGTAACAGTAGTCATTATTCATGTGTTGGATCATTAAAATGTTTGATTTACCTGTATTTAATATAAATAATAGAAAATTTGAATTAAAAAAAATCTATATACATTTATATTAAATCATATGTATATAATAATAGAACTGTTTGTATATTTAACCCATAAATGGCAATAAATATAAAAATACAAATAACTTTCAATCACTTCACTTCATTTATTTTACCATGTTCAAACAAATGTTAACGTTTGCGTTTAAAAAAAAAGTATAATTTTTATTTAAATTATATTGAAATAAAAAAAACTTATTATCATGTATTGTAATGACAATAATTCTGCTTAATAATTATATATTGTGGATCAATAAGTTTTCCACGTAAGAGTTGAAAAGATTTTCTACAACTGCATCATAAACCTGAATGAAAATAGCTTTCGAATCTTCAAACATACAAATTAATCAATTGAATAGCTAAATAAGTAAAGATATCCACGATGTATGTTTTTACGGCCGAATAAGAAGTAATATATCTTATACAGCATTAGACATTTCATTTTCGTTTAATATTTAGAGATTAGTTGCATTTAAATCTTTCCCATTTAAAACTCATGTAGAAATGTGCGAGCAAATAGTGTCTGTGTATCGCGAAAGACGAAGGATGTGTAATAAAATCAATAAATATATCGAGTGAGAAAATGAGTTATGTATCTAAAATCTGAAAATTCACTTAGTTTCGTTATTTGTATGTGGATGTGTATACGTGCATGCATGTGTATAAATATCATATACATGCTTACATTATATACAAAACGAGAGAAGCTAGAAAGCAAATTCATTCAATACAGCTAAACTAAAAAAGAGAAACGCTCTTGTGATATTTGTTATTTGCAGTCGAGAGAATTCCGTGGGCTCTTTAATATTTAGCAGATTTAGCATCGCCCATGTAACTTCATTTGAAAACTGAGGAGACATGTGTGAAACCCAGAGAGATGAAGTCTTTAAATAGATGGGCAAGCGGAAATAGAAAACGAAATAAAAAATGGATACAAAACAACTTCAAGTCATATCTACAAAATAAACCCTACGTTTATCATGCGTGTACGATGCACCAAAACTATAGTTAAGTTTTATAAACATTTGATTAATTCGTAAAATTTTAAGATAATAAAGTCTGATGTTTCTGCTGCTCTTTACTTATTTAAGTTAATTTAATCATTTAAATGATTTTATCAACTGATTTAAGTTTTTTTCTTATAAAATGTGATATAAGTTTTTTTCTTATAAAATGTGATATAAGTTTTTTTCTTATAAAATGTGATATAAGCTATAATGATTTATTAAGTAATATAATTTTTCAATTGCGTTAAAAAAATTAATAAACTCTTTACTGAACTTTACTTCTTTAATTACGATCGGTAAATTAGAAATAAAATATTAACTATTAAATTTATATAAATTTTAAATACAACTGCGTGTTCATTTAATTTTTTAAATTTATTACGTTTTTCTTTATTAACTGATTTAGCATCCTTAATTGTTCTGCCTTGTTTTATCACAGCTTTCCCGATGTCTACCTCTGTTCTCATTTGAATATTTATCAAGTGCTCAATTTTCAAGATGCCGAGTCCTTTCATAAAAACTCCTTTTTACATTTTCACATTTACAAAAATAATCTAATTTACACAAATATTCATTGCGTAAAAACGTATTTTAGAAATATGGCCAACATTGTCACTAATATTTCTAATATTAATATTAAGACATTACAGACGATCGTAGCTACACTTATGTCAGGGAGTTATAGAGGTTTGCTTTATGGAACGGCTCGACTGGCCTATAGTTCGCGGGATAAGGAGGAATGATATTTGAAAAGGCTAGGGAAAACAATTTTCTAAAATCTAAAAAAAAAAATAAAATAAACGTTTTTTATTATTTTCTGGACGTTTATTATAATGAATAAAAAAAATAAAAAAAAATAAATCTCTTAAATTATGATGAAAATAAAAATAAAAACAATAATAATTACAATACGCGATTTGTAATAATTCTATATGCTTTGCTTGACTGGCGGAGAGGGAGAGGTGACTACTTACACGAACGCATCATTCCTACCGCCGACACAAAGTAAAAGGGGTGTCAAAGGGCGTGCCGCTATTAACGAGCGTTCCGAATCCTGGGTCTGGATCCACGTATCCCATGCTGACCAAAGCCCTCCTAGACTCCTGACTTGTATAAGTGATGGCTCCTTGCCACTCACATCGCCGTATCCTGTCTCTATTCCAGACCCCTTACCCTCAATTCGCGATCGGGAGTCTTTTTTCAGTATTATATTTCAGTATTGTACTTACTTTTCTTGTTATTTCAATCGATTGATTTTATTTTTTTTTAAAAGAACAATTTATTAATTTAATTTATTAAAATTTCAATGTATTGTATGATCGTTTATTAAATTAGTAGCAAATAAGAACTCGGACGACCGAAGTTATTGCAACATCATCAGTAGTTTTAAAGTTATAAACAAGATTAAAAAATACTTAAATTTTTTTTTTTTTTAAGCTGATAAATAAAAAAATTTTCTTAAATAAAATACTAGAATTTCAAATTTTTGTACTGAGACATAATCTCAAGGCAAAAAATAGAATTGAAAGGCGTACAAGTAAATATAGATTTCTAGAAACGTTAAAAAATTAATTTTATCCGTTGTTCAATATTTCATTAAATAAATTCGTGAATATTAACCCATTATGAAATATATCAGATATTGATAGATAATATATATCAAATATGTGATGACCTTTATCCGTCCCTCCGTGCCCATATCACCCCGACACGTGACGTATTCAGTTTGATTTTCGTTTAATTTTAATTTATACTTGACAACATGTAGTTTTCATTTATTATTCTTTTTTTAATTTTTTTCTCTTTTTTTTCTTTTTCTTCGTTTATTAATCGACCGGGATAAAAAGAAAACGTGGAGAACAAAAGTATCGCAAAATTCGCCTACGTAGTTGGATCGGGTCGGTCGTCGGCGAAAGAAATTCGCGACGAGTGAGTACAACCTTCTTCTTGCTCCCCATGGTTTAGCGAAGGCCTGGAGGATCATTCCCCGTACGCAACAATATCGAGGTCACCTACCGCAGATCTCAAGGCCGAACTCGTGCATCCCGCCGTCTCTCCCCGAGTACCAACAAACCCTTGTGCAACCCGAGCCCTGTATAAAACCGACTGTTCTGATCCCGCGTATTTCTAATACATTATTATGACTGCTAAAATATATAAAATATATATTAAATATATATTAAATATATAAAATATTGCGCGAATCCTTATTTAATTTGTTTAAAAGGTTAATTGCACAATTATAGAATTAAATCCACTTTTAATTATAAAACACGAGCGTCGAATTATTGTCAGTACTTTTATTATTATTATTTGTTTTGAAATATTCTTATATAGGTAAATAAAACGTACTTTTCCTGCACCAGGAGGAGATTAATTTATTTTATTTAAATTGCATGTTATTATTTTTTTGTTCCCCCTCTCGCCCTTCCCCTCAATCTATTATCTTTTCCTTTCACCCTTCTCCTATTGAACCTTGGTGACACTGTGCTCCATTCTAGCAACTCCCCCCCCCCGGAATGACGCTTCCGAAGCAAGCGTCACAAATGTACCGAAACTAATTAATTAAATAAAACATTCTGTTTCTACTTGTACACATTAGTTACTGAACAGCTTATCAATAAATACTTTATTAATCATAATTCTCATAAAATAAATAATTTTATATTTTTGTTTTCAAAAAATTTAAATAAACAAAAATTCCTACATAAAATTAGTAAATTTATAAAACTCATTTGTTTATTGACTTGATATTTGGAACGATGCTTAAAAATCTTCATACAACTATTAACACACACCTAAATTCTTGTACAACTACGTAATGTAATTATAATACTATGATTCATTTTATGGAAAATCTGTAAATTCAAGCTAAAATGAAGCATTTTGCATGGATTTCATTCAATGATCTATATTTAATCTAGATTCTTGATTTAATGTGCTTACTCAAATAATTATTTATGCTTAAAAAACAAACATAACCTTAAGTTCCAACAAATATTTAATAATATTAATTTTTTAAGTTTGATTTATAGTTTTGATTTATAGTTATGAATAAAGCATTATTTATTGAAAAACAGTATTTAAAAATTTAATTCAACTTAGATTAATTTATATAATACCAAACAAAACAATATCTAATATTTAATTACCAATATCATTTCCATAAACTTGCTATAATTTATTCAAACAAATACATCTATTTTGACGTAATTTCTTAACACAAAAATCAACAAATCGTATAAAATATATTATAAAAAAATGATTAGTTCTATTCATTATTCAAGAACGTTATTAATATTTATGCTTAAACTATAATCAAATTTATTTTAATTACAATATTTCTACATAATCTTAGTTTAAATAATTTTAGTAGCAACAAGTAAATGGCTTTTAAATAATCAATACTAGTTATCGATAGAATATTGCACTAAATCATAAAGTCATTCATAATTTTTATAACGTTCTTCATTATTACTTTCAGACCAAATATTATGTTAAGTAAGTTTATTGTCGTATTTGTAAATATACGTTACTTGATTTTTAAAAGAATTTTTAAAGTTGTTTAACTTACGATGATATAATTTATTAATGGAATCCAGATACAAAAACTTCCTTTAATTTCAAAATACTCTTATGCAATACTCTTATTATTTAAGTAAAAAATTATAACATAAACTTACTGAAAATTCTAACAATTCCATTGAAGGAGTTTATTTACTTATTCATGTCGCGCTGTGAGAACATAACCACCTTCTGACTTATAAGATTATCAATATTTATTTTCGAATTCATCGAAAACTGAGTTAGTATTCTCGAAATGAAAATTGCAGAGCATTGTTTCAAGATTACAGCATATAAAAGTGCGTTTGGAATTAGTTTCTCTCTTATCATATTTTGCCATGTTTGAGTAAAAGATAATCGGAATCATCCGATAACCCACTACGAAGCAAATGGCTTCATAGACAGCAATTGTATTCGGGAGAAACTAAAGCTAAGATGACCGAGCAACTCGTTGCAATAGTGAGAAGAACGTTATGAAGCCGGGCGTGGAAATATGTAGTCTAATACCAATTATAAGGTGTTCGAGATGAGTAAGGGATGTCGAGGAACAAAGGGAGCGAGGATAACGTGTGCGAGAGTCCGAAACCTATGTTCAACATCGCGAAACAAAATCGTATATAAGCTCGATCCCTATGATATAACTGTAAAGATCTGCTGGTTAGAGGAGGCAAAGTAAGTAGAAGGAGGTGAGATGTAACTTACTGATAATAGGAATGTCCGCTTGATGACTGGTAAGGCGCTAGCGGTTCTGAAATAGAATTTTGCGCGAGCGCAAGCTAATATCCAAGATTTCATAACTAAACTTAGCTGAAGCTTTCACTTCCTAGAGCTGAGCTTTTATTGTGCACCCGCAACGAAGGTTTAAATGTAAAAAAAGTCACTAAAGATAATAATCCTTTAAAATAATATGTATATTTTACCCTGATTATGGACATTACTATTCTACGACTAACAAAAAAATCGAAACGTCATATGTTGAAACAAATTCATACTTTTAATATTTATATTAAAAAGTAATGAAGATCCGAAAAAAATCTTAATATGATTCTAAATTATAGAAATTGTAATTATTGTATTATGCAAAAAATATTTACAAGTAATTTTATTTTATTAACTAATTAGATTAAATTTAAATAATTAAAATTCATATTAAAATTCGTATTTCGTCATTCATATATTCGTCACTTTAAATTATAGTGTTATACTGTGGTTACAAGATTATTTTAATAATGTTTTATAAACTATTTTAACAATGTTTTATATATAATAATATTTTTTAAAGATTTTCAAAAGCATTTTTTAAATTATTTACATTTATTAGAATATTCTGCAGTTTCTATATTTTTTTCAATGATGGTGTTCAATACCTTACTAAAGTTTTTTCCCTTTCACATTTTCTAGTATTCAAATACAAGTAGCTTATTATTCAACTTGGATTAAGATAAGACATGTAAATATTTTAAAATATTACGAAAGATTTAGTTAAAAAACCAAATAATTGTTAACTAATTTTAGTTTAGTGATAAAAAGGGCACTTTTTATTTTATATATATTTATAAAATTTTCCTTCTAATTATTTAAATGTGTTTTATGTTTATACATAATAAATCTAAACTAATTTAAAAACAATGAATAAAAATGTCCAATCTAACTAAACTATTAAATGTTAGATCATTTTTTAAATCCTCAAATCATAGTTATAAAAGAGTTTGACCTGAGCATAATCAATTTGTCATATTTTACCTTCTTCTCTTATCTTGACATCTAAACAAAAATATTTTTTTTAAATTATTGTTTTTTATTAAAGCTCGAAATTTTTTAAAATCAGTGTTCTCGTGTAAAGTAAAATCGTATATTAAATTACATTCTTATTTCATAAATTGATTTTTTTGAAAATTTTTTTCTTTTATATAATAATGTTATCGCTTTATCAACAAATACGAGAAGTATGAATAAAAAATTCTTAGCCCTTGGCATTCCTAAAATTAAATATGTTAGTCTGATGTTCTTGTCTTCAATTCATAGACAAAAAAAATAACATGAAAAAGTAACCAGTCCAGAACGAAAATCGATGAAATGATACCATCCGTGTCTAGTGCCTCTTAAATATTTATACAGTTTTACAGAAAAGTAGCTGGAGGGCAACGCATTTTCTCTTTCTCTTATGGCTTAGTTACAAAATACTCAATCTTGCAGTACTGGTTTTTTTGCACCTATCCGAATCCCTTTGTACCCACTTCTACTTATTCTTGTGAACATATAAATATTTAAGTATTTACCAATTTGCCAACTTACTTATTCTCTCATTATTTCTCCGTCATTCTCTGTAACCATTTCTCGATCGTCATAAGTTGATATTACCCTACAAACTTTTTCCAGCCTATTATTAATTAATAAATATTCTAAATATTTCAAAATATACTCATAATTTATTTGAATTTCTATTTATATTATACATACATATATATTGACGTCTATAAAGTAATTAAAATTTCATGATTTTCAGTATTACAAATTTTATACAACTTTAAAGAAGAAAATAACATATTTTTTGGCAATTTTCTTTCTATAATGTAAAGTTTAGATTAAATTATATTTGTCATTAACTTAAAATTATAAAAATATTGTTAAATTCAAGGAACTATATATGAATATGTAAAAATTAAGGAATATAACAATAATGACAAATTGTTGTAAGAGAAAATTGAAAGAAACGATAAAAAGATAAGAAAATAAATTTTTTTAATTTTGTTACTAGACAAAATAATAAATAATGATGATTTATATATACCGAATTAAAAAAAATTACTTAAGACAATATAATGAATAATAATTGTTTATTAAAAAATGAGATTCAACATAATATCAATCAAAACTTCAAACTTCTTCCTAATGAACCACATTTAGATGCTAAAGTACAAACTTAGTACGATTTTAGTGTTTAGAAACTTACACAGAATTAATCTGGAACAATAAAAGTATATTTCGAAATTTTAAAGGTTCTTGACTAATTAATTAATTAAAAAATTAATTCAGCCGTGTGTATGAGGAGTATAGGCTGAATTCAATCATAAAGTATTGTATGAAATTCATTAAATGTTTAAACGCCATACTCATATCCTCCAATTATGGAACACAACTGATGTATTCGAACAATTTCAGAATATTTAATAATAAATATATTCAATAATTAATTAATTAAGAAGAATCGTCACTTCGATTTTGAAAATTTCGCATTTTAAAATTATATATTATTATAATGTCTCTTCAGCTTATTGCATTACTAACCTTACATAATTCTTTATAATTAGGTTTCATTCATTCGTATATACTTTTTAAAATTTTTAAACATAAATATAAAAATATGCCTTTAAAAATACTTTAATTGTTAATTCCCTTTATCAAATATTTATAAAAGCTTATTTTTATTCGTAATTTTCCAAAGAGATATTTTTTTAAATATTGTACGTCATATAAATTATTATTTTATTTAAAATTCTAAATAAAATTCACATATGGTATCATCTGATTTGTTCCTGATTAAAATGCTTTTTATGAAAACAGTAAGCTTAATACTGTGAAATAACTCATTTTGAGTGAAACAGTAAGCTAGTATTTCGCGAAAAAAGAAAACAATTGTCCTGGACAAACAAAATGAGCGAACCTCCATCAAACTAACCTTAATTGAATTTCGATAAAGCGTGATAAAGCTCTTTGTAATTTTATTCGATTTCCAATGATTCAATCAAGCATTCCAACAAAAATGAAAACCCACTTTCTCGCTTACTCTAGTGACGAAAAGTAAATGAAAATGCAATTAACACAATATAATTGAAAATTGAGAATTTCATATAAAACGAATCACCACATATTATCACAAGAAATAACTGAGTTAATGAAGCGTTTGGTTCCTCTCATACAAGTAATTTGCTTATGTACACAAATAACTTTTCATTATGTACGTGTATCTGATAGCAATTATCTACACATAAGATAAAATCTTATATTTACATTTCTACATGACACTCAATTTAGTTTTTATTAATACTTTAGTCAACTTTTTTAGTTTTTATTACATTTACCTTGCTAAAATAGATTCTACCATCTAGTTACAAACTACTTATATTATCCACAGATATTTTAAAAATAGAATTAAATTAAATATAAAATAATCATAAGAAAACTGTGAGTAAAAAACATTTTTCAATTTTAATTCCAGTCATTATTGTAAAATATTTCGTAAATATATAAAATTTTACATACATTAGTAAATATCAATTATAAATAATGTAAGTACAATTTCCTCCTCTATTGAATATTTATACATAATCTTATATTTACGCATATTTATAAATATTTTAAAAATAAATTTAAGGCTTTTGTAATTATAATAAAAATATTACTATTTTAAAACCTGCATCAAAGTTAAAAACATTATACGACATATTAAATTAATACATAAAATAATTAATTGCAATATTAATGATATTTTTGATAAAATTATTAATAAAATTTTATTCATTTATATTTTCTTTACGATATCAAATTCTAGATCTAATTAATTGTGCATATGGAAGGAAACTTTTGACGGATTCATAAATTATGAAGTTGATAGTTACTCGAACGTAATAAGTGAAACAAACGGAAAACAGAAGTTTAATACTACGTATTTAGATTTATTCTGATATCATTCATTCATAAAATATAATATCATTGCATGAAAATATAATAAATTCTCATGTAATGAAAATCTTCATTCAATGAAAATATAAACATTACAATTTTAGCCTTAATAATTCTACAACGTTACTAGTATATATTCGCTTAGCTATAACATCAAACACTTTGTAGTCATAAAAAATATTATCTGTCTCAAAATCTTTGTCTTTAACAAATTCGAATAACAAATTTGAAGCAATCGTGACATTGTAACACAATAACCTATGAAAAATATAAAGAATACCTAAATTTAGTTAATCTTTTTATTCCCTAAAGTCCATTCCAATTTCAATCATTTTTTACTATTCGATTAATATTACTATGTTCCACCATCATATATTAAGATGAAATCTTAAAATTTCCGTCTCCGAGAATATTTATTTTTAAAAAATATTTTTCTTTAGAAAATTCTTTTGAAACGTAACTTAATATATTTTCTTCTATTATGAGAGAAATAATGATTTATTAACGTTTGGTTACTCATACAGTTAAAACAAAAATTACAGTTATGAATTATCAAAAATTATATAATTTTTTTTATTAAAACATTTGCTTCTATAATATTTTCAAAATTTATCAATTTCTATTTAATATCTTGATGTACGTGTGCTGTAGCATACATGAAATTAATTAAACAAATTTAGTACTTGATTTTGCCATAACAGAGACAATAGATATTGAAAATATAGTAATAAAATATTAAGCATGTATAACAAATTTCTTTTTAGATTATTAATTTTTAATTCAATGAATAAAACAAATGTAGTACGACATATAAATACGAAATTAAAATTCATGAGTTATAAGTCAATAGAAAGTTATAAAAAATTATTAAATGAATGCAAGAATAAAATAATAATAAAGACGAGCATCTGTTATTTACTCGAAATTTTTTTTATTTTGAGTTAATAAATTTAACAATATAATAAATACAAACAATATTCCATATCAAATATTTTATATAGAATCCTAAAATTTATTTTTAATTCCTAACTTAAATTAATATATAAAATAGAAAGGATTCTTTAAAATATAAAATATGATACCATAAAAAATTTTTTTTCAGTGAAATTCTGAATTGAAAGAATCATTAAAATTTATTAAACAACTGTTTTTACATAAATAAAGAAAGTTATATACTTTTATATAATAAAAATTTAATTGATAAATTGTAATTATAATTACAATAGATTGTATTTTAGCGTCTTCTGATTTCTTATAATCAAGAATTAAAAATGAAAGTGCATTTTTTAGAATGAAAATTCGAAATGAAAACTATTTTATTCGTAATAAAAATTTACATATATATATTCTTGTCAGAAAATCGTGTGTAAAAACTGATACTTAAAATAATGTAATTTTTTGAAAAATAGTTACTTTCTTGAAAACATGTCAGATGTATATTAAATAACATAACAGAGTATATTAAATAATTATTATAATAAGTTCATTGATTAGTGTGTGTTCTCATGATTTATAATTTTTGTTACGAAAATAATATTTTGCTCACTAGTAATTCTCCATCACCTTCTAAATTTAAGTGTTCCATCAATAAATTTTTTTTATACTTTAAAGTAATGCTATCTATCAAAATATTTAATTAATGTCAAATTTTAACGGAAAATTCTATTAATTGATTGTGGTTGATAGATATACTATATATTATATATATTATATATTATGATATACTATATACTATATATCCAGAAATAAGTAAAATATGTGAAAAAACAGATTTTCTAAGTTATATAGTTGATATTAGTCGTTATTTGCTTAAATTACTTTACAACTAAATGAATGAAATCTGCTATTCATTCTCTTACTATCATCATCATTATCCGGGCAAGTTGATTTCTCTTTCCTTACGTACACATTCTCCTTACATAATTTACTAATATATTTTAGTAGCAAGCGGTGCAATACCTAGTTTTTTTGTTTTTTTTGCTCAGACTATCCAGGCAAAAAAATTTTATTCACCTTATTCTTAGCGAATTCATCCTATATTTTTGTACTTATACTTGCACAAATGTGTATACGTATACAGGTTTGTAGGCATGCGGATGGATAAAAAAATGCGGAATATACAAATAAATGGACGAAAAGAGAAAATGACGGGATATAGTATTAGAGAGTGGACCTGGATTGAGGATAGTTTTTCAAATAGTGTCGATTAAATTGAAGCAAAAAGTAACCTTGCAAGTGAACTGATGACTAGTCGAAAAAATTGAAATCAAGAGAAATCTATAATATTTCCTTTACTCAAACTCTGCGGTGAAACTGTGAGTGGGAAAGAAAAAGAAGTAGGGGAGTAAGGAGAGGGAAGATGAGGGCTCGAGAAGTTGAAGCTTTAATTTTCGAGAACGTAAGGCTTTTTGTTCGTTTCTAAGGACCATTAAGGTATACCAGGAATCTTGAGTAAATACAAATCGATCCCTAGAATCGTGAACGCTTTCGTTGGTTCGTTCGATGACGATAAAACGAGACCGGAAAAAAGAGAGTGAATTCCTTCGATATGAAATAAACAGATAAAGATAAGAAAAAATAGTACGATGAAATAAAAATATACAGATAATGAACAAGAAGGAAAGTGATGAAGAATATTTAGTAACGAAAGATAAATTAAGAAATAGGTAAATTAGATAAAAGATAAACAGTCATCCAAAAAAGAAGAAAAACATACTAGAAATGTAAGAAACTGTGAAAATCAAATATAAAAGGTTAAAACAAATGTCATTGATGTTGAGTAAAATCAATGCTGGAATTAGTTTGTAACAGAAGCATAAACATTGGATTTAAAATACATTTTTGTAAAATATTCATGAATTTTGTGAATTTGCTATTTTATTTTAATAACATAACACGCTATTAGTAAAAATGTAATAACAAATAAAAATGTATTTCATATAAATGTATTGAGAAATAATGAGATGAACGAAGAACTTAACTTGAAGACTGAAATAAAAATTGTCAAGTTTTTATATATATATATAAATTTCGTTTACATTAATCTTTTTTTGTATTCCTTTACTTTACGTTTTCAAAATAATATTTTTCCATTTATAAGTATATGTTTTTTTGTTATTTTAACTAAAAACCATAATGATTTATTAAAACATATTTCACATATTCATAAAAAAATAGTTTTAATAATGTGAAAATAATATATTTAATCAAAAGATATTATCAAAGGTTTTCCATTTAATTTTTATTTAATATAAGTAGTGTAAGTTTTGTAATTTTATCTTATTGATTTTAAAAAATGTAATTTATAGTATGGAAACAGTATATTTATTACCTTGATATTTTTTTAATTAGTTATTCTAAAAATAATTACTGTCAAACTACAGACAAACGTATTAAATGAGTGTGAATGAAACAAATGAACAATTATCTAAAAATCCAGTGCAAAAAATGCGCATTTCGATATACATCAACTTGAAAAAACATAAATAACTTGCATTTTTTTATGAGTAGTGACATATTATCTTACTTATACGCACGTGAGCATTAAAGACGGGAGGATTATGCAACCTAAGCATATTTCGTGTAGTAATACATAACAGTTGTTGCTGCTTCTAAGACCAAGAAATATATGTAAGAAGAGCACATTTGCATATTTATTTCTCTAAAATAACTTGACTAGAAAAATGCAGTTTTGATAAATTCACGAAATATATCAACATTTTTTAAAGACTTAAAACTAACCGTATACTTTCTTCAAGAATTATATAAGTACTTATTTTAAGATTATCATAATATATTAATGTTCATATACAATTTTCCTAGTAATATAGTATATTAAAATTTGCTTGATTTTAAATTTGATACAGTCTTTTTTCAACTTTTTTATTATAGTGGAATCGGAAAAAAGTTACTTTTAAAATTTTTTTAATAGAATTAACATTAAAAAAGAAAACTTTAGACCTTAATTTTTAAAATTTACTATATCCTATTTATTTCAAAATTATAAAACTTTTTTTTTAATATTAATTATGAGGAAATTAATATTATTTTTAATTATAGGCAATTAAATTTATAATTAAGTAAACTTTACTCATTTTTCTGTTCTTTTTACAAATTATATGACTACAGATAAAGTAAATCAAGAAACATTTAGAACATATCTTCTGATATAAAAATTTGAGATTAAAAAAGCATTTTTAGGAATTTGTAGTTCCCTTAATTCAATGATATTTACAAACACTTTTTAAAAAAATGTTGCCTAAAAAATTATTTTAACAATATCAATCTTAAAAACGTACTAAAAAGATGAATTTACACGATATTAAAACAGTATTATTTAATTTTTTTTAATTTTAATTTAATTCTTTAATTATTGAAATTTTGTTTAATGAAATCAATTTACTATGTTTAAAATTTTCAAAATGAAAGTTAAAGAATTGTAACAAGTGCTTTAATAATATTCAAAGTACTATATAAGTAATTAAATTAAAAGATTTTAATTGAAAATGTAGTTTTCCAACGATATAGTAAAATGCAAAATTGACGAAATTAAAAATCATTATTTTGCTATTAAAAAGAGATTTTTAATGAAAAAAATATTGAAATATAATTTTTTTCGAAATTATTTTAAGGATTGGCACCAAAATATTGAAGCTGAAATGCTTTGAAAAACGAGAAGTTTTTTTTAAATGCGCATATAAAGAATATGTTATAATAGAGGTTCTATGCTATCCCTATACCTAATAATAACAGGTTGAATCGGAAAAGGCACATTTTTAAAAATAATTGTACTTTTATAATATTACTTGACAGACATTTTTTTAAAATTTTCTCCAATAATAAAAAGGCTTAATTTTATTAATTTTGCATTTGTTCTTGTCCATTCCCCTTGACATAATCCTTTCATAATAATAGCCATCACAAATAAGTCACTCGCAATCAATTTTTACAGTGGCTCTAACCAGTCGTAAAATCCCTTCATCAAAATAATCGATCCGTCAATTGTATGTTTGAAAAGAAGCAACAAAGATAAAATAAGAAAAAAATATGAGATAAAAACATATATGACCGAAGAAAGTCACTCGAGCGCTGTTGTCTAAACAAATCGTTGAGAAGCTGTAGCGAGAAAATACGAAGAAACAGCCTATGTCGGGTATGCATGACCTTTTGTACACGGGCCCGCCCACACACACACGTGTACACACACTTATAAACAGTCACCCATAGGCATGAATATGCTTCTGAAGTCATATCATACCGGTGGTGACCGGTAAATTTGAAAGATAAGCCACACAAGATAGATGATCTAGCTAGTACCCTTCTAAATATCTACATTAACGCGCTTTTTCCAGTACCTATATCCCTCTTTCACTCCTTCCCACCACTCATACTTATAAAGTATGATGTCACCCACTAAAAACTGATATATGCGAATGTTCTAACCTACATATGTAAGTCTCTATATCATTCAAGGGATCATACTCTGTTTTATGTCTCTTTTTCTTATTCCCGCACTTTTCGGTCACGTATTGCTGCTTTGTGTATGTGTACGTTGATTCGAGAACGAAAAGCCGTATAAAAAGCACTAGAAATGGCGTCTAGCGGCGAAGGTGTGATAGGGGCCTGAATCGTGTTTCCGAAAAAAATATTCTCGCGATGAAGTGACTAAGGAGTGGCAGACGATTATGATTATAGAAAAAAAAATCGATTTTATCCGTATCCCAATTCATATTCCCCTGTGTCGAGTGGCACGTTTATTTGCATTATTAGTCCGCACAAACAGAAGCTTTTCGATGAAATGAAGAATGAATTCGCAGTCAGTCAGAGAAATACATGACTCCTACTTTTTATATTCTCAACATTGGTTATTTTCATGCTCTGGTGCATTAAAGTCCGAACGACTCATTTATCTAACTTTAGTCCAAATGTGACATTTATTTCATATATTAATATAAACTCCGGACATTAGCTTCCTTTGCACGTCTCGATGGTAACTTAGCTGCTTTTAAATAATTCATTATCAAGCCAATTTACGAATAAGATTTATAATATTTTTTTAGGAAAAATATTTTGTTGAATAAAAGCACTGATAGATTGACATAGTTTCGCATTAATATAAATTTTTGAATCTTTATGATATTCCATGAAATTTTAGGTTCATATTTCAGGTAAGTACTATTTATTATAATCTTCTACCTATCATACATATAAAAGATATAAACACTGAAAAAAAAAGGTTTAATTTTATATAAAGCGAGTCTAAAGATTTCTTCTTCTGATAAGAGTTGAAAAAACAATTAATATTATTTAGTACGTATACTTATATTTATTATAAGAATAAAAAAAAGAATTCAAACATTCATTTTTATTTATATGTGGTACTAACATTAAATACTTGTATTAAATAATGCCTGACTTATGATTAAATATAGACAATTTATCTAGATTCATTAAAATTTATATATTTAATTCTTAACATATTTATTATTTCATTAATATTCTTTAAAAATATATATATAAATAGTACATGATACTGACTAAAGTCTAAGGGGAATAATAATTTTGTATCATACATTTTCTTTTGTATTTCGAAAAATATTTTATGTTCGTACAAGTTTTCACGAAGATTTTCTAACTTAAATAAATGATCACAATGAAAAATAACATATTATTTTTAAATATTTGTAAAGTTTATGATAATTTCAAACTCACTTAACGATATCTTGTCACTCTTCGTAGTATTCACTTAAGGATTGTTTGATTGATAAATGTATAGATCATTTTCTTTCTAATAATGTATAGTATGAATCCAAAAAATCGCAGTAATGTACGAAAAGGAAATAGATATTTTAATACCTTTAATAACATTAATAAGGTTCAACTAATTTAATCATGAAAGATATTTACCGGTAGTTTTTTTCTTTAAAATATAATATTTTTTTAACAATATAGACCGTTTCTTATACACGCCTTAATAAAATTAATTTTAAGTGATAAATTTTAAGTGTCTTAAACTTAAATACTCATTTATTACTTTTTCTAGTACTTATTTAACAAAATTTTAAAACTCTATAAACAAAATTTAGAGAAAGTATTAAATTTCAAACGTTTAAAAATTTATTTTTTTAATTTCTAATCATTCGAAATAATTACTAAGAACATTAAGAAGCAATAATACGATTTTCTTTAGTAATATAAAATTTCATCATATTTTTGTGTAAGATGAATATGATAGATAGCATTTTATTAAATAAAATTCTTTGTTTCGTTACAGGTTTGAAGTCAATAAAATTCGGGAAAATTCGAGCCTTTGTAGTTTTAACTTACATGATTGTATCCAAACACTGAAATACCATCTTCTACTATCCTTTTATCTAATTATTCAATCTGATTCCTTCAGATTTATATAAGAATATCATGGGTGGTTTCGTCATTAACCATCTCGATACACTTAAATGAGAGTTATCAACTATTACTTTTAGCATTTCTTAGCAGTTAGCATTTCTTACATTTAAATTTTTACATTTCAAATTTCCATCGCAAACGTATGTCCATTAATAATATAAATTTTAGCATATTTCGGTGCTCGTAAATAATTTCTTCATCCCGTGCTATTGCACTTAATTGTGTAGGCACAAAAAGAAGAAACGAAATCATTGAGCACAAAGAGTGCGCACTCAATGAAAGTGTCGCATTCAGAATTAAGTCAGGAATTTGAAAGCATTAAATTAAATATAACTTTTTAAAACCTATGGACGTAACAGAGGGAACATATTTGTACTATAAACAACATTTGTAATCATAATTCTTTGCATCATTACCCTCTCCCCCTTTTACGTAGTAGCGTCAGGTTTATTCCAAACTTATGATGCCAGTATTTCCACCTGTGGTGTAGTAAGGTTGGGACGTTGTTAGGCTTGAATTTGCTGACTCCAGGGTTCAATAGGATGAGGGAAAGTGGGGTAAAGGGAGTGAGATAAAGCGGTGAAATCAAATTAAAAAAACTGTACTCCAGTCGTTGGCACGATGGGGGGGGGATCGATTTATACAATATATAATTAATTATAATTAATAATTTTTTATGAAAAAAAATAATTATCGTGTTTTTCGCCTCTAAGTAGAATATTTATAATAATTTAACACTTGGTTCTCGCATTTAGAAGAATGAGAATAAGGAAAAAAAATTTTTTTTCTAACTGTTCGCGATGACAGAATGTTATTTTGTTCAAGCTAATCGCATCTTTCGCTAGGTATGCGTACTTACGCACTTCTCCATTTCTCGGGGCGAGAGAGAATGAATGTCTCTTTCCGATGTCCCTCAGCTGCTCGTCCGGTGGCTGACCGGATGGGAGCGCGATAATTGCCTTCCTCTAACATTACGTTTGCTGCTTTTGCATCTTTTTTCACAGACATCAGATTCTGATTAAATTATCTTTCGCTATATTTCTAACCCTTGTCTCTTTTATTGAGAGTTATTTTGAAATTTTGTTGAGGTAACACCCTGTAATGCCGTTATGATCTGGCGCAGTCATCTGGTTGGCCTAATCCAAATTCTAATGTTTGCGCAAATCACACTGTTCCTTGGCGTACAGATGAGAGCGTGTACTGAAACAGTAAACCGGGAAGAAGAGCATGGAGAGATGTATAGGGCTAATCACAAGCTTTTCGCACTTCTTTTTTAATATTTCTGGTACCTCTAAATGAACCTACCATTAATCAGCTAATAGATCTGTCGACGAGAACTTAGTATTTGCCTTCCTCGATGCTAACAACGACTTAACACCGATTTTCAGCTGAGTTTGAGGGCGATTCTCAGTTCCTGATCTGTTGACGCTCGTCTGAGATAACAATTTTGTGTTAAAACCACATTTCTACCATAGAATGAGCAGAAAATTCTGGATTATCAGCGTGAAGCTGCCAATATTGTCGACAACGCTATTAACAAAAAGAATCTTGAGGTCAAAAGGTGTGACGGGAGTGAGACATTTATCAATGAAGCGCATAGGTTCGGTGTCAACATCGGTGAGCCGTGGAAAACTCAGCGATAACATTGCGTAAATTTCTTAGGATTAGTTACTTTCATTAGGTTTAATGACGTCGCATCTGTATATGTTTTTGGCCATTACAGGAACCGCACTTTTATGATCAATTATAACGATGACAAGTGAGGCAATTAAGATCGCGGAAAAACGCGACTCTTGCTATAAAGCAGCTAATGAAGCCATGTGATCGGAGTAAACAAATGGTATCTCAACGATTTTATTGCATTAATCCTAGACAGATCCTCAATCAAAGAAACTGAGAATTTATGCTTAAATATACGGAGAAACACATAATAGATTAAATACTTTGAAACATTTGCTATCGAAATAGTAGTTTTATTGCGCAAAGTAAAATTTCTTACCGTAAACAGGTGTAATGGCAACGATAGCTTACCTGTGAACCTTTTGTTTATCTTGAAAAACTAATCTAAAACGGATAATGTCTCAACGTGGCTGATAAATCTGAATCCGCAATGTAACTATCTTCATCTATGTACACATTATATATGTTATTATTCGACTTGTTTGTTCCTCCTCAGGATGTTTTGTGGAAAGCTGTATTTATGTTGTCATATTTAAGACATAATCGAATAAATCCTCATTAAGTTGTTG
Source organism: Kradibia gibbosae (assembly GCA_018907135.1). Classification (NCBI taxonomy): domain Eukaryota; kingdom Metazoa; phylum Arthropoda; class Insecta; order Hymenoptera; family Agaonidae; genus Kradibia; species Kradibia gibbosae. The sequence goes on from JACCHX010000007.1 coordinate 5,352,843, forward strand.
ATGTTCCCAAATGTTCACAAATTCAACTATCGGACCGTTCTCGGCCATCTTTTAACTAATTTCCTTGTGTGCTTTTGTAAATTAAAAAAAAATCTATTAACGTATCATATTTATTATAAATATTTTTTTTAATTAAAATTAAAACTTCAATATATTTAACAAAATTCATTAACAAAGAAGATTTAATAGTAATAAAATATTTTATTTCCAATTATATATAAATGTATTAAAATAAACTATAACAATATTATTACATATTTCAGTATTGCCAAATGAGTCTCACAAATTTGTAATAAATTTTTTAATAATTTTTATTTAACTACTTATTATGCAAATATATTTTTTACTTGGTTGAAGCATAACAAATTATAACTCGTTTTGCTTTCCAGCGGTAAATGATATCGAAAGAACGTCGTTTGCTTTGTAATGAATATATCAATGGCATTTGGTTACGAACTAAAAGCTTCCATTTTGTTGTCAGATTTATGCAGTTATTCCAGTGTAATTCTATTTTTTCAAATCAATCCAAGCTTAAAACAAAGTACACATAATTAATTGTTTGCAGATTATAACAAACAATATACAATTTTTCAAATTTAATATATGAATACGGTATTTTTTGGAAAGTATTACATTTTTTGTTTTTGTATCTCCTTTATTGTTAAATTTTATTAAGGATGAGGCTATTGTGATAATAACGAATAGATTGTGATTATGATCTATGTTATAGGATTATTAGTTTTTTACGTAATATTTAAAAATAATATTTAAAATAATATTATATACAATTGATTCAAGTTAGCGGAAATGGAAGCTTTTTTTAAAAGTTTTTAATTTTTAGATCATATTAATGTTTTCTATTTGACTGATTAATTCAGAATTAAGCTAATTTTTTTCTGATCCACTTGCTCCCAACTCCCATGTATAAAAAGTTATAATAGTTTTTTTGTTATATTTGTTTTATCTTCTTACAATAAGGGTAAATAAACCTTCTATATTAACAACTATATAATTTCAACAATTTTTGCGGTTTTTGTGAATCTATTATCATCACGATATCATTTATTTCAATCGGCTCAATTCTTTTATGCCATTTGCTTCGAGATAGGTATTCCCTTAACCAGCGACACCAAAAACAATCAACTACACTTTGCGTTATTTTGTATTGTTTTCGCGTACACATTTCTTTATACTAATAATTATCATACTAATTATATTCATAATTGCAATTGTCGGGAAGAGACCCATATTAAAAAAAAATTCAGGGTTAAGGTTCTTTGGTTTCGCGAATCTACAAAAGCATGCGTAAGTGGCTTAGAATTTACCATATGTTTTTCTTCGACAAATATAGTATTTGTTTATCAATTTATTTAATACTGTTTGTAAAGCGTTCTTTAGAGCGCGAATTAATCTCTGACACGCTCCATATGTGTGCGGCGTTGGAAGAGTTAAATAGGTATTCAATAATTCTCGATTCAGCATCTTTTTTAAGTTCCTTTGATCAAATTCATTAATAGCGTTCTTAAATTCTTTATCGGCTCCTCTAAAATTAAAGCCTTTATCGCTATATATGACATGTGGCTCTTCGACCTGATAGTCGTTGTAGAACCATGATTGCAAAACTTGCGTTCAGAGATGTCGCTAATTCTGCAGTAGTTAAAGTTCTTCGTCTAAACGCCATCCTACCCACTGGTAAATCAGACATAATTGGCTCTTATGGCTTCCTTCTGCGTATATTGTACGTTAGACATTTACTCGTGACAGTTTGGAGTGTACCGCGTAATCCGAGGATATAAAATGAATATTTAATCTCGATTATGTATCACTATCGTCTATGGTATTCTTTTATTGAATGTCTTTATTAAATTTTTACATTTATGAAGCTCGACCCTCGACTCGTAGCTATCCGTTTTCGTCGAGATAAACGATTAATTGATCTATTTTGTTTCCTAATTGATCGTTAAGACTCTTGCCATTCTTTTTTCTCTCGGAACTAGACTAGTTTTATCGAACTTTTTAATATTAAACACTCCGAAATGTAGTAAATACCACTTCTTGTCCTTAACTCTTTGATCTATTTTTCATGCGTATAATAATTGGATAAATCTAATCATTTCCGCATATTATAATACGATAAATTATATTGCAAAATTTTCACTTTTGGAATACAATACGGCATTTTTTTCATCTTATACTTATTGCTAATTTTTTTTACAAGTTCTTTCGATATAGCTTGAGTGCATAACTTAAAATTTTTTACTGTTATTGCGTTACTTATAAACGTTTGTTTGAATTCCCTTATTAACGCGAAGCATACTCTTTTGCCACCTGAAACATTTATTACCCCACCTAATGCCATAAATAGAGCATTTTTTCTACTCACCCGTAAATCTGTATCATTTGCCACGGTTTCATCAAAAAGGCTTATTATCGCTCCTTCATATATGTTTTTTTACGTAACTATAGTTGTATTCCTTCCTAATATTCTTACCAATAATATCTTTAACAGCGCTTCGTCTTTAATTTATAGTCATGAAAACATACATTTAGTGGCAGCGGCTTGTTGTGGCCTAGCGTAGTTGTTTAGATTACGGCAGCGACAATTGTTCTTATTTATTTTTTCAAAATTTTGTAACATATCATAATATTGTTGCATGCATTCACGACATTTGGAGCTACTACAGGTACGGCGTGAAAGACTCGATCGCAAACATATAAAACCTATTTTATTATTTTTTACTAAATCCCAACATTTATATTATTTTGGTTTCATTGGTTTTAATAAAAGTATTTGCTGGCAGTATTATTTATTTAAAATCAATGTAGTTTGAACTGCATATGAAAACAGTTTTCATTTTTTAAAAATTGATTTTAAAAGCGTTATATAAGCTGCATAATCTGATAATATTATTTATACGCTTTTTGTAAAAATACATAATATATGAGAAACTTTTTTATCTAGCTTTTCATGAAACAGTAATTTATAAACACTATAATTTTTACCTATATACTGATTAAAGAACAATCATTAGAGATTTAACAATATTTTACAGAGTAGAATTTTTTAGATTTGTAAAATTTCTTTTAACAGAAATCAATCAGTACCTGAACATTGAATCATAAATAAAAAAGAAAAGTCGAATGTCAATTAAAAGCTTTTTTAATAATTGATTTTAAATACATTCTTTTAAATACAATACAATTATTATAATTAAGTGAGCTACACTGTCAAATTCGGTATTTTATGTTTAAGCGGTGCATTACTAACTCCGCTGACTGACTGAAGATGTTAACAATGAAGAGTAGAGAAGTCTACACCGAGTAGCTTGGATTACTGATGATGAGAAATCAACTTTTCGCAGATAAAAAAAATTCTTTTTCGGAGAAGGAAAATTGATACCCATGTGTGGATAAGCGGCGCGAACGGCTTAACCTGCCCTTATAGATAGGCGTCAAGAAATAGCGTGTCTAGCACAACCGGCGAAATTCAGATTCGGCCAACCAAGAGGGCACCCCGTGTTCTAACGGAATGAAGGGGTAGTTACTTTGATTAAATTTAAAAAATAACTCAATAATGAGTACCATGTGTACCATGGTCGCGAAGAGGTTCACGGTCATGGATTTTTCGCGCCCACGAGTCTGAAACGGGATAGTAGTGCGAAAACGTGACAAAGTTGAGCTATGTAACGAAATTGCAGCGAAAGTACTTCATGTACCCTTGTCCTCCCTGAGGAATCACCGATGAACAGGAGGGCAGAGGTGACCTGTACCGGCGTAAAGAAGCGCGAAGGCGTGGCCACCGATGGAGTAGCAAGAGTCACCGGAAGACCTGTCTTGCTACCTCTCGCCACGTAGGTATAACGTACCATCGCGTGAGTACACAAAGAAATTGTCACGCAACCCAGCGAGGGCTATCCGAGATAAAAAAAATTATTCTAAAATTCCGTTATGAGGCATCAGTTGATGCCAAGGCCGAGCAACGGTCCGCCCCTCTGCTTCACGCCGCGAGCAAACAAGCAAATCAGTGAAAGCCGTGACCGGCTTTATAATAGTATTAGTGTGAACTCTCGTTGTGGACAACGAAGATATAAAGTGAATAAACATAAATTAAAAATTTTTCTGTGCGTCTACACGTCCTCTTTTTGACGGTCCTTATTATGTAAGGTCATTTTTCTGCTGTTGTTATTAATTTTTCTTTAAATATTCTTTTATTGTTAATTTGTTTTTAGTTATTTAAATAAATTAACACCCTTGCCTCGTATCAACGAAAACAAGGCCATTGAAAATCTCTCAATTTTTTTGTTTTATTATTTCGCCGACTCAATTTGATCTCTTTACCCCGCTACCCTCCTTTACGTCAAACCCGGGAGCCGACGAGCTCAATCGCAGTACTACGGAAGCAGATACCCGCGTTACATACAAATCCGTATTAAAAACTTTTATAATTGGGAAATGACTACTTACATTTTAAAAAATTTTATTTTTGTTACTATTACTATTTGAAAGATTTTTAACTCGAGAGTTGCAATCTTGTTTATTCACCAGTTATAAAAAACTGAAACTTTTATTAAATTTTATTAATAATTCAATTGACCGGTGCTATTTGTTTGTATTGTACATGTTTATAGCTTTCCATTTAATAAATTGCGTTTGGACAAATCATTTTACGACTGACAGATCTCTTTTTTTGTTTATCTTTGTTTTATAATTTAATCAAAACAAACTTAAAAAAAAAAATTTTTTTATGTGTGGTTGTTACTTTTAAGTAGGTGGTATTTTTTGGCACGGGTGAGTCCGAGCCTCCGTCGTAGTAGAGTGCGTGGGTAGGGAAGCTGGGCCCGTACGCATTAGGCGACTCGCCCCTGTGAGTTGTATTGCAGCGATGCACTGCAAATACGCGCGAATGCCCCATCCCATAATAAACTCTCCCCATCGGTGCGATTCCTATAATCCTAGACGATCGAACTAGACGTTATTAGTTCCTAACTGGTGTTCCCGCCTGGTCTTGATCTTTTGTCCTACCACCCTGTCTTTTCCCGGGTGACGGTCTTTTGGACCACCCCCCTAGGGACGATAGATAATCCCAAAAATAAAATCATTGCCGGAAATTAAATAATTTGTGCTCTCGAAATATTTTAAATCACGCACATAGGTTTAGCTAAAACCCGCCGCCATAATAACGGAGAGATTTACTAATAATTTAGAGAGATAATACTAATAGTTTTATCAGACATATTGTGGATTTGAATTGATTGTAATTGGGAGATACAACATGGATAACAAATTATACAAAAAAAATATTTTTATAAGGAAAAAATTTTTAAATTGTCTAATTATTGATTAAAGTATATACTATATCACGATATCCATTAAAATCATGAAAAATAAACTTGTAATTAATGATTTTTTTGTTATATTACTTAACAACATAAACAATTAATTAAACAACATTTTCAAAAAATGTATCAATTTGAAAGTATTTTTTATTCCAATGTTTACGTTTGTATATGAAATTTTATTTTTATAACGTTGGTATTAAATTGAGTATCACATCCCTCACAGTGAAAGCAATATAACCAACTTTGGACCCATTAACAAATAGAACATATATTTACTCCCTATGTCCACTGGTATTATTAAACAGGATGGTGTTGAATAGAGCCAAAACCAATGCGGAAAATTAATTTCCGCGTCTACTCACGCGAACCAATAATTCGTTATAATCGTTCCTTTCTTTGTAGCTTTGTTTATAAATAATTTTCTTGTAAAGGAAATACATTGCATTAAAAAAAGAAGCGCTGGAGAGACCATTTTACTACAAATATCTCTTTCTCACTTATTTTTACATTGTATGCATCTATTTATTAGATTTTAGTACGTTCAAAATTTACACTATCAATATACAAATATGTATATAATACGTAAGCACATTTTCTTTTCACTACATGATATTATTATTGAAATATACACAGATACACACTCATATATATACACAAATATTTTATATAAAAATTATCCAATGTGAAATATTGATGTGTCAAGAGTGTAAGCAATAAAAAATTGATTTTCTATAATCTACAACAAAAGTTATGTTATAAAAATATATAAAGAATGACAGAATGTGGGGTGCGAGAAAAAGAAAAAAGAAGGTTTAATCCATTTAATATAAAACAAAAAAGGGAAAGACCGCTAAAGGTGGGTTGCCCTTTTCCGCAGAAGATATATAGGGAACTGAGAGGCTGTAGGTTTATAAGGTTATGATACGCTGAGTATACGTTTTAGACAACATTTACATAGATACTAAGTTGCACGTTTTGAATGAAAATCATTGAAATTTTGAATAACATTTATATATATGATGTATACATTCTGACTGCATTTTTATCAAACTATTTAATTACATAATCAATTTTATTAAAAAATTCTTATTAAATTTTGTGTCAATTCTTTTTATTGTATATAATACATAATAAAATAGTAATATTATTACTGTTAATTGAATGCATAATATATTTCTGGACTACAAAAATTTTATAATAATAATACTTAAAATTCATATAATTATTTATAATAAGTAGAATTGGAAAAAATTATTTTTAAAGATTATATATAAATTAAGCGTTCAGAACTAAAAAAAATTTCATATTTTGTTTCGTTAAAAAATTTTAAAAAATTTGAATCAAAAAAGAAGTCAATAAAAAATCTTGTATTTTAATTTATAGAAATCTGTAACGTATAGTATGGGTTTATTTTATCTCTGATTTTCATATTATAATAACTTCTAATCTTATTATGATACTACCAGAATGCAATTACTCAACATATATAATATAAGAGAGCAATATATATGATTAAACGAACACTATCTATTTAGTTAAAATTAACTCAATTTAACTAAAACTCAATCACTAAACATGTACACATGTGTTTGTATAATTCTACCATATTTTCAAACATGGTAGTAAGAAAAAAATTAATACCTTCATGAATAACATCTATTAATATAATTTTTAATTTTAAACTTGATAATTTAAAATTAGTAAAAAATCATTTAATTATTATATTTGATTATTCAATCAGCACTAATTATATTAACAATCTTATTAACGGTTTTATTTAAATATTATTTAATAAATTTATTCTCAGTATTTATTATATTTATTGTGTGAAATTTACTCTCTCAATGAAATTCTTGTACTAAAGCATTTTTCAACTATAGTACATAGAAAATTCAAAAATAGAACTTTTAAAAATATTTAGATTTTTTTAATCATAATATTTAATATTATAATTTAGACTGACAATTAATAATGTTCATAAAATTTTAATATTTCTTATGCACTCTATTTGTTTGTTGAGAAAAATAAATCAAACAATGTTTTACATATGTGAGTTTTCATAATATTATATATTAAATCTTTTTATTATATTATATTAAATTCAAATAAAGTCATTTAAATAATTTTTGTATTTTGTAAAGTTTTAGTAAATATCTTAATTACTTAATAATGCATTTGTACATTAAAACTATTTAGATATTAAAAGTAAATATATAAATCATGATATGGCGACACACGCGCCTTGATTATATCAGTCTACCAGTAATCGAGGAATTAAATTGTTGCATGAGATAGGTTACGTACGTTTTGAGATGCTAATCGTTAGTTTATAGGCCTCTATTATAGAGCTTCAAAGATTAAAGTTAGAATATATATACGTTTAACAAAGCATTGGTTGCAAATTAGACCTATACTTAAAAAAAATTTTTATATTAAAACTAGTACTAATTCTGCAATTATTTCTATAATTTAAAAAATGTTCTTAGTTTCGTTATCAATTTTCAATGAACTCTTATGGTTTATCTTTAATTATTTTATTAATTTTTTAGTTTTTTCGTAATGAATTCCGTAAACTAATAGTTTCATTAATTCCTATTTGATGTATTTTCTTTCAATTGTATTTCTAATGATTCGATTTTTTGTATTTTACTATATTTTTATTCATTTTTTTTACTATATAAAATTTATTTAATAAAATAATGTTCGTTATAACTTGGTTTTAATTTATAATTTTTTTCAGCAATTCAAACAATCCATTCTATAATAAAACCTATTAACTTATCCTATCTGTAAAAGTTATCTACTTTTCAAATTGCATAAAAAATTCACAGAAGAAGTTACTTAAAAAAATTATTTCGACGTGATCTGCATTTATTACTATATTCTTATACTATTAATTATTTATAATTTTTTTATTCTGACAACTAAATAAATTGAAATATCTTAATTTTGAAATTACTTAAAACTAATATCCAAAGATATATTCAATTTTAAAGCACTTACTTTATTTTTAAATAAAAAGGATGTAAAAAACAATAAATAGTATACATTCTGAAAATTAATTTTTCGACAATGAACATGCATACATACTAGTCGATAATTATTTTTCATGTAAATATATTTTTTTTAAGATGCATTTTCTTTGCAATAATGAGAAAACATCTGTTAAAGAAAGGTCAATTAAAAACAATTAAAGTTTTTTTATTGAAAAATAATATCTTTGATATACATAGTTGATATACAATATTTTAATTAATGTTACGCCTGATTTTTCGTTCTGTATTTTTATGCGTCATCAAATAATTCTCGGCAGATTAGGTGTAATAAGACCAACTCTGAATATGCACACATCCATATACATATTTCATGTATGTATTAAAAAATTCGATCATTACGGAAAAACGAATGGCTAATGAATAAATTACCCTCTTAACGTAATTAAATTATAGGGAACTTTCTCTGAATCTTTCTCTCACTCAGTCGCTTTTACTTTCCTTTTTTTTCGTCACTCATTCATATACTTCCGCTACTTTCATAAGCAATTATACATACAAATAATCATATTTAATTCATAAACAAATATCCAGGATACTATTACAAAATATTTTACCTCGAAGAAAGCTAATCGAAATACCTTTTTGTTAGAAATATTTTTACATTACTCATTTTATTGTTACAAATACGATTTATACATACATTCAGCAAAATTCGTATTAACTAATTAAATTGTTCAAGTTTTTTCTATTTTGAATATTTTATTGATTTCTTTATTGTCTTAAAACCGGTTTTACAAACTTTCCAGTAATGTTTAATTATCCTTATTTGTACAAGAAAGCTTAACCTTCCACTGATTATCAAATGTTAAAGTTTGTAGTTTGCTTTTAAATTTATGAAGTTATTTTTATAATATCTGGTTTTTAAATTAATTAAAATTTTGTAACGTATTATAAAATATTAAGTATTCTCGCTACAAAACAGATAATTGAAATTCTTTCATAGTGATATTTGATTTTTATAGTTTAAAATTTTAAATATGTATCGAATAATGGAAATAACTGAGTCAGATTTTTATAAAATTTTGGTATTGACCCTCCAAACGCATACGCGTAGACAATAGATTGCGCGTAGTTGTCGCATTTCTGCCGAGCATGGCTTAGTCTTGTCAAGGCCTCTCGCCCTACCCCCTTTAAAAATATTCCTTTCCTCGCCACGTTGCATAATTAATATCATTATTAATTTAATATTAATAATCATCTCTTGCCGACAAATTAAATTTTTAACTGGACTCATATATACATTTAGCAGTTCACACATTAAATTTAGCTTATTCATGTCCTCAAGGAACTACGACACTTATGAGGGAAAAGAGAAAGCATGAAATTTGTTATGGGAGCCGTTTGTCTTAGCTGTGGCCGTATCTCTTAGCTCGTTTTACCCATGTCCTTTTACACCCTTTATTATTGAACTTTCAGTGGCCCTTTTAGGCACGCCAACTTTATTTTAATCCACTCAGAAGTCTGTAAAGGTAAAGGGCTACGCCTTCATAAGGACTACATCAACATAATCAGCAGGATCTATTTAATCGTATCTCACTCAATTCAACGATCCTTCTCGACTTCGTGAACGAGCGTAAATTCTAAATTCAATTAAAAATATTGTTCTACATCCTTTCGCTCGATCTCTAGGCGGACAGAAACATTATTCTATCTCTGTTTATGCTTTTTGATTAATTTTAGTTTAAATTCAAAAACTAGCTACTCACATTTCCAATTTAATATAAATCATTTTTAATAATCAACATTCGATTCAGTTTTTCATGGTACTAATATTTTTAATCTTACTAGTGGTAATTTTTAATATTTGGTTAACCAATTCAAAACTACTTGAGTATTAATATTTATGTTATATATATATATATTTATATAAACCAAAAATATTACTAATGGACATTCAATTTTATTATCGCACACTGCATTACTTACATACCAAATTAAATAAACAAGTCTAACTTGAGTAAAGAAATCAATCACGCTCTTGAGACTTTACTACTATTGTATGAAGAGTTTCTGCCGACAACTTTACAAAATTCTCTTAAACTAAGTATGAAAAGAAAGACGGAAAATCGAAGTAACTTTCTGTCTGTAGCATAAACAAATAGAGGAAAATTAATTTCTTTGTAAAGCGATCCGATTATATCAGAAGTGCAGCAAAGACAATAGTCGCTCTTAAATTTAGATGCGACAGCGAAGTTCAATAGACCTGCTGGTGACCTTGTTCAAAAGAAGTTTAAACTCCTCTGCAAATAAGAAAAAATGACGAAATGGAAAATAAATGATGAGTAATGGATTCCTTGGCATTCTTTAAGCTTATGCTTAGTAAATGAAATTAAGCTGTTTCGATGAATTTAAAAATACCAAACTCTATCTTTTCCCCTTTTCCTTTTAGATTTACTACTAAACCATACAAAAATATGACCATGGGATTCAAAGAAGTCACATATGGTCAGTCACATACCAACGTTAGATTAACCTCCTTCGATAAACTTCCTACTTTACAAGCTACGTCACAAGCTACATCCGAAATCAGCGTTGAATTAAAGAAGTGGGTAAACTATACAGACCAAGAATCGATCACGAAAAGCAATGCTTCACGAATAAAATAAACAAACCAAATTGAAAAATTGCGTATTTAGCTGAATAAATACGTTACTGAATGTTTAGTGCGATTTATTTTATTTTTAAAATTTAATATAGTACAATTTCCAAAAAATAAACTAAGTTTAGTATTAATTATAAACAGGTATTCCAATTTGTATGTTAATTTTCATAAAAGTATTGTATTGTTTTAAACATATTATTAGTTTGATTAATTAGTTTTATTCATATATCGTTTTCTTTCTTCTGTCTGCAACGTGTGTTCATTTTAATTTGAGAAAAACAAAATAATTGACTTTTGTAATAGTCCAAGTACACATCAGCAAGCACAGAATCGACAGATTCAAATACTTGGAAAATAGCTGGCTTATTAAATTGTCGGAAAAATTGATAGATTCCATAACAATTTGTAGAATATAAAATAGGTTTGTAGAAGAAAATAAAAACGTCTTTTTCTATTAACTTAAATTAAAATGTTAAATATCTACGTAGTAATAACATATTTAATATAGACATATAGAAAAACTAATTTATAAATGTGATTTATAAAAGTAACTTATAAATGTTTATAAATAACATAGTCGAGCCATTCCATAGTATTTTAAATAGATTTTTCATTTGATGGACAAAATTATTTTTTAAGTATCACGGTTTTTCAGGTAATTGTCAAATAGATATTTTTTTTAAGCCGATTTACTTGTTTTCAGTCATTATTGTCCGTGCTCTTATTCTATAGTAAAACCAGAAAAAATGAAAAACAAAAATGGACCAACAGCAAATTAGACAAAGACAGTAAAATATATTTTATAATAAAATTTATTATTATATTGAAAGAATTTAAGTATGAAATATTAATAATCATATAATTTTTATACGTTAAATTTCTTAGATTTTAATTGTCTTTTATCAATAAAACGCTTTCTGTCTTGAAAATATGGTACATTAACTTAATTTTTTAATGAGTTTGGACAAAAGGATTATTGCTGAATATAAAATGAATAATAAATAAATGTATACATACAGATATTTCTTTTCGTTAAATTTGAAGCTGTTGATCTATAAAAATTAATATCTATTATATCTCAATAATAATTATAAGATAAAAATCTGTTCGGTAATCTGATTTTTTTAATTCATTGTTAACGAAGCTTTAATAAAAAAATTTTATAATAATTTACCTTTTTAATTTTAAACAAGTTTGAGACTAGAAAATTTAACTTTATATTTGACGTTAATATTATTACAAATCTATTGGTTACTACATAAGTATAGTACAAATGAGTAAGAATAAAATTAAAAATATTTTTGATGGGAAATTTAAATAAAAAAAAATATCTTATGCTTTTAGATAGAAGAAATTGTAAAATTAGATATCAAGTATAATAAAAATAAAAGATGTAAAAAAGATGACAAAAAAATTTTCCGACAACAGCCAATTTTTAAACAAAGCCGAAGTAATTTCGCGCTACAGGTTATTTCAATCGCTATCACTCCTATTTCAATGATGCCTAAGGGTATGAATTCGTATGTGTTGGATATAAAGTATGTTACTTACATACCAGTTTGTATTTAATAATGGCACAGATAGTGAGAAAAAGGAGCATTTTGTGAAAAAGAATAATGATGATAAATAAAAATTTTATTATTTAGCAAAATATTACCAGACATTATATGACACATTCTGTACGTCTGTTATTGTATGCAAAGGAAGAAAGTAAGGAAGAACAAGCATATACTCTTAAGCTGAGATAATAATAGAAGCAAATCTATGCACTCAAATTAGTAAAATATGGGTCGAATTTTTCCTTTGTTTGCCATCGATCCTAAAGGTTTTTAAGTTAACATTGAATGGAAGATGGGAAGAAAAAAGAAAAAATCTTATAAGTGAAAACTAAGGAGAGAGGAGTGATACATTATAAATATGTGTATTGTCTGGGGGAGTATTTAGAGAAATTCGTTGCTATAAGTGTGTATATATAAGATCTATGGTTCAATAAGGCAAATGTATCCTTACGATGATTCTAATTTAATTGACAGCTTACTCAATCTTTTTTCAATTCACCAATTAAGATACATTTACTATCGATAATGATTATAATTTCATACACTTATTATTCTTTACCATCTCGATTTTGAAACCATACATTTTAAATGTGCGTTTTACGTAAAGAAACATTTGTTCATGGGGAAAGTTATTCCTTATTTTTAACTCACAAAAAAATTGAGACGATAGGGACTAAAGTATACTCTTATAGAAAAGTAGATTTCTTGAGAAATGTTATATTAAAATTATTGACACAAACTCTTACGAAGAATTTCGATTTCTTGAAAATAAAAATAATTTCTCTCGAAGTTCATCGTAAATTGCGTAGAAGGGATGTAAATTAAAAAAATTATACAATTTAAAGTGGCTAATAATTTATGCTTAAAATTTTGTTTACACTTATAATTATTATATTGTTTTATCTCATGATATAAACATTATTATTTATATACACTTTCATCTACTACATAAAATATACTCAGCTACATTATTGTCGTTAGAAATTAGCTAAATGTTTCATACTTACTTTAGTAAAGTATTTTCAAGTTCAGCAAGTTAAAAAGAAAAAACGAAATGGAACATTAAATGTAACCGTAGATATTTCATTGTTTCATTATTTGACAGCAATGAGTTATATAAATTACTAATTGCCACACTAAATTGATCATTATTCGACCGATGATCGAATTCGCTGTTCCCTTAAACCGGGGTCGAAGCATCTGTAGGCTTTATACGAATCCCGCGGAAAGTACAGAGACGGTGGAAACTTGCTGAAATAGTTAGTCATATTAAAATTAACTATCAGCAAGCTATAGATTGGTAATACAGGACAATAAAGCCATTTTATTATACGATCCACATACTCGTTCATATTCGCAGACACGCGTATATACATATATTACGTAAATATTTATTAATATAATTGCTCTATGAGTTATTACACTCCTACGTTCCGGCTCTTAATTGAAGGAACTAAATAGATGAATCATTTGTTAAATTGAATTACAATAAGTTAAAGCCTTACTAACCTATTTAAGAAGTTTCACCGTTGAAGAGACATTCCGTGGATCATAATGAAAATTCGAAAAAAACAGTCACAAGAGTGAAACGTGTGACATTTGGAATACTTTAGAATATCAAATCGATAGCGTGAGGATACAATTGAATTCAAAAAGTACGATGGGGAAAGATTTACAGTATAGCGGTGCTATTACTAACCCGCCTAGGCTTCAGCCTCTATAGATGAAGACCGACCGACGGAGCTATTCGGGACGATAATAATCTCCTCGGGACGTATAATCTCCATGTCCCGTAAGCTACTTACGTACTTGAACTCGAGGCAATTCGAGGTCTAGCTGTTCGACACAATCGCATATAACAGATAATCGCGATATCTGCCCACGACATCTAGATCTACTTATATAAATTACTAATCTAAACGGAAACTAAATGGCACACTAAACTGTACCGATTTCGCTACCTACGACAGCTCTACCATCGCAAAATCTACTCCTACCTTTTTCTTCCTTCTCCGCCCCAATCCCTTCCCTCATGATAACTTACCACCCTCTATCAGTGTTACGATTCTAAATCCCTCCTTGACCTCATCATCACGTGATCGCGACCGGATGTCACTTATGAATTGCGAGGAGGTAGGACGTCTGTGGTTTCTACTTTACTATCGTTATAAATATCTCTTATTAATGTTTACCATTAATTAAATCTGCCATTCTAATTTTCGCGCACTGCGTTGAAATAGCTTACGCAGTTTCAGTGTAATGCTCGATAATATGTAAAATACCAAGTGCTGGTGACATTGCAAATAAAGAGTAAATAAAAAGCGTGTAACACAGAACACGAGGTAGAGCAGTACAAAAATTTTCTCTAAAATTTTCATTAACTTTATACATAAATTATGATAAGCATTAGCAAATTCATTGAGTAAATTGTATGTTTTTTTATTTAATTACCTGCGAGCGCGATGTTTTAGTTTTAACAGTTTTCATCTTGTCTGGAATAATTTACACTATCCTTAAACAAAGAGCACTGAATTAAAGGCAGATTAGTTATTATTTTTTAACTTTAAATTGTCGTTAAGTATGTTTATAACCGGTTCAACTCCCAGAATGAAATATTTTTGCTGAATTTCATGAATGCAAAGAGTAATGCAAACCTTTAAAATGTATAATACGCAAATGTTTAACGTGTGCAAAAGGATGAAAAAAAAAACATAAAACCTAACGATACGAAACGATCAATTGAAACTGGTCAAATGGCTAATAATTCATTTTGGAAGCTATCGATAACAATCGCGTAAAATTTATACGGGTGAGGATGTCTAAGAATAAAGCAGTTCGCCACCATCGTAAAAAGCAGAGACGTCAGAAAAACGTAGTCTGCATGGGTCTGAAGAAGAACTCGAAAGTGGTGGAACGAGGAGCTCCGCGATTGCAGCCGTCGCACTGCACAGGCTGGCAGTAATGAATAAAAATGGCAATACAAAGATAATCGTTAATAGCTGTGATGGGTGCCCGTAAGAAATATCCGACGTTTTTGCGTCCATTGAACGTTGGCGTGAAACCGACGGAAGCCCGGGACCCGCAACGGATCACGTGGCTCTGGCAGAGGAATCTACTAAACCAAGCAAGAAGCACTTCTAGCTATTATGTCTACCCTCCCGTTCCTACACTTGAGGCAGAAACCGCCCATTTTACGAGTCACGCCCACGGTCCGGATGCGCGCCTGTGCGTCAACATTCCCTGGCACTGGAGCATCTTTGGACGGAGATTTCGCGGTCGTTAATGCAACGCTAGGTGGAAGGAAATGAGAAATTGCTTTTTAAATTTTTACGATGCCCCACATTATTTTAATAGATAATCCAGACTAAACGTCTAATATTATCAGATGGCTGACATCTTGACTTCACCACGAATGGAAGTAACTTAAAAAATTCACGTTGATCCTCTCTAACTTTTTCACGACGCGATACTCGTCTGTTTTTAAGGGTAATTTAAGATTTTCTCTTAAAGTTTTAATAATAAAGAATGGTGAACAGATTAAGGTTAGAGTTATCGGAATAGTAGTTGAAACATTTCACTCTGGAGATTGTTTTACCGAACCTCCTCTCGATCTAATGTTTATAATAAAATTACAGAAGTCATAAATTTGTTGACATAGCTAAAAGCTAAGGTTAATATGAATTACAAAATTTTACGTATTACAAAATTTTAAGCTGTAGCTCAGAAACTAAATTTCTTCGATGAAATATTACGTAACTTGATGATACAATTTTAGGAATCGTGATGATAGAGATTATTAAATGATGTAATATCCATATATATGCTCGATTTTTATTTTACTTATTTTAAAATTCCTATCGTTTATACAAGAGGTACATGGGAGTGACAAAAGTTTTCAATGGAGATTATTTATATTCCAATATGCAAGGGAGATGTTTTGAAATGTCCACCCGGCCCAATTGTCCAAAGAGTTCCAAAATATTTTCCAGGCGTTGTAGACGTATTGTAGAGAACCGACGGACTTAAGCTATAAATCGATTTAAAGATGGTTTAATCAAATTTCCGCTATACAATCATTGCAAATGTATGGGAATCCAAAAATACTTTCATGTTAATTGATCTTGTGTTCAAAATATATATAAATAAATTCAATAAATAATTCAAAATGAGCATTGGAATTATCTGTGGAACTCAAATTTGATAACGACAAACTTAAATTTTTCTATTTAAGAGAGCTCCAATTATTTTATACTAATATATTGATAAAAATTAATCATACAGTATCTGCTTCTGAAATTATGTTTGTTTTCGTAATAAGCGACTTAGGAAGTAAAAAACACAACGTACTGTACTATGTAATTGTATTAAAATTTAACGATGTTTTTTTTAGAAAACTTATAGTCTGAAATTTGTTACCATCCTTTGAGTGTCATTATCAAGAAAATCTTATCATCATAATTACTATGGTATTTATAATAATATTAGAGCATTGTAATATTTATAAATTTTATGTTGTTTTTTTAAAATAAAAAAGTAATTTTTAACTCTAAATATTAACAAAAGGTTAGTTTGTATATAAAAAAGAAACATAACGAATTATAATAATTTATAATTATATTTCGTTTGCAATCTTTTTAAAATTAAGAAATCAATTTTCTTTATTTTATTTTTATGATGCAATATTTTCAAACCTATCATAAAAAGTATGTACAATTGGTTTAATTGTAATGAAATTTTACTAAAATTTGATCATTTTTTGAAAAAAGTATTAGTAAGAATATTTTTAATTGCAATTTATTTTTCCTTTAAATGAAATTTAGGATCTCAACTACAGTCAAAGAAATGAAACTTGATATTTACGTTTTTTTTCAATGGATAGAGTATTTAATGGCACATGAACAACAGTATCATATATCGTTATTCCATAATTAGGAATACACATTTCAATGATAAAATTTCCTTTGTGTTATTGAATTCTATTATAGTCATAAAGTAAGTCCTCAGTAATTAAAAATAACTCAAATAGTTATTAAATATTACAATAAATAAAAAAGTCAAAGATCTTTTTTCACGTATGTCAATTTACATATTTAACTTTACATTCAAATTGTGATATCAAATTTATAACAATAATTTTATTATTCAAATCAGCTATTAAATATATTAAATTATTTAGAACCTAAATTAAAAATTAAATTGATTTGCTTTTTCATTTTTTTCTTTATTTTTATTACAATTAATAGCCCTAATTAATTAGAGTGATTATGATGTTTAGAGCATACAAAATAAATAGTCATTTGTATTTGAATAATTTAAGGTAATCACATTGCGCTACATAATTTTCCAACTTTTAATACATTTTGAAGCTTTTTTCATACAAAACTAATAAGTTAATAATATTTAGTTAGACATAACTTTTCCGATTTTCTAAATATCAAGAAAAACTAGTTATTAAAAAAAATAGTTTCTACTAACTAAAGGTCATGTTGACGACTTCGGTAAACTTAACCGTAAAACAATACTTATATAAACTTAATAGATTTTTACAATAGTACTTTACTCTGAGTCATTAATTGCAAATGTCTTAAATGAATAACAAGATTTTGTTGATACCTCACATTATATTATAGAAAGCAAAATATGTAAAAGGAATGAGTAATTTAAGATAAATCCTACTAGGGTTGACTTGCTTAGACTCTTAAAAATAATTGGCTTTAAAAATGTTTGATTTTTAAAAAATTAATACAAATTTTTATATATCTTATGATAATAGTCGATAAATATTTAACAGTTGCACGTTACCGAACTAAAAAAAAGCAATTTTAATCTTATTTTAAAAAAAATTATATTCCATAAAAATCTAAAAACGTTAATGCAACTGAATTCTTTTTACAACAATAATTCAACAGTTTCATACTTTAGTTTAATAAAGAAAAACTTGCATAAATAAAACTTTTATCAAGGTATATATTAATAAATATTCTAAAACAATAAATTTTATTTTTATGCGAAGTAAGGAAATGAAATATATATTTTTTTTTAAATACATCGCAAGTTAGTGATAAGCACATCATTATAGATACAATAAAAAATTATAAAATTATAATTAAAATTAAAATTGAGACAAAAATATCGAACATCTCCTAAATTAAAAAAAAAA
Organism: Kradibia gibbosae; assembly: GCA_018907135.1. Classification (NCBI taxonomy): domain Eukaryota; kingdom Metazoa; phylum Arthropoda; class Insecta; order Hymenoptera; family Agaonidae; genus Kradibia; species Kradibia gibbosae. The sequence continues at coordinate 5,371,559 of JACCHX010000007.1, forward strand.
TTATTATATTATTCAAATTATTCAAATTATGGTCGTATTTAAGTAAGTTATTTACATTAACCATACATAGTATATTGGACAAATTATGATAAATATTAAGGCTGATACTATTGAGATACGGATATATTGTCAGTAAATAAGGTAGTGCTCATTTCTATTGGACTCTTATTATTCCAATATGAAAAATGGGCCGAATTTCTATAACTATTTATATTAAAATAGTGATAGTCAGAGACCTTACAGCCACACGTTACGTAACGATAAAAAGTCTCGAGATTTCCGTATAGAACGAAAATACGTGTAATAGCAAGCGTTATCGATAAAAGAGGTGGAGAAAGACGCCAACGTAATATAAATCCTTTTCAACACGTCTTGTGATAAGTTACATCGAAATAGCCGCACTTCAGTGCAACATCGAAACCGACAGAAAAGAATAAAGCGCATATCCATCCGCGCCGAAAAAGTCGTTATAAGCGAGTCGTGCGTGCGTCAAAGTATTTACCAGCGGTGGGAAACCAAACTATACTAAAAATGCACGACTCGGACGATAGTGCTCGACGAGGGAAGTGTCAAGGGCTGCGTTTCCATCCATCGCTGTCTGTGGCACCCCGCTCGGGATGACCAGGAATTATTTGTGGCCAGGTGCGAAGGTAGTGCAACGCGTGCCAACACGATAAAATGACTTCCCTTTATTTTTTTCAACCCCGGGGATGTTAAATGTAAGCGGATCGAGATTTAATTTTACTTTTCTAGCTGTAATTTATGGCTCGTCGGAATAAAAAAGTGGCAAAAAATAACGATCAGACAGCCAAACGTTAGGATTTACTACGCTATTACCTGTATTTTATGTATACGGCTTCGAGCAATGGTGTGATCAACTATTCATTTCGATAGAAATACAGTGAAATATTTTCGATTTTGCAAAAAATATTTGCGTGCCTGGGACGCAACTCATTGCACGAGTTCAGGTTCTTACATCTGCCCTTTCTTAGCGAAGCTAAATAGTATTGCAGAAATTTCCATTATATCTTAAAGTTACTCATGCATTAAACTTATTTTCTCGATTAAATTACATTATTATTAAATAAAAAAGTTTTTTGTTTGTCATAAACCAATTTAATTATTTCTTCATTATATGCATAATTTTTTATTAATATACATATATATTTCTATTATTACTTATTGATTAAATTTTTTATTTTTATTAATTAATTAAATTATTAATAATAAATTATTACATATTACAATAATAATTATTAATTAATCTATAATATATTTTTAATGAATTATTTTTCACTTATAATCTTATGAGTATTTGTATCTGAAAATTGAAGCAAAAAAAATGTATGTTTAAAATAAGACTGATAATATAGCGAAAAATGTTTTCATTAAATATAAAAAATTCTTATAAAAGATGTAAGCCAGAACATTTTGATCTTTTCATTACATAAATAATGTACATATAGATATATAGACATATGTTTTGCTACGATCAGAATATTTATTATTTGCTACAGTAAATGATTTATATAATAAATACTCATTATCATGAACTAAATCTATATAGCATTAAATCAGAAGAAAGTTGGTCAATCAAGTAAGCAATAAAAGTCAGTAATGATAATCCTGCATAAATTTCCAAATATCAAAACATAATAGAATGTCATTTGTTGAATTTTCTATGACAATAATACGACTACAATTAAATATTGAGAGATTGTTTGTGTTTTTTGGAATTCAATTTATTTTGCCAATTGCTACAGATTGCTTTATTTAATTAAATTCTTATTTTTTACATTCATGTTCAATACGATTTAAGGAAGTAAATGAAAAATACATAATTATAATGATTGTTAGTGCAAATCCTTATCTTGAAAAAGATGAACTGCTAAAAATTCTAGATTTCAATTTCACTAAGGTTCGTCAGAAAATTCTATTGCTTCAATTTCTATTCGCTTCAATATTTATTCCAAAAAATAACTAGTTGACTCGTTACGTGTAACGGTACATGGAGTTCACTATGTTTAGTATGTAGATAATTCTTTGCAAAAAAGCTGAGAAGGTGTGTAAAAAAGTATTGCGGAATGATATGTGTATTTACTAGTACGCCTTGCGTATCCCTGTAATTCTCGAGGCGTTTTCATTTGATGAGCAACTTCAAAGATTTTTGCAAGCTGTTGTACAATCATTAAAGAGAAATCAAATCAATGGACATATTGTTATTCTACACAAAAGTATAAACTATCGATATATCATAAAGAGACTTTTAATAATGGAATAAAAAATAATAGAACGAGTACTAAGGAAATTCTATGCAGAAATGAATAAGAAATGCCTAATACTTTTTTCCCTCTTTGTTGTAAGAATATCTTGTAACAATATTCTTAAAGAATTAAATATACAAAACATAATTTATTATAATATTTTATACACTTTTTATCGTTTTTATACATGTAATTTATTTATTTAAACATAAAAAAATTTATCATTGTAATGGCATGTTTGCAATCTTTACTATGTCGTAAATAATATATATTTAGCATAGATTGAATGATAAATGTCCCAAGGGGAATATAAAATATTGACAATTATTAATAGTCTGACTCACACTGTAAATAAGTTGTAAATGACTAATTGTAACTGTAACATGTTCTTGTATATATTATTATAAAAATCTCGCCTTTTATTAAAAAATATAAATAATTGCGATTTGAATTTAATGTAAAAATACGCGAAACAATTATTAGTCCAGATAACGTGCCCATAATAGTTAATAATGACAGCAGCAGAATATAATCATAGTATCCGAATCAAGTGGAACGATTCAGTTACATGGCAATTCATAGCATTTATCATACAATTATTAACATTGTTATAGACATAGTTATTTAATTGTGCTTCAACGAAGATAATTTGCCTTGACCTGTAAGTATATTATTGGAATTAATCGAGTTGATCGTTAACGCAAGTAAAAGTTTTCCTAATAACAAAAAGTAGTAGATGTATCTATTAAATCATTAAAAATAAATTTAATACTTCGATATGCTATGGAAATTGGATTTTGATCATTTCAAAATTACATGGTTGCATAAAAAATAAAAATTGAGCAAAGCAATTAACAACAACATCGACTAAAAAAGTTTTTTACTTAAATACAATATATTTCTTTAAATAAATACAAAAAATCATTTAAATAATTATTCAAAGGAAATAAATAATAAAGCAAAATAGTTACGACCAGAAGTAACGATGATAATATAATTGAAAAAGACATAGAATTAGTTGCCTTCAGGATTAATTCTATTGAATAATGAAAATCTCCTAAATTAGTCCTATATACAGAATTAGTATTAAGTATAATAAAATATAATCAGTAAACAAAGGTAAAGAAAAACATTAGAAAAATTTGTTAAATATATGATAAAAGATGAATAGAAAATTACAATAGAAAGAATCTCAGGTATACCCTAATTATTTAAAAATTTTAAAAAGAGATTAATAATAACCGTCGATTGACTACCAAAGAACAAACAAAGGTTAGAATTAAGTAATTGTTCAAATTAAAATAGATACAGAGATTACATAGAAAATAATCAATGACAAAAATATTTCAATAATAGTTAAAAATAGTTTCAATAAAGTTAACAAAATTTTTAACAAACATCTTGAAAACTGCAATAAATTGTTCCATGTATATTCAATATGCCCTTATAATTATAATTCGACTCCAAAAATCCTTGAATCGCTTAGAAAAGTCAAATATACGTAAATAGTTTCATATTAATATTAGTTGTTTTGTATTAAATAATAATTATAATTTTTCATTGCTAATATAAAATCATAAGAATCGTATTTCTTACTTTTGCTAACGCAATGATTTATTTTATATTTAATATTAAAAATAAATGCATTCATGCCATTTTTGCATTATAAGTTTATGAATAGGTAACAATTGATCGACATTAATATGCATTACGATATTACCATCATATATTAAAAAGTTATGTTTATAACTATGAATGCATATGATAGATACATACATATTAATAATTATTATTTATAATGTTCAATCATTCATACAATAAAATCAATTGAATGTATTTCATTACTGCAAAATTTTATCAGCAAAATGATTTTAACCTTATATATATAAGTTACTTTTACTTGTCTTTATTTAGGAAAATCTCAAAAATGTGAATTTAATAAGATCTTAATTCTTCGTTGGAAAATTCATTCTATAAAATAGATAATCATTAAGGCAATTTATCTTTAACTACGCGCTATGGAAATATTGCCAAATGTATTAGCATATAACCCAAATTTTAGTATTTTTTTACTACAAAAACGTACAATACGATCATGTTATTCTTATTATTATGAATAAATGCCGCATACACATGAAAATGTATCTGCTATAATATAATAATTTAAATTTATAATACGGATTTATTTAATAATGAGAATAAAGAACAGCAGGTCTGAGTTATGATATTTGCAAGTAAAAAGTTGTTAGTGCGAAGAATTTTTATTGCGGAATGTCTGTATAACATTTCATTTATTATAATTAGTATATTGAGATACATTAAATCTTAAAGGTAAATTATTAAAAAAAAAGGAATTTTTAATTATTCAATACAAAAAATAAATCGTCACTTATAAATGTTCTCATTTTAAAAATAAATAGTTATTTACAAATTTTCTCATTATTAAAAATTTTAACGATTAAAATTTAAATACAAATGTTTAATTCTTTATTGTGATAATTAAATAGTCATTTATATAAGATAATTATACAATGGCAAATTTATATTAAAAATGAAACTCTCTTTTAAATTTTATGAAAAAATATAGTATTGCATATTGCCAACAAATATTGAAAGCTAGAGGGTCTTAAATGCTCTGACTCTCTATATCTACCTCTATTTATCTATTTCTATAACTCTATCTTTGTCCTCCCTTGATGCTTCTTAAGCAGGATGCCAATTATTGAACGAATATCTGCGAAATAACGGCAATAGATGCTAGTAGCAAAAGTAGGTTCCCCTATCTGACATTCCTTTAGTGCCGGCAATACAAACAGATAAAAGAAAGTAATACCAATATAGTAGAGAGAAAAAGAGAGACTATAAATTTCCCAGTTACTTCCAATTTCAACAATATTTTTCCTTGCTATAGGGCCGATCGTTCCCGCGGGATATTCGCCTTTTGTATTTGAGCGGTTGCAGACTCGCTGCCTATTTCCGTGGAATTTTCAAAGAAGGAGAAAAATAAAGTCGGTAAATCCAGGAACCCTTAACAATTCTTCGAGTCGTAAGATCAATTTGTTACAAACTACCGAACGACAGCGCAAAGTAGAAACGTGAAAAAAGTACAGTAGTGTGGATGACGATGAAGGGAGAAGGGTAACGATATTCTCGGACGTTTACCCGATTTCTTGCACGGTTCGTTTCACTCGATTTCAATGGCCAACGCAATACTGCTCTTGGAGATCGTCGGTGCTTCTCCTGAATCTTTATCTGGGTATAATGAAGACCTTTAGCATTTTGGGAATTCGCTCCAATACACGAGTTATAGCTATCAACAACCCTTTCAGTCTTTGACGAAGAACCGCGGCTAAAGAGGACATAAACTGACTGTTATTTCGCTGCTTTATCTCAAGCCCGGGCTTTAGTGTACTTTCATTAGTACAGTCAAGTTATCCTACAAGTGCCCTCAATATTTGCCCTGACTGTAGAGGCTACCGAAGCTACCAAATGCCTTTTGTAATTGCTCGTTTATAACACCCTTTATGTCTGCGTACACGATATCGTAGTTGCGCCGCTTTAAGTTAGATTTAACGTAATCATGTACGCAGGCTATGACACTATCGGTATATTTAACCTATAGTGTGTTGCATTTTTCACCTCATCGATCATGCTTATAAAGCTGTAATATTTGCATTTACTTGAGACATGGAAAATTCACCTTCAAAATGCTTTAGAATTTCAAAAACTGCATACCGATGTTACTTTAACAGTTATCAAATGTTCAAGATTATCTATCTAAATTAAGAGTTAACCAACGTATATTACGCACACCATAAAACTGAGAAATTTAATTTTTATCAACTATTTACAGAAATTGGAAAACTGTATCAAAGAAAGTATGCATGTCTCATTAGTTGCATTTATTTTCCATATTAATAATTTATTTTCAAAAGTGGGATGTTTGTTTGCAAACGAAACATTTTTTGCATAATACATAATACTAGTCTAATGTTTAATATTTTTTCGTTTGTAATAGTCAGTTATATGGACTTATTAATTGGATCTATATAATGAAATTATAATGAAATTAACTTTTATTAAAATTGAAATATACTATTCTTATAAAGGCGATTGCTATCAAAAAAATCCGAATCCCACTATCTGCACAAATTCATACTTCTTTTATAATTCAATTAGTAAAAGTGTAAAATATTACTTTACAGATTCATCGTATATTTAATAAAACTCTAATAAAATTATAATATTAATTAATTTTTCGTGCAATTAATTAATGCTCTATCGAATCATTTATGAAGAAATAATTTTAATATAAAAAGTAATACATTTAATTCGGCATTTCTTTCATAAGTCGTCTATTATAAATAACATCATTGAATCTTCTTCCAAAGGTAAAGAAAAGTTTATATATTAAAAGTTTATTTATATAGTAATACTTATATAGAACTTATATAGAATAGATTATATAGACCCGCTGTTACAATTGGATAAAATAGTAAATAATAAATAACAATATCAACAATGTATATTTATTTAAATTATACTATTGAAAATTCTTTACAAAAACCAGTACATTTTATCAATTTCTTAGAATTTCGTAATGCTACAAGTTTATTATGTTTATTTAGCTTTGCCCAGCGTTCCGCAAATCATTTCCGAATTTCACTTTGAAGTTATATGCAATAATGTAAAAACTAAAATAATCTAGCTACAATAAAATCTAATGTTAAATAGTATGATTTAAAAGCTAGAACTTTTAAAATATGATCAGAAAATAAATAACGACTTCGCCTTATAAGCGATACAATCTTATATTAATGCAAATCACCGAGGTTACTAGGTTAAGGCTTTTAAGCTTTTGAGCACCAAATTCTGATTCGATTGTTCGTTGGAATGCACCGATGGAGGATAAGATTCAAGCAAAGCTGCGTAACCTCCGAAGACCTGAGAAGAAAACATCATCAGTGAATCAACGGCTAGGGAGAGGATGCTTTTTTAATTCGGTATTTTTATTTATTTGGGTGTTTGAGCATGTGTTTTTGTGTGCGTACATGTATGAGTATATATATATAGTGGAAGAGTGGAAGCACGATTGTAAGCACTAGTGTCAGTTTTGTTGTTCTGTATGTACCGAAGAGAGAACATCTTAGCCAAGTGGCAGCCCGTGCGATCTTTTGTGACTAGTGTCTACTCGTTTATTCCATACTTTGTGCGTTCGAGTAAATGAATCAATTATTTATCATTCTTCTCCCGACGTACTTGTCGAACACGACTTCTCCTTGTTTAAATCTAACTCACGTTGAGCTCCGACAGCTTTCACGCGCTTTATACTATCAGTAGATCCGCTACAGCACCTCCTAACAGAAAGGATCTATTCATCTCTCTTTCCCTCTCTCCCTCTATATGTGTATATATTCTATTCTATAAAACTATCTGGAAAGAGTGGAAATTCAGCATTAATTTCCGGCTGAAGGTAATGCCTTTCTGTAATTACCTATTGCCACGACTTCCCAACTCCTCAAAAATTTGTTGCAATGATTTAATTTATCAAGTCCATATTAATTATATTTTAGCCACGTTTCTGTAATTCAACACAAGTTTTGATCCAATTAACTACATCATTCAATTTGTTTTATTTTGAATATAGAAAAATAGTTTTATAGAAAAATGATAACTTATATGAACCTTTTATGATGTTACACCCCATTATATGAGTATACCAAATTTTTGGAAAGTTTGACTTAAGTTATAAAAATTGTTGATTTCTCAGATCATATTAAATGAAAAAAAATAATTTTTTGTTATTTTGGTTTATCTTTACTTATAAAATTATATATTTTTATAAAAGTGAACTTGCTATATTATACACTTACTGTTTCACTATTTTGTTGAGTTTTTATATAGTTTGTGGATTAGGTATGGCTCTATTTCTCCAATATTTTTTTATATTGGGAAAAATAAATACGTAATAATATAAAAGTATGTATTTTATTTTAAATAATTCAAAAATTAAAATCAGTTAAATTCTAAATATATTTTAGTTAATGATAGCCGTCAATGTTTAAAATTTTTATAGGATCATTATGTAGATATATTCCTATTATTATATGAAAATAGTTTGTAATTTTATTGGAAACAGGAACTTTCAGGTTTTACATGCTTTGTTAATAAAATATTTTCGGTATTCAATTATTACCTTCATATTTACAAAGAAATAACATTTTCAAAAATATATTTCATTAAAACCAAAAATTTTTTTTATTAAAAATATTACGAAATACTACGGAGTTTCAAATTTTTATTAATAAGAAAAAAGATTTAAAAATTTTTTTAAAACATACTTGTAAAATAATGAACTGTGTTTTTTATATCAAATTGTACTTAAAAAAAATATTAATTTAAAATGAATTTCGTTCCTTTGGTAAGAGGATAGTCAAGGAAAGCATTATAGGTATATGGACATATATGTATTATATACGTTCCCATATGTTGTATCGGATTACACTCACTAACAATATGTATTTAATGAATTTTTTGCCAATTAATTTTTATATTACTGAAATCTTGAGACATAAGAGCTTTGGTTGTTAATGCAATCGTAGTATTAGAGAAATAATAGTCTCCTTATCTCTTGAGAATATTCATTTTTTTTAACATTGATTAGAATTTTTTAAAAGGAATTATCTTAAAATTACTGGCTGATAATATTTCTAGTTATAGCATAATACTCTGCAAAAACTAATAATACTAACATCGTAGAATAGAATTATATAGTAAACTATTATGAATTAGAAAATTATAGTTCTTAATTTAAGTATATTTAAAACATCACAGTATTTTTATTTTTCTGTTAGATACACTCGTAATAATTTAAAACAAACGTTATTTTAATGTTTCGTACTACATTTGTTAAGTTTACTTCGGCAATTACATGACTAAAACAGAAATACAGGTAATCAACCTTCGTTTCCCATATAAGAAAGACTCGCTTTGCTCCTTTTCTTCATCATATCAATTCTTGTCGAACTTCACCAGCTTCTCTTTCACCGAATCCTCAATTAATTGCGGAGGTGGTAATATATTGCGGATTAATGCCGCCTATCCCAATACCTTTACCCTCCGCCCATTGCCTCGTCGAATCTAAATCGCAAATGTTACTTATTACTGGATTAAGCATATGGGTGATATCCAAAACATTATTATTACGTCCTTTATTGAATGTCACAAATCGATAAAGATTGTATACCTAATGAACCGCTAAAGCTTCTTTAATATCGTAACGAGACAAGCGTCTGTTTAATCATAATAGAATTAATGTCTATATAGAGGAGCTCATTGTCTCGAAAAATAAATCGAAAATTGAATAATATTATGCTGAACCACTGGAATACCTAAAACTCATTTTGTCTCAGTTTAACATAGTAGCCAATATGGAAAAAGCTTACTTCCTCGTTCTTAAAATTGTGAAATTAACAAAGGTATCATTATAAATTTTAATACATTTCGATTTAAAAAAATGGTGAACAATTTGGTAATGTCTTAGTTATAACTATGTTTAAAACAATTAGCTTTTATATCATAGATTTTTAATTATATATTTGAATTATTACTTTTGAATTTATTTTTTTATGTTTAGTCGTTATAAATTGTTATCATCCAAGCTTAAGGTTAAACCTTATACATTACAGTTTAATGATGGCATTACGAATCAATTGGAAGATCGTACATTAATACCTAGCACTATAATAATTATTTTATGAAAAAAGCTTTATGAAAAATGATTTTTCATAAAAAGATAATTAATATAAAATAAATATATAAATAAATAAAAATATAAATAATAATATAAAAATAATAAACTTATTAATAGATGTTTAATTTTCTATGTATCTCAAGCAATTATAGAGAAAGATGGTTAATTAAATGATTGCATTTAAAATTAAAACCATATTTAAAGTTGCTGTAAGTGCTGCAACAAAAGATTCTCTACATTTTTTTTATACAAAGCGATTTCATAGACAAGGTTACAATTTTTTTAAACAAAATGGATTAATCTTTTTATTGATGCTTGTAATATGTGTATAATGAAACTTTAATAAGAGTATAAACTTACTTAACCAATGTTTTAAAAGTTTTAAAATATGAATTTAATAACACTTTTGTACCCATAGTGAGTATTTTCTTATTAAATGTTGTATAAAGAAACGGGTTTTAAAAACATTGAACAATTATCTTCCAGAACAAATTTTTACAATAATGGATAAAAATTTTTCACTTTTATCTTTCATATTACGACTGAAAAAGGTATTTTATGATAGTACGTAATTAAGTTAGTCCTTTTAAAAAGAATTTTAAGAAAATTTGATTACCTTTACTAGTTATAGTTAGTGGTATTTCATAAACCCATTTTGAGTAAAAACAAAATCCTGCATTTAAATACATGGAAAATACTATATTGTCCATCCAAACAGTTTTAAAATATAGTACGTTTACGTTATATAAAAAATACAAGTTGGGAATTTTACTGACTGTGCATAAGCTCTCGAGTGTCGGTAAGTTGCATTTCATTGACTCAGGGTTGAAGTTTCCTCGTCAACGTGTGCCCTCAAACACTAAAATTTACTCGTGCGCATATCAAGCACCGCCTTCAGCAAAATTAGACCCGACCTAACAGTCTACATTAAATCCAAACTTATTATTAGTGTGTGATTTTATTTATGCTGTTTCAAATGGCAGTTTTATAAAACGGCCTAATGGGATTAGCTGCCTTATTCACCCTTACTTGAGTTTTAGCAAACCTTCCCCTATCTACGCGCTATTTAAGATCCGCGAGTTTATAGACCTCATTAATGTATATGATCCTTATGAATCGCAAATACAGTCTGGAAATGCATATCTCTCAAAATCAATCTTGTCAAATAATCATTGAATTTCTGCATCTTTAAACTGCCTGTGATTCCCATTGGCTTTCTCTGACTATACGTAAACAATTAGAAAAATACAAAATTTATTACAACAATCAAAATATGAAACTGCCCAACAATCCCAAATATGAAAAAAAAAACTTTATATAAGTAGAATTTTTTTCTTTTTATTTTTCTTATTAATTCACTTATTACTTTTTTTTTTAAAGCAGATTCATTAAAAAACATATATTCTGACCTAAAAAAAAGTTCTAAGGTAAATTTTATTTTACATACAAATGAAGAAAGTGAGTGCTATTTAAAAATGCTTTTAAAATTTTGAAATGCTACATCACTAACTTTAAGAAAATTGCACTTTTTTATCCACTTACAATCATGGAAGAAATTCCAGGTCAAGCATTTGTTAAGCTTAATTTATTAATAATTTTACTTTTAGAGCGCCTCACTCTCCTTTCATAGCTTGCAACCGACAACCAAAACAATCCAAATATGATTGTTTTATTCGCAATCACGTTCAAATTTAAAAATCTTTTTTTTTTAAATTCTACTATTTTATTGTTAATTTTCGACAATTGTATGTGTCGGTCCTCGTTCTGATCTGAAAAAATATCATTTTCGCTTGTGGACAAACTTCACTAGCCTTATAATTTGCATAAATAATTAAACTTGACTACAAATGTCGTTGTATGTAGAAATAATTATAAAATTGTGTATCTAATATTCTATCTAAAAAAGTGAAATGAATCATTAAGTATTTATTAGTCACACATGTCCATAAGCCTGAGATATTCTTTCTCTGTTGACTTGATAGGGAGAGCAAAAGTATCCAGCAAATGATATCCAATTACGTAAAGTTTAAAATGTTCACTCCCTCATCCTAGTAACAATAATTCTATTATTAATAAATATTTTTGTACCTTTCGTTTATTTAATTAAATTTACTTATTGCACCGTAGGAAAAAGTTAAATCATATGGTGCATAAAGAATTGACAACATAATTATTTTAAAAAACTTATATCTATTCTTAATAGAAATTTTAAGCTGCTCTGAGTATTTATATTTTTACATAATATTATTCATCTAATTATTGATTATTTTTGTTTTTTATGAAATCCACTTAATTGTTTTTAAATTGTTTTTAAATTGTTTCTCGTAGTAAAAAAAAATCTATGTATACATATTATATACCTATAGATATTTATATACATATGCGTATTATGAGAAGATCATAAGAGATAGGCACGTTTATTTTTCATAAATTATATATATTACAGCAATAAAATAAGATTAGCTAATAATATAGTGGAAATAAGAAAACGAAGTTCACTATAAAATATTCGAGTAGACAAAAATGTATATTATACGATAAATATAGGTGATGTGTATATTTCATATTTATATTATTTTTCATATATTTCATATTAATATTCATATTGTATATATCAAGATAGCTTAGTGTCATACAGATATAAACTGTATATCTGAATATATAAAGTTGATAAATATGATTAATACTATAAGGCTAAGAGTATAATTCATGTATTAATTGAAAAAAATGGTAAAATAGCTAACATTGAATTATTTTCCATTAAAAAATAAAACAAATACTGTTTACGGTTTTTGTTTATCTGCACGAAAGTTTTAAGTAAAAACTAGAATTATAAAAATTGAATTGATTAAAATAAAAAAATCTTTATTTGCTGTTATAAAAAAAAAACTTTAAAGTTCTAAGAAAGAAATGAAGTTTGCACGCAACGATTGAAAATAATGAAGTTTGTTTTTTAAGTGAGTATTGTGTCAAACGCTGATGTAACAGAGGCACTAATTTGTGAATAGGTTAGTTCAGATTACAGTATAGTACAAAAAATAAAATCTTTCTTCCTTCTAATTTACATATACATAATGATAAGAATAAAACATATAACAAACATCAACATCAAATACAGGTAAGTCGAATAAAACAAAGTCGAAGACATACAAGCATTCAAGAATTTATAAGTTAGAGTTGATTTTAAACAATGCAACAAATAATTATTTCATTAACTTTATAAAATAACAGCAATCTTTAGTTATTATTTTAAATATGGTATTATTAAATATGGTTATTATTTAAAAATTTATTTTTATATTTATTATATACATTTACATTTATTATAAAAAAATTTTGTTTGTACTTCCATAAGAAAAAAGGAAAAATATTGAATTTTAACATTTAGGCTTCAATTAAAATAATTAATATGAATATTATTCTAAATTAGCTTATTTAAAATATTGATGAATGGAAGAATCGAATTTTTGTTATAAAAATAGATCAAATTCAAAATTTACTAAATACAAATGCTCTTTAACAACAACACTGAAAATTTGTTTATTTAAAAGTCAATTTGTTTACAACATACTTAATAAATAAAATACCATTAAATTATTTTTTATTTTGTTTTTTTTGTTTATTTTGTTTCAGTAAATATTAATAAAGCTTTAGGTCACTTGAAACAATAGTACTAGAGAAGTAATAATTAAGTATAAAGATTTGTTTATCTACAAACTTTGGTCCGGTTAAAATGATAACCAAGACAATAATAATCTTATACTGTAAAGAACAAAAGATGTTCAAATTTTATATTTATAGTAGTAAAATACATCCAAGAATATAGCATTCTAGAATAGTTCTTTTGCAAAAAATCATTTTTAGTTATTTTATCTGTATATTCAATACGGATAAATAGTTATATTGTTTTAATTATTATGCTGTTAAACATTAATATTTATTTGATCAATTACTTGGCCCTTTAATTAATCACTGACTTATAGTAATAGCAATGTGTTCAATATGTGCATTAAAGTCGTTGTTTTGATTATCTAGAAACTTTTTCCCCGCAATCTCGACTACTGTCGATTTTATCGTTCAAACAATTAAGAAAATCCTTAAAGTGAGCATAGCCCCGTACTCATTACATTTCCTTTCTGGCCCGGCCACCAAACCCGCCCACCTGCAGCTAACATTGATCTCAGAGCATTTTGCGGAAATGCATGCGTATACACATTTCTGTATCTGTGATTTGTGCATGTGGGTGAGTGGGTGTGCATTTACAAATAAGGGCATAGTTGCATGAAGGACATTGAAATTCGGCAAGTCGAAGTTCGCAAGAAACTCCGTCGACCAGCTAAGAAAAATTCAAGGAAGTCTATCACAAAGTCCGATTCCGGAGATATAATTGCTTCAAACTTATTCCATGATGCAATCGCTAGTTTTCTGTTGATTAAAATAAATTGAAGAATCTAAGTTTTATCGCTTACTATATTTATTTTTATATGAGGGACAAGTAAACACATCCTTTTTGTTTAATTCGGCATTTAATTATATTTAAAAGCAAAAAATTGCTACGGACACTCGGTTGTGAAAGACATGTATTGAAGCCTTGCACTCTTCATTTCTTGCACATCCTTGTGATTCTTCCCTGCCTTTGTTTTCGTTCTCTCTCGTAACTCCCAACCCTTTTACTACTCGCTGAACTTTAACAAGGAGTTTCACAAACTTAGTTTGGTTTTAATTTACTCGTACTAACATTTCTCTTTCGTGATAAGCTTGCAAGTCTTATTTAGCGGTTATACCTGACACTAAGCGGTTATTTCTAGTCATTGTGTGAACATACATTTTGATGATTTTTTATTGCTTTTATCGCTTTATTTTCATTATTTTTTTTCATTGACAGGAGCATTTCGATATTTGCTATTATTCATTTATTTATCATTTATTCAGCCGAAAATTATGCAAAACTTTGAAATACTTTAATTAATCTAAATTTTTTCAATAGTTTTTGTGTTTACCATTGCATATGACAATAGAAATCAAATATCTAATTTATACTTTTTTATCATTAATATATAATCACTATTTAACACAACCGTTCAGACGTTTTTCTGAAATTATACTTGTACAATGCAGAATAACATAATTTAACAATAATCCTACACATAATTTTACCATTTATATTATAACTATAAAAAGATAAAAATACAAATACTATTATTACTAAAAACGCGTCGATCTAAAAAATGTCTTTAAAAAATAATTAAAAAGGAATTGAGTAGTAAAAATATTAAAGAATATTTCAAATATTCACTTGAGTAAATTTTTTAGATATTTGTTTAAAGAAAAATTCACTAAGAAAAATTTTTTTTTATTATTAATTTTATTTTTTATTGTTATATATTATATATATATAAATTATTATATATTTTTTATATAAAAAATGGATATGTTTTTAAGGGACTGATTTATTCTTAAAAAAAAAAATCATAAGATTTCCTTATTAATAAAGAAAGAAAACATCGCTTGGCAAATAAAAATGTTCAATTGAAATTAATTAAAGCCATTAAATTGAATGCAAATTTAATTAGAAATTCAAAAAAGGGTTTTTATATTACATATGAAGATATATGTGAGACAAATTTCTAATATTTTTAATAAATAGGTATTGGTTAATTACAGGTATATTATAAATATATGTATATTATAAAGATTGAATATATTCAATTAAAATTTGTCTTTTAAATTGGCATTTTTAAATAGTTATATAAAAATATACATATATATTAATCTTGATTCAAGACAACAACGAATTAACCTCTTAATTAATTAAGTCTTTTAATGTATGTCCAAACGAACGAAAGGATTTGAACAAATAATTATTTTATAAGCTAGCGACACTGCGAATCGTCTCCTAAAAATAAATTTCAAAGGTTGCGCATTTTTCAATATCCACATACTTGAGCAGAACCCGATTCAATTGTACGTCTGCCTTAAGAAGCATTGGGAACAGCTTAAGTCGGAGCAGACACTTTGGACCTCGTTACGTCGAGGGAATTGACGTAAATTGTTGTTAAAGTCGAATGTGTCGGCAATCAGAAAAAGTTTAAGCGAACTTCCGGTGTAGTGCAGGTTTTCAGAAGAGGATAAATTACTCGATATAGTGTTTTAACTTGGTATATACGTCACCATTCGATTGAGCTACCAACACTCAACTGTTAAGAACCTTCTATTCTTTAAATCTTCTCTACAATTTTATACTTTTAATTGCATGTCTTCGATGTCCCCATTTAGACTTTTGATTACTAACAACATATTTACAGCTCATTTCATATTGATAGTGTACCAGCTTACATAAACTTCTTCATTAAAAATGATCATTATTCAAAAAATAGGATTATACGAAAAGTCTCTAATTATAAATTACTTCGATTTATTCGTTTATTAATTTTGTATAATACAATATAAAGTATCGTAGTCAAAAGTTAGCGATGTCTGTGTCGACAGCATCCTCGAAAGTTATTATTACCTAACTATGAAATATGAAAATGTGTTTTATTGGAATAGTTTTAAAAGTCATTTTTAACGTCATTTAATTTAAAAGTAATTTAAAGCTTAATATCACTTACATTTTGAAAAAGTATTCTTAATATTCGGAAAAAATTCAAATATTATAAAAAAAATTATTTGAATTCACCATTTAAAGCTTTCAAATTAATAAAATAAACAAACACATGTTTTCATAACTATATTTGACGCAGCTCAATAAACCACCATGAATTTATTCTGTAGTTTTAAGTGTTCATGTTTCATGTTCATGTTTTATTTTATAATTAATCAATAATACAAATAATTTTATGTGCATACGTAAATAATTTATATTACGTCTATTTATTTTATTAATATTGATTTATATTTATTTTATTTATTACGTAATAATCATATACGAAGGTAATTAAAAAAAAAAAAAAAATATTGAAGTATATAAAAAATTATAAACGAAATATATTTTTTCAAAATATATTTATTATTAATTGGATCAATAAAATGTATACTATTTTTACACTAAAATTATTTTAAAAGTACTTAAACGCAGATTAAAAATATTTTGCTTACATACAAGTAGATCATTAATAATAAAGTAATTTATTAATTTACAATTAATTTATATTAATGTCTCATATGAATGCTTTTCAGAATTTATTGATAACTACAGAATTTCGTTAGAAAAGTACAAATTAAATGATTAAAAAAGATTATAATTACAAACATGAACTTTGTAAGTTTTTTATTTGGTATTTTTAATAATATTATAGTAAAGTTTGTTTACAAAAACTACCATTGCATTTAGTTTCATAATTTCAGTTTAATAATAATTAATATAAAGCTAATTAACTGTACTATTATTACATATTTAAAACCATAAGATTCTCATAAAAAAGTCATACTGTGTAAAAATATTAACGTATGATTCATATATTTTAAAACAATGTGCATAAAAACCGTGTACTCTAATTTAATAAAACTGGCACTACTGGTAGCAACTAGCCCATAAAATTAAACTTAAACATTATATTAAATAAGAGTATAAAATTATAAACTCCAACGTTTCATCTCAGAAGCATAACCACGACTAGTAGCTTAGTATAGTTGACTTATACAATCCGTTGTAACACAGGTGATACGAAGATCAGCGATAGCGAACGTGGGATTACAATCGTGCGCAACACGTTCTCCAATAAATCACCTGTCCTAGAGTACAATAGCAATACCTTATGTCCCTAACTGACTATGCAAGAATAGCAAAATATCATAATTAAGAAAATAAGTAGCGAGTTATCAATTTTTATGTACGCATCCTTCGAATCGGGCTAAATTAATCAACTTAGCTTGGCAAGATTTGTATAATTACTAACGTTGAATCCTCTAATTGCTTTAAGTTAATCGATGTATCGCCACACGTACAGGGCAAGTCCTTAATTGCAATCTATGAACATGTTGCTGAAATGCTCAAGTCTGATGTCAACACAGTGACTGCAAGTACGTATCTTAGCACGATTAAAAAACCATTCGTATTCGTATATTGACTATAGATTAATTACGTTAATTTTAACATTGGAGACATTTTTATATTACAAAAACTTACTTTGCAATTATTTAAGGGAAGTATAATTTGAACATATTGTACTAATTATTCGAAGAGAAGGAAAATAAAAATTTATCTCTAATTTTTATGAGCCAACTTTGAGAAATTCGGATAATCCTTCTTTTAATTCAGATATGATTCGTGAGTAAAATGAATTTCGAGGAAAGCTCCGGAACTACCTACACACTATGTATATATCTATCTGCTCAACGACTTTCATCTATCAGAGGCTCAAAAAATTTCTCGAAGACTTTTACAGACGAAAATTCCTACTCGTTTATCGATCGGACTTCTAGTCTTGTCGTTCTCGGGAATGACCACGTTTTCGGTTATCCGAAACTGTTGCTACCGAATGTTATAGAGGCTCATAGACTGAAATTCACTAGCTATCCCATAAAATTTTCGAAGAAACTTTCTATGAAACAAAATATTAATTTTATTAATTTTAATTACAAACCCAATAGTTACTTAACAAATACTTTGAAAGCGCAAATAACTAAAAAAAAGTTTTAAAATCATAATTAAAAATGTTTAATTATCATTAATACAATATTACACAAGCATTAAATATTATAAGAACTTATTTTACAGAAATGATAAACTAACATCTAAATTAAAATTGCATTATATAATAACATAAAATTCAAAAAATGCAAATTTTTTACAAGTAAAAATTCAATTATGTATCAAATTAAAAATGAGCTATAAATGTTTAAATATTAAACTAATTAAATTTTTATATTGATAGAAACAAAATGTAAAAGCTAAGAAATGAAAATACAAATAAAACAGCACATTCAAATACTGTAAAGTATAGAAATTACAATTTGACTTATAAAGCGTAAACTTCATTGTAAATATTCTTTTAATTGTGAAATTAAATAAGCAAAATAATGAATAAAATACAAAACATATTAAAAAATACACTCACTTTTTTAGCAGTTCTTTAGTACCTACCGGTCGTTTTACCCATATCACAAAAAAATTATAAAAAAATGAAAAATTATAAACATTTGAAATAATTTACTTACTTGTAGTGTAAATTTATTATAGTTTTCAAACTTCTCAATCGTCTCGAAGAATAAATTGGAATGGTTGGTAAAATGTCAATAATCATAGTTAATAAATAATTAGAATAATTAGAAAAATACATTTTTAAAGTGAATACGTTGTGTTTGATAAAAATAGCACAACTGGAATATGGAACAACTGAATAAATAATAATTAAAAAAAATTTTAAATCGAATATTGAGGAAACATATTTTTCAGTATAAAATGTCAATACCATTCTAGTCTTCGTTTGATAAGTACGCTTAAAAATAATATTATAAGATTCAAATAAATTATTAAATATAACTATTATTAATGATTCAAGCCTCTTCCTTCAAATATATACTTTTTTTATTTATTTTAAATATACTTTTGCCTCTTAATATTCAACAAACGGGTTTTTATAAAAGTTCTCTTTAAACTTAAATAAATATTCATTTAGTGCTTAAAAATAAAAATATCGGTTTCAAAAAATTTTTAATTTTTGTTTGACAGCCATAGGCACTTTATTAGCACTCATTGAAATACATATTCTCTCCCACTAGCAGTCATATATTGTAACTTACAGATGCTAAGTCATAAGCAATGTATACAGAACATTTTCGCTATACGTATACATATATAAATATAAATTATGAACCAAAGAAAAACTTCAATTTTATTTGATATTTTTTTTTAAATTTGATGATTACAAAGGGGAAATTAGTTATGGAAGTTATCGGACATAGCAAAAAACAAATTTTTTGAAAAACCTGAAAAACTGAATATTAAATAATAAAACAATTTACTTTCTGTGCCTAATAAAAAATACATCTAATATCGCGAACTTTTGAATATCTATCGAGTACTATTCCATTAATTCCAAAGAATTATAAACGACCAAATGCTGGTGCTAGTAACAGTGAAATGAACATACCAATAAAAGTAGCCGGCCGTATTTCATACAAGAGAATGTCTCTCCTACCCATGATATTAAAGAATTTGCAGAGCGGTTACGCGTAGAGGCGCCATTTTCGTGCCTTTTGGCTAGGAATTTGCAAAGCCAGCAGCTTCAGGCAACGGACTTTAAGGATGTTATCCAATGCTTTCGGCTCACTTGAACACAGACTTCTCTTCTTAGTATACGCTTCGAACTTTTGCCCACCGGAGCAGCCAATATCGTCCTTACGGAAAGACAGACCTGACTGGCCATCCCGGCCGGATAAATCCAACAGCCGGAGGGACAAGCCTTTCCAAAGGCACAATAAGTCTTTTGCTAAACTGATTTCGAAAGCCCTCCACAAAACGCATTTCTTCCTATAGCCACTATCAATTTATATGACTACCAGGTACTACGTATCCTTATTAATTTCGCTATTTATACAATGCGGCTACGTATCTGTACTATAATGATATTTCACGTACACGAGATTGGGTAACTTTAATTTTTCACTTCACCAAATACTTCAAAAGCTTCACTTATTAAAATTGAGAAAAAATGATTAATAAAATAGCGAGCGCCAAATGACTATTACAAACCGACTACCCATTCCAAATTAAAATGCTATTTTAAAACGTCTATAAAACGATGTATCTTCATTACTTTCTTTTATACTTAAAATTAAAAATATCTTACAAATATCTTTTTCTCAGATTTTTTCTTTTACAAAAAAATGTGTACTTGAAATTAAGACACTTAAAGGATCTTTAAATACATAAAATATGCGCAAGTTCTAAAAATATCAATTACAATGAAATAATTTTATTCAACCAAATAGGGTAAAATTATATATATATATATATATATATGAATGATTATTTCGAAGTTAAGTATTCTATCATATATTTATTATAAAAAAAAACTTTTTCTTTAAAGTTTAGCTTAAAAAATCTTGAAAAGACAAACTGAATTGAAAGTTGGGCCGATTTTCAGTCTTACCCTAAGAGCTTCAACAATTATATTCTCTTTATATCTCGCTTCAGATGAAAGTTTCATAGTGTAATATACTGCATCATTTACAAGCATCTAGCGGTATTCGATTCTACAATGGAACGTACGAGTCTGATTAAATGAAACACGCTTTCAAAGAGCATAGATAACAGGGCCATGTCGATAGTACACTTTAAGAGGCAAAAGTGCGATAGCAAGAAAATAATCTAAAGTACTTCCGAAAGTCTTCTTTTTATTTGGTCTTATTGAGCTCATCCAATACGTACACGACATTGTTCTCACCCTTCTTCCTCATAATCTTTTGATTCCCCTCTATATTTGCTAATTTCTTTTTTTCAAAATTCTTGTTCACGAGTAATGATAACGTATTGTTCAACTATTTACTGAATGTAAATATTTGCTATTTATTGATGATAAAATATACTAAACTTCTTCAAAATAATTATACTTCCAGGAATATAATATTATTTTCAGTTTGTATACATGTTTATGACTAATTACTTTTTATTTTTTAATAATTTATTATAACCTTTTAACATAAAAATATATTTCAATAAATATAAAACTTATAAAACCAAATACATTTTAATAAATTTATAAGATAATATTTTCATATCTTAATTTAAATCATAATGAATTCTCAATTACTATTTATAGTAATTTTAAAGACATAAATCTCAGTTTCAAAGAAGTTTACATTTTAATTATCAGGCAATGTGTTTTGTTATGGATTTACAAACTGAAACAACATTGTTTTTATACATATACGTATATTTTATTTAAAAGTTTGGTTTTAATTTTCTACGTTAAAAGTTTTAGAATGAAAAATATTTAAATGATATTGATATATCTGTTTTTGACATAAACGTACACTTTCAGCCATATTGAAAATGCATTTAAAATTTTTTATACCAATAATTAAAAAATATTTTCTTACGTTCGTCAATTTTGTTATACTGTATATTGAAAAACTTAAGTATTTAAACATACCTGCATATAAAACTAGACTTAAGTGTTTCAGAAAATAATGTATGAGGAAAAAACATTATGAAGAACTTTTAATACATCTAGTATGCAAAAATGAGCGATTTAGAAATTGCTTAAAAATAAAATGCTTCTCAGAAAATTGTAAACATATTAAAGATTATGGTAAAGTTTAAACTTAGAGTAGATAAATGAATAGTGAAAAAATTAAAAATAGAATAAATTAAAAAATTAAAAAAATTAAAATTAAAAAAAATTAAAAATTAAAAAATTAAAAATAAAAAAATAGTCAATTAAATATTAAATAAGATATTGAAAATATTATGACATATATCATAAGTGATATGAAATATTTATTTTTAGTTTAAAAATTCAAAAAGAAGTAAAGCATATTAGTAGTAATAAATATGTAATAAAATTATTTGATTTGAAACAGTAAAAGTATTATAAATAAGAAAATCCAAATATTGTCAGATCTATCTATAAAGCTGTAGAATTTGTTAAATAATATTTTTAAACAGTTTCATTAACATAAACACATCAATACTATTATTTTTTACTTCTTGAATATAATTGATTTATTTTGCTTCATTGGAACCTTAGTTTAATCTTTAATTAGATAAAAATAATTATTATTAAAATTCTGTTAAAAAAAACTAGATGAGACAAATGTAAATTGAAATTTATTGTGCGGGAAAGAAATAATGTATCTGATATTATATTAATTTGTCTATATTATCTGAATTTTTTTCTGATAATTATCTGAAACAATATTAATTTCAAAAAGAAAAACTAATTAATACTTTTTCAAATATTTTTAAATTAGAGAAACATATATATAACAAAAATGTTCTTATGTGTTCTGAAAAACAATATGAATATAATTTTGTTCATTTTTAAATAAATAAATTAATATGAATAATCAGTAATTTATAATAATTATAGGTTTTTTTATTACATTTAAAAAAACAAAGGTTTTCCTACACAGTAATGAAAATTTTTGTAGAACAATCAAGTTCTTTATATTGGCATAAAGATAAATCCTATCATTTTTACTGAATTCCCTCACTATAATATAAAATCTCCATTATTTTTTTTTTTTAATAGTAATAAATAGTAATATTATAGTACTAAATTTATGATTTGCCTGTATATGCACTTACACCTACTTAAAAGTAAATAATATAAAAGAAAAATAAAAAAAAAACTTTTTTGGATTCGAAAGTAATGATAAATTTTTCAAATGTGTTTCATAAACTAATAAAAATAAAAAGGAACAAAATGTTCTCGTGATTGGAGGTAATTGTGCGGCATCAAACGAATGAATGTTGTCCTGAGGGATGAGCAGGTGAAACCTATCAAGACTTTGGTTTGGCAAATAGAGCATGTACTGGAATTCCCTGAACACCCCACATTTTCGATATCAAGGCAAAGACATATTGGCCACTGAATATCACTGGACGGCTGGCTTTATTTTTGTGCTTGGTGTCGAGCCACTGTATTTACTTCACCAATTCCTAGCTACATTGATGGAAAAACTCGAGGATAGAGATATCGTGGGAACACGAATTTTGATGAAAAGAAAAAGCAACATTAATACTCAAATTAAAATTTTCCACCACACTCTATTGTTTTAGCAAAATAAAACAATTTGTATGCATTGATTACATGTTGCAAACATAAAGTTGCTTGTTAGTCTAACATTCTTCCAAATAAATTTATATTGTACGAAAACATTCACCTTCTTTGCAGTACTTTTTTACTTTACTAAGGCATTAAAATAGACTAATAATAGACTACAACTAATAGAAAATTAAAAATATTAAAATAGAATTTTTCATCGAAACTGTATTTTTAAAATGTAAATTAAGAAATGGTAAATTAAGAAAATTAAGAAATACATAGATATGCTTGTATTAAAAAATTTGTAAATGTGAAATTATGAACTTATTATATCCACTTCATTTTTTCTCCACACACAAAAATATTTTTATCCTTTACATAATTATTTACAATTCGAAAAAAGAATATTTTATGTTTACGTCTACTGTTCAAATTCGAAAAAAGCATCAAATACATTACAAAAAAATGATGAATAATAATGTCTCAGTATTTTGAGATAATAAATTCTCTTAATTATAAAAATTTGAGTTTTGAGTTTCATAACGAATGTAAATGTTACATTAAATAAAACACGAATTACAACACAAATAAAGCACAAAAAACAAAGTCAATTATAATTTTTAATGGTTTTATTTTATATAGTTTAATTAAATAAAACTTTATTGACAAAAAACAATAATTGCTTTCATTTAAATTTCGTTAAAAAATAATTAAATATGTTAATAATTATAAAAGCATACCTATCTTACTAATTTTTATTATTTTTTAGTTTTTTTATATTTAATTTGATTGAATTTTTGAAACTTTCGAATCAACATTTGCAAAATATTATCTCTATATTTGTATATTTTGTTCTTAACAGCTTAATATTTGATTTCCACGTCTTTAAAGTAAAATTGGAATTTTTATAATTATGTAAAATAAAGAATTAATTATACTCAAATTTTTGTGATGTGATATGTGACTTCAAATATATGTTTTTGATTTTTACAAAATGGTGACTAAAATTACTCAAAAACTACTTTAGGCTCTGATTAATGTTTTTGTACATTTATTTTAGACCTAGAAAGAAATTTTTTACCAAATAATAATTTTAATTTTAATTTCAATATAGTGTGTAGATAAAAAGTAATTGTTTTATTAAATAATGAATTTTATTTTCAATTACCTTTTATATTATAATTCATTAAAGTTTTCTTTTTTTTATAAAAATTAATTTCAATGAATAAGTATTTGCGAGAACAAAGTTTAAAATTTTATAAGAATTTTTTAATTATATTTCATAGTTAAACTAGAATATAAGTTAAATTATTTCATTAATTAATAAACAATACTTGATTTAATTTTTTTTAATATTAGATAATTGAATTGATAAAATTTATTGATTACCACAAAATACTTAAAAAGAAAAAATTTCTTGTTTTCTTAATAAAAATATCTTTTTACTTATTAGGTCCCTTACTTTCAAGAATCATAAAAAATTTACTGTTTACATTAAATCCATGTATTAAATGATCTTAATAATATAATATATACTATCGTTCATTAAACTCCATTAAATATTTGGAATATAAATTAATTATTATTTATCATACTTTTTTATCATTTTTATTTACCTGTGCCACAATAAAAAATTTATTTTTAATTTATATCAATAATGTATACTTTTCAATTAGGTTAGCTAATTTTGACTTAATTTTAAATTAAATTAACTTTTTGTTTGTAACATTTATAGAAAGGACTTCAACTATACTGCAATTTTTATACTATTTTAAATAGAACTTATATTTAATTAATTGGAAGGAAGGAATCATTAGTTATTGACGCCGTCATATAAACCAATCATCATACACCAATAAACCGTATTACTAGAGCAGAATTGGCATAATTGATTTTTTAAATATTAAAACTTTGCCTTAAAAATTTTTCTCTAATAAAAAAACTTAATGATACACAAACATTAAACTCTCTTGCTTCATATTTAAAGTAAAATTTTAATTTTTTAATAAATCATTTTCAGCAAGTAACTTTTTTAATAGTTTATTGATTAATGAAAGTGCCTAAAATTAAAAATATTAATTGTTTACCATAAAAATACTATTCAAAAAATTAAGCTATATTAAATATCTTAATTTAACACAAAAAATTAGATGAAATTAAAAAAAAAACTGTATTTAAAAAATTTACGAAAATATGCAATACAATAAGCTAATAAAAGTAGGACCTTTTTTCTTAAATAAATATTCAAAGCAATAGTTTGAATTCAATTTTCGAAGAAAGCATAAATTTTACAATAACATACGAAGCATTCGAGAAAATCAAAGTTAAGTTAGTAAGTGATTGTATTGATTCATTGTACTTTTTCACTAATGATATAATAGATTTTACTTAAATCTTTTGAATTTCAAAGCTTGAATAGAATTTTTTTATATAATAAGTGTGCACATTATGAATTTTACATTATAAATTCTTAGATAAACAAGCATTCACGTAGATTGAGGTATTGGCCTTTGTAGCACATGACGAACCTTGAGGGCTTTCAGCTACAATTTGTATTATGTACTCTTGCAAATTGTTACATAATCATTTAGCGTGCTTTGAATACCTTATACGTTACAACCAATGTGTTATGTACTTTTTCAACATTCCCATTAGCAATGGCTTATTAGCAATGGCTTATTAGCAATGGTATAGCTTTTTATAAAATTGTATATTAAAATAGACTTTATTTTTTCGATATTATATTTCCGTACAGATATTTTTTTTTAATAATATTTCAATATGTAAATGTAATTAAAAGGTTATCATTTAAAAAAAAATTAAAAATATGTACATGTCAGTAACACATCATTTAATAATTTTGGAAAATATTTTTTAATATTTTTGTACTAGATTAGTTCTACACTTTTTACCATAAAATGTGAAATTTATTATCGAAACAGTGTTTTAGCATTCAAATATTAATTACATTAAAAATTTTCTGTTCTTAAATGGTTCTGATTATCTAATCCAAATACCTCCTAAAATATATT
This sequence comes from Kradibia gibbosae, assembly GCA_018907135.1. Taxonomy (NCBI): domain Eukaryota; kingdom Metazoa; phylum Arthropoda; class Insecta; order Hymenoptera; family Agaonidae; genus Kradibia; species Kradibia gibbosae. Next base: position 5,398,323 of record JACCHX010000007.1, read on the forward strand.
TATCATTTAAATCGTATTCTATTTCTAAATTCCACAAAATCTTTAAAGGCATTATATCATAGTTAAACTAAAAATAAAATAATTATATTTACAGCAATTGTTCTTAAATGATTAATATACAATTATGATTTACAATTATGATTAATATATACAGTTTTTTTACTTACATTATAAACTAGAACTTACATATTTATAAGTTATGTTTAAAGTGAATAATTTTTATTTTTAATTCCATTGAAAACATATATAAACATATATATATATATATATATAGTTATTTATAAACGTTTACAATTTTACTATTATTAATAAATACTTTTTTCATTGATTTATCATCAACAAAAATAACATTCACTATTTGAATGATAAATTATTTATACTATAAATCATCATTAACGAAGCATTAAAAAATTACAATTGAAGACAATTTATTTCAGTAATGATATTAAGTTATAAAATAATCGGTACTTAGATTAAATACAAATATTTACTTGGCTATATTTTAACTTTTCGTACTTGGAAGTTCGTGACTATATATATATGCTTAATGTAAGAATTACTTAATGTAAGAATTAAAATATTATGATACTACAAAACGAGGACACTTAAAGACTTAGATAGAAATTTATAACTATTTTTGCTCCATTTATAAAGTTGTATAAATTATAGAATTTAATTTATGCATATTTGATAATGAAATATTAAGTTAAGAAATGTATAAAATATGTTTTTAATTGTATTTTATTATAAGCTTTTCATGTCCATTTTTAAGTAAAATTTTGCTAATGCATATTAAAAAATTTTAATATGATATTTGTTCATAACACACATATATATATATATATATATATATATATATATACAACAATGATTAGAAATATTGCTGTATTATAATACGTTATTTGTAAACAAATTTACAGATTTTTATTAAATATGCAATAGTGTATTTCATTTTTTTTTTATTATTTAAATCTTAAGTACATAAAAATGACATTTAATTTAATTATACGTTTTAAATTACAATTTAAATATTAAAAACACTTTACTATATTTAAAAATAATAATGAACATTTTTATAGAGATACACGTGACAATATACGCCTAGCGCCACCTAATGAAAGTATCATGAAGTTAGATCGTATATAACATAAATCACTGCATTAACATGAAATACGACTTATCATACGTTGATATTATTTTGATCACGCTAGTAAAATAATCAATGCCTAACAATTAAATTCGATTAAATATTATTTTAAAAATTCTCTTTAGCTTTATTAAAAAAATTACCCAATTTTGTAAGACTGCTAAGTAGCTCCTTACACAATATAATGCATTTAAATACAAAACCGTCATTATAATAATTAGCTTGTAATAGATAAATAAAAAAATTTATATAATTATAATATAGATTTAAACATAGGTTATAATTTGTAATATAATACATTTTATTGAATGTTACATTAATTTAATAAAAATAAAAAAAATTTTAAGATTATACATTATAGAAACATGAGGTACAATAACAAATAATTAAGATGCCGTCAAATAATGAATGTTTATAAGAAACAATACAAAGTAAAAGAGTAGAAAAATATAAAAAAAATTTTAACCCTTTTTCATAATTATTGAAAAATATACCAGTAACAAACAAAAAATATGTATTTTACAATTACATAATTAATTATTTTGGTTTAAATTTTAGATATTACTCGAAATTTTTAATGTAAAATATATCGATTCATCTTATTAAAATAGTAGTTAAGTTAAACAGGTACCGATGTACATTGTAAACTATTCCACGTATGAAATAAATTATAAAAAAATTAACTTATTAATTTTATGCAATTCTAAATCATTATATTATTACATAGTGTGTGCATATATATATATATATATGCGCGTCCGTGTATGTGTGTGTATGTGGACTATGTATGTATATATTTTTTTAAGGAAAACTAAGTTATTGTGAGTTTGTACATCACTGCAACTGAAAAATAATATATATCTTATATTAAAGCCATGGCTAATACAATGTAAAAACGTTATGCTAAAAATTATTAAATAATTAATACTCATTTAACAATAAAAAAAAATAAATTTTTAATAAGTGGTTTATTTTTAAATGATTGTAACGTGATTTTTTTAAAAATTTAAAAAAATATCAAGTATTATGTTTTTACAGTGGATAGGTTATTTATAAATTCTATTAATTCTATTAGAAAATACATCTGTCTATAATTCTTCTTTCTATAATATTATTATTCATAAATAATGAATACTGAATATAATAAAACAGAAATATTTTTATCTCTTCTGTACGTACGGATATGCGCCTATAAGTGTATATGTAAAAGACGATAAGTTTTTTCTTAGTAATGTTATCGTACCAGTCGGTATACCTGTAAACCGACGTATCGACTAAAACTGTATTCATTATAAATCGCTTTTTTATTGTTCGTTATTAATATTTTTTTACAATAATAGTATTGAAAAATAAAAAAATTATACAAAATAAAATACAAGTATTATTTAGATACGTATACAAGTACAATCTTAGATACGTATTCATAGTATTTTTAATAAATGTAAAAGAAATAATAAGACAAATAACTTCGTTTATATCAGGAGAAAATGTTATAGATGTTAATATAAATATTAAAAGGGAAGGGCATAAATTATGTAAAAGTTTTATTGATGAAGAAAGTTAAAGGTATAAATATAGATAAATGGAATCGAATTATTTACCTGAATAGTCAAATTAAGTATTAATATATTCTTAAAAAACTGATTTTTTATGTAGATAGAGAATATTGATATTTATCATTCATGATTATCTTCATTCTTTCTTATTGTTTTTTAATAATTTTATAATTTGTAATTAAACATTCAAATAAGTATAGCGAAATAAAGAATTAGAAATAAAAGTGTGTAGGATTTCAAAATATTATATTTAAGAGTTCTCTACTCTAGACTGTAGTAGTTGAATGAATCTAGGAAATAATGTCAAAAAATAAAAATATTGTGGGATGTATGGTCTTAATAGGTCTTCGAGTAAAGTTAAAAATTGAAAATAAAAATCATTAGAGATCAAGGATTCTTGAATTGGAAGCACGAAATAAAAACTAAGAGACTACGAGAGATAAGAAGAAAATAGTATTAGGGATAAATATCACGCACGCGTGCGCGCCTATGCATATATATATATGCGCATAAATATATAACATGTGACATGTATATAAATTGGATTTGAAATTATAAATTGGAGTCGTGCTCGAACGATCTAATGGATAAATAAAAAAACGATATCGTTAATTAAATGAGCGCGAGACGAGCATTAGAGAGCGCAAACTTAGATACGTCATCGATTGAGGAAGATGCTGCACGGAAATCGCGAAGAGCAGTCAAGGCCGCCTCGTCCTGAGAAGAAACGGGATAGCGTACAGAGCATGAGTGTACGTGCGTCATAATCATTGATTCGTATAGAAAGAATGCAAAGCGATTATTAAGGAGGCGCTATCCGAGCCTTGGCCTTTTTCCTGCAGAGCCTTTCGAATTCTTTTCTCGTGCAGGTGCGCGCCGCACTAGCCAAGCGAGAGGAAGATGAGAGACGCGGGAAACAAGCTCCGAAAGCATCGAGCTTCTCTCTTCGAATCTAACTAATACTCCCTGGAGCGGGGAAAGCGCGCGAAGAAGAAAAGCATGGCTGTGCGAAGTGTGAGGCGGGAGTCGCGCGCGTCCCCTCCGCTCGTGGAAGTCAGCGCTCAGCGTCAGCGTCGGCGGTGGCAGCGACGCGCCTCCAATCCTCCATTGGTCGCGGCGGTCGGTATAAGCTCAACCAAGTCCCGCAACAGTATTCAGTTCTGTTGTTACTCACTCACCGAACACTTGGTAAGTACTCGCGCCTTGTGGGGCGGCTATTTTATCATTAACCTATGGGCACTCGAAAGTATTGCTGGGCCCGGGCCCCAGGACAGCCGGGAGCAGTCGGAACGAGCCGCGAGGGCTCCAATTACTTATCCTTAGCACTCCACTACTCGCTCGTGAGATACTGATCTTTCTCGGACACTCGCCGAACGAGTCGCGCGTCTTAGCCCCTGTTTCATCGCTGTTTCGTGTCAAGTTCCCGAGGTGCACGCGACGCGTTGTCGCTAAAGGATAATGGCACCGCTTAGCTGCCGTTACTCCACCTCGTGCATACCTCGTATTTATTTTCGCGTGGGCCAAGATGTCCTCGATCGATAGCTGCACCGCCTCTAGTTCATCTGCACTTCTGCGCAAGGATTCGCCTGACCTTCGTTCGCTCTCTCTCTCTCTCTCTCTCTCTCTCTCTTCTACTAGGCAGCTCCCTCGCATTCATCCCCTCGACAATCATCGTTAGATCACTCGACCTCATTTTTTATTATGCTCCATTCCGACTTACCTGCGAACAATGCAACTGATTCCTTCTTCGTCTTCCTGCTCTGACCCCCTACCCTCGTTGTTGTTATCATCATCGCCATCGACATAAATTTCCCGCGCAAAAGCTATCAATCGTTGAATAACTCGAGTTGACGAGATTGGGCTGCCGAAGCGAAGCTCCGGGTGCGGTTGGGTAGGTCGACGACGCTTTGCGACTCCATTGTGTATTTGTAAACATTCGCTTACCTGCTCTTGAATAATAGACAATGGATCGCAATTACGCGCGAGTACAAAAAGACGATTGACGATTGCTTACGTATTCTTCGATATCATTTACTAGTTAAAGATAATTGCTTAAACAAAATCATCTACAAATAACAACAAATAACGACACTGTAGACCATACTAGATCCATTACAATGATGCCTTGTTATAATGACTGTGATAATGTTAATGATAAAGAGTCCCTAAGTAAACAAACATGCATATTTAGGATGGGCGTCATTTCTGTTTTCTATAAAGATACATAATTTTAAATACATTTTTAATAAATGACAAGTTTGTCTCTTTATATAGCAAAATAATACAAAGCCAAGGATTAACTGCATCGTCTACATCGTCTTGCATTTACACGCGTTCTAGATTTTGATAATTCAAAATTCTCGCATCATAAACTTTACTAACTCGTAACATCATGCCTCCTTTTATACATTTTGGTTAGGTTTAACTTTCTAATCAATCCAACTATCGTCAATTAAAGATAAATTATTAAAGAAATTTTATCAACGTAACAATCAATGCAATTTTTAATCAATTATATTTCGTAATTTTTTTTATACAACATACCATACACATATTTTTTCTATATTCTTCTCATTTAGTTTTAATTATGATAAAGTCGTATACAATTATAGGCGCTTATGAGTAAACCAATGACTACACAACAGGAATATTGTTTTCAATCGAGAATCATTGCATTATCCTGAAGCTTAGTTTCTTTTTGTATAATATGATTCACAGATTACAATTTATATAATTAAATCCTTAACATTTAGCACTATTCACAAATGTAAATATAATTTTAAAAATTGTGTATATTCGTATATAACACGTCTGTTATTAATTTTACTTTACAATTTTAATATTTGTCAAGTACAATTTCAGTTCAGTTTTTTTTCAATAAATTCAGTTTAATCAATGGAATTATTTAGAAAATAAAAGCATGTAAAACGTCATATTACACTCTTAACCTGTGAAATTACGGCCAATTTACTTGAAATCAATCCGATGTTCGTATTTAAATGCTTTGTTCACTGGAAAGTCAATTTTTCATTAATAATGATAGTTGACTTGACAATAAAATTCATAAAATATTTGAACTCTACATGATCTAGATCAATGCAATTGTCTCAAAGTTCTTGCTGCGTCAATAAAATCAATCATCCATAAACAATCTGAATATAATGTAAAAACATTGTGATACCCAAGTTCCATATCGTAACAGATTTATTATAAAATACATAAATTATTTTATTCTAACACTTAATATTAGTTAAATACTACTTACTGGTACTTGGTTACTTACTGGTACTTTCCATATAAATATAATTTATTATAATAAAAAAATGTTTGTAAACAAATATTTCTTTTCTATATACGTATATACAATATCATTATATGTAGGTGACTATTATTAGTTAAAAAAAAAATTATATCAATGATGAAAATTCTTGTGTATGTAATTGTATTCTACACAAACACAAGAATCTTTTCCATAATGTTACATAAGTATTTGTATTTCAAAAATTGTTATTTAAAAAATGTTTATAGTTTAACTTATAGACATTACATCAATTTAGATCAACAATAAAAGTAATAAAATATATGTTACAAAGTATGTTTTAATTATACAGGTATATGCAAATTATAAAGCATATGGAATTAATATTTTAAAAAAGTAAGCCCTTAATAATTTCATAATAAAAGAGCTTAATTCAGGAAAGCAATTAAAAATGGGAATATAATACATTATTTTTGTATAGAATTTCTACATGAATAAGAATTGTAAAATCATATCAAATAATTTACCTTTATCAAGTATAATTGAATTGTCTTTTACTAAAATATATCGTGTAAATATTATATTTTTTAGACTAGATGTATAATCACTAATACATTTATATATACATATATTTTTAGTTGACGTGGATAAGCACATATAAACCGTATGAGAATAAATTATTAACATTCTATAAAGCAATATACAATATCTATTAATTAATAAATACGTTTGTAAACAAAATTAAGTATTACGTTTCTCTATAATGGCAAAAAATGATGTCAGACAAAGATTCGCGTAAAGAATTATCTTACTCAAGCACACCTAGAGATTTTTTAAGCTTACAAGTCCTAGATTGCTTAATACATATAAAAAAACAAGATAAGTAAGATGAAAAAAATTTACCTTCTTAATAGGAAAAAGGAATTTACTTTTCTTGAGCTGAGGAAAAATTAAAAAAAAATCACTAAAATGAGAATACTATAAACATTTTTTTATTGTCAATATTATAGATATGTGGAATACTGTGTCATTGGCTAAACAAAAATGATAATAATTTGATATTTAACATTAATATATATTATCACAAGTATTTTTTTTAAGAATTTTATAATCTAATTACAAATTGGTTTAAAGTATTTGAAAAGATAAAAGCATAATAAATTATTATTTTGCGTCTTATTAAATTATCTGTTCAGATTGTTGTAAGATTTTATCAATAACTACTAATTAACTATATTAATACTTGAATAAAATATGATTAATTAATTAAAGTATGATTAATTTATTCTTTTTTTTTTTTAAAGTAATGTAACGAAGTAAGAAAATTTATGTAGTAAAAATATAACTAGGAATGATAGTCTTAATTATATATGAATAAATTAGGTAAAAATTAGCTTATATATTTTTAATAAGCTATTTAAAAAATGATATTAATGAAATGTGAATAGTTACAATTGTTTAATTTACATTTATACAAATATGTAAATATAAACATAGAAATGTATGTACATATATATGTTTCATAAATCAATTAACATAAGTAATTATTTCATTTAAATTAGATAAATTAATATTACATGACTTGTATTTTATTTGTTGACAAATTAAAAAAGTTCTGCCTATAGCCATAGGATATTAGATATATAATATAAAATAATTCCTTTACTGACAAAAAAAAATATTTTAATGTATTTGAAATTATTGCCATAGATTCTAAATTTCTTGAATAAATTTTCAATTATATTCCATATTTAAGTAAATAATCTCAATAATTCGGTTTTTATCGACAGAAATATTATATACAGTGTTTAAAAAAAAACAAATTAAATAAACATTAATATATAAGTAAATGTAAAATAAGTATAATGTTCGTAATTAATGTGTACTTTATCATTATGGAAAACAGTTGTTACTTTGACTTTTTGAATATTAGATTAAAATTGGACTTAAAAATAGACAAAAAAAAATGATAAGGGTTGTAACAAGTCCGATTATAATAAATTTAACTTATTTTACAATAGTTAAAACATTTAATGAATATCGAAGATTTATACAATTTAATAATAGAATATTTTTTTAATGACAAAAGATTTGACAAATATTTTACAATGTTACTGTATCCAATAATAATAGCGACATATTCAAAAGATAATATAAATGACAAATATACATTTTCGAGTATGAGAACCATTTTAAAAATATAGTTTGATTAAAAATATTTTGGGATTTCATAAGGCTTACAATATTATTTGTATTCATTAGAAATTAATCTTTTATTTTTAAATCTTAGCATCGATAATATAAATCATTGCCCTCTTCATATTGACATTTTATATTATCTACATATTTGTATAAATAAAATAAACGTTTAATGTAGAGGAAAGAGTATATCTTATTCCGTGTAATAACTTCCATAGATTTGAATATAAAATTTTTCTTCAATTTTCTAGATTAAAAAAATGTAACTTAAAACATCGATTTATGTTTCAGATCTCTAATGTATTATTTTACTCCTTCGAAAGCTTATACATTAGGAATACATTTTTTAATTTCATTCTTAAATAATATAAAATTATTGAAAAAAAATTTTTTTAATTTGTGAATTTTAATTAAATTTTTTGTGCAAAAAAATTTGCAAAAAAATTTGCAAAAAAAATTGCCGTGTTAAAATTAAAGTAGTAGAAAAATTAATTCTTTAATAATATCGCAAATAGTTACACTTTATAATTGAATACTTTTTATAAAATTTATTTATCGAGAAAATGTTTAATTAAGTATAACATACTTTTATAATTATAACTGCATGAGCATAAAATGCCAATAAAAAAATAATTTTACTGCTTTTTGAAAAAATATTTTTCAAATTTCATAGAGAACTCGGCTTGCGAATATCGGAATTGCGCATATCCTTCATATTTTTAAACTGCGCATTAGCATTAAAAAAAAAATTATTGTTTTTTTTTTCAAAATTTTCCCACGTTTTTCTATAAAACAAGTAATTGAGTAATTGAGTTCACATGGCAATAGAACTGTATCTGATAAAAATATATTTGCTTCTATGTTTTGACGTATATTGATTTCGGGAACGTATAACAAGTTTGATGCTATTACACGTACTTATAAGAGATGAGAAAATCTCTCTAGAATTCGAGTTTCACGCATTCGATAAAACACGTGCATTTATACAATAAACGCATATATAAGCTTTCTCCTTCTGCCTCTTTAACGCTCTCTCTTTTCCCCACTTCATGGTTCTGTCAATTATAAGTAAGAAGAATAAGAGGGGGAGTGAGAATGAGTTGGATTGAGTGGGGGTAGACATAAATATAGAAAGACAGACCTAGACAAGAGATTAAGGAAATGAATAGAGAACATGTTGAGGAGAGCAAAGAGATGCTCTGCATTATGTATAAATTACTTTTGTGAGCATGCAAGCACAAAATTTATACAAAATTGGCTAACATCCAATTTGTGTACGTTTTCTATTTTCAGATCTTTGCTTTCTCTTTCCCTCTCGCTTTCTCGCTCTCTCGCTCTCTCTCTCTCTCCCACTGTCTCTCCCTCTCTCTCTCTCTCTCTCTTTTCTTCCCCCCTCTCCTGCTTGGTTTGCTTAGCCTCTAATTCTTGAAGTTTTCAAACTACGATGCTGTGAGATGAAAATTTATATATCCGCTTGAACGTCACGCGTCGTTTTTTCTTATAACACGTGCAACTAGGCAATCATTGTTATTGTGGTGAGAAACGAACAATTCCAGCGGCGAAGTGGTTGTTAGGTGACGACGTGCGTCGCAATTTCTCATTCGCAGATACGAGTGCAGTTTGTCAATTTTGAATGTCGAAAGCTAGCGTTATAATAGGCTGTTTGTGGTAATTGAAATCATTATTTGTAAAATTTTGCTTAATTATTTAAATACTTTCCTGCAGAAATGTAAAATCAGTTTTATTATAAAAACTAGTATCGTCAAGATAATTTAACGACAGAACCTATGATAAATTTCATTAAATACGCAAGTAATCAAAATAATATTACTAAAAAAAAATACTATAAGAATATTTAAATAAAATATGCAGTACAATACTTTAGTTATTCTTTAGAAAACTTGAAATTTTTGGAAAATTTCGTGCAATATTTCAAGCGATATAAGTAATCAATATTTCAAGAAACTATTTCGCAAATCCTCGCAATAGTTTTTTTGGATGGAATCGGGTATTTTATTTTTATTCACATAAAACATATTAATGATTATAACTTAATTTTTAATTTGCAATATTTGTATTACTTACAGTAAATATTTTATCATTATAGTAATTATTATGTTGTACAATTTTTTTGTAGTTTTGTTGTATAATATAAAATAAGGTTTTAAAGTAATAATTTTTACTAAAAGTTTGTTGAATACATCGTGTAACATAATTAATTATGTATTATTCACTTTTGCATTCAACATATATTGTATTAATATTACGTTACGTTTTATGATGCGTAAATAAATAAGTTGATTAATACTTCACCTGTTTATAAATAATAAAAAATTAGGTTAAGGAAACTATTTTTAAAATAATAATAAAAAAAGCAAAGAGAATTCAAACAACTAATTAAAATTGATTATCTTTTTTATTCTATACAATTTAAAAATTACGATAATTATTGTTATAAACATTAAGACATTATAGCAATTGAATAATGTGAAAAAATACTTTGTTTTCTTCTTTTAAATTTATGTATTCACTTTTATTCTACAGGGAGCAAAAAAAATTTATCATTTGTTTAAATGCCTTAGTTATGAGTAAAAAATTGCTTAAAAATAATGTATATACTATTATATACTATTGTAAGAATATTATATACATATATATATATTTATATAAATAATTCATTTAATTAGATTTTAAGATTACAGTCTCTTAGAGTTTAAACATTTATCGGAGAGTATAAAAACAAAATTGATATACATAAGAAGGAATACCATATTGAAAATTTATTCTTGAATAATTTGAATATACATAAAGTTATTTTATTCTTTCGCTTGAAAGATGATAATTCTCCTTCAATAAGTTTTCGCCTCATAATTTTGCAATGTGTTGCAATTACAAAGTTTACTTTTTCACCCATTGTGAAATATCTTTGGAAAGAAGTAATATTATAGTATAAAGTATAATTATTTAATATAATTTTTCAAAACCTTATAATACTATTATAACCAATCGATTATTAGAATCCTTTTACGATAAATTTTATTCGTATAAATAGGTCATTTGATAAAATAATTAAAGTAAATTTACTCAAATTCTCCAAGATAAATGTAAAAAATTAAATTTATTATTACATAATGGCGTTATTAAATTTACTGGTAATACATTACTATTGTAAATGCGTAAATCCACTTACCAAGAAAATAATACTGTATACAAAATTATAAATAATGTTATATGACAATTAATATGTTACAGAAAAATAGTATGTATAAGGAATTTCGTGGCAAGGAAATAAAGCACGAGCCGCGGTCGCGAGGACTGCACTCATTCCCCGACCACTTTAGAGAACCCAAATTTTACTTGTAAAAGTTCTCGTCAAAGTGTGAACGAAGAGGAATTTGTATATAGTGTACATAGATACAGATTGAACTTTAAGCATAACGTTACATATATATTATATATTCATATGCAATCAAGTTTTAATTTAAAGCTTTGTTACGAGAAATAAATTGTAAAAATAAAGAAGAGACTAAGATACGTGGTACAAAATGAAGAGTACATCTGAAAATGATTTGTCCCTCGGAATCAAGCTTCTCACTGCTGGAACTGCGGCTTGCATTGCGGATCTGGCGACCTTTCCATTAGATACTGCTAAAGTTCGGATGCAGGTGAGGCTCATTAAATAGTATAAAAATTCAAACAATTATAGTTATTAGAGAAATTGTCATGACGATTTCAATTTTATATTAATAAATAACTCATTTATAATTTACAATTTGCTAGAAAACTTTGATCATTTAAAAAAATTTTTATAATATATCATAAAAAGAATAAATTATATTTGAACTAGTTTTTTTCGTAATATTATTGCGTAAATACGATAGCGTTCAGATCAAAAATTTATTTTGGATCAAAAGCCATTTAAAAGATTATATGTATTTTTTCTTTATTTTGTAAAACTGAAATAGTTCATTCTTATTGTATAGCCTTTATATAAATTATTTTACACTTTCTTATAAAAACTTTTATTGTAAATTTAAATAATTGAACCAGCGTATAAATTAAGTGTATCAATTTTGGGTTATAAAGTTTTGACAAATGAAAGATTTAAAAAATATTGTTAATTATTGGTGACTATTCAAATAAGTACTTTATGTATCTTTAAATAACATTAAATTTTTGGGCACTCAAATATTATTTATAAATAATCATTTGATAAATTTTAGAAGCTATATGAACGTCATTATTTGTAAAATAATTTAATTTTTTCTTTTATGTACAAGATTAATTGATTTATGCAATTACAGTTAAAATTGGTTTATCAATAAGATAAACTATTTTTTTTCATAAAACATTTATAAATTTCCGATTAATTATTCAAAGACATCAATATATTACGATGTGAACTTTATTTTACATAAAATATTACAAAAAATCAAAAAAAATTTTTAAATAAAATCTAAATCTAATAAAAAAAGAATTAATAGTTATTAATAATCAAGTAGTATTTAAAGTAATTGTAATATATTTCACTAAATAATAAAAAATAAATGTTTTCGAGTATTTAGTTCTTTATTTATAAAAAAAATTAAATAAAAAAAAAAACTTATTAATTAAATGAGGATTGTATACCAACGTTTTGAAATCCAATACTACGTTGCTGGCTTTTATCATAAAATCTAGACTTAAGCTTGCAAGGAGCAATAATATATATATACACACATATGTATGTGCGTCGGTATTTGAAATTTTGCACAGATCGCTGGTGAAGGACGGCCTATATTATTAGCGGCTACGGAGGGCTCAGTATTAACAATGCGCGCCACTCAACCTGGATTGTTACAAACTATGGGAAACATCGTGAAAACCGAAGGAATGAGGTACGCTATTATTTTTCAGTATAATTTTTCGTGTTTATGGTGGGTACATTTCAAGTTTAAATAATCAAAAATAATAATTTTTAATTCGATTTGAATCGTATTTGTGTGTCTCTATAGAAAGTATGTAAAACTCAAAATACAAAGTCGATTATTTTAATTACACTCATGTAAAATCCTACTTTTTGTTTATTAAAATTATTTAAACGCACTATTATTTTCAAAAAACAAGCTAATCTTTTAATCATTAATTTCTATTATTTTCATAAAGATTTTCTATTCTTTTCCTTTGAAAAAGCCTTTAATAGTCTTCCGCGATTCTACAACAATTACTGAAAAATTAATAAATATACATATAGCGTAGTATTGAAAATTTTAGTTGATTGAACATTAACAGCATCTCGAAGCTATAAAAATGTCTTTTCTTTCCAAATATGAAATCACCGTATTAGAAAGCTTAGTTTTTAAAAGATGCAATTGACGGAAGACGATTACAGTGCTAAATAGAAGTCCGTTATTTTTACTCGTTATTCTCCAATTTTAATAGACGCCTGATTATACAAAGCGCCGAGATCACCTCGACTTTAAAATAAATGCTTATTTGCAATTGGAAAAAAAGAAAGACTGAAGAAAAGAAACAATAAAAAGAAGTAACGAATAAAACAAATAGTCGGTATTTTGAAGCGATTTGAAAAGATATGAATAAGAATGTAATAAATGTAAGCTTAGTGATTGTCCGCGGGATTGCTAAGACAGGCTCACTTCAATAACCCCAAGTTGGCAAAAAAAAATAAATAAAAGAAAAGATACTTTCGAGCCCCCAGAGCCCCCGATTATCTGAGACCCTGAGACCCCCGTCAAAAAGCCGAGCACGTGTATAGTCGTGGCCCCTGGGGATGGGGGTTGATAGGGATGTTGTTGTGGGCGTGTTGTTGAGCGAGGGTGGTTGCAGGAGCCTGTACGGAGGTCTTTCCGCGGGACTCCAGAGACAGATGTGTTTCGCCAGCGTACGATTGGGCCTCTACGACAGCGTCAAGACACTCTACGCTGGAATCATCGACGGTATTTCCTCCTAAAACTCTTTATCATAGAGTTTGTTTAAAACCAAAAAATAATTAAAAAAAAAAAATTTATATATAAAAAAAACACATGCATATACATATATTTATATATATATATATATATATATTTATATTTATTTATTTATTAATATGTGTATAGGTGTGTGTGCGTGTATATGTATAGAGAGAGAATATAAAGAAAAAAATTTTAAGAGAAATAATGCATACCTAATTCATCGCCTCTAGTGGAGACTCAGCTTAAAATTCATTATTTTTTTTAAAAGCATGTTTTACATTGCCTTCACGTCATTGATATTGTTGCTCGTTATATTTATTCCTATAGTACCAATTTTCATTGCACATCTAACGATTGCGTAAGATTTTTTACAATAGTGCTGTTATTACTAGTTACTCACGTTTAAATTGCGATGCAACATCTTAAAACTGATAAATCAGAATTTGATAAAGATTTTTTTATCAAGTTTTAAACTTAATAATTTAAATATTTGAAAATAATTGAATTCTAAAGATTTCGAGACGGCTACTTGACATTAATATACATTACCTGCATATTAATTTCATAACGTTACAAAATCAAGTTTTCGCTATAAAATAAATGTTAATTTATCACTTTAAAAACAAAATTCAAATATGCTCAAGTTGACAGTGCTGATTCTTCACTATTAAGGGAGTAAAGAGAAACGTTATTCCCTTTACTTCTATAGGTAATATACCTAATGTATATTCATGAAAATGTTAAAAGTCCAAAGTTAAAATCGAAAATAAAATGAAAAGCTTGAATTAGTTTTATTGCGCAATGGAACCATAAATCTTCTTAAAATATAAACGTTCATGATTTTTGCTGTTAAAAATTTTTATATTTACATGGGAATGAATTGTTTGCTAAGTTTAAAGTTCTCTGTTTCTCTCTCTCTCTCTCTCTCTCTCTCTCTCTCTCTTTCTCTCTCTGTTTATATATATATATATATACATATATCTTTCTATCTATCTATATTTCTCTCTTTCAATAAGTTCTTCGATGTATGCAAGTCTTCAGTGCATTAAGCAAAAACAATAGTATAAAAGACAAAAGAATAAATAAAAATGCATTAAGTTGCACATAAAAGAAAAAAAAAATTAATATTTAAAATAATAGGGAAAGACAAGAAAACAGGAAAACGATGCGGGCACAAGTTGACAGCGTTTTTGATTATCAACAGGTAAGAGCGGCGCGGTGGAGACGAAAAATGGTGGCGTTAACATCGGCGTGCGCATTGCCGCCGGCAGTACAACCGGAGCCCTCGCCGTTCTTTTTGCCCAGCCAACGGATGTGGTTAAGGTCCGTCTTCAAGCCGGAAATATCAACCAGAGCAGCGTCAGATATGCTTCGACGCTCCAGGCGTATAAGAGCATCGCCTACAACGAGGGTACGAGCGGCCTCTGGAAAGGTGAGCTCATCTTTTACCCACCACCCCCTCTTTCGTCTATCCTCCCCATCATCAGTCTTTTTATTGATCTACGTTGCACGGACTCCGTGACGCTTCGGCTTATCGAGCTGAGCGAAACTCGACATTGCTCAAGGTCGATGCAACTCCATCCAAACACGCGCAATTTTCTCGCTCACGCGTTGACCCACGCAAATTTCTACGCAAACTCCCACAGATAGGAGCACCACTTTTACAAAACAGCTTCTCTCGATGGCATATAGATGCACGTTTCGAAACTTACAAACCCTCCTTTCTGAGACCTAAGGCGTCAGCCCGGTATCGTCGATTCTCCCAATGTCGGACACTGCTTATTCTCTCCTACTAATTATAATAACTCTTTCCTCTTGCGAATTTGTAACGCAAATCGTGTTTCTCAAAATCGTAATTACGATTATTGTAATATCGAATAGCTGTAAATTAGTCATCGAAACCCACTAAGCAATACTGAATTAAATAAATAGTAGCCTGTAAAATGAAAGTTAATAAATCAAACCATTTTCGTACTATTTGCAAGAAGTTCCTTTAATAACATGACTTTGAAAATCATTTTATCGGAATTCACAAATCAATATTTCATCTACGTAAAGCTTTTGGAGAACGTCAATTTTTTGTGTAATTGCAATGTTAATCTTTAAAAAAGATCTTTGAAAAATTATTCACCTGTTTTGGCAACAATTTTAAACGCACATGAACTAAAAAAAATAACATTCACGTCAATATTCACGAAGAGTATATAATTAATAAATAAAGTGCTATTGTAGTTAAAATGAATGGCTAATAGTTGATCGATACGTTTTCAACGAATTACATTTCTGTGTTTAATTTACATGCAGGAGCGTAAGCAAGGAACAAAACCTCTCGAAATCAATTACACCCATTTACCACAGGACAGTATATAAGTATTAAAAGCTAATTTAATATTATGCGATTCGCCTATGTATTTGTTAGAATATTTTTAAACTTATTTTTAAAATGGTTAGCATTACTACACAAATTCAATCCTTAGATAAGAATCAGGCACGCATTAGAGCAGTCTTTAGGTAAAAATTATTGGCTTGTAGTACCTTTACTTATTGTTTAATTTCCATTTTCTTGATCGATAATTTGATTAATTTTAGTGTGTCTTCTCTAGAGAACTGATACGTGAACGGCACATTTTACGATTGTTCGTAATGAAACTCAAACATGTATCGTGTAAATGGATGAGTTGGCTGATAAGCAAGCTTTAGCCTTCTACAATATACATCTATATCTACATGTATTTACGGTTTAAGATTTTGTTTTTTTATTATGTTATATTTTTTTCTTTTTAGTTTTGACTTAATCTATGTGATAATAATAATATTGTTATAAATATAAATAAGTCACCGCTCATCTTATCGTCAATGTAATTCTCATCGAACACGTTGCTCTTTAGATAAATTTATTTCGACAATATTGAAAATAAAATGCAAAAAGTAATTTTTACAAATGATTGCTTAGCATTCCGATTATTAGTCTTATAGTACCATTATTTTCTTCCATGCGTTAGCCACTTCCGCCTTATTCGTTAAACTTGCGATAAGTGATTGTGAAATCTGTCGATCATTTCATGTAGAGTAAGATGTATTTATTTGTTATCTCTCGGAGATTCCTGTAGATTATACACTCTTCTTATTGAAAATATAAGGAACTTTCCATTATAAGGCACATTCCAATGCTCTGACCAGATAAAGTTTTCAAAACTGGTTAATGACCCTATTTCGATCTCTTTCTTATCATTCATAATACAAATTTTGACATTGAAGACTTTTAAACTGAATGAAACAAAATTAGTAAAGTATGAGATTAATTGTACTAAATTTACACAATAAAGCACGAAAGAAAATCGTTGCTTATTATTGAATCGACCAATATGTATTATATAGAATTTTGGGTAACCGATATCGTACAAAATCATACTTGAAGTTAAAGATATAGTAAAGATTTATTTTTTATTATAAATGAAACTATATTGCTTAAGCGCTCGTGCACAGTGAATAATCTCTTATGCTATGTTAAAGTTATTTAATTGTTGTGTAAAAGAATTTTAGCATAGTCATAATAACCAATTTCCTGACCTCTAATCAAGGACCTTAATTCAAGATTTAAATTCCGCGATAATACTAAACTGTACAATGTACTTGGAATGCTAAATCCATAGAAACCGGATTAATAAACCTTTTTTTGTTCACAAATGAAACATATGTATATACGAGGGCACTTGAGCTTTGAGATAAAGAGCAATGTGTAGAAGAGTTATGCAAGATATAATTTGAAATATGGATAACAATTACAAGCGACTGCTGCGTGACTTCCACAAATATGAATGTACATTCAATTAATACTCAGTTTAAGCTTATCTTTAATTTACTAAAGTCCAATTTTAACAATATCCAATTATTAATTATTTTAAGTGCAGTACGCTTAGTGGTAAAGATAAATATTTGAACAGTCTATAAGGCTCGAGATAAAAATGTTATTAAATGTTATACTATATTCAACCTTAATACATGGATTTGTTAAAAAAGATATTATTTAATGAAGTAAGTGTATAAGTAGTACAAGGCACATCCGTATTTATAATTTTTTTATTTTATATCAATGTAGAGTAAGAGCTCCTCACCTTTGCATATATTTACTTCAAATATGATAAACATAGAATTCACATTAGAGAATCATTTATAGTAGATTTTTGTAAAATGGTGTACCGTTGTAGATAATACGAGAGAAAGTAGCATCGACTGAAAGAAAAAAATGTAGGTCTAAATATTATGGTCATAAATCTAAATCATAAGTACGAAGTGGTAAGAAGTATGCGCTCAAAAAAATAAGAGCAAGGCTATTACGATCGCCGCCTCATGAAGATAAATGACCGATAATAAATGTTGCTTACAGGCACCTTCCCCAACATATCCCGCAATGCCATTGTGAACGTGGCAGAGATAGTTTGCTACGATGTTATCAAGGAAAAGATCTTGAACTCCGGCCTCCTGCAGGATGGAATCCCCTGTCATCTGAGCGCCGCTGTCACCGCAGGGCTCTGCACGACCCTCGCCGCGAGTCCGGTTGACGTAGTCAAGACCCGTTACATGAATAGCGCTCCTGGCGAGTATAAGGGTGCAATTGACACCGCCGTGCGGATGTTCATGAACGAGGGCCCAGCCGCCTTCTACAAAGGCTTTGTTCCGAGCTTCGCCCGTCTCGTTTCGTGGAACATCGTCTTGTGGATCACTTACGAGCAGCTCAAGATCCAAGCGACGAGAGTACGAAATTCCGAATGAGCGAACGGTTCTAACAACTTATCTACCATTTTTCCCCAATTTATTCGGTGAAATTTTATTGGCTTATTTGTTTGTTTTTTATTTGTTTGTTTGTTTTTCGATGACTGCGTACAGACGCTAAACGAAGCCTAGCCTAAGTAGTGCTTAAAAGTTATTACTTTTGCAAGGCGGATTTTCCAATTACAGATCATTCGCGTATTATAAATACGATACTGGATATTACGATTCTTTGAAAGAACCTTTTTTATCTTTTAAGCAAACTCGTCGGGATTGTTGAACAATTCTGATAATGCCTCATTGCGATAAATGGCACTCGTTAGTTTATAAATTAAATTGTCGAGA
The DNA here is from genome assembly GCA_018907135.1 of Kradibia gibbosae. Taxonomy (NCBI): domain Eukaryota; kingdom Metazoa; phylum Arthropoda; class Insecta; order Hymenoptera; family Agaonidae; genus Kradibia; species Kradibia gibbosae. The sequence continues at coordinate 5,417,550 of JACCHX010000007.1, forward strand.
AATTTTTAGAAATAAAGTACAAATTTTTACTACTTCCTTCCTTCGGATCATTATTATATTTTATATGTATATTTACTTCTTAATTTATGACTGCACGTATAATTAATAATGTGCAGCGCAATAAACACACTTTATCAGTTGGCTATTCATGAGAACATTGATATTGTTAAATTGTATGAATAGACGTTATTATTTTGTCTAAATGACTTTTAAATCACTTTTATGATCTGCAATTTGAATAACCACCTTGCAGTAGATGCAACATTAAAAATCCAATACCTTTTCATTAAAATTTGAACGGACTGTTTTAAAAAACAAATTTTGTAATTATTTTCGATTATCGATTGATTAATGACAAATTTACCTTTGTTCTTGTTATGAAAATATTAAGTCTACAAAAAAAATTTAATCTTTTTTACAAATATGTAAATTTTTCTGTCTTGAACCTTTCCCAATAATATAAAAAGGTAGTTAATTTAAAATATGAGGCAGTCATGTCGATAAATTAGTTAATTCCCTTTCTTATTTTTGTAACTTGAATAAAAATATTGAATAAAAATCAGCTTAAATACTGAGAATGAATTATTAGGTAATGAGCGAAAATGAACAAAAGAAACCTATAGACGATATATATATTGTTTAGCAAAAAGTATGAATGATTACCTGTAAACAGAAATTTGTTGTAATGTATAATAAGTATTTCGTTGATTGAAAATGATTTGGTAAGCGTATCTTTCAATAAAAATTTTTTTAATTTTTTTATAATAGAGATGGTTATATACAAAACTGTAACATTTTTAGAAAGTTGGATTGACGTATTTAAAAACAAGAATGTTTCGTACATTATAGACTTATAAAAAGTATGTATTAATTATAAATGAAACACAATTATACAACTTATACAAGATGATACAAACATATACATATATTATATAATACATAAGCTTCGTCATGCATAAAAATGTTTAAACAAATAGTATTAAACCAAAAAGACAATATTCTTATATTTAAAAGTGAGAATAAATTTGTAATATTAAATTATTGTATATTGAATTATGAATATTTTTTAAGGTGTTTGTTAATTAATTTTTTAAATTTTTTACTTTTGACGGTAAGATGTGGCAATTGAAAACTGTTTTCATATATTTGACGATTATAAGCTCGCTATTATTATGTTTATTTGAAAGGTCATAAATAGTTTAAATGCTCTTTTTTTGTTGTTAACAAGTGGCATGTAGCGAATACACCATGCCTATTCTGTTAGGTGCACGCACATGCTTTTCTGAATACTGTGCGTGTATGTCGACGTACGCTTAGAGAAATATACGAATAAATGTAGAAGCAATAATAAATAAAAAAAAGTTATAGATTCTATTTTTGTTAAATATGTGCTTTAGAAATATAATAAATGCTAGTAAATTGATAGGGAAATATTAAAAAATTAAAAAAAAGAGCCATGCTTAGAATATTTTCATTGTTTTGAGAATTTCTGAAAACAGTATGATTCTGCGAGTATAAAATGAAATTGTGATGTCATTAAAATACAATTGAGCGAGTATTTGTATCATGCGTGACGTAGCGATAGCGGGTAATGGGAAAACTGTAATATCGAACGTACAGATGATTTTTCAATGTATTCACATACTCTGTTCAATAGCATGTTTTCATCGCTTTTTCTATGGAATTTAAATAAAAAGATAATAATGCAGCAATAAGGAAGCAAAAATGGAGGTATTGGATTGTTGATTACTGTTCCCCGTTTCAGGGTACCGATTATCGGGAATGGAGAAGTGCCGAATCGTTTGGGCGAAGACGTCGCACCTGTGCCCCACCGAGAGCAGCTGGCGCTGGACCGCGTCGGTCTAGCGCAGGCGCACAGGTGTCGGGGCATCCGGCTCTCAGTACCGGCACCTGGTGGCAATTCTCGGAAATTCGGGCTTCACTTCCTCTGGCTCGCTTCCCCTGGTGCCCAGTGGACGCGCGGCGGCCACCGTCCGCGATACTTCGTAGAGTTAAAGTTGTCGCGAGCCGACAATCCGACATAAGAGAGCTGGAAGAGTCGGGCAGGCGAAGATTCGAGCGCGTCGAAGAGAATTTGGCAGAGCAGCCATCGCGTTTGGGAGTCGTGCGCGTCAACTAGCTTCGTGCTTTTGAGTGGTGCGATAGCCTCGTCCCCCCGCCTTGCCCCGGCACACGCAGGAGGGAAGGGGAGAAGGAGAGAATCGAGGCGTCCGCGTGTGCGCAAGGCATCGCGAGGCCGTCGAGTGGCTAGTCGCCGACTGGTCAGACGCAAGGTTATGTCTCGGATGGCGCGACATCGCCCTGGTGGACTCGGCTCCTGGGCAGCGGCCGAGCGCCGGGAGGATTGAAGCCCCGCTGCGAGACGCTGAGAAAAAACTCGAGGACACAGGTAGGCAGCGAAGCCGTGCTCGCGTATGGCGGGCTCCAAGGCACTATGATGTTCACCCGAGCACGGCCCCGGGTACTCCTGGACGCGCAGTCCCTTCCTTCAGTCCCCTTCCCCTCGCTCTCGTCATCCGCCAGCCTCCAGCCCGCCGAGCCCCTGCCCTCTGCTTGCCCGTCCCGCTGAAACCGCCACCGACGCCCCCTGCCACCGCACGAGCGACGCGAGGGGGGCCCCTATAACCCCCGGTAGTCCCCGCCGCGAGTAACCCTAGCTCTGGCTCGCTCTTAGCTTGTTGCTCGCACTCTGGGCCAGGACAACCGAGTCGGACGACCTTCTGAGCGTACCTGATCCCTATAGGGGCTCTATTACGCTGCGGAACTCTCACTCCAAAATTGCAACTCACTTGCACTCGTTATTATTGCTCCTCGACGTGAAAACGCGCGAACTCACACGAGCTCGTACGCCCCATAGTCCATCTTTCGGCCACCGCCTTACAGACGAGAGTCCAGGAGCCACCCCTGCGACTGATAATAGCCCTAACACCGACCGACTCCGCACTGTGATTCATTTAAATTCCCAACTCATTAATCCTCCGGAGCCCAGTCTTGAACTCGCCCTCCAAAATAAACAATTGCTCTTTTCAATTCTATCTTCTAACTGCACTGCACAGGCCTTCAATGAGCAATGGCTACACCTTACACGGCTGTACAGTTACTTATGCTAAACACTTACCACAATGTATTCTCGAGCACAAATATTTCTTGCTTCCGAAATATAAAAAAACATTTATCTTTCAGCTTAGAGGAAGATGCATTTTAGCGCTTGCCATCTCATCTGCAATAACTGTTAAGATTTACGGTACAAAAGTTTCTCCAATCTCCTTCTAACCCAAAGCTGGCTTCGGTTTTTTTCGCATTTACATTTGTCAGAATACCTGGATAATTTATTTTATTTCATTTATCTATTTATTTATTTTCTTATTTTACTAAACCCCGCCAACAAAAGTAAATCCGATTGTGAACTTTTCTGCTTTTACTAAAATATTAATTATCTCCACATTCTTTCAATTCATCTTTTCCAATAATTTGGATGTACGACGACTTTTCAATGCTGATTCATTAAAAGACACGAGCATCTCATCGCTTTTCAATTACTATATATATATTCCTTTTCCGTTCCCGAACCATTAAGATATTGTATCCTGTCTATAATTGAACCTTAAGATAATAATTATAATAACAATGTTAATAATAATTATCATAATCATAATAATATTGGACTACGACTTTCCACC